>CM022298.1:712748288-713365668 GCA_011799875.1 Thinopyrum elongatum
CGGTCACGACAACGGAAATGATGCCCATATGGTCATCACAGGATAGATTTAACCAGGGTGCACATTTTTGAATTCCATTAAAAACAACCCACACCACTCAGAAACGTGCAGGCTTTGCTCTCTCCCGTTATTGTTTGTCTGCATGGAGTTCCACAAGACTATAGTATCCGACAGAGCCTAAATTTCGCCTCCAATTGTGATCATTTACAACAAGCTCTGGGAACCAACTAGTATTCAGCACAGCATACCAACCCCCCCAGACTGGAGGACAGCTGAACGTGTGAAGACACATTCCTAGAAGACATGCTTAAGCAGTGTTCTCACATATGGAGACCAGTTGGGAAGAAAGCTTGCCAATGCACGTAGTTCGCGTACAACAACAGTTACCCAAGCCCATCTAAAATGGCACCTTTGAAGCCCTTATATGGGCGACCAAGATATGCGTACCCAACACCATTAAATTGGTCAGGACAGGAGACATCGTATCTTCGGCCCATACATTCTCAGGAAGCTGAGGAGAAAGTTAAACTAATCAAGGAATCGACTCAAGATAGCTCAGAGCCGACAAAAGAGTAGAGTTATTAAGATCAAAAACATCGTGAAGTTCAGTTTTTAACCCAGTTGAAAAATATGTGTGAGCTAAGAGTATCCCCTATGAGGGGCCCTGCACGATTCAAGTTAAAGGACAGCTAGCAGAGCCCCACATTATTGGGCCGCTTCTGTGTGATTGCACAAGAGTCACAGTGGCCTACCAGTCTAGCCTACCTGAAGAACTGTCAGACATCCATGACGTGTTTTCCACATCTCACAGCTGAGGAAGTGTGTAAGCAACCCAGAGAAGCACGTATCTCATGAGAACATTGACCTGCAACCCGACCTCACCTCAGGGAAACGTCCATAAAAATATTGACGAGTCTTAAAGAAGACCGTCAAAGACAATTTAAGTTTTTCAAGGTCAGTGGAGGCAATCATAACCAGGATGAAGCAACATGGGAAGAGAGATTTTCTTCGGGCAGAAAAACGCACCCACACTAATTTGAGGATCAGCTGAAATCTCGGGGACGAGATTTTTTTTTAAATAGCCCCTGGATAATTTTCTGTTTATAACAGATTAGTCCCTGGACTAAAACCTCAATAACTTTTAAACAAAAGATGATTTTGAGTTGATTCTTTTTTTGTCATCTTTATTTTTCTGTCTAGTTTTTTATCATAATTATTTGAAAAATATTTGGAACAATTTTTATGCACGCACGGTGTTTACGTTAGTACCCGATTTTTCTTTATAACGTAGACACCGAAGGAGGTGACGGTGCCGCCAACCTTGCCGAGCTAGACTCCGACTACTCCGAACCAGGCAAGCATGTTTGAACCTTTGATATGATGAGTGTTTTTCATGTTTGCTTGAGTGGTTTTCTCATGGCATGTTTATATAAGCATTTGTTGAATGTTATATTCCATGCAAAGCAAGCTGCAAGTGAGCTTCGAAACTTGTTGTGTTCATAAGATGGTGAGACAACCTGATCATGTGGTGGCATGATAGGTTGCAAGCTGGTATTGTTGAAGCATGCCAGTTCTGTATCAACTGTTTAACTCCAGTGTTGACGTGGATCGAGTCTTGTTCCCGTTCGTCCCCTTTCCGTGCTACCACATGTTTTCTGCAAAGAATGCGGTTTAGTAAGTTGCAAACCTCTTTCCAGGTACACACCAAATAGAGGGGCCGGAATGAGGGTTCCATGGCCCTGGATTAAAGCCCGTCATCCGGTCAGGGGGCATGGGTGTTTCCGGTTGGGACCGAGAGGGGGGCACCCCTTAGAGCGCGCGATATAAATTTGATCCCATGCTATTCGAGGTGTTGGCCTCCCCGTCTTAGAGTTTTTCTTGAACGTTGTCTAGGGTGATTCCTGGCAGCGGAAAGTGAAATGGGTGTGTACTGGTTAGATGTGTTTCTTCTAAAATACCGTAAACGGAACTAGTCCTTTGTGACTATTGAAATCCGTTGGCTGTGGGTAAGAGTACAAACTCTGCAGAGTCAAAACCATTCACATAACCAAGTCCTCGGTCAAGGACATTGGTTAACCTATCAGTATCAGTCTCAGTGTCAGTCCCAGTATCAGTCTCTGGAGAACAAGCTTGTTAACTGACAGTGGTAAACCCGTCTGAATGTTATTCCTGTGGATGGACTAACCTGTTTACGATTATGTACCGAGTATTCCGTGGGATGGTGCTACCTCCACGGACTACTCAAATTCGAATGACGAAATATAAGCCCTTTATGTGATGTCGCTCAGACGTCCGACTGTGGCATTCTTGCTAATTATTTTTGGATATAAGCCCTTAACCGCCGTCCGTCGGAGTGGAAACCGCCGTCGACGTGGTGCTCCCCGACGGCCTACTTTCCAACCACCCCCGATGCGGAACGGACCCGTGGTGCAACATCCCTTACTCTCCTTTGTTCCCATCGATCGCCGCCGCGATCATTCGTTCGCCTCTGCTCCTTGCCGCCGGGGGATTTTCAACCTACATTGAAGGGACACCCCCTCGCCTCCTCCTCTTTCTTCTCGAAATCGTTTTCTTGTTGGCGCCATTCGTGTCCGGGTGCGTTTTCTTCTCGGAAGGCTATTCCAACCGAAAGCGTTCTGGCTTTATCTCTCCCGTATTGTTTGTCTGCATGGAGTTCCAAAGACTATAGTATCCGACAGAGGCACTAAATTCGTCTCCAGATTTTGGGATCATTTACAACAAGCTCTGGGAACTCAACTAGTATTCAGCACAGCATACCACCCCCAGACTGGAGGACAGACTGAACGTGTGAACCAAATTCTAGAAGACATGCTTAGAGCATGTGTTCTCACATATGGAACCAGTTGGGAAGAAAGCTTGCCATATGCCGAGTTCGCGTACAACAACAGTTACCAAGCCAGTCTACAAATGGCACCTTTTGAAGCCTTATATGGGCGAAGATGCCGTACCCCATTAAATTGGTCAGAGACAGGAGACAGTCGTATCTTCGGCCCAGACATGCTCAAGGAAGCTGAGGAGAAAGTTAAACTAATCAAGGATCGACTCAAGATAGCTCAGAGCCGACAAAAGAGTTATTACGATCAAAAACATCGTGAAGTCAGTTTTGAACCCAGTGAATATGTGTATCTAAGAGTATCCCCTATGAGGGGCCTGCAACGATTCAAAGTTAAAGGAAAGCTAGCACCACGATTTATTGGGCCCTTCTGTGTGATTGCACGAAGAGGCACAGTGGCCTACCAGCTAGACCTACCTGAAGAACTGTCAGACATCCATGACGTGTTCCACATCTCACAGCTGAGGAAGTGTGTAAGCAACCCAGAGAAGCACGTATCTCATGAGAACATTGACATGCAACCAGACCTCACCTACAGGGAACGTCCAATAAAAATATTGGACGAGTCTGAAAGAAGGACCCGTCAGAAGACAATTAAGTTTTTCAAGGTTCAGTGGAGCAATCATACCGAGGATGAAGCAACATGGGAAAGAGAGGATTTTCTTCGGGCAGAGCACCCACACCTATTTGAGGATCAGCTGAAATCTCGGGGACGAGATTTTTCCTAAGGGGGTAGGTGTTGTAACACCCCAAAATTTTGGTCTTGATTTCTATCAAATTCTTTATTTGATTGGAAGGAGGTTATTTCAATTTTTCTAAAAGACTCTCCTTCTCAAATCTTTTATGACAAATATTTTATGAGTTCTTCCCAATCTTGATTTTGGTCTTGAGGGTTTTCAACATGTGTTGGTTCAACACAAATACTCTGGGATTGTTTTACTAATTCTTTTATTAAAAAGAATTCCTATAATTTTTGGATTTCTACTTCCCTATTCAAAAAAAAATACTCTCTTGCCATGACCTATGTAGAAAACTTTCTTCCAAAACCCTCCTCCCTACTTTGGGTCAAGCCAAGCATCCAATTCCAGCAAGTTTCAACCTCTTTTAGATTTTATTTCTATTGATTTTATCCTCAAACCTTTTTCTGTAATTTATTTTGGACCCCTCAAGTTTACAAAGGAAGTGTCAGATTTCTTTGAGCTTTGGTTCCAAATAAATTACCCTAGCTACTCCTTAGTGCCATCAACCTAGATCCATCAAGAGCTGCTGGTCCACAATTCAAATTTTTCAAAATTTGCTTGCTGCAAGTTTGGACCAGATTTGCCATTTTTGGTGAAATTCATTCTTTTCCCTTTCCAAAAATTCTGAGAAAATTTAGGGAGTCTCTGGATGCATCAAGAGACCACCCCTCCAAGTTTCAGCTCAAGAAAAATTTCCACGTGCGTCAAACATTTCGTCGAACAGCTAGCGTGCACTGTTCCTGTCAAAATTCAGAAAACTCAGGTGACAGTGTCGTTTTCGTGAGTCGGCAGCATCGATCTCGCCAGTGCACGCGTTGGCGCCTTGCTCCCTGTTCCCCCTTCTTATCTAGTGCGCCGCACGGTTGCTTGGCTGGTTGCGAGCGTCGGTGGCGACTTGTCGCGTCAACGCCGGCGCCTTCCGCAGTGGCAGTACCTCCCGTGGCGGCTGGCGGAAGCCAGCGTTGCAGAACGCCGTCCTCCGCACCGCCCGAGCCACTGGTGGCCTACGCGTGTTCACCTCCTGCTCTGAGCACGCTGCAGAACCGTCGCCATGGCCTGAGAAGCGCAGAGCGCGCTCTCTGCCGCCGACGAGCCCGTGAGCTCCGTCGTGCCGAGACCACGGGAGCAGGCCAAATCCAACCAGGTTTAACCTTTGAATGGTGCCGGTGAGCCAATCCGCTGCTGCCCAGTCGCCTAATCCTTCCGTCCATCCCCTGCCTCGCCGTAATCGCTCGCCGGAGTAATCCCGCTTTTGGCAACCACCTCGGGCCGGCTATAAATAGAGGCCCCGAGCCACCCATCGACCCAGCACCTTTCCACCTTTCCTCAGAACCACGCCCCACTCATCAGAGGGCTTCGGGAGGGTCTTCTTCCCCAGCTCCGGCCGCCCCGATCCGCTTCGGGCTCCTCAAAATCCTCTCTGGTGAGTGCGCCCCCGCTTCCCAAACTTTGCCGGCAACCTCCTAGTCCACCACCTCTTCTAACCCGAGCTTCAATTCGGTGTTAGCAGCTCTCCTCCGACGAATCCGAGCTCGCCCGAACCGCCGTCCGTCGGAGTGGAAACCGCCGTCGACGTGGTGCTCCCCGACGCCTACTTCCACCACCCACCGATGCGGAACTGACCCGTGAGTGCAACCATACCCTTACCCTCCTTTGGTTCGCCATCGATCGCCGCCGGCGATCATCGTTCGCCTCTGCCGCCGGTGGGATTTTCAAACCTGACATGAGGGACCCCCTCGTCAGCCTCTCCTCTTCTTCTTCGAAATCGTTTTCTGTTGGCGCCTTCGGGTCGGGTGCGTTTTCTTCTCTGGAAGGCGTATTCCAACCGAAGCGTTTTCTGTTTTTTTTTAAATAGCCCCTGGATAATTTTCTGTTTATAACAGATTAGTCCCTGGACTAAAACCTCAATAACTTTTAAACAAAAGATGATTTTGAGTTGATTCTTTTTTTGTCATCTTTATTTTTCTGTCTAGTTTTTTATCATAATTATTTGAAAAATATTTGGAACAATTTTTATGCACGCACGGTGTTTACGTTAGTACCCGATTTTTCTTTATAACGTAGACACCGAAGGAGGTGACGGTGCCGCCAACCTTGCCGAGCTAGACTCCGACTACTCCGAACCAGGCAAGCATGTTTGAACCTTTGATATGATGAGTGTTTTTCATGTTTGCTTGAGTGGTTTTCTCATGGCATGTTTATATAAGCATTTGTTGAATGTTATATTCCATGCAAAGCAAGCTGCAAGTGAGCTTCGAAACTTGTTGTGTTCATAAGATGGTGAGACAACCTGATCATGTGGTGGCATGATAGGTTGCAAGCTGGTATTGTTGAAGCATGCCAGTTCTGTATCAACTGTTTAACTCCAGTGTTGACGTGGATCGAGTCTTGTTCCCGTTCGTCCCCTTTCCGTGCTACCACATGTTTTCTGCAAAGAATGCGGTTTAGTAAGTTGCAAACCTCTTTCCAGGTACACACCAAATAGAGGGGCCGGAATGAGGGTTCCATGGCCCTGGATTAAAGCCCGTCATCCGGTCAGGGGGCATGGGTGTTTCCGGTTGGGACCGAGAGGGGGGCACCCCTTAGAGCGCGCGATATAAATTTGATCCCATGCTATTCGAGGTGTTGGCCTCCCCGTCTTAGAGTTTTTCTTGAACGTTGTCTAGGGTGATTCGCGGAAAGTGAAATGGGTGTGTACGGTTAGATGTGTTTCTTCTAAAATACCGTAAACGGAACTAGTCCTTTGTGACTATTGAATCCGTTGCTGTGGTAAGAGTACAAACTCTGCAGAGTCAAAACCATTCACATACCAAGTCCTCGGTCAAGGACATTGGTTACCTATCAGTATCAGTCTCTGGAGAACAAGCTTGTTAACTGACAGTGGTAAACCCGTCTGAATGTTATTCTGTGGATGGACTAACCTGTTTACGATTATGTACCGAGTATTCCGTGGATGGTGCTACCTCCACGGACTACTCAAATTCGAATGACGAAATAAAGCCCTTATGTGATGTCGCTCAGACGTCGACTGTGGCATTCTTGCTAATTATTTTTGGATATAAGCCCTTTATGTGATGTCGCTCAGACGTTCCGACTGTGGCATTCTTGTTTCTTACTTTTGAATATAAGCCCTTTATGCGATGTCGCTCAGACGTCCGATGTGGCATGCTTGTTATTTACTTTTGATATAAGCCCTTATGAGATGTCGCTCAGACGTCCGACTGTGGCATTCTTGTATTTACTTTTGGATATAAGCCCTTTATGTGATGTCGCTCAGACGTCCGACTGTGGCATCCTTGTTATTTACTTTCATTATAAGCCCTTTTCGAGATGTCACTCAGACGTCCGACTGTGGCACGTACTGTCATCTACTTTTCAGTATAAGCCCTTTATGTGGTGTCGCCCTGACGCCGACTGTGGCATGTTAATTTATGTTACCTTTCGAGGCGTCGCTTCAGACACCCGATCGGTCTTCAGCTATTTTATTGGGATTTCGGGAGGACTACCGCCTGACTTCCTTTTTATTTATCTTGCAGTGCAAATTTATTACCTGAGTGTGCATTGCTAATCTGCCATGTGCATCATGTTTGCATTTATTATATCTTATGTCCAAACTGTCTTCGAGTACATTCAAAGTACTCACCTGGCTTGTTGATTTGGCCAGATGTTGACGAAGGCTATCTTATGGATGAAGAGTACGATAGCGAGTCCGACGCCTAGAGGAGTCCCAGTCAGTCCGTTTGTGTTCCTGGAGTTGGTCACCCGTATTATTACCTTCCGCTACCTTAATAAAATCATCGAGCCTCACTCTGCGCTTGATGAGTTGTAAGATTTTGGAGTCATGTCACCCACTTCTCTGTGACATATCCCCACCACTTTATTGCGAGTCAATAGTTATGCCACCATACCCTTTGTCATATCCGCCTTTATGGATAATATTGGCGTGCTTGTAATAAAATTGTTGAGCAGCCTCAGCTCAACCATGTAATAATATTTAGTACTTCTGGATTCTGTATCAAAGATTGTCTACCAGTAAGATTTTTTTCTATACTGGTCTGACGAAAGGGGCAATTTTTCAATAAATGTTTTATTGGAAAACCGGTCCTGACACAACTAGGGTGAAAACAAACACACACCCCCTCCGAGTTGCAAGTCGAGGGTGGACTTGCAACTGGCCGATAGAAACCCCTAGTTTGTAGTCAGGGTCTAATTGCAACTACCATGAAATAAGAACAAAAGACAACACCCCTCGAGTTGTGAATTGAGGCTGGACTTGCAACTACAAAACTACACCCCTCGAGTTGCGAGTCGAGGATGGACTTGCAACTAGGGCAACTACAAAACTGCACCCCTGAGTTGCGAGTCGAGGGTAGACTTGCAACTGGCAACTACAAAACTATATCCCTCGAGTGCAAGTCAAGTGTGGACTTGCAACTGGGGTGAAAACCACAAACCCCCCGAGTTGCGAGTCGAGGGTGGACTTGCAACTGGGGCGATTACAAACTCTACCCTCAGTTGCGAGTCGGTGGTGGACTTGCAACTGGGTGAATAGAACTACATCCCTCGAGTTGCGAGTCGGCGGTGGACTTGCAACTTGGGTGAAAAAACAAACACCACCCCTCCTCCGAGTTGCGAGCCGAGGGTGGACTTGCAACTGGGCCGACAGAAACCCCTAGTTGCAGGTCGAGGGTCTAATTGCAACTACCATGAAATAAGAACAAAAGACAACACCCCTCGAGTTGCGAGTCGAGGGTGGACATGCAACTAGGGAAACTACAAAACTACATCCCAGAGTTGCGAGTACATCGTTGACTTGCAACTGGGGCAATTACAAAACTACATCCCTCGAGTTGCAAGTCGGGGTGGACTTGCAACTAGGGTGAAAACCACACCACCCCCCCGAGTTACGAGTCGAGGGTGGACTTGCAACTGGGCTAACAGAAACCCCTAGTTGCAGGTCGAGGGTCTAATTGCAACACCATGAAACAAAAACAAAAGACAACGCCCCTCGATTGCGAGTCGAGGGTGGACTGCAACTAGGGCAACTATAAAAACTACACCCCGAGTTGTGAGTCAGGGTGGCCTTGCAACTGGGCTGACAATTCCCCTAGTTGCAGGTCGAAGGTCTAATTGCAACTACCATGAAACAAGAACAAAAAGACAAAAACCCCTCGAGTTTGCGAGTCGAGGGGTGGGACTTACAACTAGGGCAACTACAAAACTACACTCTTGATTTCGAGTCGAGGGTGGACTTGCAACTAGGGCAACTACAAACTATATCCCTCGAGTTGCGAGTCGGCGTGGACTTGCAACTGTGGGTGAAAAACAAACACCACCCCTCCTCCGGTTGCAGTCGAGGGTGGACTTGCAACTGGACTGACAGAAAACCCTAGTTGCAGGTCGAGGGTCTAATTGCAACTACCATGAAATAACACAAAGACAACACACCCTCGAGTTGCGAGTCGAGTTGGACTTGCAACTAGGGAAACTACAAAACTACATCCCGGAGTTTGCGAGTACATCGTTGACTTGCAACTGGCAATTACAAAACTACATCCCTCGAGTTCAAGTCGGGGTGGACTTGCAACTGGGGTGAAAACCGAAACAACACCCCCCGAGTTGCGAGTCGAGGGTGGACTTGCAACTGGGCCAACAGAACCCCTAGTTGCAGGTCGATGGTCTAATTGCAACTACCTTGAAACAAAACAAAAGACACGCCCCTCGAGTTGCGAGTCGAGGGTGGACTTGCAAGTAGGGCAACAAAATAAAACTACACCCCCAAGTTGTGTTGTCGAGGGTGGACTTGCAACTGGGCTGACAATTACCCCCAGTTGCAGGTCGAAGGTCTAATTGCAACTACCATGAAACAAGAACAAAAAAACAAAACCCCCCTCGAGTTGTGAGTCGAGGGGGTGGACTTGCAACTAGGCAACTACTCCCTCCGTCCCAAAATAAGTGACTCGACTTTGTACTACTTTGTACTAAAGCTAGTACAAAGTTAAGTCACTTATTTGGGACGGAGGGAGTACAAAACAACACTCTTGATTGCGAGTTGAGGGTGGACTTGCAACTAGGGCAACTACAAAACTATATCCCTCGAGTTGCGAGTCGGCAGGACTTGCAACTGGTGTGAAAAAACACACACCACCCTCCTCGATTGCGAGTCGAGGATGGACTTGCAAATGGACCGACAGAAACCCCAGTTGCAGGTCGAAGTGCTAATTGCAACTAACATGAAATAAGAACAAAAGATAACACCCCTCGATTGCGAGTCGAGGGTGGACTTGCAACTAGGGAAACTACAAAATTACATCCCAGAGTTGCGAGTACATTGTTGACTTGCAACTGGGGCAATTACAAAACTACATCCCTCGATTTGCAAGTCGGGTGTGGACTTGCAACTAGGGTGAAAACAAAAACAACACCCCCCAAGTTGCGAGTTGAGGGTGGACTTGCAAGTGGGCCAACAGAAACCCCTAATTGCAGGTCGAGGGTCTAATTGCAACTACCATGAAACAAAAACAAAAGACAACGCCCCCGAGTTGCGAGTCAGGGTGGACTTGCAACTAGGGCAACTATAAAAACTACACCCCCGAGTTGTGATTCGAGGGTGGACTTGCAACTGCGCTGACAATTCCCCCAGTTGCAGGTCGAGGTCTAATTGCAACTACCATAAAACAAGAACAAAAAAACAACACACCCCTCGAGTTGCGAGTCGAGGGGTGGACTTGCAACTAAGGCAACTACAAAACTACACTCTTAGTTGCGAGTCGAGTGGACTTGCAACTAGGGCACCTACAAAACTATATCCCCGAGTTGCGAGTACATGATTGACTTGCAACTAGGCGATCACAAACTAGATACCTCGAGTTGCAAGTCGGGGGTGGACTGGCAACTGGGGTGAAACCCAAACAACACGTATTAAAAACAAATGTTGAACGAGTATAAAAATGTTGTCCAAAGTATTGAATTTTTTGAATAAGTATTCAAATGTTTGAAAGTTTTTGAAAATGTTGACGAGTATTTAAAAGTGTTGAACGGCGTTCGGACAATGTTGAACATATATCCAAAAATGTTTGAACGAGTATTTAAAAAGTGTTAACGAGTATTTGAAACTGTTGAATAAGTATTAAAAGGTTGACCCAGTATTTGAAAAATGTTGAATAGCGTTCAGACATGTTAATATGTAATAAAAAATGTTGATCACTTATTAAGAAAATGGTTTTGACATATACGAAAATGTAGATTAAAACAAAAGGAACAAAGAAAAAAAGGAAAACAAAAAATGGAGAAGAAAAAAAAAACCAAACAAAAAATGGAGAATAAAAAAGAAAAGAAACAAAAAAAAAGAAAAGCCCCGTCAAAAACAAAAATAGAAATAAACCAAAGAAAAAAAAAAAGAGAAAAACGAAGAACCAAATGCAAAAATGATGGAAATATGGAGAAGAAAAAAAACCCAAGGCGAAACAAAAGGAAAGAAAGGGTTCCGACCCGCTTGAAGTAGGGCGCGACCCTTTACCTAGCACGAACTGTAGGATGACAAGGTGGCTGGGGGCGCTAGCTTTCTTTGCTGTTACCAGGCTTCGATCCCCACTCCTCTTTTCCTTCTCTTTTATTTAACAGATCGGGAAAATGGGCCGGTCAGTAACAAGGACGACCGTGAATCTCAACGCTAGACTTACAAGCAGCAGCGACGAGGGCAAATCCAACCAAGCGGGACAGAAAACGTACGCGCAAATCTTAAAGACAAGAGAACATCCAATGGATATGGACTAGATCTGAGATAGCTATTTCATATCTAGATGTGAAATAGCAAATCTGTATTTAAATCAACCAAAAAGAGATACTAAGATAAGTTAATGGATTCCTGATCCCAGTATATATGCATTTTTCCCATAGTCTGTATGCATCATTTGCCTCAACACCAAATTAAAGCCTCTACCTGCCAAAATCACATGCCTAGTGTTGATACTTCCTAACGGCAGAATGTAAGCAGCGGATAAATAGAATCGAATCAGTACAAGACGGAGGCGTCTGATTCTTGCATTACCGGCGCTCGTAGCCCTCGAACACCTCGCTCTGACTGCTCCCTTGATTGCCTCCGTCCACGTGCACAAATCCCTCCACCGAAAAATACTTGCACTTCATTTAAGCATGAATCTACACTTTGCACAATATGCATTGCCTGGCCATGTAATACAGTCCAAAATATATGCTTTAGTTTAATTACATATAGTTTGTCATAATTACATTGCGCACAAAAAGAAGTTCCTAATCCATCTAATCATACTTACAAAGCTGAAAACCCATCTCCCAGTTACATGTCTTCTGAATCTCAAAACATGCACCTTCTCTGAACTTTTGCACATTTACTCTGCTGCTCCCAGCAATACATTCATTTTCAGATTATTCTATTCTAGCAGACAGAGAACCAGGGGCTACCCTTGATTTCATCGGCCTTGGTAGTGATTTGCTTTCAAGGGGCTACATACCTCTGTTGTAGCCGCCGTTGGCTATATTGGACGGCTTGATGGATGTCCTTCGACCTCTGGCGAACTCGAAGGCACATGATGCTTTTCTGGTCCAAGTACTCCGGGATTTGATGGATTTACTTCAAGCACACAACCTGTGGAGATTCTGGCCGAGGACCCTTCCTTCTTATAGGAGCGAAGTCCAATCCGGTTCGGACACTCCCTTGATTGTGTTGGAGAGGATGCAGACACGGAATCATCCAAATCAGACACGGAGCAGGATGTCGGAATTGAGAAGCTTGCGTCGGTTGAGGCGGGGCACCACGAAACAAACAAACCGCTGAGTATATCAATAACTTCAAAATACAAAGAAATTGTCAACTGTCGTCGTCCGCGGGACAATACTTGGGCGAAGTCACCTTGGTGCTCCCCCTGTTTTGCACTTAACCTTTTCCCCCCCAAAAGTGGTCTGCATCCCTATACATACGGTCATACAATCATCAACATACATAGAAAATTGAACGCCAAAAATAAATTAACCGCTACGTTCCCTGAGCTGAACTGCACCAGGGCAACGCCCTGTTCATCAGAACCTCCTCGCCCACCAGTAATTTGCATGCCGCACCATCGCACTCTAACGTCGCATGGCCAAAACCAAACTCCCATGCACCGGGAAACAACACGCCGTCCTCCTCATGTGCCTGCGAACTGCACCGACGACCCAACTAACATGTGTTGATGGTGTAATTTGGCTGGAGATATGATCTGCCAAATTATATAGGTTATTGATCAAGCTAATCAGCTATATATTGCTTCAAGTGTTGTAACAGGTGTTTTACATCGTCGGCAGTTACATGGCAAGTCCTGCCCAGAACCTGGTTTACGTCGAGCTAGTAAGCTACTACTTCCGAGGACAAGTCCTAACCGGTCTCAGATGCCAAGCTCAAGTTTCAGGTTTGCAAAGGCTATCATGCAAGGATACCAAAAGTAAATTACATCTGCACGGTGATGCATCAGGCGTATGAGATCTCCATTAGCTGATATAATTACATTGTGGCCGGATATTTTATTCCTTTCCTTTTGGGCCAAGGGATTGTACGTGGCCTTGTTTGGATTTGTTAAGTACCCGGCCAGCAAATAGATTAGATAGGCATCGATTCATACATAGTAAACCATGGTAACCGAATTAGGAAGGGCAAGTCAGGTTCGGTTTAGCTTTATAGTCTTTATCTTGTACGTCAAGTCTGCCATATACGCCAAGTCCTGCGTGCCTTTAAATAGGCCACGGCCAATTGAGAAAAAAGAGCAATCGATCTATTCAACAAAACCAATCTACTTTTTCACGTATGTTTTACCTATCGTTCTTTTCCCGCTGAACCCTACAGCCCTAGGGTTTTGGTTCATCTTTGCCGTTTTGCGTTGAAAGCGCGGTCGTGCCTCCTCTACGAAATCGAGGGGATCTTTGTTTCTTTGCTCGGAAAGCAATCGTTCGTCGTCACGAAAGCACGACAATTATCTTGGTTTGCGCGGCGATTTCCCGTGCCAACACAATTGGCGACTCGCTGGGACGAAAATCTTTATTAAGAAAAACACGAGGCCGATACATCGTTGATTCATTCGGCCATCTATCAAGACGCTACCAGCAATTTCATCGAAGGCTGACATCCAGTTTGGTTACTAATATTCAACACGTTAATTTCCAAGCTAGCCAAAGGAACAGAGAGAAACAAGCAGAATCGTTCTTCCATAACAGAAAACTGCAGGCACTGGTTCCATTTGAGAACGATATCATCATCAATTTCGTTTGTCTGCGTCGGCTTAATCTAAGTAAGATATTTATCTTATTGCAACTACAATGGATTCATATAGTCATGTTGCTATTCATTGATGTGGATGTTTTGTACATCCGAATTACCAATCTCATAATTGTATAGAGCCTATGCATAGTACGGTTTTAGTCAGCTAGCAATATCAACAAGATTTTTTCGACTCTAGTACATCGGCAATGTTTATGACACCTATATCACACAAATGCACATGCCGTTGTATAATCATGATGGCCAATATATAACGTTTATTCGGCCTGTTGTTTTGTGCCTAACACTAGTAATCCTACTGTCTTAACTTCGGTTTCACAAAATCTTGGCATATATACCGAAGTGTTGGCTTTAGTTCTAATATGCAACACCATTTTTATCAAAAAGTAGCTTTGTAGCACACCACCTTCCCAACTATAGGTACCGGGGTTCCGTGTGAGCCGGTCCGAATTGGTATTCTAATGATCTTGCAGCATACCTCGCATGATAAACCTCTTTGCCAGAGTTACAATCACATACCTATGTTGCATCTGTGCCACAACCTATTCTCTAGAGCCATCTCAATATTTAAGGACCTACTTGACAATATTCTTATAGAATGTGGTTTGAAACCTCCTGCAAGTTTAAAAGAAATAAAATTGATTCAGATATGAATGATAATTCGGTTATTGAAAGAGCCGAAGAAAACGAACTTGTTCTTATTCAATTATATTAGAAGACATACATCTGGCTATGCAAGAACTATGAAGAAGAGAGCAAGTGGTCTGCAATCGACCCTGACAATGTCTTCGCCGTCACGCTCGACGATCTATCTGAGGTGGACGGCGGAAATTGAACTGAGCTCGAGGAAGAAAGGCAGGAGAGTCTACAGAGAAAATTAGCAGGCCTTCAGAATACGAGGATATCGTCGTCACAAAGGTAGTGGCATCAGACCACTCTGCTTCACCTAGCACCGGTAAGTAAATCACTTTCCTCCAACAATTGAAAGAGGTACGGATCACAAATACATTACCTATTTCTCAATTAATCAAGTCTTTATATTCGATAAGTCCGGAGATTATCCTAGGAGTTCTCATTATATGTGCTAGGCAATAACATTTTTGTGAACTCCACCTTATGTGTTCAAAGTCAATAAATGCTTTCTCACCATTAGGTGACATGTTTTATTTATTTTGCTACTAGGAATAATGAAATCGATAACTGATAAAATAAAAGAGTCTGATTTTGATGGGATCAAATACGCTTCTGAGTTATCAAAACAATGCAAGTCAAGCAAGGTTTAGATAGCCGAATTAGGAGTAATTCGGGTGGTGTTAAAAGTAGTGAAAAAATCTGAAAATTAGTAAACATAAAAGGACGATGTTAGCAATGTGAAAGAATGTAATTCTGGAGATCGGACAATGTTCAACCAGCTTTTGTCAAAGGTCTGGCTTGGCGCGAGCTTCAGCTCGGTGCATTGCATTCTTCGGGGGTGGCCCTTAGCGCTGGTCCTTGGCAAGGGTGTGCGCGACGGCGATCCTGGGCGGCGACATGTTTTTCGGTTGTCTAGTGTTTTGGAAGGGACAGTGAGACAATGGTGGCGTGCCTAGAGACGGCATTGAGCTATGCTCACACGCTCCGCCGATGGATGCAGGAGGAAGAAAGAGTTCGGCTCCGCCAGAATTTGATTGTAATTTTCCTTTTTTTTATGGGTGAGTTGTTAAGGACGGTGTTACTTAATATTTGGCCGTATGCCTTTCCGCAAAACAAAACGGAAAGAATTAATCACTTTCGTACCATGTAGTTGTGGTATGAAGAAGGCACCCTACGTCCTTCGGCAGTGCCTACTTCAGCTCGGCATTGCTATTCTGATGAATAGTGGTGCATGGAATAGTCTTGAGTGGGAGAAACATACTTGTGATAGTTACATACTCTTCGAGAGTTTAATAATTAATGTAGAGTAACTAAATTAACCGTGAATTCAAATTTCATAAGATCTATATGTTTCATACAAAATTTAGAAATGTAACTAAATTTTAATAGTACACAAAATAGGTCAAAGAATAGAGACATATACTAAAAGAACTTTAAGGAAAAGAAACTCGAGGCAGTATGTATATAATAGACACATTTGGTCACTACTTTATTTTTTCTTGCGGACTACAAATAAACGTAGAATAATTTTACAAATAGGAATGGAATGTTTAAAAGCTTGATTATATCTAAAATGAGAAGTCCGCAGGTTTGTGTGCAAGGCTGCTTATGTGATATAGCTGACAATACATGTCCGTGAGTTTCAGCTAGTTAAGTAAGATATTCTATAAACTGTTGACTTAAGATGACTTTAGTTGGAGAACTGCAGATAGAAAGCATGTCCTGGCCACCGTAGGTGTGCTGTAATTGGTAAGGAAGTTATGCATCCTTATAGTATCTTACGTAAGACACCTCGGCGGCAATTAAATGAGAACCATACCATAGAACCTTTTATCCCAAACAGTTGGGGTAGGCTAGAATTGAAACCATTCAACGAGGACTTCCCAGGAGGTCACCCATCTAGTACTACTCTCGTCCAATGAGTTTCACACCCAAAAGACTGGCTAGTTTTTACGTTGGCTCCCAAGCCTATCACAAACCCTTAGATATGAAACCCTTTCACGAGGACTTGCCAGGAGGTCACCCATCCTAGTACTACTCTCGGCTCAAATGGGTTTCATACCCAAAAGACTGGCTAGTTTTTACTTTGGCTCGTCAGCCTAGACAACCCTCCCCTTTACCGCGGCTTGGGACCGTCTATGCCAGAAGACATAGGCGGAGTTGCGCGTCAAAATAAATGCATGAAAAATGATATTTAATGGGTCGTCTATGTCACATCTAGATGTGAGATAATATCTCACTCTAAGTGACTCATCCTCTAATCTCTGCTAACAACCCCGCCACCTGCCCTTGTTTTTGTGGGCTTTTGTTTGTTTGTTTTTTCTTGTTTGTTTGAGACGAAAAAGGCCACATGTGTACGCAGACCTGGGGCTTGTTAGTACCAAAAAAAAACATTAAGTAGCCCTTGTTTGTCAACGAGTACTTGTTTCCTTTGCTCTTTCTAACACTCCTTTCCTGCTTCCTCTTTTGTCTTTTCTGCACTGTACAAATAAATGAAGTTTCTGTCAGAGAATTCAAATTATGAATAAAAAGGAGAAAATAAAAATACAACAAAAAGGAAACAAACACAAAAAGTAAAAAAGTAGCTTCCTGTTAGAAGCATACTTACAATTGTTTCTCAAGCCATCAAGCAACATGCCATTTGATGCATCACTTTCTGTCAGATCAACTATAGTTTGCGTAGCTTGTGACAAATTGCCATGAGATGTTTGCTTCCTGCTGTCAGTCATGCTGTCATTTTCCCTGAGTCATGTTGTTGATTATTATTGTTCAACTCGAGCTGGTCAGAATTTGTATCTTTGCTTGGCAAGCTCCTGTTTAAGAAAAGAGACACGAACATTTGCGCCAAAAACATGAGCACCAGCAAAAAAGGTAAATCTCTTGGCAGTGATAGGGGAAAATGAAAATCGTAAACAAACATGAGCACAGCAAGACCACTGAGCTACATCGAAAAGCTATTGTGTACATTGAAAAAAACATGAAAGAACAACTGCAAAAACCATTGACTCTACGTCGAAAAGCTTTGTGTACATATAAACATTCTTATAGACATTTTTGTACCCTCTGCTTTGTTCAGGCAACTGAGGCATTATGCATATTCAGGTCATTTTCTCATACGCTTTATGCACATTCAGACAATTCTCTAGCTAGGGAGAAAACATTAACCATTAAATTACGAAAACCTTGCTTTTGTCTCACTGAAGTTAGTTATATCAAAAAATTGAGAATGTGTCACTACCTACTAAAAGCTACAACTACTACTAAACACCTTGAGACCATTGCCCTCTCAGTGCACGACACAAATACCACATGTTAATCATTGAACAACAGACCCAAATGAAAAATAAAAGCCTAATCCAACGATCTCATCACTGAACTTACGTACTCAAATTATGCTCTCTCTGAAAAATAAACATCTTGGAAACTCCCATTCTAATCCAACTAAAATGTGTGCTACATTCTGAATCCCACACTCTAAACTTTGCTGATCAAAATGAAAATTAACATCCTGAATCCCCATTCTGAAAACTACAAATTCAGAATGTGTGTGTATGTTCTGGAAAACACTCTGAATCAGAGTGTTTGAATTTTGCATTTTCTGTAACACTCTGAATTCTGTTTTTATACCCTGGAGATGTGAACATAACTTAATTTACGTCTCAACTCTCAAGTCTGAAAACTTACAATCAAATCATAAAACAGCCTGCATACCCTCATTGTCATCAATAAAACCCTCCCACCCCCTCCCCAGCACAATATGGGCAGACAGAAAACAACTACCACAAGCTAAGCTGAATTCATCAGGTGTAGAAGCTGGCTTCAACACACAATATAATTTGTTCGTTGCTGACTCCAGACAAAACATCAACAAACAAAAATTGACGTATATGGCGCTCTGACATTCCTTGTTGGCTGAGGCAACAACCTCCTGTAGCCGAAGCTCCTGGCTCCCCCTCGCCTATCCCTACCCCACCCCCCACAACAGGCTACAAAACAAACTGGGTGGTTTCCTACACATGACATTAACAGAGATCTATCCCACACAAAACAATTTTGCTCCTGATCCTCGCAAACACAGCTGACTAAATGGCAACTAGCAAAATTAAGCTACGGAGGCGAACGAGGGGGAGGGGGGAGAGGACCTCGGGAGAAACTTATTACCTGATCTGAGCGTCCGGGTGGCAGAGCTCGAGGGCGGTGCCCATAGCGGGGGGGGCTCTCCGCCGCAACTGCGCGTGAAGCTGCGGATGCCGCGGTGCTCGTCGCGCGCTGCAGGGCTGGACAAAGGGGACGACCACCGTGGGAAGGCGACCACGGAGTCTTCGAGGACGCTCCTGATGCCGCGGTCTCGTCGGGCTACACGTCGCACGCCATCGTCTTGGAGCTTCTCACCCGCTTCTCTGCTCCCTTCTCTCTCTCTCCCACCGATTCAAACAGCGGGAAAAAACAACAGCAAGCCCACAAATAACTGTGGGTGGATATTTGGAGGAAAAAAAAGATCCGGTACTCTTATTTTGGAAAACATGCAGAACACCCCTGTAAAGAGAAAAAAAACATGCAGCTGCACATAAAATTGGTAGTGTTAGTTAAGAAACATATTTGACATTATCGATAAATGGAAACCTTTAGAATTACCTACATTCTAGCAGTATAGTAAAAAGGCTACCTATTTGTGACTCAACAGATACCTGCAAAAATTGTAGCTCAGTTGTATGCAAAAATCCTGTGTCGAGATTGCAAAAAATAATGGGTAGCCTATAGTTATGAAAAAATTCTAACCAATTGCAACAATCAAAGACCGACTGCATGTATGTTGGTAAAACAATCTTCGCAATTACACTATCACGCAAAACACCGCTTGCAATGTGGCATAAAAAACAAGACCCGGTTGCAAGTCAAGTTGGAACTTGCAGTGCAACAAAACAGGACCCCGGTTGCAAGTCGGAGGTTCGGCTTCCACGGTGCATGAAAGAAAAACTAGCGGGCGCACAGTTCCGAATTGGAGGGTTGACTAGCAAGCGGAATGAAATCAAAGAACCGCTATGCAGTCGTAGGGCCGGCTTGCAAGTGTCATCAACAAAAAAGACCCCAATTGCAAAGTCGAGGGTTCACTTGCAAGTGGAATGAAAAGAAAAACTACGGGGCGACAATTGCGAGTTGGTGGTGGACTTGCAACTAGGGCAACTACAAAACATAGTCCCCAAGTTGCGAGCACATGGTTGACTGCAACTGGGCAGATTACAAACTACATTCCTCGAGTTGGCGAGTCGGGGGTGGACTTGCAACTAGGGCAAACTACAAAACTACATCCCTGAGTTGCGAGCACATGGTTGACTCTTGCAACTAGGGGGATTACAAACTACACCCCTCGAGTTGCGATTTGGGCATGACTGGCAACTGGGTAATACAAACTACATTCCCTCGAGTTACGAGTCAGGGTGGACTTGCAACTACGCACTACAAAACTACATCCCCCGAGTTGCGAGTACATGGTTGACTTGCAACTGGGACGATTACAAACTAACATCCCTCTAGTTGCAAGTCGGGGATGGATAGCAAGCTTGGGTGAAACAATTAACTACATCCGCCGAGTTGCGAGTAATGAGTTTACTTGCGAACTGGGCGTATACAAACCTACATCTCCATCGAGTTGCAAGTCGGGGTGGACTTGCAACTTGTAACACCCAAAATTTTGGTCTTGATTTCTATCAAATTCTTTATTTGATTGGAAGGAGGTTATTTTCAATTTTCATAAAGACTCTCCTTCTCAAATCTTTATTGACAATATTTTTATGAGTTCTTCCCATCTTGATTTTGTTCTGAGGGTTCAACATGTGTTGGTTCACACAAATCCTCTAGGATTGTTTTACATTCTTTATTAAAAGAATTTCTATAATTTTGGATTTCTACTTCCCTATTAAAAAAAAATACTCTCTTGCCATGACCTATGTAGAAAACTTTCTTCTACCAACCCTCCTCCCTACTTTGGGTCAGCCAAGCATCCAATTCCAGCAAGTTTCACCTCTTTTAGATTTTATTTCTATTGATTTTATCCTCAAACCTTTTCTGTAATTTATTTTGGACCTCAAGTTACAAGGAGTGTCAGATTTCTTTGAGCTTTGGTTCCAAATAAATTACCCTAGCTACTCCTTAGTGCCCTCAACCTAGATCATCAGAGCTGCTGGTCACAGTACAGATTTTCCAAAATTTGCTTGTTGCAAGTTTGGACCAGATTTGCCATTTTTGGTGAAATTCATTCTTTTCCTTTCCAAAAATTCTGAGAAAATTTAGAGTCTCTGGATGCATCAAGAGACCACCCCTCCAAGTTTCAGCTGCAAAAAATTTCCATGTGCGTCAAACTTTCGTCGAACAGCGGCGTGCACTGTTCCTGTCAAAATTCAGAAAACTCAGGTGACAGTGTCGTTTTCGTCAGTCGGCAGCGTCGATCTCGCCAGTGCACGCGTGGCGCCTTGCTCCCTGTTCCCCCTTCTTATCTAGTGCCGCACGGTTGCTTGGCCGGTTGCGAGCGTCGGTGGCGACTTGTCGCGTCAACGCCGGCGGCGCTTCCGCAGTGGTGGCGTACCTCCCGTGGCGGCTGGCAAAAGCCAGCTTGCAGAACGCCGTCCTCCGCACCGCCCGAGCCACTGGTGGCCTACGCGTGTGCACCTCCTGCTCTGAGCACGCTGCAGAACCGTCGCAGCACATGGCCTGAGAACGCCGAGCGCGCTCTCTGCCGCCGACGAGCCCGTGAGCTCCGTCCTGCCGAGACCACGGGAGCAGGCAATCCAACCAGTTTAACCTTGAATGGTGCCGTGGGCCAATCCGCTGCTGCCCAGTCGCCTAATCCTTCCGTCCATCCCCTGCCTCGCCGTAATCGGTCGCCGGAGTAATCCCGCTTTCGGAACCACCTCGGGCCGGCTATAAATAGAGGCCCCGAGCCACCCATCGACCCAGCACCTCTCACCTCTCCTCAGAACCACGCCCCACTCATCAGAGGGCTTCGGGAGGGTCTTCTTCCCATCTCCGGCCCGCCCGATCCGCTTCGGCTCCTCAAAATCTCTCTCTGGTGAGTGCGCCCCCCTCTTCCAAAACTTTGCCGGCAACCCTAGTCCAACACCTCTTCTAACCCGAGCTTCAATTCGGTGTTGGCAGCTTCTCTCCGACTCCGAGTCTCGCCCGAACCGCCGTCCGCCGGAGTGGAAACCGCCGTCGACGTGGGTGGCTCCCGACGCCTACTTCCACCACCCACCGACGCGAACTGACCCGTGAGTGGCAACCATACCCTTACCCTCCTCTTGTTCGCCATCGATCGCCGCCGGCGATCATGCTTCGCCTCTGCGCCGCGGTGGGATTTTCAACCTGACATGAGGGACCCTCGTCAGCCTCTCCTCTCCTTCTTCGAAATCGTTTTCTGTTGGCGCCTTCGGTCGGGTGCGTTTTCTTCTCTGGAAGGCGTATTCCAACCGAAGCGTTTTCTGTTTTTTTTAAATAGCCCCGGGATATTTTTCTGTTTATAACAGATTAGTCCCTAACTAAAACCTCAATAACTTTTAAACAAAGATGATTTTGAGTTGATTCTTTTTTGTCATCTTTATTTTTCTGTCTAGTTTTTTATCATAATTATTGAAAAATATTTGGAACAATTTTTATGTGCACGCACGGGTTTACGTTAGTACCCGATTTTTCTTTATAACGTAAGACCGAAGGGGTGACGGTGCCGCCAACCTTGCCGAGCTAGACTCCGCCTACTCCGAACCAGGCAAGCATGTTTGACCTTTGATATGATGACTGTTTTTCATGTTTGCTTGAGTGGTTTTTCTCATGGCATGTTTATATAAGCATTTGTTGAATGTTATATTCCATGCAAAGCAAGCTGCAAGTGAGCTCTAACATTGTTGTGTTCATAAGATGGTGAGAACAACCTGATCATGTGGTGGCATGATAGGTTGCAAGCTGGTTTGTTGAAGCATGCCAGTTCTGTATCAACTGTTTAACTCCAGTGTTGACGTGGATCGAGTCTTGTTCCGCGTCCCCTTTCCGTGCTACCACATGTTTGATGTCGCTCAGACGTCCGACTGTGGCATTCTTGTTATTTACTTTTGGATATAAGCCCTTTATGTGATGTCGCTCAGACGTCCGACTGTGGCATCCTTGTTATTTACTTTCATTATAAGCCCTTTTCGAGATGTCACTCAGACGTCCGACTGTGGCACGTACTGTCATCTACTTTTCAGTATAAGCCCTTTATGTGGTGTCGCCCTGACGCCCGACTGTGGCATGTTAATTTATGTTACCTTTCGAGGCGTCGCTTCAGACACCCGATCGGTCTTCAGCTATTTTATTGGGATTTCGGGAGGACTACCGCCTGACTTCCTTTTTATTTATCTTGCAGTGCAAATTTATTACCTGAGTGTGCATTGCTAATCTGCACATGTGCATCATGTTTGCATTTATTATATCTTATGTCCAAACTGTCTTGCGAGTACATTCAAAGTACTCACCTGGCTTGTTGATTTGGCCAGATGTTGACGAAGGCTATCTTATGGATGAAGAGTACGATAGCGAGTCCGACGCCTAGAGGAGTCCCAGTCAGTCCGTTGTGGTCCTGGAGTTGGTCACCCGTATTATATACGCTTCCGCTACCTTAATAAAATCATCGAGCCTCACTCTGGCGCTTGATGAGTTGTAAGATTTTGGAGTCATGTCACCCACTTCTCTGTGACATATCCACCACCACTTTTATTGCGAGTCAATAGTTATGCCACCATACCCTTTGTGTCATATCCGCCTTTATGGATAATATTGGCGTGCTTGTAATAAAATTGTTGAGCAGCCTCAGCTCAACCATGTATAATATTTAGTACTTCTGGATTTCTGTATCAAAGATTTGTCTACCAGTAAGATTTTTTTCTATACTGGTCTGACGAAAGGGGCAATTTTTCAATAAATGTTTTATTGGAAAACCGGTCCTGACACAACTAGGGTGAAAACAAACAACACCCCCCTCCGAGTTGCAAGTCGAGGGTGGACTTGCAACTGGGCCGATAGAAACCCCTAGTTGTAGGTCGAGGGTCTAATTGCAACTACCATGAAATAAGAACAAAAGACAACACCCCTCGAGTTGTGAATTGAGGCTGGACTTGCAACTACAAAACTACACCCCTCGAGTTGCGAGTCGAGGATGGACTTGCAACTAGGGCAACTACAAAACTGCACCCCTGAGTTGCGAGTCGAGGGTAGACTTGCAACTAGGGCAACTACAAAACTATATCCCTCGAGTTGCAAGTCAAGTGTGGACTTGCAACTGGGGTGAAAACCAAAACAACACCCCCCCGAGTTGCGAGTCGAGGGTGGACTTGCAACTGGGGCGATTACAAACTCTATCCCTCGAGTTGCGAGTCGGTGGTGGACTTGCAACTGGGTGAATAGAAACTACATCCCTCGAGTTGCGAGTCGGCGGTGGACTTGCAACTTGGGGTGAAAAAACAAACACCACCCCTCCTCCGAGTTGCGAGCCGAGGGTGGACTTGCAACTGGGCCGACAGAAACCCCTAGTTGCAGGTCGAGGGTCTAATTGCAACTACCATGAAATAAGAACAAAAGACAACACCCCTCGAGTTGCGAGTCGAGGGTGGACATGCAACTAGGGAAACTACAAAACTACATCCCAGAGTTGCGAGTACATCGTTGACTTGCAACTGGGGCAATTACAAAACTACATCCCTCGAGTTGCAAGTCGGGGTGGACTTGCAACTAGGGTGAAAACCAAAACAACACCCCCCGAGTTACGAGTCGAGGGTGGACTTGCAACTGGGCTAACAGAAACCCCTAGTTGCAGGTCGAGGGTCTAATTGCAACTACCATGAAACAAAAACAAAAGACAACGCCCCTCGAGTTGCGAGTCGAGGGTGGACTTGCAACTAGGGCAACTATAAAAACTACACCCCCGAGTTGTGAGTCGAGGGTGGACTTGCAACTGGGCTGACAATTACCCCTAGTTGCAGGTCGAAGGTCTAATTGCAACTACCATGAAACAAGAACAAAAAGACAAAACACCCCTCGAGTTGCGAGTCGAGGGGTGGACTTACAACTAGGGCAACTACAAAACTACACTCTTGAGTTGCGAGTCGAGGGTGGACTTGCAACTAGGGCAACTACAAAACTATATCCCTCGAGTTGCGAGTCGGCGGTGGACTTGCAACTGTGGGTGAAAAAACAAACACCACCCCTCCTCCGAGTTGCGAGTCGAGGGTGGACTTGCAACTGGACTGACAGAAACACCTAGTTGCAGGTCGAGGGTCTAATTGCAACTACCATGAAATAACAACAAAAGACAACACCCCTCGAGTTGCGAGTCGAGGGTGGACTTGCAACTAGGGAAACTACAAAACTACATCCCGGAGTTGCGAGTACATCGTTGACTTGCAACTGGGGCAATTACAAAACTACATCCCTCGAGTTCAAGTCGGGGTGGACTTGCAACTGGGGTGAAAACCGAAACAACACCCCCCGAGTTGCGAGTCGAGGGTGGACTTGCAACTGGGCCAACAGAAACCCCTAGTTGCAGGTCGATGGTCTAATTGCAACTACCTTGAAACAAAAACAAAAGACAACGCCCCTCGAGTTGCGAGTCGAGGGTGGACTTGCAAGTAGGGCAACTATAAAAACTACACCCCCAAGTTGTGTGTCGAGGGTGGACTTGCAACTGGGCTGACAATTACCCCCAGTTGCAGGTCGAAGGTCTAATTGCAACTACCATGAAACAAGAACAAAAAAACAAAACACCCCTCGAGTTGTGAGTCGAGGGGGTGGACTTGCAACTAGGGCAACTACTCCCTCCGTCCCAAAATAAGTGACTCGACTTTGTACTAACTTTGTACTAAAGCTAGTACAAAGTTAAGTCACTTATTTTGGGACGGAGGGAGTACAAAACAACACTCTTGAGTTGCGAGTTGAGGGTGGACTTGCAACTAGGGCAACTACAAAACTATATCCCTCGAGTTGCGAGTCGGCAGTGGACTTGCAACTGGTGGTGAAAAAACACACACCACCCCTCCTCCGAGTTGCGAGTCGAGGATGGACTTGCAAATGGACCGACAGAAACCCCTAGTTGCAGGTCGAAGGTCTAATTGCAACTAACATGAAATAAGAACAAAAGATAACACCCCTCGAGTTGCGAGTCGAGGGTGGACTTGCAACTAGGGAAACTACAAAATTACATCCCAGAGTTGCGAGTACATTGTTGACTTGCAACTGGGGCAATTACAAAACTACATCCCTCGAGTTGCAAGTCGGGGTGGACTTGCAACTAGGGTGAAAACCAAAACAACACCCCCCAAGTTGCGAGTTGAGGGTGGACTTGCAAGTGGGCCAACAGAAACCCCTAATTGCAGGTCGAGGGTCTAATTGCAACTACCATGAAACAAAAACAAAAGACAACGCCCCTCGAGTTGCGAGTCGAGGGTGGACTTGCAACTAGGGCAACTATAAAAACTACACCCCCGAGTTGTGAGTCGAGGGTGGACTTGCAACTGCGCTGACAATTACCCCCAGTTGCAGGTCGAAGGTCTAATTGCAACTACCATAAAACAAGAACAAAAAAACAACACACCCCTCGAGTTGCGAGTCGAGGGGTGGACTTGCAACTAAGGCAACTACAAAACTACACTCTTGAGTTGCGAGTCGAGGGTGGACTTGCAACTAGGGCAACTACAAAACTATATCCCCGAGTTGCGAGTACATGATTGACTTGCAACTGAGGCGATCACAAACTAGATACCTCGAGTTGCAAGTCGGGGGTGGACTGGCAACTGGGGTGAAAACCAAAACAACACGTATTAAAAACAAATGTTGAACGAGTATTAAAAAATGTTGTACAAAAAGTAATTGAATTTTTTTGAATAAGTATTCAAAATGTTGAAAAAGTTTTTGAAAAATGTTGAACGAGTATTTAAAAAGTGTTGAACGAGCGTTCGGACAATGTTGAACATATATACAAAAAATGTTGAACGAGTATTTAAAAAGTGTTAAACGAGTATTTGAAAACTGTTGAATAAGTATTAAAAGGTTGAACCAGTATTTGAAAAATGTTGAATAAGCGTTCAGACAATGTTGAATATGTATAAAAAAATGTTGATCACTTATTAGAAAAATGGTTTTGACATATACGAAAATGTAGATTGAAAACGAAAAGGAACATAAGAAAAAAAGGAAAACAAAAAATGGAGAAGAAAAAATAAAACCAAACAAAAAATGGAGAATAAAAAAGAAAAAGAAACAAAAAAAAAAGAAAAGCCCCGTCAAAAAACAAAAAATAAGAAAAATAAACCAAAGAAAAAAAAAAGAGAAAAACGAAGAAACAAATGCAAAAATGAATGGGAAATATGGAGAAGAAAAAAAAAACCAAGGCGAAACAAAAGGAAAGAAAGGGTTCGACCCGCTTGAAGTAGGGCGCGACCCTTTACCTAGCACGAACTGTAGGATGACAAGGTGGCTGGGGGCGCTAGCTTTCTTTGCTGTTACCAGGCTTCGATCCCTCAATCTCCTCTTTTCCTTCTCTTTTTATTTAACAGATCGTGAAAATGGGCCGGTCCAGTAACAAGGACGACCGTGAATCTCAACGCTAGACTTACGAAAGCAGCAGCGACGAGGGCAAATCCAACCAAGCGGGACAGAAAACGTACGCGCAAATCTTAAAGACAAGAGAACATCCAATGGATATGGACTTAGATCTGAGATAGCTATTTCATATCTAGATGTGAAATAGCAAATCTGTATTTAAATCAAACCAAAAAGAGATACTAAGATAAGTTAATGGATTCCTGATCCCAGTATATATGCATTTTTCCCATAGTCTGTATGCATCATTTGCCCATACACCAAATTAAAGCCTCTACCTGCCAAAATCACATGCCTAGTGTTGATAACTTCCTAACGGCAGAATGTAAGGCAGCGGATAAATAGAATCGAATCAAGTACAAGAGCGGAGGCGTCTGAGATCTTGCATTACCGGCGCTCGTAGCCCTCGAACACCTCGCTCATGACTGCTTCCCTTGATTGCCTCCGTCCACGTGCACAAATCCCTCCACCGAGAAAATACATTGCACTTCATTTAAGCATGAATCTACGAACTTTGCACAATATGCATTGCCTGGCCATGTAATTACAGTCCAAAATATATGCAGTTAGTTTAATTACATATAGTTTGTCATAATTACATTGCGCACAAAGAAAGAAGTTCCTAATCCATCTAATCATACTTACAAAGCATGAAAACCCATCTCCCAGTTACATGTCTTCTGAATCTCAAAAACATGCACCTTCTCTGAACTTTTGCACATTTACTCTGCTGCTCCCAAGCAATACATTCAGATTTCAGATTATTCTATTCTAGCAGACAGAGAAACAGGGGCTACCCTTGATTTCATCGGCCTTGGTAGTGATTTGGCTTTCAAGGGGCTACATACCTCTGTTGTAGCCGCCGTTGGCTATATTGGACGGCTTGATGGATGTCCTTCGACCTCTGGCGAACTCGAAGGCGACATGATGCTTTTCTGGTCCAAGTACTCCGGGATTTGATGGATTTACTTCAAGCACACAACCTGATGGAGATTCTGGCCGAGGACCCTTCCTTCTTATAGGAGCGAAGTCCAATCCGGTTCGGACACTCCCTTGATTTGTGTTGGAGAAGGATGCAGACACGGAATCAATCCAAATCAGACACGGGAGCAGGATGTCGGAGATTGAGAAGCTTGCGTCGGTTGAGGCGGGGCACCACGAAACAAACAAACCGCTGAGTATATCAATAAGAACTTCAAAATACAAAGAAATTGTCAACTGTCGTCGTCCGCGGGGACAATACTTGGGCGAAGTCACCTTGGTGCTCCCCCTGTTTTGCACTTAACCTTTTCACCCCCAAAAGTGGTCTGCATCCCTATACATACGGTCATACAATCATCAACATACATAGAAAATTGAACGCCAAAAATAAATTAACCGCTACGTTCCCTGAGCTGAACTGCACCAGGGCAACGCCCTGTTTCATCAGAACCTCCTGCCACACCAAGTAATTTGCATGCCGCACGCATCCGCACTCTAACGTCGCATGGCCAAAACGAAACTCCCATGCACCGGGAAACAACACGCCGTCCTCCTCATGTGCCTGCGAACTGCACCGACGACCCAACTAACATGTGTTGATGGTGTAATTTGGCTGGAGAATATGATCTGCCAAATTATATAGGTTATTGATCAAGCTAATCAGCTATATATTGCTTCAAGTGTTGTAACAGGTGTTTTACATCGATCGGCAGTTACATGGGGCAAGTCCTGCCCAGAACCTGGTTTACGTCGAGCTAGTAAGCTACTACTTCCGAGGACAAGTCCTAACCGGTCTCAGATGCCAAGCTCAAGTTTCAGGTTTGCAAAGGCTATCATGCAAGGATACAGCAAAAAGTAAAATTACATCTGCACGGTGATGCATCAGGCGTATGAGATCTCCATTAGCTGATATAATTACATTGTGGCCGGATATTTTATTCCTTTCCTTGTGGGCCAAAAGGGATTTGTACGTGGCCTTGTTTGGATTTGTTAAGTACCGGCCAGCAAATAGATTAGATAGGCATCGATTCATACATAGTAAACCATGGTAACCGAATTAGGAAGGGCAAGTCAGGTTCGGTTTAGCTTTATAGTCTTATTCTTGTACGTCAAGTCTGCCATATACGCCAAGTCCTGCGTGCCTTTAAATAGGCCACGGCCAATTGAGAAAAAAGAGCAATCGATCTATTCAACAAAACCAATCTACTTTTTCACGTATGTTTTACCTATCGTTCTTTTCCCGCTGAACCCTAGCAGCCCTAGGGTTTTGGTTCATCTTTGCCGTTTTGCGTTGAAAAGCGGTCGTGCCTCCTCTACGAAATCGAGGGGATCTTTGTTGCTTTGCTCGGAAAGCAATCGTTCGTCGTCACGAAAGCACGACAATTATCTTGGTGTTGCGCGGCGATTTCCCGTGCCAACACAATTGGCGACTCCGCTGGGGACGAAAATCTTTATTAAGAAGAAACACGAGGCCGATACTATCGTTGATTCATTCGGCCATCTATCAAGACGCTACCAGCAATTTCATCGAAGGCTGACATCCAAGTTTGGTTAAGCTAATATTCAACACGTTAATTTTCAAGCTAGCCAAAGGAACAGAGAGAAACAAGCAGAATCGTTCTTCCATAACAGAAAACTGCAGGCACTGGTTCCATTTGAGAACGATATCATCATCAATTTCGTTTGTCTGCGTCGGCTTAATCTGTAAGTAAGATATTTTATCTTATTGCAACTACAATGGATTCATATAGTCATGTTGCTATTCATTTAGATGGATGTTTTGTACATCCGAATTACCAATCTCATAATTGTATAGAGCCTATGCATAGTACGAGTTTTAGTCATGCTAGCAATATACAACAAGAATTTTTCGACTCTAGTACATCGGCAATGTTTATGACACCTATATCATCACAAATGCACATGCCGTTGTATAATCATGATGGCCAATATAATAACGTTTATTCGGCCTGTTGTTTTGTGCCTAACACTAGTAATCCTACTGTCTTAACTTCGGTTTCACAAAATCTTGGCATATATAACCGAAGTGTTGGCTTTAGTTCTAATATGCAACAACCATTTTTATCAAAAAGTAGCTTGTAGCACACCACCTTCGCCAACTATAGGTACCGGGGTTCCGTGTGAGCCGGTTCCGAATTGGTATTCTAATGTATCTCTGCAGCATACCTCGCATGATAAACCCTCTTTGCCAGAGTTACAATCACATACCTATGTTGCATCTGTGCCACAACCTAATTCTCTAGAGCCATCTCAATATTTTAAGGACCTACTTGACAATATTCTTATAGAATGTGGTTTGAAACCTCCTGCAAGTTTAAAAGAAAATAAAATTGATTCAGATATGAATGATAATTCGGTTATTGAAAGAGCCGAAGAAAACGATACTTGTTCTTATTCAATTATATTAGAAGACATACATCTGGCTATGCAAGAACATGAAGAAGAGAGCAAGGTGGCTGCAATCGACCCTGACAATGTCTTCGCCGTCACGCTCGACGATCTATCTGAGGATGGACGGCGGGAAATTGAACGGGAGCTCGAGGAAGAAAGGCAGGAGAGTCTACAGAGAAAATTAGCAGGCCTTCAGAATACGAGGAATATCGTCGTCACAAAGGTAGTGGCATCAGACCACTCTGCTTCACCTAGCACCGTGGTAAGTAAATCACTTTCCTCCAACGAATTGAAAGAGGTACGGATCACAAATACATTACCTATTTCTCAATTTAATCAAGTCTTTATATTCGATAAGTCCGGAGATTATCCTAGGAGTTCTCAGTTATATGTGCTAGGCAATAACATTTTTGTGAACTCCACCTTATGTGTTCCAAAGTCAATAAATGCTTTCTCACAATTAGGTGACATGTTTTATGTTAATTTTGCTACTAGGAATATGAAATCGATAACTGATAAAATAAAAGAGTCTGATTTTGATGGGATCAAATACGCTTCTGAGTTATCAAACAATGCAAGTTCAAGCAAGGTTTAGATAGCCGAATTAGGGAGTAATTCGGGTGGTGTTAAAAGTAGTGAAAAAAATCTGAAAATTAGTAAACATAAAAAGGACGATGTTAGCAATGTGAAAGAATGTAATTCTGGAGCATCGGACAATGTTCAACCAGCTATTGTCAAAGGTCTGGCTTGGCAGCTCAGCTACGGTGCATTGGCATTCTTCGGTGGTGGCCCTTAGCCTGGTCATTGGACAAGGGGGTTGCGCGACGGGATCCTGGGCGGCGACATGTTTTCGGTTGTCTTAGTGTTTTGGATAGGGAAGTGAGACAATGGTGCTGCCTAGAGACGGCATTGAGCTATGCTCACGACGCGCCGCCGATGGATGCAGGAGGAAGAAGAGAGTTCGGCTCCGCCAAGAATTTGATTGTAATTTTCCTTTTTTTTATGGGTGAGTTTGTAAGGACATGTGTTACTTAATATTTGGCCGTATGCCTTTCCGCAAAACAAAAACGGAAAGAATTATCACTTTTCGTACCATGTAGTGTGGATATGAAGAAGGCACCCTAACGTCCTTCGGCAGTGCCTACTTCAGCTCGGCATTGCTATCTGATGGAATAGTGGTGCATGGAATAGTCTTTGAGTGGGAGAAACATACATTGTGATAGTTACATACTCTTCGAGAGTTTAATAATTAATGTAGAGTAACTAAATTACCGTGAATTCAAATTTCATAAGATCTATATGTTTCATACAAAATTTAGAAATGTAACTAAATTTTAATAGTAACAAAAATAGGTCAAAGAATAGAGACATATACTAAAAGAACTTTAAGGAAAAGAAACTCGAGGCAGTAGTATATAAGCACATTTGGTCACTACTTTATTTTTTCTTGGCGGACTACAAATAAACGTAGAATAATTTTACAAATAGGAATGGAATGTTTACAAAGCTTGGATATATATCTAAAATGAGAAGTCCGCAAGGTTTGTGGTTGCAAGGCTGCTTATGTGATATAGCTGACAATACATAGTCCGTGAGTTTCAGCTAGTTAAGTAAAGAATATTCTATATAACATGTTGACTTAAGATGACTTTTAGTTGGAGAACTGCAGATAGAAAGCATGTCCTGCCACCGTAGGTGCTGTAATTGGTAAAGGAAGTTATGCAATCCTTATAGTATCTTACGTAAGACACCTGCGCGGCAAATTAAATGAGAACCATACCATAGAAGCCTTTTATCCCAAACAAGTTGGGGTAGGCTAGATATGAAACCATTTCACGAGGACTTCCCAGGAGGTCACCCATCCTAGTACTACTCTCGTCCAAATGAGTTTCACACCCAAAAGACTGGCTAGTTTTTACGTTGGCTCGCCAAGCCTATCACAACCCTTAGATATGAAACCCTTTCACGAGGACTTGCCAGGAGGTCACCCATCCTAGTACTACTCTCGCTCAAATGGGTTTCATACCCAAAAGACTGGCTAGTTTTTACTTTGGCTCGCCAAGCCTATGACAACCCTCCTCCTTTACCCGGGCTTGGGACCGGCTATGCCTAGAAGACATAGGCGGAGTTGCGCGGCAAAATAAATGCATGAAAAAATGATATTTAAATGGGTCTGTCTATGTCACATCTAGATGTGAGATAATATCTCACATCTAAGTGACATCATCCTCTAATCTCTGCTAACAACCCCCGCCACCTGCCCTTGTTTTTGTTGGGCTTTTTTGTTTGTTTGTTTGTTCTTGTTTGTTTGAGACGAAAAAGGCCACATGTGTACGCAGACCTGGGCCTTGTTAGTACCAAAAAAAAAACATTGAAGTAGCCTTGTTTGTCAACGAGTACCTTGTTCCTTTGCTCTTTCTAAACACTCCTTTCCTGCTTCCTCTTTTGTCTTTTCTGCAACTGTACAAATAAATGAAGTTTCTGTCAGAGAATTCAAATTATGAAAATAAAAAAGGAGAAAAATAAAAATACAACAAAAAGGAAAACAAACACAAAAAGTAAAAAAGTAGCTTCCTGTAGTTAGAACATACTTACAATTGTTCTCAAGCCATCAAGCAACATGCCATTTGATGCATCACTTTCTGTCAGATCAACTATAGTTTGCGTAGCTTGTGAACAAATGCCATGAGATGTTTGCTCCTGCTGGTCAGTCATGCTGTCATTCCCTGAGTCATGTTGTTGATTATTATTGTTCAACTCGAGCTGGTCAGAATTTGTATCTTTGCTTGCAAGCTCCTGTTTAAGAAAAGACACGAACATTTGCGCCAAAAACATGAGCACCAGCAAAAAAGGTAAATCTCTTGCAGTGATAGGGGAAAATGAAAATCGTAAACCAAACATGAGCACAGCAAAGACCACTGAGTCTACATCGAAAAGCTATTGTGTACATTGAAAAAAACATGAAAGAACAACTTGCAAAAACCATTGACTCTACGTCGAAAAGCTATTGTGTACATTATAAACATTCTTATAGACATTTTTGTACACTCTGCTTTGTTCAGGCAACTTGAGGCATTATGCATATTCAGGCATTTTTCATACGCGTTATGCACATTCAGACAATTCTCTAGGCAGGGAGAAAACATTAACCATTAAATTACGAAAAACCTTGCTTTTGTCTCACTGAAGTTAGTTATCAAAAAAATTGAGAATGTGTCACTCTACTAAAAGCTACACTACTACTGGGAAACAAAAACCTTGAGGACACATTGCCCTCTCATGCACGACACAAAATACACATGTTAATCATTGAACATACAGACCCAAAAATGAAAAAAATAAAAAGCCTAAATCCAACGATCTCAATCACTGAACTTACGTACTCAAAAATGTATGCTCTCTCTGAAAAATAAACATCTTGGAAATCCCACATTCTGAATCCAACTAAAAATGTGTGCTAACATTCTGAATCCCACACTCTAAACTTGCTGATCAAAAATGAAAAATTAAACATCCTGAATCCCACATTCTGAAAACTAACAAATTCAGAATGTGTGGTATGTTCTGGAAAACACTCTGAATTCAGAGTGTTGAATTTTGCATTTCTGTAAACACTCTGAATTCTGTTTTTATACCCTGGAGATGTGAACAGTAACTTAATTTACAGTCTCAACTCTCAAGTCTGAAAACTTACAGATCAAATCAAAAACAGCCTGCATAACCTCATTGTCATCAATTAAAACCCCTCCCACCCCCTCCCCCAGCACAATAATGGGCAGACAGAAAACAACTACCACAAGCTAAGCTGAATTCATCAGTGTAGAAGCTAGCTTCAACACACAATATAATTTGTTCGTTGCTGACTCCAGACAAAACATCAACAAACAAAAATTGACGTATATGGCTCCTGACATTCATTGTTGGCTGAGGCAACAACCTCCTGTAGCCGAAGCTCCATGGCTCCCCCTCGCCTATCCCTACCCCACCCCTACACAACAGGCTTACAAAACAACTGGGTGGTTTCCTACACATGACATTAACAGAGATCTATCCAACAACAAAACAATTTTGCTCCTGACTCCTCGCAAACACAGCTGACTAAATGGCAACTAGCAAAATTAAGCTACGGAGGCGAACGAGGGGGGAGGGGGGAGAGAGGAGCCTCGGGAGGAAACTTATTACCTTGATCGGAGCGTCCGGCGTGCAGAGCTCGAGGGCGGTGCCCATAGCGGGGGGCTCGTCCGCCGCAGACTGCGCGGTGAAGCTGCGGATGCCGCGGTGCTCGTCGGCGCGCAGGGCTGGACAAAGGGGACGACCACCGTGGGAACGGCGAACACGGAGTCTTCGAGGACGCTCCTGATGCCGCGGATCTCGTCGGCGGCAACGTCGCACGCCATCGTCTTGGAGCTTCTCACCCCCGTCTCTGCTCCCTTCTCCTCTCTCCCACCGATTCAAACAGTGCGGGCAAAAAACACAGCAGAGCCACACAAATAACTGTGGGTGGATATTTGGAGGAAAAAAAAGATCCGGTACTCTTATTTTGGAAAACATGCAGAAACACCCCTGTAAAGAGAAAAAAAAACATGCAGCTGCACCATAAAAAGTGGTAGGTTGTTAAGTTAAGAAACATATTTGACATTTCGATAAATGGAAACCTTTAGAATTACCTACATTCTAGCAGTATAGAAAAAAGGCTACCTATTTGTGACTCAACAGATAACCTGCAAAAAACTTGTAGCTCAGTTGTATGCAAAAAATCCTGTGTCGAGATTGCAAAAAAATGGGTAGCCTATAGTTATGAAAAAAATTCTAACCCAATTGCAACAATCAAAGACCCGACTTGCATGTATGTTGGTAAAACAATCTTCGGCAATTACAACTACACGCAAAACACCGCTTGCAAATGTGGCATAAAAAAAAAGACCCCGGTTGCAAGTCAAGGGTTGACTTGCAAGTGGCAACAAAACAAGGACCCCGGTTGCAAAGTCGAGGGTTCGGCTTCCAAGTGGCATGAAAGAAAAACTACGGGCGCACAGTTCCGAATTGAGGGTTGACTAGCAAGCGGAATGAAATAAAGAACCCGGATGCAAGTCGAGGGCCGGCTTGCAAGTGTCATCAAACAAAAAAGACCCAATTGCAAAGTCGAGGGTTCACTTGCAAGTGGAATGAAAAAGAAAAACTACGGGGCGACAATTGCGAGTTGGTGGTGGACTTGCAACTAGGGCAACTACAAAACTACGTCCCCAAGTTGCGAGCACATGGTTGACTTGCAACTGGGCAGATTACAAACTACATTCCTCGAGTTGCGAGTCGGGGGTGGACTTGCAACTAGGGCAACTACAAAACTACATCCCTGAGTTGCGAGCACATGGTTGACTTGCAACTAGGGGGATTACAAACTACACCCCTCGAGTTGCGAGTTGGGCATGACTTGCAACTGGGGTAAATACAAACTACATTCCCTCGAGTTACGAGTCGAGGGTGGACTTGCAACTACGCAACTACAAAACTACATCCCCCGAGTTGCGAGTACATGGTTGACTTGCAACTGGGACGATTACAAACTACATCCCTCTAGTTGCAAGTCGGGGATGGACTAGCAACTTGGGTGAAAACAAAACTACATCCCCGAGTTGCGAGTACATGGTTGACTTGCAACTGGGGCGATTACAAACTACATCCCTCGAGTTGCAAGTCGGGGTGGACTTGCAACTTGTAACACCCCAAAATTTTGGTCTTGATTTCTATCAAATTCTTTATTTGATTGGAAGGAGGTTATTTCAATTTTTCTAAAAGACTCTCCTTCTCAAATCTTTTATGACAAATATTTTATGAGTTCTTCCCAATCTTGATTTTGGTCTTGAGGGTTTTCAACATGTGTTGGTTCAACACAAATACTCTAGGATTGTTTTACTAATTCTTTTATTAAAAAGAATTTCTATAATTTTTGGATTTCTACTTCCCTATTAAAAAAAAAATACTCTCTTGCCATGACCTATGTAGAAAACTTTCTTCCAAAACCCTCCTCCCTACTTTGGGTCAAGCCAAGCATCCAATTCCAGCAAGTTTCAACCTCTTTTAGATTTTATTTCTATTGATTTTATCCTCAAACCTTTTTCTGTAATTTATTTTGGACCCCTCAAGTTTACAAAGGAAGTGTCAGATTTCTTTGAGCTTTGGTTCCAAATAAATTACCCTAGCTACTCCTTAGTGCCCTCAACCTAGATCCATCAAGAGCTGCTGGTCCACAGTACAGATTTTCCAAAATTTGCTTGTTGCAAGTTTGGACCAGATTTGCCATTTTTGGTGAAATTCATTCTTTTCCCTTTCCAAAAATTCTGAGAAAATTTAGGGAGTCTCTGGATGCATCAAGAGACCACCCCTCCAAGTTTCAGCTCAAGAAAAAATTTCCATGTGCGTCAAACATTTCGTCGAACAGCTGGCGTGCACTGTTCCTGTCAAAATTCAGAAAACTCAGGTGACAGTGTCGTTTTCGTCAGTCGGCAGCGTCGATCTCGCCAGTGCACGCGTTGGCGCCTTGCTCCCTGTTCCCCCTTCTTATCTAGTGCGCCGCACGGTTGCTTGGCCGGTTGCGAGCGTCGGTGGCGACTTGTCGCGTCAACGCCGGCGCCTTCCGCAGTGGCAGTACCTCCCGTGGCGGCTGGCAAAAGCCAGCGTTGCAGAACGCCGTCCTCCGCACCGCCCGAGCCACTGGTGGCCTACGCGTGTTCACCTCCTGCTCTGAGCACGCTGCAGAACCGTCGCCATGGCCTGAGAAGCGCAGAGCGCGCTCTCTGCCGCCGACGAGCCCGTGAGCTCCGTCCTGCCGAGACCACGGGAGCAGGCCAAATCCAACCAGGTTTAACCTTTGAATGGTGCCGGTGAGCCAATCCGCTGCTGCCCAGTCGCCTAATCCTTCCGTCCATCCCCTGCCTCGCCGTAATCGGTCGCCGGAGTAATCCCGCTTTCGGCAACCACCTCGGGCCGGCTATAAATAGAGGCCCCGAGCCACCCATCGACCCAGCACCTCTCCACCTCTCCTCAGAACCACGCCCCACTCATCAGAGGGCTTCGGGAGGGTCTTCTTCCCCAGCTCCGGCCGCCCCGATCCGCTTCGGGCTCCTCAAAATCCTCTCTGGTGAGTGCGCCCCCGCTTCCCAAACTTTGCCGGCAACCTCCTAGTCCAACACCTCTTCTAACCCGAGCTTCAATTCGGTGTTGGCAGCTCTCCTCCGACGAATCCGAGCTCGCCCGAACCGCCGTCCGCCGGAGTGGAAACCGCCGTCGACGTGGTGCTCCCCGACGCCTACTTCCACCACCCACCGACGCGGAACTGACCCGTGAGTGCAACCATACCCTTACCCTCCTCTGGTTCGCCATCGATCGCCGCCGGCGATCATCGTTCGCCTCTGCCGCCGGTGGGATTTTCAAACCTGACATGAGGGACCCCCTCGTCAGCCTCTCCTCTCCTTCTTCGAAATCGTTTTCTGTTGGCGCCTTCGGGTCGGGTGCGTTTTCTTCTCTGGAAGGCGTATTCCAACCGAAGCGTTTTCTGTTTTTTTTAAATAGCCCCTGGATAATTTTCTGTTTATAACAGATTAGTCCCTAGACTAAAACCTCAATAACTTTTAAACAAAAGATGATTTTGAGTTGATTCTTTTTTTGTCATCTTTATTTTTCTGTCTAGTTTTTTATCATAATTATTTGAAAAATATTTGGAACAATTTTTATGCACGCACGGTGTTTACGTTAGTACCCGATTTTTCTTTATAACGTAGAGACCGAAGGAGGTGACGGTGCCGCCAACCTTGCCGAGCTAGACTCCGACTACTCCGAACCAGGCAAGCATGTTTGAACCTTTGATATGATGACTGTTTTTCATGTTTGCTTGAGTGGTTTTCTCATGGCATGTTTATATAAGCATTTGTTGAATGTTATATTCCATGCAAAGCAAGCTGCAAGTGAGCTTCGAAACTTGTTGTGTTCATAAGATGGTGAGACAACCTGATCATGTGGTGGCATGATAGGTTGCAAGCTGGTGTTGTTGAAGCATGCCAGTTCTGTATCAACTGTTTAACTCCAGTGTTGACGTGGATCGAGTCTTGTTCCCGTTCGTCCCCTTTCCGTGCTACCACATGTTTTCTGCAAAGAATGCGGTTTAGTAAGTTGCAAACCTCTTTCCAGGTACACACCAAATAGAGGGGCCGGAATGAGGGTTCCATGGCCCTGGATTAAAGCCCGTCATCCGGTCAGGGGGCATGGGTGTTTCCGGTTGGGACCGAGAGGGGGGCACCCCTTAGAGCGCGCGATATAAATTTGATCCCATGCTATTCGAGGTGTTGGCCTCCCCGTCTTAGAGTTTTTCTTGAACGTTGTCTAGGGTGATTCCTGGCAGCGGAAAGTGAAATGGGTGTGTACTGGTTAGATGTGTTTCTTCTAAAATACCGTAAACGGAACTAGTCCTTTGTGACTATTGAAATCCGTTGGCTGTGGGTAAGAGTACAAACTCTGCAGAGTCAAAACCATTCACATAACCAAGTCCTCGGTCAAGGACATTGGTTGACCTATCAGTATCAGTCTCAGTGTCAGTCCCAGTATCAGTCTCTGGAGAACAAGCTTGTTAACTGACAGTGGTAAACCTGTCTGAATGTTATTCCTGTGGATGGACTAACCTGTTTATGATTATGTACCGAGTATTCCGTGGGATGGTGCTACCTCCACGGACTACTCAAATTCGAATGACGAAATATAAGCCCTTTATGTGATGTCGCTCAGACGTCTGACTGTGGCATTCTTGCTATTTACTTTTGGATATAAGCCCTTTATGTGATGTCGCTCAGACGTCCGACTGTGGCATTCTTGTTTCTTACTTTTGAATATAAGCCCTTTATGCGATGTCGCTCAGACGTCCGACTGTGGCATGCTTGTTATTTACTTTTGATATAAGCCCTTTATGAGATGTCGCTCAGACGTCCGACTGTGGCATTCTTGTTATTTACTTTTGGATATAAGCCCTTTATGTGATGTCGCTCAGACGTCCGACTGTGGCATCCTTGTTATTTACTTTCATTATAAGCCCTTTTCGAGATGTCGCTCAGACGTCCGACTGTGGCACGTACTGTCATCTACTTTTCAGTATAAGCCCTTTATGTGGTGTCGCCCTGACGCCCGACTGCGGCATGTTAATTTATGTTACCTTTCGAGGCGTCGCTTCAGACACCCGATCGGTCTTCAGCTATTTTATTGGGATTTCGGGAGGACTATCGCCTGACTTCCTTTTTATTTATCTTGCAGTGCAAATTTATTACCTGAGTGTGCATTGCTAATCTGCACATGTGCATCATGTTTGCATTTGTTATATCTGATGTCCAAACTGTCTTGCGAGTACATTCAAAGTACTCACCTGGCTTGTTGATTTGGCCAGATGTTGACGAAGGCGATCTTATGGATGAAGAGTACGATAGCAAGTCCGACGCCTAGAGGAGTCCCAATCAGTCCCTTGTGATCCTGGAGTTGGTCACCCGTATTATATACGCTTCCGCTACCTTAATAAAATCATCGAGCCTCACTCCGGCGCTTGATGAGTTGTAAGATTTTGGAGTCATGTCACCCACTTCTCTGTGACATATCCACCACCACTTTTATTGCGAGTCAATAGTTATGCCACCATACTCTTTGTGTCATATCCGCCTTTATGGATAATATTGGCGTGCTTGTAATAAAATTGTTGAGCAGCCTCAGCTCAACCATGTATAATATTTAGTACTTCTGGATTTCTGTATCAAGGATTTGGCTACCAGTAAGATTTTTTTCTATACTGGTCTGACGAAAGGGGCGATTTTTCAATAAATGTTTTATTGGAAAACCGGTCCTGACAACCTTGGTACCAGAGCCAGGCTGACTGTAGGAAGCCACTAGGTGCGATCGCTAATCGGTTATTAGCGTAATAGGTGCTATTTTAACAATTTGCAAATTGTAGCAATTTTCTGTTAGTCATCATAAATTTATGATTTGACTATCTGGAAGTTTTGTCTACTTTTGTAGATGGGTGACAGCGACTGTGAGTCACAGGTGTTCGCCAATGTACCTGAGGGATTTATCAAGCTTCTCGTTTCCATCGCCAGGGTCGCGATCGGGCCATCGGCTCGTCCAGAGTTCACACTCTACCAGCACAAGCTCAGCGACAACGTGTCTATGCACCAGGCCGCGGTGCAATTCAAGGGAGGACGTTCTGAGTCACGCTGCTTCCGATTTGTTGGGAGGGCCATGCCTACGGAGAGGCATGCCATGCAGATGGCTGCCCGTGAGGCAATAGTTCGTCTCCGGGATGCTCTTCCTTCAATGAAGGCTCGTCGCTACCGCTACCTCCCATGCCACGTGCCATACACTTGTCACTATGCATTCGCTTGCACTAGGGGAGAGAGAGATGAGGCTATTGAGATGCTTGTTGAGTATCTCAAGGCTCTTGAGGCAGCTTTTGATAACCTCGTGGACGACTTTGTGGCTGCTCGTATGGACTTAGTTCAGGGCTGTACCGCCAACAGGAGGGAACTCCTCCATACAGCACCACCACTGTCATACATCTTGTCCTCAGCATCCTATGCACCTGCCATTTTAGCCACCGCTCGCCGCCTGCCTACCACTGAGGAGTTTGACCAAGTCATTGCTCCTACCCCAGTTAGTGTTGCACCACCTACCACACCCGCACCAGCTGCTCAGCCCAGTGCTTCGCGCCTAGAGCCTATTATTGAGGAGGAGGTGGAGTCTCCAGCATCACTGGGACTTACCCTTGGCAGGCCGAGGGAAGTTTTTGCCATCTCCGACTGAGAACGCCGAGCAGCCGTGTGTTGTACCAGCTTGTATGATATGTTTATATGTTTATAGGCTGGGTGAGAAGTAGTTTGTGTGCGCATCATGTAGGAACTCGGAGAAGTGCACTAGCCTAAATAACATGTCAGGAATGTGTATGCACATCCTGAGTGATGTATTGTATAATTACGGCTTGCATGTAAGATATGTACTGAGCAGTCCTTCTCCATGCGCAATCAAGTATTTTCTTGAAAAATCTCGGAGTTTTTAAATTTCTGCCTTTGCAAAATTAGTTATTTTTGCTACTCAGATTTTTTTCTCATGAGTTCTGCAAAAATACCCCAGAGTGGAAATGCCTCGTCCCTGGACTCGTTCCATGCCAAGTCCGCCAGAAGAAAATTACGGTACCCAGACAAGTAACAATTTCACACAGGGGCAGTCAAGTCAGCAAGGCAGTGAAGAAGCGTTTTCTCAAGTATGCCACCTTTATGAGCAAAGCCAGCAGCAGCATCACGAAATGATGAACCATATTATCAATATGGGAAATCACCGCGAACCATACCAACAGCATTCCAAATTGTCTGAACTACAAAAGACACGTCGCCCAACTTTTTCTCACACTGATAAACCGCTTGAGGCCGATTATTGGCTTCGAGACATTGAGAGAAAATTAATTGTTGCACAATGTTCAGACCGTGAGAAGGTACTTTATGCACCTCACTACCTCACTGGAGCAGCTGCATCATGGTGGGAAAATTTCCTACACATGCACCCCAATGAAAACAACATCACCTGGGAGGAATTTAAGGAAAATTTTCGTGGGGCGCACATTCCCAGAAGTGTTACGAAAATCAAGAAAAGGGAGTTTGATGACCTCAAGCAGAGAAGCATGACAGTGACTGAGTACAATAGTCAGTTTACTCAATTATCTCGTTATGCCAACGACGAACATATGACTGAAAATAAAAAGATGAAAAAAATTTCTGGACGGTCTGGCACCAGCACTTAAATGCCAGCTGGTCGTACACACCTTCCCAGATTTCAAAACGCTTGTGAACAAAGCTATTACATTGGAAAATGAGCGCCGCAGCTTGGAGGATTTTCGCAAGCGCAAAAGGGACAAGACTACTCATTCTCGCAACAACTGGAACAAGAATGATTTTCAGAAAAATAGGACAAACAAATCCGCAACCAATGTTCTCCGCCCAAACAAAAATTTTCATGCAAGGGACAAGGATTTTACGTATCACCCAGGCGTTACTTGCTTCACTTGTGGAGAGGAAGGACACTATGCCAAGCAGTGCCCAAAGCCAAGAAACTCGGCCCTCAAGCCGAACAACAGTGGAAATAATTCAGCCCCCAAGCGTAACAACTTCAACCCCAATAACAATCACAAGAAGGGTCACGTGAACCATGTGACCAAGGAGGAAGCACAGAATGCTCCGGACATCGTACTCGGTACGTTCCCTGTCAACACAATACCTGCCACGGTTTTGTTTGATTCGGGAGCTTCTCACTCGTTCGTTTCCAAGAAATTTGCTTTGCAACATAATTTTCTGATTCTTCCCTTGGAAAATTCTATGACCATCAAGTCCCCCGGAATTAAGAAATCACTCAGAGTTACTGTCATGGTGTGGTTATTGAGATTGAGGGATTAAGGTTTCGGGCAAACCTCATTGTATTGGAAAATAAGGGACTGGATGTTATCCTAGGAATGGACTGGTTAACCACCAACAAGGGATTTATCGACTGTTTCAATCGGACTGTGATCCTCACCCATCATCACGGGAAGACAATAAAAATTTCAGCTCAAGAAAGACCAATATCACTGCGACCAAGATTGAACAAGGTGGATATTTCAGAATTAAGTAAAGTTCCAGTGGTGTGTGAGTTTTCTGATGTATTTCCCGAAGAGCTACCAGGCATGCCACCTGACCGAGAAATAGAGTTCATCATTGAACTAGCACCTGGAACCACTCCCATTTACAAGAAACCCTATAGAATGGCACCCTCCGAGTTGGTAGAATTGAAGAAGCAAATAAAATAATTACTGGACAAAGGATTTATCCGGGCCAGCTCCTCACCTTGGGGTTCACCAGTATTATTTGCCAAGAAAAAGGATGGGACACTGAGATTATGTATAGACTATCGAGCACTCAACATGGTCACCATCAAAAACAAATATCCGATGCCACGGATAAATGATTTATTCGACCAGCTCGCACAAGCCAAGGTTTTCTCAAAAATTGATTTAAGGTCAGGATATCATCAATTAAAAGTACGAACAGAAGATATTCCTAAGACAGCATTCACCTCCAGATACGGGTTATATGAATTTACAGTAATGCCGTTTGGACTGACAAACGCCCCCGCATATTTTGTCCACCTCATGAACAAAGTATTTATGAAATTTATGGACAAATTTGTTGTGGTGTTCATTGATGATATTTTAGTATATTCTAAGACACCAGAAGAACATGCTGAACATCTCAGAATTGTACTTGGAGAGTTAAGGAAACATAAATTGTACGCCAAATTCAGCAAATGTGAATTCTGGTTAAAACAGGTTGGTTTTCTAGGCCACGTATTAACCCAAGAAGGTGTCGCCGTGGACCCAGAAAAAGTCAAGGCCGTACTTGACTGGAAACCACCAGCCAACATTACAGATGTACGAAGTTTTCTGGGAATGGCTGGATATTATAGAAGATTTATTGAGGGATTCTCCACCATAGCAAAACCTATGACACAGTTACTCAAGAAGGATAAGAAATTTGCGTGGACTGAAGCTTGCGAGAAAAGTTTCCAAGAACTCAAAAAGAGATTAACAACAGCACCAGTATTGGTCGTACCAGACATACACAAAATTTTTGAAGTATATTGCGACGCGTCCCGGAAGGGCCTCGGATGCGTATTAATGCAAGAAGGCAAAGTAGTCGCATATGCTTCTAGGCAACTACGAAGGCATGAAGAAAATTATCCTACTCATGACTTGGAATTAGCAGCAGTTATTCATGCACTCAAAGAATGGAGGCACTTTTTGCTTGGGAATCGTTGTGAAATATATACGGACCATAAAAGCCTCAAATATATTTTTACACAACCAGAACTCAATTTACAACAACGACGCTGGTTGGAATTAGTGAAAGATTATGATGTTGGCATTCACTACCATCCAGGAAAGGCGAATGTAGTGGCAGATGCTCTCAGCCGAAAATCAAGCTTGGGCAACGACGGTCTACAAAACTTGAGACCTGAGTTTCAGAGGGAGTTTGCCAAACTCAACATGGTGTTGATCACTGAAGGCACTATGTCAAATTTGGAAATACAGCCTACCCTAATGGAACAGATTAAGGAAGCTCAGCATGGACACCCCAGCATCGAAGGCATAAAAAGAAAAGTGAGTCTGGGCAAGGCCTCAGAATTCGTTATAGACGATGAGGGAATATTATGGTACGGAGACAGGCTTTGCGTACCAAATGTAGAGGACCTCAAACAGCAAATTTTGGCTGAAGGCCACACCGCTCCATATTCAATCCACCCTGGAGGAACCGAAATGTACAAGGACATTCAGGAAAAATTTTGGTGGCACGGTATGAAGAGGGATATAGCCACATTCATTGCATGTTGTGATTCATGTCAGCGCATTAAGGCCGAGCACCAAAAACCAGCAGGACTATTACAGCCAAACAGGATACCCGAATGGAAATGGGACGAAATTGGAATGGATTTTATTGTCGGACTACCTTGGTCACGACACGGAAATGATGCCATATGGGTCATCACAGATAGATTAACCAAGGTGGCACATTTTATTCCAGTAAAGACAACCCACACCACTCAGAAACTTGCCAGGCTTTATCTCTCCCGTATTGTTTGTCTGCATGGAGTTCCAAAGACTATAGTATCCGACAGAGGCACTAAATTCGTCTCCAGATTTTGGGATCATTTACAACAAGCTCTGGGAACTCAACTAGTATTCAGCACAGCATACCACCCCCAGACTGGAGGACAGACTGAACGTGTGAACCAAATTCTAGAAGACATGCTTAGAGCATGTGTTCTCACATATGGAACCAGTTGGGAAGAAAGCTTGCCATATGCCGAGTTCGCGTACAACAACAGTTACCAAGCCAGTCTACAAATGGCACCTTTTGAAGCCTTATATGGGCGAAGATGCCGTACCCCATTAAATTGGTCAGAGACAGGAGACAGTCGTATCTTCGGCCCAGACATGCTCAAGGAAGCTGAGGAGAAAGTTAAACTAATCAAGGATCGACTCAAGATAGCTCAGAGCCGACAAAAGAGTTATTACGATCAAAAACATCGTGAAATCAGTTTTGAACCCGGTGAATATGTGTATCTAAGAGTATCCCCTATGAGGGGCCTGCAACGATTCAAAGTTAAAGGAAAGCTAGCACCACGATTTATTGGGCCCTTCTGTGTGATTGCACGAAGAGGCACAGTGGCCTACCAGCTAGACCTACCTGAAGAACTGTCAGACGTCCATGACGTGTTCCACATCTCACAGCTGAGGAAGTGTGTAAGCAACCCAGAGAAGCACGTATCTCATGAGAACATTGACATGCAACCAGACCTCACCTACAGGGAACGTCCAATAAAAATATTGGACGAGTCTGAAAGAAGGACCCGTCAGAAGACAATTAAGTTTTTCAAGGTTCAGTGGAGCAATCATACCGAGGATGAAGCAACATGGGAAAGAGAGGATTTTCTTCGGGCAGAGCACCCACACCTATTTGAGGATCAGCTGAAATCTCGGGGACGAGATTTTTCCTAAGGGGGTAGGTGTTGTAACACCCCAAAATTTTGGTCTTAATTTCTATCAAATTCTTTATTTGATTGGAAGGAGGTTATTTCAATTTTTCTAAAAGACTCTCCTTCTCAAATCTTTTATGACAAATATTTTATGAGTTCTTCCCAATCTTGATTTTGGTCTTGAGGGTTTTCAACATGTGTTGGTTCAACACAAATACTCTGGGATTGTTTTACTAATTCTTTTATTAAAAAGAATTCCTATAATTTTTGGATTTCTACTTCCCTATTCAAAAAAAAAATACGCTCTTGCCATGACCTATGTAGAAAACTTTCTTCCAAAACCCTCCTCCCTACTTTGGGTCAAGCCAAGCATCCAATTCCAGCAAGTTTCAACCTCTTTTAGATTTTATTTCTATTGATTTTATCCTCAAACCTTTTTCTGTAATTTATTTTGGACCCCTCAAGTTTACAAAGGAAGTGTCAGATTTCTTTGAGCTTTGGTTCCAAATAAATTACCCTAGCTACTCCTTAGTGCCATCAACCTAGATCCATCAAGAGCTGCTGGTCCACAATTCAAATTTTTCAAAATTTGCTTGCTGCAAGTTTGGACTAGATTTGCCATTTTTGGTGAAATTCATTCTTTTCCCTTTCCAAAAATTCTGAGAAAATTTAGGGAGTCTCTGGATGCATCAAGAGACCACCCCTCCAAGTTTCAGCTCAAGAAAAATTTCCACGTGCGTCAAACATTTCGTCGAACAGCTAGCGTGCACTGTTCCTGTCAAAATTCAGAAAACTCAGGTGACAGTGTCGTTTTCGTGAGTCGGCAGCGTCGATCTCGCCAGTGCACGCGTTGGCGCCTTGCTCCCTGTTCCCCCTTCTTATCTAGTGCGCCGCACGGTTGCTTGGCTGGTTGCGAGCGTCGGTGGCGACTTGTCGCGTCAACGCCGGCGCCTTCCGCAGTGGCAGTACCTCCCGTGGCGGCTGGCAGAAGCCAGTGTTGCAGAACGCCGTCCTCCGCACCGCCCGAGCCACTGGTGGCCTACGCGTGTTCACCTCCTGCTCTGAGCACGCTGCAGAACCGTCGCCATGGCCTGAGAAGCGCAGAGCGCGCTCTCTGCCGCTGACGAGCCCGTGAGCTCCGTCCTGCCGAGACCACGAGAGCAGGCCAAATCCAACCAGGTTTAACCTTTGAATGGTGCCGGTGAGCCAATCCGCTGCTGCCCAGTCGCCTAATCCTTCCGTCCACCCCCTGCCTCGCCATAATCGCTCGCCGGAGTAATCCCGCTTTCGGCAACCACCTCGGGCCGGCTATAAATAGAGGCCCCGAGCCACCCATCGACCCAGCACCTCTCCACCTCTCCTCAGAACCACGCCCCACTCATCAGAGGGCTTCGGGAGGGTCTTCTTCCCCAGCTCCGGCCGCCCCGATCCGCTTCGGGCTCCTCAAAATCCTCTCTGGTGAGTGCGCCCCCGCTTCCCAAACTTTGCCGGCAACCTCCTAGTCCACCACCTCTTCTAACCCGAGCTTCAATTCGGTGTTGGCAGCTCTCCTCCGACGAATCCGAGCTCGCCCGAACCGCCGTCCGCCGGAGTGGAAACCGCCGTCGACGTGGTGCTCCCCGACGCCTACTTCCACCACCCACCGACGCGGAACTGACCCGTGAGTGCAACCATACCCTTACCCTCCTTTGGTTCGCCATCGATCGCCGCCGGCGATCATCGTTCGCCTCTGCCGCCGGTGGGATTTTCAAACCTGACATGAGGGACCCCCTCGTCAGCCTCTCCTCTTCTTCTTCGAAATCGTTTTCTGTTGGCGCCTTCGGGTCGGGTGCGTTTTCTTCTCTGGAAGGCGTATTCCAACCGAAGCGTTTTCTGTTTTTTTTAAATAGCCCCTGGATAATTTTCTGTTTATAACAGATTAGTCCCTGGACTAAAACCTCAATAACTTTTAAACAAAAGATGATTTTGAGTTGATTCTTTTTTTGTCATCTTTATTTTTCTGTCTAGTTTTTTATCATAATTATTTGAAAAATATTTGGAACAATTTTTATGCACGCACGGTGTTTACGTTAGTACCCGATTTTTCTTTATAACGTAGATACCGAAGGAGGTGACGGTGCCGCCAACCTTGCCGAGCTAGACTCCGACTACTCCGAACCAGGCAAGCATGTTTGAACCTTTGATATGATGAGTGTTTTTCATGTTTGCTTGAGTGGTTTTCTCATGGCATGTTTATATAAGCATTTGTTGAATGTTATATTCCATGCAAAGCAAGCTGCAAGTGAGCTTCGAAACTTGTTGTGTTCATAAGATGGTGAGACAACCTGATCATGTGGTGGCATGATAGGTTGCAAGCTGGTATTGTTGAAGCATGCCAGTTCTGTATCAACTGTTTAACTCCAGTGTTGACGTGGATCGAGTCTTGTCCCCGTTCGTCCCCTTTCCGTGCTACCACATGTTTTCTGCAAAGAATGCGGTTTAGTAAGTTGCAAACCTCTTTCCAGGTACACACCAAATAGAGGGGCCGGAATGAGGGTTCCATGGCCCTGGATTAAAGCCCGTCATCCGGTCAGGGGGCATGGGTGTTTCCGGTTGGGACCGAGAGGGGGCACCCCTTAGAGCGCGCGATATAAATTTGATCCCATGCTATTCGAGGTGTTGGCCTCCCCGTCTTAGAGTTTTTCTTGAACGTTGTCTAGGGTGATTCCTGGCAGCGGAAAGTGAAATGGGTGTGTACTGGTTAGATGTGTTTCTTCTAAAATACCGTAAACGGAACTAGTCCTTTGTGACTATTGAAATCCGTTGGCTGTGGGTAAGAGTACAAACTCTGCAGAGTCAAAACCATTCACATAACCAAGTCCTCGGTCAAGGACATTGGTTGACCTATCAGTATCAGTCTCAGTGTCAGTCCCAGTATCAGTCTCTGGAGAACAAGCTTGTTAACTGACAGTGGTAAACCCGTCTGAATGTTATTCCTGTGGATGGACTAACCTGTTTACGATTATGTACCGAGTATTCCGTGGGATGGTGCTACCTCCACGGACTACTCAAATTCGAATGACGAAATATAAGCCCTTTATGTGATGTCGCTCAGACGTCCGACTGTGGCATTCTTGCTATTTATTTTTGGATATAAGCCCTTTATGTGATGTCGCTCAGACGTCCGACTGTGGCATTCTTGTTTCTTACTTTTGAATATAAGCCCTTTATGCGATGTCGCTCAGACGTTCGACTGTGGCATGCTTGTTATTTACTTTTGATATAAGCCCTTTATGAGATGTCGCTCAGACGTCCGACTGTGGCATTCTTGTTATTTACTTTTGGATATAAGCCCTTTATGTGATGTCTCTCAGACGTCCGACTGTGGCATCCTTGTTATTTACTTTCATTATAAGCCCTTTTCGAGATGTCGCTCAGACGTCCGACTGTGGCACGTACTGTCATCTACTTTTCAGTATAAGCCCTTTATGTGGTGTCGCCCTGACGCCCGACTGCGGCATGTTAATTTATGTTACCTTTCGAGGCGTCGCTTCAGACACCCGATCGGTCTTCAGCTATTTTATTGGGATTTCGGGAGGACTACCGCCTGACTTCCTTTTTATTTATCTTGCAGTGCAAATTTATTACCTGAGTGTGCATTGCTAATCTGCACATGTGCATCATGTTTGCATTTATTATATCTTATGTCCAAACTGTCTTGCGAGTACATTCAAATTACTCACCTGGCTTGTTGATTTGGCCAGATGTTGACGAAGGCGATCTTATGGATGAAGAGTACGATAGCGAGTCCGACGCCTAGAGGAGTCCCAGTCAGTCCGTTGTGATCCTGGAGTTGGTCACCCGTATTATATACGCTTCCGCTACCTTAATAAAATCATCGAGCCTCACTCTGGCGCTTGATGAGTTGTAAGATTTTGGAGTCATGTCACCCACTTCTCTGTGACATATCCACCACCACTTTTATTGCGAGTCAATAGTTATGCCACCATACCCTTTGTGTCATATCCGCCTTTATGGATAATATTGGCGTGCTTGTAATAAAATTGTTGAGCAGCCTCAGCTCAACCATGTATAATATTTAGTACTTCTGGATTTCTGTATCAAAGATTTGTCTACCAGTAAGATTTTTTTCTATACTGGTCTGACGAAAGGGGCAATTTTTCAATAAATGTTTTATTGGAAAACCGGTCCTGACACAACTAGGGTGAAAACAAACAACACCCCCCTCCGAGTTGCAAGTCGAGGATGGACTTGCAACTGGGCCGATAGAAACCCCTAGTTGCAGGTCGAGGGTCTAATTGCAACTACCATGAAATAAGAACAAAAGACAACACCCCTCGAGTTGTGAATTGAGGCTGGACTTGCAACTACAAAACTACACCCCTCGAGTTGCGAGTCGAGGATGGACTTGCAACTAGGGCAACTACAAAACTGCACCCCTGAGTTGCGAGTCGAGGGTAGACTTGCAACTAGGGCAACTACAAAACTATATCCCTCGAGTTGCAAGTCAAGTGTGGACTTGCAACTGGGGTGAAAACCAAAACAACACCCCCCCGAGTTGCGAGTCGAGGGTGGACCAATGAGGCGTCTCGATCTATCTCTATAGATCTTGATGCCTAATATGTAAGCAGCTTCTTCAAGGTCCTTCATTGAAAAACACTTGTTCAAGTAGGCCTTTATGCTTTCCAATAATTCTATGTCATTTCCCATTAATAGTATGTCATCTACATATAATATGAGAAATGCTACAGAGCTCCCACTCACTTTCTTGTAAACACAGGCTTCTCCATAAGTCTGTGTAAACCCAAACGCTTTGATCATCTCATCAAAGCGAATGTTCCAACTCTGAGATGCTTGCACCAGCCCATAGATTGAGCGCTGGAGCTTGCATACCTTGTCAGCATTATTAGGATCGACAAAACCTTCCGGCTGCATCATATACAACTCTTCCTTAAGGAAACCATTAAGGAATGCCGTTTTGACGTCCATTTGCCATATCTCATAATCATAGTATGCGGCAATTGGTAACATGATTCTGACGGACTTCAGCTTCGCTACGGGTGAGAAGGTCTCATCGTAGTCAACCCCTTGAACTTGTCGATAACCCTTAACGACAAGTCGAGCCTTATAGATGGTCACATTACCATCCGCGTCTGTCTTCTTCTTAAAGATCCATTTGTTCTCTATGGCTTGCCGATCATCGGGCAAGTCTGTCAAAGTCCATACTTCGTTTTCATACATGGATCCTATCTCAGATTTCATGGCTTCAAGCCATTTGTTGGAATCCGGGCCCGCCATCGCTTCTTCATAGTTTGAAGGTTCACCGTTGTCTAACAACATGACTTCCAAGACAGGGTTGCCGTACCACTCTGGTGCGGAACGTGTCCTCGTGGACCTACGAAGCTCAGTAGCAACTTGATCCGAAGTTTCATGATCATCATCATTAACTTCTTCTCTAGTCGGTGCAGGCACCACAGGAACATCTTCCTGAGCTGTGCTACTCTTCGGTTCAAGAGGGGGTACCTCATCAAGTTCTACTTTCCTCCCACTTACTTCTTTCGAGAGAAACTCTTTCTCTAGAAAGGATCCATTCTTGGCAACAAAGATCTTGCCTTCGGATCTAAGGTAGAAGGTATACCCAATAGTTTCTTTAGGGTATCCTATGAAGACGCATTTTTCTGATTTGGGTTCAAGCTTTTCAGGTTGAAGTTTCTTGACATAAGCATCGCATCCCCAAACTTTCAGAAACGACAGCTTAGGTTTCTTCCCAAACCATAATTCATACGGTGTCGTCTCAACGGATTTCGACGGAGCCCTATTTAAAATGAATGCGGCAGTCTCTAAAGCATAACCCCAAAATGATAGCGGTAGATCGGTAAGAGACATCATAGATCGCACCATATCCAATAGAGTGCGATTACGACGTTCGGACACACCATTACGCTGAGGTGTTCCAGGCGGCGTGAGTTGTGAAACAATTCCACATTTCCTTAAGTGCGTGCCAAACTCGTGACTCAAATATTCCCCTCCACGATCTGATCATAAGAACTTTATTTTCCTGTCACGTTGATTCTCTACCTCACTCTGAAATTCCTTGAACTTTTCGAAGGTCTCAGACTTGTGTTTCATTAAGTAGACATACCCATATCTACTTAAGTCATCAGTGAGGGTGAGAACATAACGATAGCCACCGCGAGCCTCAACGCTCATTGGACCGCACACATCAGTATGTATGATTTCCAATAAGTTGGTTGCTCGCTCCATTGTCCCGGAGAACGGAGTCTTGGTCATTTTGCCCATGAGGCATGGTTCGCACGTGTCAAATGATTCATAATCAAGAGACTCCAAAAGTCCATCTGCATGGAGTTTCTTCATGCGTTTGACACCAATGTGACCAAGGCGGCAGTGCCACAAGTATGTGGGACTATCATTATCAACCTTACATCTTTTGGCATTCACACTATGAATATGTGTAACATCACGTTCGATATTCAATAAGAATAAACCATTGACCAGCGGGGCATGACCATAAAACATATCTCTCATATAAATAGAACAACCATTATTCTCGGATTTAAATGAGTAGCCATCTCGCATCAAACGAGATTCTGATACAATGTTCATGCTCAAAGCTGGTACTAAATAACAATTATTGAGGTTTAAAACTAATCCCGTAGGCAGATGTAGAGGTAGCGTGCCGACGGCGATCACATCGACCTTGGAACCATTCCCGACGCGCATCGTCACCTCGTCCTTCGCCAGTCTCCGCTTATTCCGCAGCTCCTGTTTTGAGTTACAAATATGAGCAACCGCACCGGTAATAAATACCCAGGAGCTACTACGAGCGCTAGTAAGGTACACATCAATAACATGTATATCACATATACCTTTGGTATTGCCGGCCTTCTTATCCGGTAAGTACTTGGGGCAATTCCGCTTCCAGTGACCGTTTCCCCTGCAATAAAAGCATTCAGTCTCAGGCTTGGGTCCATTCTTTGGCTTCTTCCCGGTAGCTTGCTTACCGGGCGCGGCAACTCCCTTGCCGTCCTTCTTGAAGTTCTTTTTACCCTTGCCTTTCTTGAACTTAGTGGTTTTATTCACCATCAACACTTGATGTTCCTTTTTGATCTCCACCTCCGCTGATTTCAGCATTGAATATACCTCAGGAATGGTTTTTTCCATCCCCTGCATATTGAAGTTCATCACAAAGCTCTTGTAGCTAGGTGGAAGCGACTGAAGGATTCTGTCAATGACCGCGTCATCCGGGAGATTAACTCCCAGCTGAGACAAGCGGTTGTGCAACCCAGACATTTTGAGTATATGCTCGCTGACAGAACTATTCTCCTCCATCTTACAACTGTAGAACTTGTCGGAGACTTCATATCTCTCGACCCGGGCATGAGCTTGGAAAACCATTTTCAGCTCTTGGAACATCTGATATGCTCCGTGTTGCTCAAAACGCTTTTGGAGCCCCGGTTCTAAGCTGTAAAGCATGCCACACTGAACCAGGGAGTAATCATCACTACGTGACTGCCAGGCGTTCATAACGTCTTGAGTTGCCGGGAAAACAGGTGCGTCACCTAGCGGTGCTTCAAGGACATAAGCTTTCTTGGCAGCTATGAGGATGATCCTCAGGTTACGGACCCAGTCCGTGTAGTTGCTACCATCGTCTTTCAGCTTGGTTTTCTCTAGGAACGCGTTGAAGTTGAGGGCAACATTAGCGTGGGCCATTTGATCTACAAGACATATTGTAAAGATTTTAGACTAAGTTCATGATAATTAAGTTCATCTAATCAAATTATTCAATGAACTCCCACTCAGATAGACATCCCTCTAGTCATCTAAGTGATACATGATCCGAATCGACTAGGCCGTGTCCGATCATCACGTGAGACGGACTAGTCATCAACGGTGAACATCTCCATGTTGATCGTATCTTCTATACGACTCATGTTCGACCTTTCGGTCTTCCGTGTTCCGAGGCCATGTCTGTACATGCTAGGCTCGTCAAGTCAACCTAAGTGTTTTGCATGTGTAAATCTGGCTTACACCCGTTGTATTCGAACGTTAGAATCTATCACACCCGATCATCACGTGGTGCTTCGAAACAACGAACCTTCGTAACGGTGCACAGTTAGGGGGAACACTTTCTTGAAATTTTAGCGAGGGATCATCTTATTTATGCTACCGTCGTTCTAAGAAAATAAGATGTAAACAGATGATAAACATCACATGCAATCAAATAGTGACATGATATGGCCAATATCATTTTGCTCCTTTTGATCTCCATCTTCGGGGCACCATGATCATCATCGTCACCGGCATGACACCATGATCTCCATCATCATGATCTCCATCATCGTGTCTTCATGAAGTTGCCTCGCCAACTATTACTTCTACTACTATGGCTAACGGTTAGCAATAAAGTAAAGTAATTACATGTCGTTTTTCATTGACACGCAGGTCATACAATAAATTAAGACAACTCCTATGGCTCCTGCCGGTTGTCATACTCATCGACATGCAAGTCATGATTCCTATTACAAGAACATGATCAATCTCATACATCACATATATCATTCATCACATCCTTTTGGCCATATCGCATCACACGGCACATGCTGCAAGAACAAGTTAGACGTCCTCTAATTGTTGTTGCAAATTTTTTTTACGTGGCTGCTATAGGTTTCTAGCAAGAACGTTTCTTACCTACGCCACAACCACAACGTGATATGCCAATTTCTATTTACCCTTCATAAGGACCCTTTTCATCGAATCCGATCCGACTAAAGTGGGAGAGACAGACACCCGCTAGCCACCTTATGCAACTAGTGCATGTCAGTCGGTGGAACCCGTCTCACGTAAGCGTACATGTAAGGTCGGTCCGGGCCGCTTCATCCCACGATGCCGCCGAATCAAGATAAGACTAGTACGGCAAGTAAATTGACAAAATCGACGCCCACAACAACTTGTGTTCTATTCGTGCAAGAAACTACGCATAGACCTAGCTCTGATACCACTGTTGGGGAACGTAGTAGTAAATCAAAAATTTTCCTACGCATCACCAAGATCAATCTATGGAGAGACTAGCAACGAGAGAGAGAGGAGTGCATCTTCATACCCTTGAAGATCGCGATGCAGAAGCGTTGCAAGAACGCGGTTGGAGGAGTCGTACACGCAGCGATTCAGATCGCGGTCGATTCCGATCTAAGCACTGAACAACGGTGCCTCCGCGTTCAACACACGTGCAGCCCGGTGACGTCTCCCGCGCCTTGATCCAGCAAGGAGGAGGGAGAGGTTGGGGAAGACAGCTCCAGCAGCACGACGGTGTGGTGGTGGAACTTGCAGTTCTCCGGCAGGGCTTCGCCAAGCTCAAACGGAGGAGGAGGAGGTGTTGGAGAGGGGGAGGGCTGCGCCAGGGGAGAGGTTGTGGCCTCCCTCCCACCCCTCCACTATTTATAGGCTGGGGGGGAGAGGGGGCCGGCCCCCTAGATCCCATCTAGGTTTGGGGCGGCGGCCAAGGGGGGGAGGAGTGCCTCCCAAGTCAAGTGGAGGCCCTCCCCCTTTAGGGTTTCCCCTCTCCCATGCGCATGGGCCTTAGGGGGGCTGGTGCCCCTAGCCCATTAAGGCTAGGGCGCCCCCTTACAGCCTATGCTGCTGTATTGGATGTGGTGGAACCCTTTCCGGACTTCCGGACCCCTCCGGAATCCTCCGGAACCTTTCGAAAGCTTCCCGGTACAATACCGAAAAGACTGAACTTTTTCCGGAACCCCAATAACAACTTCCCATATATAAATCTTTACCTACGGACCATTCCAGAACTCCTCGTGACGTTCGGGATCTCATCCGGGACTCCGAACAACATTCGGTATTCACATACTATTTCCATAACAACCCTAGAGTCACCGAACCTTAAGTGCGTAGACCCTACGGGTTCGGGAACCATGCAGACATGACCGAGACATCTCTCCGGCCAATAACCAACAGCGGGATCTGGATACCCATGTTGGCTCCCACATGTTCCACGATGATCTCATCGGATGAACCACGATGTCGAGGATTCAATCAATTCCGTATACAATTCCCTTTGTCTACCGGTATGATACTTGCCCGGGATTCGATCGTCGGTATCCCTATACCTTGTTCAATCTCGTTACCGGCAAGTCTCTTTACTCGTTCCATAACGCATGATCCCGTGGCTAACTCTTTAGTCACATTGAGCTCATTATGATGATGCATTACCGAGTGGGCCCAGAGATACCTCTCCGTCATACGGAGTGACAAATCCCAGTCTCGATTCGTGCCAACCCAACAGACACTTTCGGAGATACTTGTAGTGCACCTTTATGGTCACCCAGTTATGTTGTGACATTTGATACGCCCAAAGCATTCCTACGGTATCCGGGAGTTGCACAATCTCATGGTCTAAGGAAATGATACTTGACATTAGAAAAGCTTTAGCAGACGAACTACACGATCTAGTGCTATGCTTAGGATTGGGTCTTATCCATCACATCATTCTCCTAATGATGTGATCCCGTTATCAACGACATCCAATGTCCATGGTTAGGAAACCGTAACCATCTATTGATCAACGAGCTAGTCAACTAGAGGCTCACTAGGGACATGTTGTGGTCAATGTATTCACACATGCATTACGATTTCCGGATAACACAATTATAGCATGAACAATAGACAATTATCATGAACAAGGAAATATAATAATAACCACTTTATTATTGCCTCTAGGGCATATTTCCAACAGTCTCCCACTTGCACTAGAGTCAATAATCTAGTTACATTGTGATGAATTGAACACCCATAGAGTTCTGGTGTTGATCATGTTTTGCTCGTGGAAGAGGTTTAGTCAACGGATCTGCGACATTCAGATCCGTATGCACTTTACAAATATCTATGTCTCCATCTTGAACATGTTCACGAATGGAGTTGAAGCGATGCTTAATATGCCTGGTCTTCTTGTGAAACCTGGGCTCCTTGGCAAGGGCAATAGCTCCAGTGTTGTCACAGAAGAGAGTCATTGGGCCCGATGCATTGGGAATAACTCCTAGGTCGGTAATGAACTCCTTCATCCAGACTGCTTCATGCGCTGCCTCCGAGGCTGCTATGTATTCCGCTTCACATGTAGATCCCGCCACGACGCTTTGCTTGCAACTGCACCAGCTGACTGCCCCTCCATTCAAAATATACACGTATCCGGTTTGTGACTTAGAGTCATCCAGATCTGTGTCGAAGCTAGCATCGACGTAACCCTTTACGACGAGCTCTTCGTCACCTCCATAAACGAGAAACATATCCTTAGTCCTTTTCAGGTACTTCAGGATGTTCTTGACCGCTGTCCAGTGTTCCATGCTGGGATTACTTTGGTACCTTTCTACCAAACTTACGGCGAGGTTCACATCAGGTCTGGTACACAGCATGGCATACATAATAGACCCTATGGCTGAGGCATAGGGGATGACACTCATCTTTTCTCTATCTTCTGCCGAGGTCGGGCATTGAGCCGTACTCAATCTCACACCTTGTAATACAGGCAAGAACCCCTTCTTGGACTGATCCATATTGAACTTCTTCAATGTCTTGTCAAGGTATGTGCTTTGCGAAAGACCAATGAGGCGTCTCGATCTATCTCTATAGATCTTGATGCCTAATATGTAAGCAGCTTCTTCAAGGTCCTTCATTGAAAAACACTTGTTCAAGTAGGCCTTTATGCTTTCCAATAATTCTATGTCATTTCCCATTAATAGTATGTCATCTACATATAATATGAGAAATGCTACAGAGCTCCCACTCACTTTCTTGTAAACACAGGCTTCTCCATAAGTTTGTGTAAACCCAAACGCTTTGATCATCTCATCAAAGCGAATGTTCCAACTCTGAGATGCTTGCACCAGCCCATAGATTGAGCGCTGGAGCTTGCATACCTTGTCAGCATTATTAGGATCGACAAAACCTTCCGGCTGCATCATATACAACTCTTCCTTAAGGAAACCATTAAGGAATGCCATTTTGACGTCCATTTGCCATATCTCATAATCATAGTATGCGGCAATTGCTAACATGATTCTGACGGACTTCAGCTTCGCTACGGGTGAGAAGGTCTCATCGTAGTCAACCCCTTGAACTTGTCGATAACCCTTAGCGACAAGTCGAGCCTTATAGATGGTCACATTACCATCCGCGTCTGTCTTCTTCTTAAAGATCCATTTGTTCTCTATGGCTTGCCGATCATCGGGCAAGTCTGTCAAAGTCCATACTTCGTTTTCATACATGGATCCTATCTCAGATTTCATGGCTTCAAGCCATTTGTTGGAATCCGGGACCGCCATCGCTTCTTCATAGTTTGAAGGTTCACCGTTGTCTAACAACATGACTTCCAAGACAGGGTTGCCGTACCACTATGGTGCGGAACGTGTCCTCGTGGACCTACGAAGCTCAGTAGCAACTTGATCCGAAGTTTCATGATCATCATCATTAACTTCATCTCTAGTCGGTGCAGGCACCACAGGAACATCTTCCTGAGCTGCGCTACTCTTCGCTTCAAGAGGGGGTACCTCATCAAGTTCTACTTTCCTCCCACTTACTTCTTTCGAGAGAAACTCTTTCTCCAGAAAGGATCCATTCTTGGCAACAAAGATCTTGCCTTCGGATCTAAGGTAGAAGGTATACCCAATAGTTTCTTTAGGGTATCCTATGAAGACGCATTTTTCCGATTTGGGTTCAAGCTTTTCAGGTTGAAGTTTCTTGACATAAGCATCGCATCCCCAAACTTTCAGAAACGACAGCTTGGGTTTCTTCCCAAACCATAATTCATACGGTGTTGTCTCAACGGATTTCGACGGAGCCCTATTTAAAGTGAATGCGGCAGTCTCTAAAGCATAACCCCAAAATGATAGCGGTAGATCGGTAAGAGACATCATAGATCGCACCATATCCAATAGAGTGCGATTACGACGTTCGGACACACCATTACGCTGAGGTGTTCCAGGCGGCGTGAGTTGTGAAACAATTCCACATTTCCTTAAGTGCGTGCCAAACTCGTGACTCAAATATTCCCCTCCACGATCTGATCGTAAGAACTTTATTTTCCTGTCACGTTGATTCTCTACCTCACTCTGAAATTCCTTGAACTTTTCGAAGGTCTCAGACTTGTGTTTCATTAAGTAGACATACCCATATCTACTTAAGTCATCAGTGAGGGTGAGAACATAACGATAGCCACCGCGAGCCTCAACGCTCATTGGACCGCACACATCAGTATGTATGATTTCCAATAAGTTGGTTGCTCGCTCCATTGTCCCGGAGAACGGAGTCTTGGTCATTTTGCCCATGAGGCATGGTTCGCACGTGTCAAATGATTCATAATCAAGAGACTCCAAAAGTCCATCTGCATGGAGTTTCTTCATGCATTTGACACCAATGTGACCAAGGCGGCAGTGCCACAAGTATGTGGGACTATCATTATCAACCTTACATCTTTTGGCATTCACACTATGAATATGTGTAACATCATGTTCGAGATTCAATAAGAATAAACCATTGACCAGCGGGGCATGACCATAAAACATATCTCTCATATAAATAGGACAACCATTATTCTCGGATTTAAATGAGTAGCCATCTCGCATCAAACGAGATTCTGATACAATGTTCATGCTCAAAGCTGGTACTAAATAACAATTATTGAGGTTTAAAACTAATCCCGTAGGCAGATGTAGAGGTAGCATGCCGACGGCGATCACATCGACCTTGGAACCATTCCCGACGCGCATCGTCACCTCGTCCTTCGCCAGTCTCCGCTTATTCCGCAGCTCCTGTTTTGAGTTACAAATATGAGCAACCGCACCGGTATCAAATACCCAGGAGCTACTACGAGCGCTAGTAAGGTACACATCAATAACATGTATATCACATATACCTTTGGTATTGCCGGCCTTCTTATCCGCTAAGTACTTGGGGCAATTCCGCTTCCAGTGACCGTTTCCCCTGCAATAAAAGCATTCAGTCTCAGGCTTGGGTCCATTCTTTGGCTTCTTCCCGGTAGCTTGCTTACCGGGCGCGGCAACTCCCTTGCCATCCTTCTTGAAGTTCTTTTTACCCTTGCCTTTCTTGAACTTAGTGGTTTTATTCACCATCAACACTTGATGTTCCTTTTTGATCTCCACCTCCGCTGATTTCAGCATTGAATATACCTCAGGAATGGTTTTTTCCATCCCCTGCATATTGAAGTTCATCACAAAGCTCTTGTAGCTAGGTGGAAGCGACTGAAGGATTCTGTCAATGACCGCGTCATCCGGGAGATTAACTCCCAGCTGAGACAAGCGGTTGTGCAACCCAGACATTTTGAGTATATGCTCGCTGACAGAACTATTCTCCTCCATCTTACAACTGTAGAACTTGTCGGAGACTTCATATCTCTCGACCCGGGCATGAGCTTGGAAAACCATTTTCTGCTCTTGGAACATCTCATATGCCCCGTGTTGCTCAAAACGCTTTTGGAGCCCCGGTTCTAAGCTGTAAAGCATGCCACACTAAACCAGGGAGTAATCATCACTACGTGACTGCCAGGCGTTCATAACGTCTTGAGTTGCCGGGAAAACAGGTGCGTCACCTAGCGGTGCTTCAAGGACATAAGCTTTCTTGGCAGCTATGAGGATGATCCTCAGGTTACGGACCCAGTCCGTGTAGTTGCTACCATCGTCTTTCAGCTTGGTTTTCTCTAGGAACGCGTTGAAGTTGAGGGCAACATTAGCGTGGGCCATTTGATCTACAAGACATATTTTAAAGATTTTAGACTAAGTTCATGATAATTAAGTTCATCTAATCAAATTATTCAATGAACTCCCACTCAGATAGACATCCCTCTAGTCATCTAAGTGATACATGATCCGAATCGACTAGGCCGTGTCCGATCATCACGTGAGACGGACTAGTCATCAACGGTGAACATCTCCATGTTGATCGTATCTTCTATACGACTCATGTTCGACCTTTCGGTCTTCCGTGTTCCGAGGCCATGTCTGTACATGCTAGGCTCGTCAAGTCAACCTAAGTGTTTTGCATGTGTAAATCTGGCTTACACACGTTGTATTCGAACGTTAGAATCTATCACACCCGATCATCACGTGGTGCTTCGAAACAACGAACCTTCGCAACGGTGCACAGTTAGGGGGAACACTTTCTTGAAATTTTAGCGAGGGATCATCTTATTTATGCTACCGTCGTTCTAAGAAAATAAGATGTAAACAGATGATAAACATCACATGCAATCAAATAGTGACATGATATGGCCAATATCATTTTGCTCCTTTTGATCTCCATCTTCGGGGCACCATGATCATCATCGTCACCGGCATGACACCATGATCTCCATCATCATGATCTCCATCATCGTGTCTTCATGAAGTTGCCTCGCCAACTATTACTTCTACTACTATGGCTAACGGTTAGCAATAAAGTAAAGTAATTACATGGCGTTTTCCTTTGACACGCAGGTCATACAATAAATTAAGACAACTCCTATGGCTCCTGCCGGTTGTCATACTCATCGACATGCAAGTCGTGATTCCTATTACAAGAACATGATCAATCTCATACATCACATATATCATTCATCACATCCTTTTGGCCATATCACATCACACGGCACATGCTGCAAGAACAAGTTAGACGTCCTCTAATTGTTGTTGCAAATTTTTTTTACGTGGCTGCTATAGGTTTCTAGCAAGAACGTTTCTTACCTACGCCACAACCACAACGTGATATGCCAATTTCTATTTACCCTTCATAAGGACCCTTTTCATCGAATCCGATCCGACTAAAGTGGGAGAGACAGACACCCGCTAGCCACCTTATGCAACAAGTACATGTCAGTCGGTGGAACCTGTCTCAAGTAAGCGTACATGTAAGGTCGGTCCGGGCCGCTTCATCCCACGATGCCGCCGAATCAAGATAAGACTAGTACGGCAAGTAAATTGACAAAATCGACGCCCACAACAACTTGTGTTCTATTTGTGCAAGAAACTACGCATAGACCTAGCTCTGATACCACTGTTGGGGAACGTAGTAGTAAATCAAAATTTTTCCTACGCATCACCAAGATCAATCTATGGAGAGACTAGCAACGAGAGAGAGAGGAGTGCATCTTCATACCCTTGAAGATCGCAATGCAGAAGCATTGCAAGAACGCGGTTGGAGGAGTCGTACACGCAGCGATTCAGATCGCGGTCGATTCCGATCTAAGCACCGAACAACGGTGCCTCCGCGTTCAACACACGTGCAGCCCGGTGACGTCTCCCACGCCTTGATCCAGCAAGGAGGATGGAGAGGTTGGGGAAGACAGCTCCAGCAGCACGACGGTGTGGTGGTGGAACTTGCAGTTCTCCGGCAGGGCTTCGCCAAGCTCAAACGGAGGAGGAGGAGGTGTTGGAGAGGGGGAGGGCTGCGCCAGGGGAGAGGTTGTGGCCTCCCTCCCACCCCTCCACTATTTATAGGCTGGGGGGGAGAGGGGGCCGGCCCCCTAGATCCTATCTAGGGTTGGGGCGGCGGCCAAGGGGGGGAGGAGTGCCTCCCAAGTCAAGTGGAGGCCCTCCCCCTTTAGGGTTTCCCCTCTCCCATGCGCATGGGCCTTAGGGGGGCTGGTGCCCCTAGCCCATTAAGGCTAGGGCGCCCCCTTACAGCCTATGCTACTGTATTGGACGTGGTGGAACCCTTTCCGGACTTCCGGACCCCTCTGGAATCCTCCGGAACCTTTCGAAAGCTTCCCGGTACAATACCGAAAAGACTGAACTTTTTCCGGAACCCCAATAACAACTTCCCATATATAAATCTTTACCTACGGACCATTCCAGAACTCCTCGTGACGTTCGGGATCTCATCCGGGACTCCGAACAACATTCGGTATTCACATACTATTTCCCATAACAACCCTAGATTCACCGAACCTTAAGTGTGTAGACCCTACGGGTTCGGGAACCGTGCAGACATGACCGAGACATCTCTCCGGCCAATAACCAACAGCGGGATCTGGATACCCATGTTGGCTCCCACATGTTCCACGATGATCTCATCGGATGAACCACGATGTCGAGGATTCAATCAATCCCGTATACAATTCCCTTTGTCTACCGGTATGATACTTGCCCGGGATTCGATCGTCGGTATCCCTATACCTTGTTCAATCTCGTTACCGGCAAGTCTCTTTACTCGTTCCGTAATGCATGATCCCGTGGCTAACTCTTTAGTCACATTGAGCTCATTATGATGATGCATTACCGAGTGGGCCCAGAGATACCTCTCCGTCATACGGAGTGACAAATCCCAGTCTCGATTCGTGCCAACCCAACAGACACTTTCGGAGATACTTGTAGTGCACCTTTATGGTCACCCAGTTATGTTGTGACGTTTGATACACCCAAAGCATTCCTACGGTATCCGGGAGTTGCACAATCTCATGGTCTAAGGAAATGATACTTGACATTAGAAAATCTTTAGCAGACGAACTACACGATCTAGTGCTATGCTTAGGATTGGGTCTTATCCATCACATCATTCTCCTAATGATGTTATCCCGTTATCAACGACATCCAATGTCCATGGTCAGGAAACCGTAACCATCTATTGATCAACGAGCTAGTCAACTAGAGGCTCACTAGGGACATGTTGTGGTCAATGTATTCACACATGCATTACGATTTCCGGATAACACAATTATAGCATGAACAATAGACAATTATCATGAACAAGGAAATATAATAATAACCACTTTATTATTGCCTCTAGGGCATATTTCCAACAGTCTCCCACTTGCACTAGAGTCAATAATCTAGTTACATTGTGATGAATTGAACACCCATAGAGTTCTGGTGTTGATCATGTTTTGCTCCTGGAAGAGGTTTAGTCAACGGATCTGCGACATTCAGATCCGTATGCACTTTACAAATATCTATGTCTCCATCTTGAACATGTTCACGAATGGAGTTGAAGCGATGCTTAATATGCCTGGTCTTCTTGTGAAACCTGGGCTCCTTGGCAAGGGCAATAGCTCCAGTGTTGTCACAGAAGAGAGTCATTGGGCCCGATGCATTGGGAATAACTCCTAGGTCGGTAATGAACTCCTTCATCCAGACTGCTTCCTGCGCTGCCTCCGAGGCTGCTATGTATTCCGCTTCACATGTAGATCCCGCCACGATGCTTTGCTTGCAACTGCACCAGCTGACTGCCCCTCCATTCAAAATATACATGTATCCGGTTTGTGACTTAGAGTCATCCAGATCTGTGTCGAAGCTAGCATCGACGTAACCCTTTACGACGAGCTCTTCGTCACCTCCATAAACGAGAAACATATCCTTAGTCCTTTTCAGGTACTTCAGGATGTTCTTGACCGCTGTCCAGTGTTCCATGCCGGGATTACTTTGGTACCTTTCTACCAAACTTACGGCGAGGTTCACATCAGGTCTGGTACACAGCATGGCATACATAATAGACCCTATGGCTGAGGCATAGGGGATGACACTCATCTTTTCTCTATCTTCTGCCGAGGTCGGGCATTGAGCCGTACTCAATCTCACACCTTGTAATACAGGCAAGAACCCCTTCTTGGACTGATCCATATTGAACTTCTTCAATGTCTTGTCAAGGTATGTGCTTTGCGAAAGACCAATGAGGCGTCTCGATCTATCTCTAAAGATCTTGATGCCTAATATGTAAGCAGCTTCTTCAAGGTCCTTCATTGAAAAACACTTGTTCAAGTAGGCCTTTATGCTTTCCAATAATTCTATGTCATTTCCCATTAATAGTATGTCATCTACATATAATATGAGAAATGCTACAGAGCTCCCACTCACTTTCTTGTAAACACAGGCTTCTCCATAAGTCTGTGTAAACCCAAACGCTTTGATCATCTCATCAAAGCGAATGTTCCAACTCTGAGATGCTTGCACCAGCCCATAGATTGAGCGCTGGAGCTTGCATACCTTGTCAGCATTATTAGGATCGACAAAACCTTCCGGCTGCATCATATACAACTCTTCCTTAAGGAAACCATTAAGGAATGCCATTTTGACGTCCATTTGCCATATCTCATAATCATAGTATGCGGCAATTGCTAACATGATTCTGACGGACTTCAGCTTCGCTACGGGTGAGAAGGTCTCATCGTAGTCAACCCCTTGAACTTGTCGATAACCCTTAGCGACAAGTCGAGCCTTATAGATGGTCACATTACCATCCGCGTCTGTCTTCTTCTTAAAGATCCATTTGTTCTCTATGGCTTGCCGATCATCGGGCAAGTCTGTCAAAGTCCATACTTCGTTTTCATACATGGATCCTATCTCAGATTTCATGGCTTCAAGCCATTTGTTGGAATCCGGGCCCGCCATCGCTTCTTCATAGTTCGAAGGTTCACCGTTGTCTAACAACATGACTTCCAAGACAGGGTTGCCGTACCACTCTGGTGCGGAACATGTCCTCGTGGACCTATGAAGCTCAGTAGCAACTTGATCCGAAGTTTCATGATCATCATCATTAACTTCTTCTCTAGTCGGTGCAGGCACCACAGGAACATCTTCCTGAGCTGCGCTACTCTTCGGTTCAAGAGGGGGTACCTCATCAAGTTCTACTTTCCTCCCACTTACTTCTTTCGAGAGAAACTCTTTCTCCAGAAAGGATCCATTCTTGGCAACAAAGATCTTGCCTTCAGATCTAAGGTAGAAGGTATACCCAATAGTTTCTTTAGGGTATCCTATGAAGACGCATTTTTCCGATTTGGGTTCAAGCTTTTCAGGTTGAAGTTTCTTGACATAAGCATCGCATCCCCAAACTTTCAGAAACGACAGCTTAGGTTTCTTCCCAAACCATAATTCATACGGTGTCGTCTCAACGGATTTCGACGGAGCCCTATTTAAAGTGAATGCGGCAGTCTCTAAAGCATAACCCCAAAATGATAGCGGTAGATCGGTAAGAGACATCATAGATCGCACCATATCCAATAGAGTGCGATTACGACGTTCGGACACACCATTACGCTGAGGTGTTCCAGGCGGCGTGAGTTGTGAAACAATTCCACATTTCCTTAAGTGCGTGCCAAACTCGTGACTCAAATATTCCCCTCCACGATCTGATCGTAAGAACTTTATTTTCCTGTCACGTTGATTCTCTACCTCACTCTGAAATTCCTTGAACTTTTCGAAGGTCTCAGACTTGTGTTTCATTAAGTAGACATACCCATATCTACTTAAGTCATCAGTGAGGGTGAGAACATAACGATAGCCACCGCGAGCCTCAACGCTCATTGGACCGCACACATCAGTATGTATGATTTCCCCTCCCCCTTTAGGGTTTCCCCTCTCCCATGCGCATGGGCCTTAGGGGGGCTGGTGCCCCTAGCCCATTAAGGCTAGGGCGCCCCCTTACAGCCCATGCTGCTGTATTGGACGTGGTGGAACCCTTTCCGGACTTCCGGAATCCTCCGGAACCTTTCGAAAGCTTCCCGGTACAATACCGAAAAGACTGAACTTTTTTCGGAACCCCAATAACAACTTCCCATATATAAATCTTTACCTCCGGACCATTCCAGAACTCCTCATGACGTTCGGGATCTCATTCGGGACTCCGAACAACATTCGGTATTCACATACTATTTCCCATAACAACCCTAGAGTCACCGAACCTTAAGTGTGTAGACTCTACGGGTTCGGGAACCATGCAAACATGACCGAGACATCTCTCCGGCCAATAACCAACAGCGGGATCTGGATACCCATGTTGGCTCCCACATGTTCCACGATGATCTCATCGGATGAACCACGATGTCGAGGATTCAATCAATCCCGTATACAATTCCCTTTGTCTACCGGTATGATACTTGCCTGAGATTCGATCATCGGTATCCCTATACCTTGTTCAATCTCGTTACCGGCAAGTCTCTTTACTCATTCCGTAACGCATGATCCCGTGGCTAACTCTTTAGTCACATTGAGCTCATTATGATGATGCATTACCGAGTGGGCCCAGAGATACCTCTCCGTCATACGGAGTGACAAATCCCAGTCTCGATTCGTGCCAACCCAACAGACACTTTCGGAGATACCTGTAGTGCACCTTTATGGTCACCCAGTTACGTTGTGACGTTTGATACACCCAAAGCATTCCTACGGTATCCGGGAGTTGCACAATCTCATGGTCTAAGTAAATGATACTTGACATTAGAAAAGCTTTAGCAGACGAACTACACGATCTAGTGCTATGCTTAGGATTGGGTCTTGTCCATCACATCATTCTCCTAATGATGTGATCCCGTTATCAACGACATCCAATGTCCATGGTCAGGAAACCGTAACCATCTATTGATCAATGAGCTAGTCAACTAGAGGCTCACTAGGGACATGTTGTGGTCTATGTATTCACACATGCATTACGATTTCCGGATAACACAATTATAGCATGAACAATAGACAATTATCATGAACAAGGAAATATAATAATAACCACTTTATTATTGCCTCTAGGGCATATTTCCAACAACTCCCACATATAAATAGTCCCAAACTAAAACCCACAAATCAATATACTTATAGAGCATTGCAAGAGCTAATCTAGCAATAAGAGATGAAAGGACAAAGTTGCTAACCTTTGTGAACACTTGGATGGATGGGGTGCCTTCAAATCTTGGCAAATTTTTGCAAAAATGGAGGATGAGCTCGAGTAAGAGGGGAAGAACAGAGAGGAGAGGAAAGGGGAAGAACAGAGAGCTCGGGCTCGACGAAGGGTTTATATAGGAGCGTCTTTACTCCCGATTGGTTATACAAACTGGGACTAAAGGTGCACCTCTAGTCCCGGTTTGTGACACGAACCAGGACTAAATGTGCCTGTGGGCCCCCAGCCTGACACAAGCCTGCCACCACCCCTTTAGTCCTGGTTCGTGTCACGAACCGGTACTAGAGGTTCAACACAAATCGGGACTAATGATGCCTGCCCCCTAGCCGTTGGAACCGGCACTAATGGTCATATTAGTACCGGTCTGTTTCCAAACCGGGACTAATGGGGCTCACGTAAAGTCCTTTTTCTACTAGTGATATACTTGATAAAGGGTGGAAGGCTTGGCATTTTGCTTGGTGCTTTGTTCCACTCTTGCCGCTTTAGTTTCCGTCATACCGGTGTTATGTTCCTTGATTTTGCGTTCCTAACACGGTCGGGGTTTATGGGCCCCCCTTGACAGTTCGCTTTGAATAAAACTCTTCCAGCAAGGCCCAACTTTGGTTTCACCATTTGCCTAATAACAACTAAAACTTGCATAGGGACTTCCCGGGCCCCGAGGATAATTAATTAACAACCCCGGGCCAGTGCTCCTCATGAGTGTTGGTCCAAACTAGAGCCACTTGCGGCGCCACCTGGGGCAACTCGGGTTTTCGGCTGTCGTATGTAGTGTTCATCCACCGTGTCCTGAGAACGAGATACGCGGCTCCTATCAGGATTGTCGACACGTCGGGAGGTCTTGCTGGTTTTGTTTTACCATTGTCGAAATGTCTTGTGAACCGGGATTCCGAGCTTGATCGGGTTGTTCCGGAATGGAGGATTTTCCTCCGCTGATCATGAGAGTTTGTGATGGACTAAGTTGGGACACCCCTACAGGGTTTAATCTTTTCGGAAGCCATGCCCGCGGTTATGTGGCAGATTGGAAATTTATAATATCCGGTTGTAGAGAACTTGACACCAGATCCGAAATAAAACACACCAACCGCGTGAGTAACCGTGACCGTCTCTTTTCGAGTGAGTTCGAGAAGAGAACACGGTGGGGTTATATTTGACTCGTAAGTAGTTCAGGATCACTTATTGATCATTACTAGTTGGCGACCGTCATGCGTAGTTGCTCTTCTTATTCTTGTACTCGTAAGTTAGCCACCTTACAAATGCTTAGTCGCTTGCTGCAACCTCACCACTTATCCATTCCATACCCATTAAGCTTTGCTAGTCTTGATACCCATGGTAATGGGATTGCTGAGTCCTCGTGGCTCATAGATTACTACAACAACAGATGCAGGTACAGGTAATGTGATGATATGACGTGAGAGCGATGCTTGCTTGTTTTGGAGTTCTTCTTCTGCTTCTTCTTCTTCGATCAAGGGATAGGTTCCTGGTCGGCAGCCTGGGCTAGCAGGGTGGATGTCGTTCTTGTTTTTCATTTGTTTTCATCCGTAGTTGGATGTTGCTCTTTTGGTATGATGTTTGATGTATTTATGCGGCATTTGTATGCCTTTGTATGTATCCCCATTTGAGTTGTAAATGGTACGATGTAATGATATCCACCTTGCAAAAGCATCTTCAATATGCGGCTCTATCCTTGGTGGGACCTTTGAGTTCCTCTCAGATAGGATCACATATTGGGCATGATAAGTTGGTATCAGAGCCTCGACCGACCATAGGAGCCCCCTTGATTGACCGTAGTTTGGCCGTTGTCGAGTCTAGAAGAAAAGCTATTTTGGAGTCTAGTTATATCGGAGAGTAGGAATTCTTTTTACTCCTTATCCCCTTCGTCGCTCTGGTAAGGAATCGTGACGTAGGTGTTTTGATTCTAGTCCTCTTCCCCTTCAAATTTTCTTTAGGATCACGCAGTTGTTTTCGGTCATTGCTATGTCAATCCTTTTCAACCGGTGCACTCCTTTTCAAGTTACTCCGTCCTCTTCATCTTTTGTTAGATCGATTCTCAGTTCTTCTCAACGGTGTCCATTGCATTTGTCCCAAGTTGCCTTTGTTTTTTCCACCCTCCCACCCTTTTTCTTCACGAAGGATGAAGTCTCGAATCAAGTATCCTTTTATTCATGTGTAGTCTCTTCATTCTTTCCTCAATTGTTTCAACCGGTGAATTCTCGTCTAGTTCAACATTGTTAGTCTCGTTTTCTTTCCGGTGGATTCAATTCAAGTTTTCCGGGTTGATCATATTCCTTTCCTTTGCTCAAGTGTTTCCCCTTGCTCATTTCGCCTCTCGCCATTTAATCATCCTGGAGTGCTGAGGACATCTTAGGAGATTCGTGTTTGCATTCAAATTCATTCAAGGTTGACACCTCATTCAAGTTTTTCAATTGTTCGGGTGCATCATCTCTCTTCTTCAATCATTCCAACGGTGTTTCTTTTCAGTGGGCCCATAACCCACAGGTCTTTTCCCAGGATCTTACCTGAATTTTCTAATTTCTCTAGAGTTATTCTCAAATTCTCCCCAAGTTCGACGTATGAGTTCTCTTCAGTCGATTCTCTTCTTCGGGATTTTCGTTCGTCTCCTTTCTTTCCATTTTCATCATCCTCTTTCTCTTCTGTCTCGTTCCTAAGATCTCGAGACGAGTTCTCTTGTTAGTGGGGGAGTGTTGTGACACCCTGAGACCGATGCGCCAGATGTCTTCCGTTTATTCGCTGTCGTTGCCTTGTCATTCGCTTGCGTGTTGCACTTTGCCATGTCATCATGTGCATTTCATCTGCATGTTTTTCAAAACTTGCATCCGTTCGTAGTTGCCCATCTCCCAGTTCTCTTCGTTGTCCATTCTGAGCCCAGACACACTCGCACGCGCCCGTGGCACCTCTGAAAAATTATTTTTTAACTGGCATAAAAATGTTCTTGGAATGGGATGAAAGTTGGCGTGCGGCCTTGTTTTATTGTAGGTAGACCACCTGCCAAATTTTATCACATTCGGAGCCCGTTTGATACCCCAACGGATAACTATAGCAGCAATATAGCCGGTTTATTAGTCGGACATTTTCGGTATTCCGAAAACCATTGCCGGGCTGCACTTCTTCCCTCTCGTCTTAGCCCAACCCCCTCTACACAGCCCACTAGGCCTGCCTAGCCCCCTCTCTCAACTGTATTTGTCCGATCGAGATCGGAGGGTCCAGAAACCCCCCAAAACCCTCTAACCCTAACCCCCTACCTATTTAAGCCACCTCCCCCTTCCAAAAATGGGCAAACCTACCCCTAGCCTTCCCCTACTTCTGTCCCAGCCGCCACCTCCCACATTACCCTCGACTTCCGCGCCGGCCACCCAACCGCCGCCACTTGGCAGATCCAGGCGAGCCAGCGCCGCCGCCAGCCGCCGCTCTGGCCATCCAGAACCCGCCACGTCGCCCCCAGCCACCCACCAGCCGCCGCCGGCCCGCCAGGCCCGTGCGTGGACCGCCTGAGCCCATCTGGGCCCGAGCCGCCGCCGCCTCCCGAGCACAGCGCCCGCGCGTGCCACCGCCGCCTGACTTGAGCCGCTCGCGCGCCGCCGCCCCGCGCTGGTCGACCGCCAGCCCCGTGCCGCGCCTTGACCCCGCCGCCGACGAGCCTTGCCGATGCCCCGCCAGGTCGCCACCTCCCCATCGCCCCTCTCCCTCTTCCTTCTCTCTCTCTCCCTCACCCTCTCTCTCTCCCTCTCTACAACGCCGCCATGGGAGCCGCAGTAGCTCACCGCTAGAGATCCGCCCGTCGCCACGTTGCCCGGATCCGGCCGCGCAGGACCGGATCCATCCATACCCGTCGACCGCCGGCCTCTCCTGCTCACCAAACGCCGCTGCCGTCGCCGGAGCCGGCGTTGACCCGCGCCGGGACGACCCCGTCCTGGATACCCCACGTCCAGCGAACCAAACGCGCGGCTTTCCCCTGGATCCCTCCATCCCGCACGACCTCGTCCTGTTTTCGCGAGGGTAAAATTCCACCAAGTCCCTATTTTTTCACACATCACATATGCATATTTGAGTGGCTCTATCTTTGTGCATGCTTGTCATATGGAGATGATCTATATATGTAAAATCATCTAATCTTTGTGCTCTACATGATAGTGGCATTTGCACTCATGTTAGAGTTCATCTACGTTCTGTAATCTTCATTGCAAGAGTGCATCCTGATGTTACTGCTGAAAACTGTTATAACTTGTCATTTTGTTATTTTTGTGTGATTTAATACATGTATCATATGAGCATCTTGTCAACATGTGTTTGGTGCATTTTTATGTCATTTTACTGCTAGTATTTATTTCATACCATGATATGCCATGATGTGACTGCCATGACCTTGCAAACATTCCTTGTCAATGTTGCTGATTTCAGACTCGTTAATTTCAGTAAGTCTGAAACTGCCTGTTATAAAACTTTTCATCTTGTCATGATGTTTGCCACTAATCCATTGCTCATATACATATGATACTTTGATGTGAATTTCTCTATGTTATGTGTACTTTGATGCCATGCCCTTGCTTGCCATGTAAAGTTGCTGTAGGATGTCTCTTGCCATCATGATAAAACTGTCATCCTGTTAACAGCATGTTCCATTTTGCAAAGCTCCTTGTAATTAATCTATGCACCTTATAAATTGTGCCAATGGATTAATTGGAAGTATGCCATGTCTACCTTATGCTCATGCATTTTTCATAAATATTAAAATTGCTATTCTTGCTGTTATGTGCATCGCAAGTCAGCATCATGATGTTGTTGTTTTGCATTCCCAGATTTCACTAAGTCTGAGAATCAGCTTATTTCATATTTGCATCTTGTCTTGATGAATGCCATGAACCTTTGGCTCATATGTATATGCCATGTTGTATTATTTGAGCTCCATGATATGTACTAGCATGCCATGCTTTTGTTTGCCATGATCTTGCAATGTAGCATCTTTGTTTCATGCGTCCAACATGTCATCATGTTAACTCTGCTCACATGTATGCCCAGTTTTTCACTGTCATAATCTGTGCTATAAAGTTGCATTTTGCATGGATCATAATGGATTAATCTTGATGCCTATGAACCTGAACCTTAAAGTTATTTGAAGCATATAATCTGTACTTCAAGTGCATGTCATGTTTGCGCCAATCTCGTTCTTGTAGCATGTTGTTATGATGCTTGCAAGATGCTTAGTTGCTGTTTTGGGCAGATTGTGTTTTAAACTTGTTTTTTTATGTATGTGTTGAACCGTGGCTCCGTTTGGAGCATGTTCTATATGAAACTTGCTTGGTTTTTCATGTAGTTTCATCATGTCATGTTGCATCCTTGATTTGAGTATGTGTGCTTGATGTTTGTATGCATTTTTCATCAATGCTTTGTTTAACTTGTTTTGCTCATATCTTCTAGACCATAGCTCCGAATTAAATGAACTTTATATGTAACTTGACTAGAAAGATGTGTAGATCATCATGGTGCATTTTAACTTGCTGTTTAACAACTATAACATAATGTTTATAAAGATTGGGACCAATTTCAAAATTTGCATATGAGGACTTACCGGAATTGTTATATGTTGCTTCCGGCCTCATTTAAACTTGCTTTGATGTGATGTTCTTGTATGCATCATCTCTTGCCATGTGTAGCATCATGTAGCCTTGTCATGCATCATACTTGGTTGAGCATCATGCCATGTTTATGCTTGTGCATTTACCATGTTGTTTGCTTCTTTTCGGTTGTACTTCTTCTCGATAGTTCTGGTTACGTTGCGATTGTGAGGATTCGTTCGGCTATGTTGGTTCGTCTACTTCATGGATTCGATCTTCTTCCTAGCGGGATTTCAGGCAAGATGATCATTACCCTGGATACCACTACTATCTTTGCTTTGCTAGTTGTCTCGATGCTATCGCTATGTCGCGCTACCTACCACTTGTTTATCAAGCCTCCCAAATTGCCATGATACAACCTCTAACCTTTCCACCATCCCAGCAAACCATTGTTTGGCTATGTTACCACTTTGCTCAGCCCCTCTTATAGCGTTGCTAGTTGCAGGTGCAGTTGCAGTTGCAGGTTGTTCCATGTTGGGACATGGATATCATGGGATATCACAATATCTCTTATTTAATTAATGCATCTATACACTAGTGCAGAATCAGGCTTTAGTCCCGGTTCAGCAACCGGCACTAAAGGGTGGGGACTAAAGGCCTCCCCCTTTAGTGCCGGTTCGTCATGACCCGGGACCAAAGGCCCACCACGTGTCACGAGCCCGCGCTGGGGGGCTGGGAGCCTTTAGTCCCGGTTGGTTACACCAATCGGGACTAAAAGGTTTAGAGGTTTATGGGTTTATTGTTTATTTTTCCTATTAATTTTGTGTTTTTCATTTAATTCTTTTTCATTTCAAACATATTTTACGGTACTACATACTATATATATAAATAGAATTTCTCGTAGAACCGATCATATATATATCATCGAATTTCTCGTACAACCATTCACATACACACACACACATATATATACAATTTGGTACATACAATTTCTCCTACAATTTGCAGATCATTACATGGAGGCATTAAGTGTAATGGTATTCTCCTTTGGGATCTATAACCTGGTCGAGCAAAAATCCCGCTATTTCCTCTTGAATTGCTCGTATGCGATCCATTGGTAGGAGCTTATCCCGCATCTCTTGCATCTTTAAAGAAGAAGGAGATCAATATGAATGCATTAGCTGTGTGTATATATATTAGATAATGATGTAAAAATTGTGAATAGTGTTCTGGCAAACGTACCCAAAGTGATCTACCATCTTTGCTCCTTTCGGACGTCATCATGCGAATGTTCTCGCAAACGTAGTATGTACATAAATTATTCCCCGGTGCCTGCTTCATGGTCTTTACGAGAATATAATTCAATCAGATAAGAATTAATCAAGCATGATAATGGTATTGAAACTAGAATTAAAGAGATGCGCGGACGTAGCTAGCTTGTACTACTTAATTACGTACCCTGGGTCGCACCCATTTCAGCTGTTGTTTCCATGCGCCTTCAACCTATTTGATGAACTTTTGCCAAGCCCTGCCCGCCGGCAAAGAAAATGAATAACGGAGTTATTAATTAGTTGATATCAGAAAATGAACTGAAGAGGCCGACATAGTGCAATAATGATTGAAATTACCTGTCGACCATCCCCCTCATGATTGCGTAGTCATTAACGTCCTTAAGTAGTGAGTCCAGTACTTAAACTTTTCCCTCGTTAACTTCAATGATTAGCAGGATCCAGTGGAAACTGCATGCGCACACGTTTGTATAATTAAGCGGGCATGTGCATACCTCATCAACTACACTTATTAACATCTAGTAAGCAAAAAACAGAATTTGTAGTACAAGACAGTGTCACTCACCTGAAGTTGTAAGGAAGTAGTATTTCTGGTTGGGTATTTAGTCGATTCAAAAACTGTAGCAAGCTTCTCTCTGTGTCTTTTCGATCCCATTCATGTGACCATGTCTCTTAATTAATGGTATTTGGGTCAATGAACCCAATGCCATAGCGTCCATCTCTTTTCATTTCATACATCTCCATTCTGCATAATACCACAGAAAAGAATATAGTGAGGATAATTAAAGGTAATGAACGAGCACAGCTAGCTAGAGACTTAAATCACAGAAAGAAATCACTTACAGACAATAGCAACAGATGATAGATTTGTCGAGTGTGTCTTGATTGAATAACTGAAACATTTCTTGAAACTCAACCCACAAATCTTTTGCATGGAAGTAATGCTCTTCCTTGACTTTCACCATGAGGGACTCTCGCCCGTTCTTTACTTCTCTCAGTTACCACTGATGCAATTCATACATTCTTGTTGATAGAAGCGGGATTCCTTGATGCCTAGGAGTTATTCAACAGTGACACCGGCCTCTTTTAGCCTGCCTTCAATGATCTTCGGTTATTACCAGCTGATCGGGGTACTCCCATGTGGTTGTACAATGAGTGGGGGGATCGATTGCACTGCCTGTTCTCCCAGCTGGGGAACAATTTTCCCGCTTTTTTGCCAACTGCTTGGCTCGAGCTCGAGCTCGACTCATTCTGTGTTTGTTTACGATATAACTTCTTGATAGAGCGCTCATAGTCTGAGTCCCTATGCTTCACAGCCGGTTGAGCATTATGAATGAAGTGATGTATAACTTTCTTAGGTACTTTCTCCTTTGGCGGCCGGGGGAGGGGGGGTTCGGTTCAAAATGGGCCGCCACTTGGGCAGTCACTTTGGCTTTGTTTTCCTCGCCAGTCATGTGGTAAGGCAACTTTGGAAGAGGCTTGAGGCTTGGACCATATTTGAATTTCTTGCCTCCTTTTGTACCGCTAGCCGCCGTAGCTGCGGTGCCTCTCTTTCGATGTTGCTGAGGTGGCGGAGCCCGCTGAGGCGGCGGAGATGGCTGACGCGGTGCCGGACTTGGAGGAGGAGGAGTCGGCTGACACGGTGTCGGACTTGGAGGAGGAGTCGGCTGTCGCGGTGCCGGACTTGGAGGAGGAGTCGGCTGACGCGGTGGCGGACTTGGAGGAGCAGGAGTCGACTGATGCGGCGCCGGACTTGGAGGAGCAGGAGTCGACTGACACGGCAGACTTGTTGGAGCAGGAGTCGGTGGCCTTGGAAAGACGATGTAATCCTTTTTCCATAGAATGATACGATGTATGGCCTCTCCTAGTGTGCCCTCCTTGTCACCTCCAGGAATGTCAAGCTCTAGATCGTAATATCCTGTCATCACCTCATCAACCCCGACACGAGCATAGCCAGCTGGAATCGGATTGCAATGGAAGGTTGCTTCAGGGGGATTTGTTAAAGCATAGCCGTCCGCCACCTTCATGGATATGTTCTTCACTTTGATGTGTAGCTCACAAGTAGTCCTATCTTTGATATCATCCACAGGGTAGCTAGCCAGCAGTGCATCATCGGCCTGGGTGGAACCCATGCTGCTTCTCGGCATAGATGGGACGGTGCTATCCATCGCTAGATCTGCTTGCTGCTGCCGCTGAGACGCCCTTTCCTGGCTAAGTGAGTCGATCTGCTGCTGCTGCCGCCTAAAAGCGAGTTCCAACTCCGCGTGCTTTGATTCTACCAGTTGAAGGCGGTCTGCTTCCTCCTTCCTCTTCTCCTCCTGCAGCTTCCTCTTCTCCTCCTCCTGCTGCCTCTTTCTCGCACGGCTTCTGTAAGTGTCGTTCCAATCCGCAAACCCCTCAAACCACGGAACAACGCCTTTGCCTCATGTTCTTCCTGGGTGTTCAGGATTCTTCAGGGCGCGTGTAAGCTCGTCGTTCTCTCTGTTGGGCGTGAACACCCCCGTTCGAGCCTCTTCTATTGCAAAAAGTAAACCGTCGGAGGCTTCTTTAAGACTTGCCCGCTCCAAAACCAGCACTGTCTTTGGGTCCAACTTCCCCCCATGCGCATAAAACCAAGTCCTGCACCTGGGGGGCCAGCTCAATGTAACTGGAGTGACCCCTGCAGCCATCATCTGTTGCTCAGTGAGATCCCACTTAGGCCGGGCCACCTGGTAGCCACCTGGCCCCAGATTATGGTGCCACTTCTTTTTCGCAGGATTAATCTTGTTTATTCTGGACCGTTCCTGAGCTGTTTCTGATTCCTTGAACTTCATGAAAGCGTCCCAGTGATCTCTTGCCTTCTCCAGTGTTCCCTTGAATTCTGGAGTCTGCTTTCCTGCTTTGACGTACCCGGCCCATATATTTTTCTTGTGGTTGTTGAATGCTATCGCCATCTTCTTAAGAGCATTCTTCTTGACTTTCTCCAGATCTGCATCTGTCAAATGATCTGGTGGGGTGAAATGTGACATGAGCGATTCCCAAAGCAGATCTTTTGCTCTTTGGTCAACAAAAGTAACTTCTGGATCTTCCTTTGCTGGCTTTTTCCATTCTTGAACGGAGATCGGGATTTGGTCCCTAACAATAACTCCACATTGACGAACGAACTTGTTCGCATTCTTCTTAGGTTCAAGCGGTTCTCCATTAGGTGTGACGGCAACGATGTTGTACTTTACGCCTGCCTGCAACATTTTGGCCGGGCCTCGAACCGCCTTGCCGCTTGTAGAATATTTGCTCAATCCGGACGGCTAAAAGAAGAAAGATCGATTCGTTAATATATATACAAATCAATTAAAACATGTGATGATCACTAGATGCCTTATATAAATATACCTCGCCGGTCTTTGTTATTTGAAGAACATTTCCTTGTCATCATTGTTGTGGACTTCATCTATTCGTTCGTCTTCATCAAATATCATACCCTCACCGGTATTGTTCAGATATTGCGAGCCGTCATCTTCTTCATTCTCATCTGGGCTCGGGGAGCGTATGATGTCGAACATAGTCTCTTCTCCTTCTCTGCCGGTATTGTCCATAGCTTTTATTTAACTAATCCAGAAGAAAGATAAAACAATTTAGTATTCAAATTAGAATGCATGCAATCAATAAGGAAAAACTGAATCATAGTAGATAATATGCATCTCGAATAATATCACTAATATATACATATCGAATAATCCAGATAATATGCATCATCGAATATAATCTCGAATACATCGTCTCGAATATTATCGAATATAATCTCAAATACATATCGAGTATTATCACTAATACATCTTGAATATTATCATATATATAACATCAGTAGCTAATATCACTCGCGGTGGACACCCAAAGAGAAGGAACGATCACGGGATCATAGCTCAGGTGAGATCCCTGAAGAACCTGCCAGGTATTGGAGAACGTGACGTCCAACGCAACCATGTAGCGACGGACGTGCTCGTCCTCCTCCCTGATACGGTGACGTACCACCTCCGCGGGGGACGCCAGCCTCTGCACCGAATGTGGCCCATGCGCCCACCACCAAAGAAGCTCCAGGTCGATGACGGGAGGCGGGTTCCTCACCAAGCTGCGCGCCCCTGAAGGTAGCACCTCACAGTGCCAGCCCGGCGGAGCCCAGTCCCGGACATGGCGCCTCTGAAGCAGGACGTCATCGCGAACGAGTCGACGACGAGGATGCGGGCCGGGCATCGTTGACGTCGAGAACAAATTCTTATGAAAACGAATTCCTATATATGCAATGTCATTTTATTATGCTACTCATAAAAAATTCAGAAGCTATTTTAAATAGCATTCGCAATTTTTTAAATGCTTTTGTTGCACTACAACTATTTTAAAAATTCTTTTAAAATTCCACAAGAACCCAACTAGGTCTTTTTTGGAAATTTTGAGCAAAATATCCTCTTTTCAATTATAGTCCTTATAACAAATATATATATTGTCAACTTTTTTCCTATGAAAATTTTTTATATGCAATTTTTTTCTATACTATGATATACAACATTATATAAAATAAAAAAACAGGAAAAAAAGTAACTAGTGAAAAAAAAACACTAATTAAGCATACTTTGTTTACATACATAAATATATACACTAATTAAGCATCTACAATATATATACTTTGTTTACATACATCTAGTTTATATACATAATATTAAGCATCTACAACATTATATACATACTTTGTTTACATACATAAATATATATACTAATTAAGCATTCTACAATATCTAGTGAAAAAAAATTCACCGGAGAGATCGAGGGGGCGGCGAGCTCACAGCGGGAGACGGCGAGGTAGGCAACGACGATCAAGGTCGAGGCGACGGAGAGGAGGGCGCTGGCGGAGTCGCGGTAGGCGCGGGGCGGCGTCGACGTCGGGAGGAGGCGCGGGTGGCTGGTGTCGGGGGCGGCGGCGACGATCTCTGGCGTCGGGGGAGGCGACCGCGTCGGGGCAGGCGATGGCGAGCTCCGGCAGCCTGGTGGCATTGGTGGTGTTCGGCGTCGGGGGAGGAAAAACTGGTGTTAATCTGAAAAATTTTAAGTGTTGTTTATTTACGCGGAGACCTTTAGTCGCGGTTGGAGCCACCAACCGGGACTAAAGGTCATTTTTGGCTAGTTCGAGCGGCGGGAAGCCAGGCCTTTAGTCCCGGTTGGTGGCTCCAACCGCGACTAAAGGGTGGTCTTTAGTCGTGGTTGGAGCCACCAACCGCGACTAAAGGTGGTGTGCTGGCAAGCGAGGTGCACGTCGATGTTTAGTCCCACCTCGCCAAGCGAAGGTGGATCGGAGCGGTTTATAAGCCCCGCCGCTGCATCCGTATTGAACTCCTCTCTAAGCAGGTCTTTGTGGGCCTACCGTACCTGTGCTGCCCTGTGGGTCCTATTGGGCCGCGCGGGCCTGCATCTTGGCCCAACTAGAGGTTGGGTTTCTAGTCGTATGCAGGCCGTGGCGGCCCAGTAGGCGGGCATTTATTTATTTATTTTTCAATTTTTTTGTTTTCTGCTTTATTTATTTTCTTTTGTTTCTGAGTTTTTTGCTTTATTTAGAGTTTCTGAGTGAATCTTTTTTGCTTTACGTCAAAAAAATTATAAACTTTCTGTTAGTGTCAGTAGTTTTCAAATTTGAATTGTTTAAATTTGAATTATTTGAAATTTGTATGAATCACTAGTTTGTGAATATCTTTACTTTAAAAATAGATGTTTTAGTGATTCTTTTTTCTGCTGTTTAATATTAGTGTGTTTTATCATTATATTCAATTTTCTTGTGATCCTCTAACATGCGCTGCAACTTCAGCTTCTCTTTTTCACTTACGCAGTTTCTCTTTGCATCGGCATTGGCCCGGCCAAGATCATCAGCGGGCTCATCTGATGCCTCTTCTTCAGCTTCTTCCCACATTGCCGGCTCAGCTTCTTCCCCCATTGTTGTACCATTGTATTCAGGGAACCCATGGCCAGGATAGCTATCGTCATCCTCTTCTTCTTCATTCTCTTCCATTAGGACCCCTCTTTCTCTGTGCTTGGTCCAATAGTTATAGCCGGACATGAAATCGGACTCAAACAGATGGACGTGAATGGTTCTTGAGTTAGAGTAATTTCGATCATTCTTACAGTCAGCACATGGACAACACATAAAACCATCCGCCCGCTTGTTTGCCTCAGTCGCAAGCAGAAAAGTATGCACGCCATTAATGAACTGGGGAGAGCATCGGTAATCGTACATCCATTGCCAGCTCATCTTCATTACACAACACCGAAAAGACCAAATTAATATAAGTTCATACATAAAGTTCATACACACACTTATTCTCATAAAACAACATACAAACTCTCTAGCTAAAGCATTTAAATGCAACAACAAATGCGATCAAGATCGCAACTAAGGTAACAATTGATCCAACATCATCGTGATACCAAGCCTCTTGATTAACTGCATATTTATTAATCTTTCTAATCTTCAAGCGCATTGCATCCATCTTGATCTTGTGATCATCGAGGACATCGGCAACATACAACTCCAGTTTCATCTTCTCTTCTTCAATTCTTTTCAATTTTTTCTTCAAATACTCGTTTTCTTTTTCAACTAAATTTAACTTCTCGACAAGAGGGTCAGTTGCAATTTCCGGTTCACATACCTCCTTTATAAAAATATCTATGTCAACTTGATGGGCATAATTGGCATAAACACAAAATGCAACAAATAGTTATAAAAGAGAATATACCACATCCGAATCATAAACCGGACGAGGGCCGACGGGGACGGATATCAAAACCATGCCACTATGTATAACAAACAACGTACGGGTAAGAAAATTATACAAGTAACTATCTAAATCACACAAACATGATTTTCTTTTTATAAAAAGGATAAGAATTACAAGAGGCTCACCAAGGTGGTGTCGGCGACGGGATGGTGCGGGCGATCGACGATGGTTAGGACGGGGATGGGAAGCACTAAGTAAACCACACCTACACATGCAAACTAAGAAGTAAATTTGAGATCAAATTGCATATAAATCAAATAAACTTCCAAATATAAATACTCCCAAACTAAAACCCACAAATCAATATACTTATAGATCATTGCAAGAGCTAATCTAGCAATGAGAGATGAAAGGACAAACTTGCTAACCTTTGTGAACACTTGGATGGATGGGGTGCCTTCAAATCTTGACAATTTTTTGCATAAATGGAGGATGAGCTCGAGCAAGAGGGGAATAACAGAGAGGAGAGGAAAGGGGAAGAACAGAGAGCTCAGGCTCGATGAAGGGTTTATATAGGAGCGTCTTTAGTCCCGGTTGGTTATACAAAACGGGACTAAAGATGCACCTCTAGTCCCGGTTTGTGACACGAACCGGGACTAAATGTGCCCGTGGGCCCCCAGCCTGACAAAAGCCTGCCACCACCCATTTAGTCCCGGTTCGTGTCAAGAACCGGTACTAGAGGTTCAACATGAACCGGGACTAATGATGCCCGCCCCCCTAGTCGTTGGAACCGGCACTAATGGTCACATTAGTACCAGTCCGTTTCCAAACCAGGACTAATGGGGCTCACGTAAAGTCCTTTTTCTACTAGTGATATATTTGGTAAAGGGTGGAAGGCTTGGCCTTTTGCTTGGTGTTTTGTTCCACACTTGCCGCCTTAGTTTCCGTCATACCGGTGCTATGTTCCTTGATTTTGCGTTCCTAACATGGCCGGGGTTTATGGGCCCCCCTTGACAGTTCGCTTTGAATAAAACTCTTCGAGCAAGGCCCAACTTTGGTTTTACCATTTGCCTAATAACAACTAAAACTTGCATAGGGACTTCTCGGGCCCCGAGGATAATTAATTAACAACCCCGGGCCAGTGCTCCTCATGAGTGTTAGTCCAAACTAGGGCCACTTGCGGCGCCACCTTGGGCAACTCGGGTTTTTGGCTGTCGTATGTAGTGTTCATCCGCCGTGTCCTGAGAATGAGATACGCGGCTCCTATCAGGATCGTCGACACGTCGGGAGGTCTTGCTGGTTTTGTTTTACCATTGTCAAAATGTCTTGTGTACCGGGATTCCGAGCTTGATCGGGTTGTTCCGGAATGGAGGATTTTCCTCCGCTGATCGTGAGAGTTTGTGATGGACTAAGTTGGGACACCCCTACAGGGTTTAATCTTTCTGGAAGCCATGCCCGCGGTTATGTGGCAGATTGGAAATTTATAATATCCGGTTGTAGAGAACTTGACACCAGATCCGAAATAAAACACACCAACCGCGTGAGTAACCGTGACCGTCTCTTTTCGAGTGAGTTCGAGAAGAGAACACGGTGGGGTTATGTTTGACTCGTAAGTAGTTTAGGATCACTTATTGATCATTACTAGTTGGCGACCGTCATGCGTAGTTGCTCTTCTTATTCTTGTACTCGTAAGTTATCCACCTGACAAATGCTTAGTCGCTTGCTGCAACATCACCACTTATCCATTCCATACCCATTAAGCTTTGCTAGTCTTGATACCCATGGTAATGGGATTGCTGAGTCCTCGTGGCTCACAGATTACTACAACAATAGATGCAGGTACAGGTAATGCGATGATATGATGTGAGAGCGATTCTTGCTTGTTTTGGAGTTCTTCTTCTGCTTCTTCTTCTTCGATCGAGGGATAGGTTCCTGGTCGGCAGCCTGGGCTAGCAGGGTGGATGTCGTTCTTGTTTTTCATTTGTTTTCATCCGTAGTCGGATGTTGCTCTTTTGGTTTCATGTTTGATGTATTTATGCGGCATTTGTATGCCTTTGTATGTATCCCCCTTTGAGATGTAAATGGTATGATGTAATGATATCCAACTTGCGAAAGCATCTTCAATATGCGGCTCTATCCTTGGTGCGACCTTTGATTTCCTCTCGGATAGGATCACATATTGGGTGTGATAAGTTGGTATCAGAGCCTCGACCGACCATAGGAGCTCCCTTGATTGACCGGAGTTTGGCCGTTGTCGAGTCTAGAAGAAAACTATTTTGGAGTCTAGTTATATCGGAGAGTAGGAATTCTTTTTACTCCTTATCCCCTTCGTCTCTCTGGTAAGGAGTCATGGCGTAGGTGTTTTGATTCTAGTCCTCTTCCCCATCAATTTTTCTTTAGGATCACGCAGTTGTTTTCGATCGTTGCTATGTCAATCCTTTTCAACCGGTGCACTCCTCTTCAAGTTACTCCATCCTCTTCATCTTTTGTTAGATCGATTCTCAGTTCTTCTCAACGGTGTCCATTCCATCCATCCCAAGTTGCCTTTGTTTTTCCCACCCTCCCACCCTTTTTCTTCACGAAGGATGAAGTCTCGAATCAAGTATCCTTTTATTCATGTGTAGTCTCTTCATTCTTTCCTCAATTGTTTCAACCGGTGAATTCTCGTCTAGCTCAACATTGTTCGTCTCGTTTTCTTTCCGGTGGATTCAATTCAAGTTTTCTGGGTTGATCATATTCCTTTCCTTGGCTCAAGTGTTTCCTCTTGCTCGTTTCACCTCTCGCCATTTAATCATCCCGAAGTGCTGAGAACATCTCAGGAGATTCGTGTTTGCATTCAAATTCATTCAAGGTTGACACCTCATTCAAGTTTTTCAATTCATCGGGTGCATCATCTCTCTTCTTCAATCATTCCAACGGTATTTCTTTTCAGTGGGCCCATAAGCCACAGGTCTTTTCCCAGGATCTTACCTGACTTTTCTAATTTCTCTAGCGTTATTCTCAAATTCTCCCCAAGTTCGACGTATGAGTTCTCTTCAGTCGATTCTCTTCTTCGGGAATTTCGTTCGTCTCCTTTCTTTCCATTTTCATCATCCTCTTTCTCTTCTGTCTCGTTCCTAAGATCTCGAGACGAGATCTCTTGTTAGTGGGGGAGTGTTGTGACACCCCGAGACCGATGCGCCAGATGTCTTCCGTTTATTCGCTGTCGTTGCCTTGTCATTCGCTTGTGTGTTGCACTTTGCCATGTCATCTTGTGCATTTCATCTGCATGTTTTTCAAAACTTGCATCCGTTCGTAGTTGCCCATCTCCCAGTTCTCTTCGTTGTCCATTCTGAGCCCAGACACACTCGCACGCGCCCGCGGCACGAGATCGGAGGGTCCAGAAACCCCCTAACCCTAACCCCCTACCTATTTAAGCCACCTCCCCCTTCCAAAAATGGGCAAACCTACCCCTAGCCTTCCCCTACCTCTGTCCCAGCCGCCACCTCCCACATTCCCCTCGAATTCCGCGCTGGCCACCCAACCACCGCCACTTGGTAGATCCAGGCGAACCAGCGCCGCCGCTCTGGCCATCCAGAACCCGCCACATCGCCCCCAGCCACCCACCAGCCGCCGCCGGCCCGCCAGGCCCGCGCGTGGATCGCCTGAGCCCATCTGGGCCCGATCTGCTGCCGCCTCCCGAGCGCAGCGCCCGCGCGCGCCACCGCCGCCCGACCCGAGCCGCTCGCGCGCCGCCGTTCCGCGCTGGTCGATCGCCAGCCCCGTGCCATGTCTCGACCCTGCCGCCGGTGAGCCTTACCGCCGCCCCGCCAGGTCGCTGCCTCCCCGTCGCCCCTCTCCCTCTTTCTTCTCTCTCTCCCTGATCCTCTCTCTCTTCCTCTCTACAGCGCCGCCATGGGAGCCGCAGCAGCTCACCGCTGGAGCTCCGCCCATCGCCACGTTGCCCGGATCCGGCCGCACAGGACCGGATCCATCCATGCCCGTCGACCGCCGGCCTCCCCTGCTCACCAAACGCCGCCGCCGTCGCCGGAGCTGGCGTTGACTCACACCGGGATGACCCCGTCCTGGATACCTCACGTCCAGCAAACCAAACGCGCGGCTTTCCCCTGGATCCCTCCATCCCACACGACCTCGTCTTGTTTTCGCGAGGGTAAAATTCCACAAAGTCCCTGTTTTTTCACACATCTCATATGCATATTTGAGTGGCTCTATCTTTGTGCATGCTTGTCATATGGAGATGATCTATATATGTAAAATCATCTACTCTTTGTGCTATAAATGATAGTGGCATTTGCATTCATGTTAGAGTTCATATATTTTCTGTAATCTTCATTGCAAGAGTGTATCCTGATGTTACTGCTGAAAACTGTTATAACTTGCCATTTTGTTATTTTTGTGTGATTTAATACATGTGTCATATGAGCATCTTGTCAACATGCGTGTGGTGCATTTTTATGTCTTTTTGTTGCTAGTATTTATTTCATGTCATGATATGCCATGATGTGACTGCCATGAACATTCAAACATGCCTTGTCAAACTTGCTGATTTCAGACTTGTTAATTTCAGTAAGTCTGAAACTGTCTGTTATAAATTTTTCATCTTGTCATGATGTTTGCCACTAATCCATTGCTCATATGCATATGATTCTTTAATGTGAATTGCCCTATGATATGTGTACTTTGATCCTATGCCCTTGGTTGCCATGTAAAGTTGCTATAGGATGTCTCTTTCTTACTCTCAAGTTGCCATCATGATAAAACTGTCATCCTATTAACAGCATGTTCCATTTTGCAAAGCTCATAGTAATTAATCTATGCATCGTATAAATTGTGCCAATGGATTAATTGGAAGTATGCCATGTCTACCTTATACTCATGCCTTTTTTCATAAATATTAAAATTGCTATTCTTGCTGTTATGTGCATCGCAAATCAGCATCATGATGTTGTTGTTTTGCATTCCCAGATTTCACTAAGTCTGAGAATCAGCTTATTTCATATTTGCATCTTGTCTTGATGAATGCCATGAACCTTTTGCTCCTATGTATATGCCATGTTGTATTATTTGAGCTCCACGATATGTACTAGTATGCCATGCTTTTGTTTGCCATGATCTTGCAATGTAGCATCTTTGTTTCATGCCTCCAACATGTCATCATGTTAACTCTGCTCACATGTATGCCCAGTTTTTCACCAAGTCATAATCTGTGTTATAAAGTTGCATTTTGCATGGATCATAATGGATTAATCTTTATGCCTATGAACCTCAGCCTTAAAGTTATTTGAAGCATGTAATCTGTACTTCAAGTGCATGTCATGTTTGCGTCAATCTTGTTCTTGTAGCATGTTGTTATGATGCTTGCAAGATGCCTAGTTGCTGTTTTGGGCAGATTGTGTTTTAAACTTGTTTCGTATGTATGTGTTGAACCGTGGCTCCGTTTGGAGCATGTTCTTTATGAAACTTGCTTGGTTTTTCATGTAGTTTCATCATGTCATGTTGCATCCTTGATTTGAGTATGTGTGCTTGATGTTTGTATGCATTTTTCATCAATGCTTTGTTTAACTTGTTTTGCTCATATCTTCTAGGCCATAGCTCCGAATTAAATGAACTTTATATGTAACTTGACTAGAAAGACGTGTAGATCATCATGGTGCATTTTAACTTGCTGTTTAATAACTCTAACATAATTTTTATCCAGATCAGGACCAATTTCAAAATTTGCATATGAGGACTTACCGGAATTGTTATATGTTGCTTCCGGCCTCATTTAAACTTGCTTTGATGTGATGTTCTTGTATGCATCATCTCTTGCCATGTGTAGCATCATGCAGCCTTGTCATGCGTCATACTTGGTTGAGCATCATGCCATGTTTATGCTTGTGCATTTACCATGTTGTTTGCTTCTTTTCGGTTGTACTTCTTCTCGATAGTTCTGGTTACGTTGTGATTGTGAGGATTCGTTCGGCTATGTTGGTTCGTCTACTTCATGGATTCGATTTTCTTCCTAGCGGGATTTCAGGCAAGATGATCATTACCCTGGATACCACTACTATCTTTGCTTTGCTAGTTGTCTCGATGCTATCGCTATGTCGCGCTACCTACCACTTGTTTATCAAGCCTCCCAAATTGCCATGATACAACCTCTAACCTTTCCACCATCCCAGCAAACCATTGTTTGGCTATGTTACCGCTTTGCTCAGCCCCTCTTATAGCGTTGCTAGTTGCAGGTGCAGTTGCAGGTTGTTCCATGTTGGGACATGGATATCATGGGATATCACAATATCTCTTATTTAATTAATGCATCTATATACTTGGTAAAGAGTGGAAGGCTTGGCCTTTTGATTGGTGTTTTGTTCCACTCTTGCCGCCTTAGTTTCCGTCATACCGGTGTTATGTTCCTTGATTTTGCGTTCCTAACACGGTCGGGGTTTATGTGCCCCCTTGACAATTCGCTTTGAATAAAACTCTTCAAGCAAGGCCCAACTTTGTTTTTACCATTTGCCTAATAACAACTAAAACTTGCATAGGGACTTCCCGGGCCCCGAGGATAATTAATTAACAACCCCGGGCCAGTGCTCCTCAAGAGTGTTGGTCCAAACTAGAGCCACTTGCGGTGCCACCTGGGGCAACTCGGGTTTTTGGCTGTCGTACGTAGTGTTCATCCGCCGTGTCCTGAGAATGAGATACACGGATCCTATCGGGATCGTCGACACGTCGGGAGGTCTTGCTGGTTTTGTTTTACCATTGTCGAAATGTCTTGTGAACCAGGATTCCGAGCTTGATCGGGTTGTTCTGGAATGGAGGATTTTCCTCCGCTGATCGTGAGAGTTTGTGATGGACTAAGTTGGGACACCCCTACAGGGTTTCATCTTTTCGGAAGCCGTGCCCACGGTTATGTGGCAGATTTCAAATTTATAATATCCGGTTGTAGAGGACTTGACACCAAATCCGAAATAAAACACACCAACCATGTGAGTAACCGTGACCATCTCTTTTCTAGTGAGTTCGAGAAGAGAACACGGTGGGGTTATGTTTGACTTGTAAGTAGTTCAGGATCACTTATTGATCATTACTAGTTGGCGACAGTCATGCGTAGTTGTTCTTCTTATTCTTGTACTCGTAAGTTAGCCACCTTACAAATGCTTAGTCACTTGCTGCAACCTCACCACTTATCCATTCCATACCCATTAAGCTTTGCTAGTCTAGATACCCATGGTAATGGGATTGCTGAGTCCTCGTGTGTCGTGGACTTAACACGAGAGATGCCCTTGTGAAAGGACTTAGGTGTGGAGCCATCGCTCGTAGGTTAGCTCAAAGGGGTTGAGCGGGGCGAAGGACACAAGGTCTACCCAGGTTCGGCCCCTCTTAACGAGGTAAAAGCCTACGTCCTGCTTCTAGTTGTATTGCTTGAGTTTCGATTACAAGGGAGCGATTACACTTGACCTGGCTATCGATCAGTTGTCTCCTGGGTTAACCCACCGCTGGGTCTCACCTTTATATACACAGGTTGAGGCCTCGGGGCTTACAAGAGTCCAATCCGGCTCACACAATGTGACCGGCCGGGTTTCTAAATCACCTTGCCTTACCAGGCAAGCCACCATATGGCGGTTCACACGTCCGGGTCTTGGGCCACCATCAGGACCGCCTCTCATGAGCCGCCATCTTCACACTTGTCTTCAGGGCCTTCTTCATTGAGTCGCCAATGGTGTAACCCGGCCCCTCCTGGGCGGGTCACACCTCGGGGTTATATCCCCAACATTAGGCCCCAGATTGATTTGAACTTGTTCTTGTCAATCTTCACTGCTTCAGTTGGCGAATTGTCTTTCCAAAGCATAACCTTGAATGAAACATTGTAACCCGCCATGACATCACGCGAAGTAAACTCATAAAGAATCCATGACATCACAACGGATCTTTTGCATTAACTGGTCATCCGAGAATCGAGGCGCCCACACCGTTTGAGATAATCACAACGCCTCCTCAATTTTCGCACTTGCCATTTTACTGTTCACCTTTCCCCTTATAAATAAGCACGGGGGGAGTCCTTTTTCCTTTTACCCCCGTCCCTCTCTCTTCTTCATCTTCCTTGCGCCGACCACTGCAGCACATGCTCCGCCGCCGCAGTCGACCTTCACCAACCGCTCCAACCTGGCCGCTGCATCAACCTGGTTTGGACCAGAGATCGCAGCACCCACTGGCTATTCATTAGCATCACTAGGTACTCACATCTCCTCACTTCCAATCTGCATTAGGTTGCCCTAGTTCATCAGTGGTCACTGTGTTCATCCAAGTTCGTCGTAGTTTTTTCCTCCAACGCTTAGTTCAATCCAGAAGCAGTACTGAAGTCATGCGGTAGCAGTTTTAGCATCCGCTTCTAATCGTAGATCCATTCTTTCCTTCTGAGATTCATTCCCCAGCACACTAGTTCTTCCACTATGCTTTTAGGTTAGCACTTTCCTTCCGTTTTTTGAACTGCCGTAGATCCAAAATTATAAGCATGATCCGTGAAAATTGTTTGTCCCACACTTAACAAAATTTCAACAATCCTGGATTTCATAGGCAATTGATAGATGATTGATCCGCCGTTCACTGTTTAGGTGGCTTACAGCAGCAACTTTGCACTTGGCCAATACTTATCTGTCTTTAACCATGAATCGATAACCCGCCGGTATCTTTCCGGTTTATCCATATGGCTTATAACCTTTTCCACAACTCGCCAAAATGATTATCCCTTATAATCAGGACTTGTAACCCGCTAGTGTGTAGCTGGCTTCTTTGGGCAGTTATTTTTACTCATCATTGGGCAGCTTAATCAACATAATATTAACCCGCCAAAGCTTTATTCTCAGGCATCCACTGCCAAAAAATGACTAAGTCCACCACTTCTTGCGACTGGGTTGCTTCCATTGTCACTGAACAATCTCTCAAGGAATACGTCGAGATGGGCGTTTTACCAACAAAAGACGTCATCCACTAGCGAGTTCCAGGAGCTGAAGTTCCACCTCAACCTAAAGAAGGCGAGGTCATAGTCTTTGAAGATCACCTCCTCCGTGGTTTCTCACCACCCGGGTAGAAATTCTTTCGGGACGTTCTAAACTTCTACAAGCTACACCCCCAAGATATCGGCCCCAACTCTGTTTCCAATATATGCAACTTCCAAGTCTTCTGTGAAGTGTACCTTCAAGAGGAGCCCAGCGTTGATCTGTTCAGAGAATTTGATTACTTGAACCGCCAGACCGAGATGACAGATGGGCCTAGCCTTGAACTCGGTGGGATTTCAATCCAGAGGCGGAGGGACGTCGTCTTTCATGCAGCTGCACTACCCGGTCACCCCAAGGACTAGAATCAGACTTGGTTATATTGCCAAGACACCTCTCCGGTGGGTGAAAATCCTCTGTCGGGTTTCCGCACCTGCCGGCTCAGCCCTAGACATCCACTCCCCGACCGGATCACTGCTGCAGAATGAACCAAGTACACGGCTACCTTTCCAAAGATAAGGGCCTTATTAGCCAATGGCTTAACTGGTGTTGACTTGGTCTGATGCTGGGTCGCCTGGAGAATCTTGCCTTTGAGCCGCAATTCCAGCTTAATGTGCAAATACACATGTGATGTGAAAGACCCACAGCGGTATAATCAAACACGTCTTGAGGACCAGCAAATCAATGAAATGACCAAGACATTGCTCGGGGAGACCCTCGAAAGCCGCAGCAAAACGGGGTTGAACCCCTTCTGCGCCCTCAATCCTGCTCCCAACATAAGTATTTTAAGTCCTTTTAATTCATTTATCACTTTCTCATAAACTGCCTATCTTCTCATTGTCATTTGTGCTTTCAGGCCGACTCTCCCTTCTGGGCCAAGAAACTGCAGGATAAGCCGGCCAAAAAGGCCAGAGCAAACTCCAAGGCTCCAAAGAAGACCAAAGGAAAGAAATAGGATGTTGAAGACTTGTTTGCCTTTGACCACGAGTCAGAGGTAGAACTTGATTCTCTTGGCTTTCTTTTTATGCAACTTATTGATGCTGACTCCTCTCAGGATGATGCGGAGACCAGCCTTGCCGACGCCGTAGAGGTTACTACCATTTCCTCCGACTCAGAGCCTTTGCCAAGACAGAAAACTCGGCAGGTGACCCGGAAAGTAAGATTTTCTCACCCTCTTGCTTACTTGGACCCCGACTTTATTTTGAAGAAACAACAGCATGAGGCCAGGCGTCAGACTCATAGTGAAGGTGATGCAGAGCTGGTTTCCGGCTTACCAAATACTCCAGCACCTCGCAAGCACCAACATGAGGTGCTACCTGATCTAGACTCTCTTTATCCCTTAGCCGGCTTCATACATCATCCTCTTACACCTTCTAACTCAAATTATCAGAAGACACCTCCATCATCTGGCGACTCTACAGGAACCCAGATGCCCGTCTTCAAAGTCGCCCACGGGTAAGTACTTCTATTTATCTATCAATTGATTTGTTATGTCATACTCATATACTTTGTATCTTTGTTGCAGAGGCGTGGCAAAAGCCGGTAAAAAGCAGAAGCTTGGCAGGTCTTCAAATGACCCTAAACCCGTGGAGCCGGAGAAACAACATACTGACATCTCTGAGGCTCGTACTCAAGATCCAGAAGAACCCGTGGATGACCCGCCACCACTCTTGAACAAATGGACGCGGAACTTAACCCGGCGGCCAGCACTGACCCGCCGAGCCCTAAGTCGCCAACTTCCCAGAAACTAGCTGAGGAGCTCCCTCTTAATAAGGACTCTGATGATGTGACCATTACTATGATGGCTTATACTGGGCCAGGGGCTTCCACTGTGTTGGCCAAACATAGCACCAAAGAAGAAACTCATTCTTTGGATAAAGGCAAGACCAAGCTGGATTTGGAAAGCTATGCTGCCTTCAGTGCTAGCGACATCCACGCAGGGTATCTGAGCCGCCTTCACACTAGCCGTGATTTAGAAGCCGGCTTAGTGAATCTTATGAAGGAGCGCTATGAGGTATGACACTAATCCTTCTCCATATGTATTCACATAGCCGCCGAGTCAAGAGGATAGGAAAAACTGAGTATGTTGTAGACTTAATAATAATATTCAAACTGTAGGCTCTCATGGCCAATTTTATTCCTTGAGGTCCAAATCTGTAGCCCCCAAGGGCCAGCTTAAGCTGACAAGTTGAGCCGGGACTTGTAGTCACTTAAGAAATTCAAACACGTAGCCCCCAAGGGCCGGCTTAAACTGATAAGTTGAGCCGGGACTTATAATCACTTAAGAAATCCAAACACGTAGTCCCCAAGGGCCGGCTTACACTGATAAGTTGAGCCGAGGCTTTAAAAAAGTGAATTGACCCACATTAGCCCCCAAGTGCCAAGTAGAGTACTTGTAGTGTGCTTGGGACTTTGACAGAATGTCAGCACCAATAATTAATCCTTGCTTTGTAATCATCACTTCATCATTATATTGCAGGCAGAATTGAGTATGAAGGAATCGCAAGTAGGCGACTTGAAGAAGAATATAAAGCTGCAGCAAGCAGAGAATTCCAAGGCCAAACTAGAGCTGAAAACCTTTGTTGAGGAAATTAAAAAGCTGAAGGTAGGTTTTGATGCTGAGAGAGCCGCCTGGGAGACCGACAAGGCCACACTAGCGAAAAGGGCCGAAGAAGCTGAAGCTGCGCTTAAGCTGGTGACTGAAGAGTTATCCGGCTTAAAGCAACACATTATTCAAATAACATCTTCCATCTTTGCACTACAAAAAAAATGACACATCCGTGACATTTTGGGCCGAACGAATTGTTTTCATGTCATGCTTATGACACTTCTATGACGATAATTGTGACAAAACACGATATCATCATAGATGTGGTGGGCTCCTACTTCCATGACAAAAAATCATGACAGAAAATGGGCTTTTCGTCCTGGGCGGGCCGGGGACGCACCTGCATGACATTCTTTGGGCCGTCCATGACGGAAAAAATTGTGGTTGAAGCGAGGGCGAGGAAAATTTCGGGGAGTTTCCGGTTACGGTGGGTGGTCGGGGCCGAGCGATGCACGGAGGTTTGCGTGTTTCTCTCATACACGTACGCGCGTGTGTGCGAGGCGTTGGGCTCTAACTGAACCCGAGCGAGGCATTGGGCTCTAACTGAGCCCGAGCGATTGCACTAGCTACGCGCGTTACTGAACCCGAGCGATCGATCCCTGGCTGTTAACTGAACCTGAGCGATTCCTTCTCTACTGCTGCTAACTGAAGCCGATCGAACCTGCTGCCTCTTGATGAACAGTGACCGTTGTTGAGGGTTGGATGAACAGTTCCCAGTGGGGGTTGGATGAACAGGACCCCGTGGTAGTAGTGGGCCGTTGCCGCTGTATGAACAGGACCCTGGTCGATCGAGGAGGCCGCCACACCCGAGCCGGTTGGGGTTGGATGAACAGGACCCCCTGGAGGGCTGCTTGAACAGTAGCTGGTGGAGGGTGGAGGGTGGATGAACAGGACCCCGTGGAGGGCTGGTTGAACAGTAACCAGTGGATGAACAGTGGCTGGTGGAGGCTGTAGGAAATCGACGGTGGATGAACAGTAGCGGGTGGAGGCTGGAGGAAGTCGACGGTGGATGAACAATAGCAGGTGGAGGCTGGAGAAAGTCGACGGTGGATGAACAGTAGCCCGTTGAGGCTGGAGCGAGGCAGTAGACGGTGGATGAACAGTAGCCCATGGAGTCCCGTTTTGCGGTACGCCACACCCCTCACGATGAACAGGATCCTGTTTCGACCGTAGGAGCTCGAACACAAATTCGTTTCCTCCATTTTATGGTACGCCACACCCCTCCCGATCAACAGGACCCCGTTTCGACTGTAGGAGCTCGAACACAAGTCCGTTTCCTCCGTACTACGGTACACCACACCCCTTCCAATGATCAGGATCCCGTTTCGACCGTAGGAGCTCGAATAGAAGGCCGTTTCCTCCGTTCTGCGGTACGCCAGGCCCCGTTTCGGCTGTTCCGTCCAAGCCGGTTGGCTCCCGATGAACACGACGTATTCCGACCCAGTCGGTTGCCTCCCGATCGATGAACACGACGCTGTTTACTCCGTTCTGACCCAGCCGATTGGCTGCCGATGAACAGGACGCCGTCGCTGCCATTCGTATGCGCGAGTACGCATTCTAGACCCCACTTGTATGACGTATGCACGTACATGGCCGTATTTTTTGCCCTGTGGCTGTACGTACGTGTACACAATTTAGACGGGACTGCCTGAACTGCTACGTCGGGGGCTCAACTACGACACGTGCCGCTACTTGCTCGGCCACGGTTCATCGTTACAGAGAGAAGGATCGGCCAGCATGTACATAGACGTTTGCGACCAGAAAGATAACTGTACATACGCTTCGACCTGGTAGGTCCGAAATGTCAGGGGGATAAGGACACACATCCTTGCGTGCGAAGATATAGTTGGTGGGTCCCAGCTGTCACGGGGAGGAATCATATTTTTTCGCGTAATAAGGAGGCACTTCCTTGCGTCCGAAGATGTAGCTGGTGGGTCCCAGCTGTCAGGGGGAGGAAACCTTTTTTCGCTTAATAAGGAGGGATTTTCCTTGAGTGCGACTCATTGACGTGCGACCATGGACCTCGTGGGTCCCAGCTATCAGCCTCTCCACGTACAGTCCTCTTCCGATGACTCTCATTTGTTGACAATGCAGCGCCGAGCGCAGCAAGGCGGTGGACGACGGCGAGGCCCCGGACCGGAATGACCCGGAGATGGGGAAGATGCGGTAGTGGAGTCGCAGCCTGAGAGGAGTACAACGTACGAGGGTTGACTGGTTCAGTGCGGCCTGGGGCTGCAGTTGGCGGAGAATAACAGGAGGCTTGGAGGGGTGGAGGGATGGCCTGGCCGGCGGTGGAGTAGCGCTTCGCAGCGAGGCGTGCGAAGCAGCGCCGCGGGCCGCCGGAGGCGGGTGCAGGAGGTACCGCCGGCGCTGGAGGAAGAAGACGAGAGATTGAAGATGCATGCTGGCGGCCGTTGGATGTACATCCAACGACTACAGATGTCAGAATCATTTTGTTGACTAATTTGACAACGCCTTCCGTAGGTGACCTAATCACCCACATGTCAGACTCCTTGCGTGCGAAGATCTAGCTGGTGGGTCCTAGCTGTCAGGGGGAGGAATAATTTTATTTTGCCCATAATAAGGAGGCACTACCTTGCGTGCGAAGATTTATCTGCTGGGTCCTAGCTGTCCGGGAGAGAAAACATTTTTTCCGCGCATTAGGATGCACTTCCTTGCGTGCCAAGATGTAGCTGGTGGGTCCAAGCTGTCAGGGGGAGGAATAATATTTTTCCGGCCTAATAAGGAGCCAGTTGCATGCGTGCGTCCATGAACAGGTGCATCCCCACTGTCAGCCTCTCCACGTACTGTCCTCCTCCGATGACTCTCGTTTGTTTACCATGTTGACTACACAGTGCCGAGCGCACCAAGGCGGTGGACAATGGCGAGGCCCCGGACAGGAACGAGCCGGAGATGGGAAGACGCGGCAGTGGAGTCGCAGATGGAGAGGAGTACGCGACAATGCGTGCTAAGCAGAGCCGCTAGCCGCCGGAGGCCGGAGCAGGCGATCTCGGCGGCGCTGGAGGAAGAAGACGAGAGATTAAAAATGCATGCCGGCCGTTGGATATAAATGCAATGACTGTGGATGTCAGAATCATTTGTTGATTAAGTTGACAACGCCTTGCGTAGGCTTTGACCTATTGGCCCACATGTCAGCCTGCAAAAATGCAGAACATATTTAACCCTTTTTTTAGAGAGAAACATATTTAACCCATGTTATCTAGAATTTACAGTCAATTTGCTGGGCTGGGTGAACCAATAATGTAGCGTAAATGCGGCCCATTTAATTTTTTTTTCTAAGAAATCATAGTAGATTTGCACTTTCTTGAAATACACGGATTTGCTGGGCTTGTTGTAAATATATTGATAGGTTAGACGGTGCAATTAGTATCAAAAAATACACGGGAGCTGGACATTTTATTATATATAAAATTAGCTAATTAGTGATTTATTGCTCAAAATAAAAATAAGCGCGTTATTATTACATTGGTCCTTAAATCTTCGCAACTTTTGTGAGCAATCACCAGGATTTTCGTTGCCTTAACCACGATTTCCCTTGCCAACTTCTGTTAAACATTTATTTTTATAAGTTGATAAGATGTGGGATGTTTTTATAATGTATATATAAGTTTCTATTAAATATATGATAATAATAATAATATATATATATAATGTGGTTAGAAGGGAAAACATTAATTGGACCCAGCATTCTTATTCTTATATATAGAAAAATAGAACAGAGATCTGCGTTTTGTTATAAAAAAATAAATTGGGCTGTCGATATTTAAGAAAAAATAAAACCTAGGCTGGGAGGCCCATAGAACGGTACATACATGATGGACCTCAAAAAATTAAGTTGAAACCACGGTCTCGATATGTCGTGGGCTGCGCATGTTAAATAACATAACCTAGGCCGGCCTGATACAAGTTCGCCCTCTGAAAAATATGATACCTGCTACTGCTACTGCTAGATCCCCGATACCCCTAAAAAACAGCTCCCCGATAACAGTCTTCGTTGTAAAAAAAATCATTTATTGATTAGGCTGACAAACCCGTGGGCCCCAACGTCAGCATATATTGTATACAATTAGGAGGAAGCTTTTTTTTCCAATAAGGCACTTGCTTGCGTACGGCCATGGACCTAGTAGGTCCCGGCTGTCAGCCTCTCGACGTACAGTCCTTTCCAGATTCCTCTTGTTTGTTGAGCATGTTGACAACAGCAGACGGCGCCACCGCGGTGAACGCACAAACCGGAGGACGACATCATGGACACGGACGGGAACGAACCGGAGGCAGCGAAGACACCTTAGAGCAGTGAGAAAGCGCGCCTTAATTCTTTCGAACATACCGCAGTAGCCCCGTGCATACAACCCTCTCACCCAATAGCTGTGCTGTCCGGGTTCGATTCCAACTGGTGCAGTTGAAAAGTATCTAATTTTTTGCCTCAGCTATTACGGACATGTGGGTCCCACCATGTCATCTACGCACACCATCAACACTTTTCATCCCTAGTTTACCCAGTTTTTCGCACACTCACGCGCCGTTGCTACCCTAACAAGCAGGTGCCATTCTTCTCGGAACGAAGGTGTGCCGTGTGACACTCACACGTCACAATCCCACAGTATACAATCTAACTAGTTCACACACAAGTACAACAGAAAAGGTAAACATTCAGGTCAAACTCAGGTTCATAGGATACGTTCATATTCATAGCCAACATTGGCAATCAACAACTCAAAAGATTCATGCATAGACAAGTTTAGCATGCCTATGCATCCAAATGATTCATGTTTAGATCACAAGCCAATATTCATAGCTAACATTCACAAAAGATTCAGATATACACAAGTTCTGCATGTTTACGCATCCAAATGATTGAGAGAACATAGCCAATATCATCCATCGACACACATTAATCACCTACGGTACAGACGGGCAAGTGATGTTCACTCGGTGGTACTTATTGCTAAAATTAGTGCTTGTCTGAGCAAACTTTCGAGTACATAAGAGGCAGCAGAGACCATCTGAACTTTGCTTGTAGGTTTATCCTCATGATAGTGGCCTTGATGCTGCGACAGGTTTGAGCAACTTGGCCACTACTTTCATCCAACTACTTTCACTTGGTGGTACTTCTTGGTAAAATTAATGCTTGTCTGAGCAAACTTTTGAGTACATAAGAGGCAGCACAGACTATCTGAACTTTGCTTGTAGGTTTATCCTCGTGATAGTGGCCTTGATGCCGCGAGAGGTTTGAGCAACTTGGCCACTACTTTCATCCAACTAATTTACTGGCCCATCTTTGTCCTGTATCTCGCCAAAATTCTATATTGCAGACAACAAACGAGGCTGTCGACAAAATGAACCACCCAAAGTTCTTGTGCAGTTCAACTGAAATGGAGCATCACAGGCATGCAGACTGGTTAAGTGCCATATGAATATATGCGTCTACCAACTTGTCTGGAATCTTCAGACTCCATGGCATATAGTTCGCTACCAGCATACGAGTCGATAACCAAAAAGCGCAAGTTCCGACCAAAGACTAGACTGTGTTTTTCAGGGCTATGCGCCAAGCTATATTGTTGAAGTTCACTCTGGCACTTCTTCTAGTCAATATCAATGCTTGTCTGAGTGAACTTGCGAGTACATAGTAGCAGCATAAGTATCTGTCCATCTGATCTTTTTGTGCAGTTCTACTGAAATCGGCCATTGCAACGATTTGCCTGCGAGTTTAGGCTCACAAGTTACTACTTTATGAAATCGGCCAACAGTAGCACAATACAAAATTACCATTTGATATGACAAGCACAATAATCAATATGAAGACCGGTACCAACCTGTGTGAGGAAGCATATCAATTAGTGCTTCCTTTGACTGGAAGCCGAGATAAGCGACTGGCTGGAAAGGAACGAGGCAGTCGAGGCAATGAACCACCCAAAGTTTTTGTGCAGTTTAACTGAAATCGAGCTTCCCTGTTGGCACATATATTGAAAAAGTGAGATTATTGTAATAGTGTCACTAGTTGATGAAACATACACTAACAAACAGAAGCATCCTCATTATCTTAACTAGTCATCAACCCGTGCAACTGCACGGGCTAGTTATTTGAATGAACATGGTTAGTTGTTTCATCAAATGTTAGTAAAACCATTTTTAAAGATAAGTTCCCGATACAAAAAAAACATGGTAGACAAATATCAAGACATGGTATATAATAAGCTCTCAAGTTTATTGCTTAAAACACATAAACACCAATGCTTGGTATAGAAACTTAATTTAAACACAATATTTTGTGTCGCCATTGCATTATAATTTTTTTGTTTCCGTTGACATGTGAAATCAAAAGGATAAACTACTCATGCCCTCTGAAAATATAGCCATAATCTTGTTCTGTGAATATGATTTTGAAATATGAACATTAAATTATATCTTAGTTATTGTTCCTTTTCAGTCATTTATGAATGTGGCGCGTCAGCACCATGCTTGCAGACCTCGTTGGTAATTAGTACATAAAACAAATTTGAACTGTACTTTTTATCCAGGGACTTTTTTAGCTTGTTCAAAAGCACAGACTGTAAACTCAAGACGTTGGATTTGGTACTAGAGTCAACTTACTATTTTACTAACTTGATACGAACCTAAAAGATTGTTTTACATGCACATAATTTTTAAATGTTCGTTTGACATCTTATGAATTCAGAGATTTTATCTTACCCCTACTAATCCAACCATTCGAACGATACACCTTTCACCGACTTTTCAAAAAGTTATATAGCATAAACATGTTTGGGGTTGAATTGAAGAGATCTGGGTGCCAAATTTGTGAGCTTATCAGCTTATTTCCAGAAAAAGTGTTGGTTGGAACAATTTCACTGGTGTCATATAATGTACGCCACTTTACAACATCATTTACAAAACCGGAATAAATATAGGTGCAACGATAAAGGACTGTATGTGCTAACAGTAAGATTATTTTGTTTTAGCAGCATCTATAGACGAATTAAAACCTAACTGTAATTTGAGAAAAAAAATGGGACACATGAAAAGTAGATGTGTAGATATACGTGTTAGCTAGCTTAAGATTTGTACACGAAATAGTAATAAGTAGAAGTAATCTGATAAAAGAGTACAGTAAGCACCTATTTCTGAAGTAGAACATGCTATAAAAATAGTTTGTATCTAACTGGTTGCTACTCTCTTTGGTTACTGATCTTGACCATAAATAATTGGCATTTCCCGACAAATTAGTTAATTCAAGAATATTCATAGCATACTGATATTAAGAAAAGGATTGTCGGTACTTATTGACTAAAAATAACATACTGGCATTCAATGCAATTGTACACGCAGAACCTGTAGGACAAAATAGATAACAACAAAACAATATTCTATTTGAGGCTATGTAGAGGTATAGCTTGGAGTGGTCAGAGGACCAATTCTTATAATAACAATAACAGAGATTCATGATGCATCAATCTATGTAATGAAAAGAGTTATGTCTAGTAAATCAGACAAATTTACATACTCACAGTACTGAGACTGTTGGAAATCTAAACAAACAACACCGTCACCTCACCTGACAAAAATCTTATCTGAAGCATTCCTTCCGACTGAATAAAAAGGTACATGAGGCACTTGCATGTGAGCCAATGGTAGTTCCTCTCTGACTTCCTCAAACACATGACATACCCACATGTAAAGACGGGATAGTCAGAGTGCAGAAAAACAATACTGATTCAGGTCGGAAGAGGCTAAAACAAAGGATGGTAATTTGATTGTCTAGAGAGGAGAAATTTGACCTGGAATTTGTACAGGCTGGCAAGTGCAGGCAACAGCATAGCCCTTTCCCCAGAAGTCCGATCTAAGCAAGCAACCATAGACTAATGGGACTACTTTTGTTGCCTTTTCCAGATCGAAGCATTGGATGAATTCTTCTCAAAGAAGGATATTACTCTGCAGTGATCTGAACTCAGTGACATTGAAGTTTGAGCATAGCCCTTCCCCCAAATTGATTGCTGCTACACGTATGGAGGCTGCGGCTAGACGCAACGTACGCTCAGCACGTACGGTTGTGGTTACTTTTGATCAATCAACTTGGCTGTTTGCTTGCTTGCTAGCTTCGAACGTACTTGTGCGCTGCTCTCTGGTAAATTCTTCTAGAGTTCAAAAGCCAACAGAGCCTAGTCAATTGCGCGCTCAAACTACAACCATGGATGGCTGCATGCTGCCGGCCTCTAGGATGGTGCTGACTTTGTTCATCATTATAGCCACGACGCACAATTTAATCATCAATCGGGTCTGGATCAGGAGGATGGTTACTGATTCAAACAGATCAAAAGACTTCCTCGACTACATCAACCAACATGGATTGCACCATGGCTGGGGCACAAAATATTGAATTAGTTTGAGAGCAAGGGATTGGGGAGATGCTGTGGTTGGATAAATCTAATTTGATGGATTGAAGCATGGAAGTTTAGAACATAGGATCGAGCCCTTTCGAGGAGGACAATGAGGAGCGCCCGAGGATTACGATGAGGAGTTCCTTTCGGCGGCCCATGATTTTTTTCTTAAGGATGTGTACACGCGGGACAATGGTCAAGGACTCTCTGGGATTTAATCTGATGGTTATCAATAACTAATAACTAATAGATAGATCGGATGGACAGTAATTGTATTTTCCAAGGATTAACGTGGAACCTCTGTTGGTGCCTCCAATTAATAAATATAAGATGGGTAAAGTTAGCAACATAGTAGCCTTGCTTAAAGAGAGATATTAGTTTATATTATCAGTGCCAATTAGCTCAACACTCAAAGCATTGCCATGTATCATAACTTACAAAGATTTAACGTGGAAAGATAAAGAACTTTCTCATGACAGTAACAAAACAGTAGCACGATACAAATAGAGATGACAACACACTAATCTGGATAAAGGCCTTAGGCCGGTACCAACATGAGCAAGGAAGCTTATTCAACTAGTCCCAGAAGAGAAGATAAAACATTGACTGGAATCATTCAATAGTACATATTTTTGTGCACTTCCAATGTACGGTTGACATCACTCTAGTTTACCAGTGCTGAGATTATATCGAGAGATTATCAAGAACTTCCAGCAGAGTTAAAGAACTGGCTGGGATACAGTTCATTGTATCCTCTTGTGCAGTTCCACTAAAATGTACAAATGACACAACATGATCCCTGTTTGCACAAGTAGGAACAAGGTGAAACCTTAATTAGCTTAGTGAGGAAGAATAGAAAGACAATAGCATATTATTTTATCAAAAAAGCATCAAAGCATGATGACAATACAGTAGCAAAACATTGGATCATTGAACCAGTGACAATAAATTGACATGCAAAACAATAACATTACTATCTCATGACATTGCCAAGATCCCCTCCAGGCTCCACCACCACATGGTCCACCTGCACAGACACATACACACACACACGTACATGATTCAGCATGAGGTGCTACTAAAGATTTGTTAAATTCCGATAGGATAATTAGGCAGCGATTAATTAGTGCTGCTTAATACTCCTAATTGATTAATGACCTTGCAGGAGAGGCCGCAGAAGTGAAAGGGCTCCTAGAGGATCGTCTCACATGTGAGACAGAGGTTGACGGAGCCCTTGAATGGCCTCGACTGAGGCCTCGGCATCAGGAAGATCACCTTGGCACTGTTGATCGTGTAGGGCTGGGTCACACATGCATCCAGAATCTAGTTAATTAGTATGATGTGTCGTTAAGCCAAGTACTACTCTGCTACGTACTACAAGTGCATTTCTTCAAGTAAATTAATACTAGTAGTAACACTTGCAAGATGTCAGGATAAAATAGGACGGTACCAGCATGTGATCCTTCTTCATTTCCTTCTTCTTCTTCTTCTTCTTCTTCTTCTTCTTCTTCTTCTTCTTTGTCTTCCTCTTCTTGGTCTATTTCTCTTTCTCCTCACCAATTGGTGAAACTAAGTACATGATTGGCCTTCAATGTCAGATTTGGTTTTGTTAGTGAGGGAGTACAAGTCTACTAGTAAACAATAGCATTATTTTCTCATGGCATTTGCAAAATAGAGGTGAACACATGCATTAAATATCATTCTTACCTAAGAGAAGGTTAGGGTGCCAATATGGAGGATGAAGATTGGAACACAGATCTTCATTTGTGCAGTCCCACTGAAATCAACCAACGGTTCCAGTGTGACATTCCAGTTAAAAATAAGTGATTTTTGTGCAGTGCACCAAAAGGTCGCAATAACATCCAGGTGAAATGTATATTCCTGTTTGCACAAAAAGCTACAAAGGAAACAATCAGAGTCTCAAACAATTATTGGCAAAAACAATTGGTTAAACTTGTGATAACTTGTAACAGTGGCATGGCTTCATTTTACCAGGGCATTAGAATAAGAACAGCTAAATAAGTTGCTCTAAGGACATGGAACAGTGGGTGCACCAGCAGTCCAACACCATGTACCTAAACCGGAGCATAAAGTGGTGATTCAGAGTTTGTTGCCCCTAGAAACAAACATCCAAGCAACATATCTGGGTTGGTCTCATGTTTGTTCACTTTAGCCCCTTTCACCTTGTGGATAGCAAATCTAGTCCTGGCCATACCAGTGTGTAAAGCGTTTCACTTTTATTTCGGTTTTCGACCAAGAGACCGGTTGGATGGCCAGTCTGTACTATTTTCAGCCCCTTTCTTTCGTGTTTGTACCAAGTCCTATGTACATATTTTCCCCCTTTCTATCCTGCTAGAACCAAGTACTACAAGATTCGACTCCATGAAGTAGCTTTACCTCTAACAACAGAAAAAAAATTAGATGGCGTTGGACAATCCGATCGAGCCTAGCTACCGGGGGCTGAGAGGTAGAAAATGATGCACATGCAGCGACGTAGCAAGCTGGAGAAGTAGAGCTAGATCGGTTTCGAAGTAAGATATACCTTAAGGTCGTCGGGGTGTGGCTAAATGGGGGGCAGGAGGCCAGATCCGCTGACAGGAAGCGACCAAGGGATCGGAGGACCTCCCGCGCCAGCGCTCGGCCAGAGATAACGGTGCGGCCGGCAGTGGGTTTCCTCCCTCGCCGTCGACGACGGCCTAAACACTGCCCCCCTCCTCCCCTTCCCCGGCGGAGGGGATGCGTCAGGATCTGTAACCAGCGGTGAGGATAGAAAGACAGTGTGACCATTGCTATCTTGTTTAGATCTGGAGAGGATGAGAGTCTGTGAATAGAGCAACCCTAGCAAGGAAGCGCGGAGGCTCCTGCCTATATATATATATATATACGAATAGTGGGGTAGTTTTCTTTTTTCACTCCATCAAAACAATCGTTTAAAATTGTGTACGTGCCAGGTGGCCGTTTTTTTAGTTGTTGATTGTTTTTTGAGATAGCTACCCGCTTATTCCAAATGATGTGCAGGGGTGGATCGTTCTTGTTAAGTTCGTGGTCATTAAGGCTCAGCTCGTTAAGCTCCGAAAGATTAACGAGCAAAAAACCCTGCTCGGCTCGGGTCGTTCGAAGCTCGTTAAAAAAAATCACGTAAGACGAAACATGTGTTGTGTTGTTACTAACGAACTTAGTGTGAAACTTGTTAGCTGGTTCATTAAGCTCCTTAAGAAATTGATGATTGGCTTTGTTCGAAGCGACCCACGAGGATAACAAGCCGAACTATAGAGGGCTCATTAAGCTCGCGAGCTATGAGCTTTTGTTCTAGCCCTAACGGTGTGCCAGGTCACACTTTGTATCGTTCAAGTCTGGTACTAGACCCTCCATTAAGTGAAGAACCACCACCTCATAAAAATTGTGAACTAGCCCACGGCTCAAATTATCGGAAACATGGGCTGCAGCAACATGCATTATTATTTATATTTTCTATGTGGGAGTATCCTCAAAACAAAATGTGAGAGTACAATCTTTATTGGTCCCCTTTGTAATTTGTGCTAAATTTTGACCAAAGATTTAACTGACAAAATATTAGTGCATGTTAACAATAATTATATCCTTGGATTCGTATTTGAACATAGTTTTCAATGATGTAATTTTTTGTGACATGCATGAACATTTGGTTAGTTAAATTTATAGTCAAAATTTGGCACAGATTATCAAAGGGACCAATAAACCAGGACGGAGGTAGTATTGCCAGCTCCTCGTCTGTCGTCCAAACTCTATGACTAGCCGCTCTATTACATGCGGGACATCAAGCATCCGGGCCCGCGTGCCATCCACCAAATCACAGCGAGGTGCTACAGTCAAGACTCACTAGTCGCCCCGGTGTGGCCGTCATGACCCGTCATATCACAAAACCCACACCTTTACCAGCAGTGGTAAAGTGGCCTCGAAGTTGGACGGGACGAAGCAACCATCATTTCACTGGAACGCTCTTTGAAGCCCTTTCTCCCCTATCTGGAAGAAAACCTCACTCCAGGCTACTCACTTCTGCCATTTTTCTTCTGTATCGACGAAGGAAAGGTGGGCGAATCAGTGATGCTACTATATTTTCATTCCAAGAATCTTCTTTTTGCGAAGCACCGACCGATTCTCATTGCCTATTCTTTTCCCGTTTTCATTGCGATTGTGGTTTCCTTTCGATTGCTTTTTGTTTTGTCAGTTTATTGGTGGATCCTGGAGCACTAGGCAAAGAGTTGCCGGCGGACAACCCACTCGAGACAGAGATCTGCAGGAAGCAAGCACCGGCCAATGAGTTGGCCATGTTGGTGGGCCAACCCATGGAGACGAGGAACTCCAAGAAACAAGCACAGGCCAAAGAGTTGACGACGTTGGCGGATGAACTCCTCAACCAAGAAAGCTGGAAGAACAACAACGGCCCCACCGTGCCTACCCCAGAAACTCTAATGGCCACCTATGAGAGGCTTAAGGCCAAGTTTGAGGAGATAGTCACCGTTGAGAAGCAGTATTTCCCTGGCAAGACGATGGCCCCCATTGAGGAGATGGCCCCCGGAGGGATGGGATCCCCCGATGAGCTGCAGAAGGTAAAAAAAATGGCCTGCCATAGTTGTGGTTTTTGATTATTTGCAATGTGCTTGCTAATGTGTTAGGGTTGTGCAGGTGCCGGGGAACGTCCTTGATGATTCCGATGTCGCGGTCCGTCCTGTGGACATCACCCCAGAGATCGATTCCGATGCCATGGTCCATCCTATGGACATCGGCCCGGAGATCGATTCCCATGCCGCTGTCCGTCCTATGGACATCGCCGCAGAGATCGATTCCCATGCCGCTGTCCGTGCTGTGGACATTGCCCGAGAGATCGATGACAAGAAATAGTTGGTCGCGCTAATCCTTCAACGTAGTTTGCGTTGTGTTCAATTACCAGAATGATGCGTGTTATCAAACCATCTTAGGGCTACTGCACTATCTTGTGTGGGAGGTACTTGCTACTTTTGTTTGATGGTGAATCATGCGAACCCTCTCCGAGTTATGGAAACAGATGTATCCTCACCAGCTTTTGATGTAATATATGGCATGCTTAGATGTAAGTTTGAACTGTTTATCATATCAGCAGGGCTTGTTTGATGATTCTTGGTGTTAGTAGGCTAGCTACTGTGCGAGCTATAGTACCTGCAAACACTCACCAAAGAGAAACGTTGGGGCTGATGAGCTCGTGGTACGCTTATAGGTCTGGTCGTCGATCGGCCAATAGCCCAAGCTCCTAAAATTGTAGGCTTATAGCGATCGATCAGAAAATAGTCCACAATTATACATTAATTCACATCAAGCTCAAAGAGTTGGTTCACAGATACATTCACATTAATAGCCAGCATTCGGAACAAAATTGGCACGTACTTGTAACATGCGTGAATGTGTAATTTTTTTGCTGGAAGCGTGAATGTGTAGTGACTTCGTACTTTCGGAGTGGCTACAGAGAGTGTGTACGTGTGCTTGTGGGATGGAGAGAGTTCTACAGAGAGAGAAAGGCCCTCCATTTCTTTCTAGTCGTGTGCTACAAAATCATAGCAGTACAAATCCTAGACGGGCTAGTTTGGCCTAGTGGGTTTCAGTGATATGACGTGCTACAGTGGCATCCATTCTTCCCGTGTGGTAGCAGTATTGCGGGTACAGTAAGTTTTGTTGAAGAAGCGGATTCAACGAGTCATGATGGTTCCTTCGTCCGAGCAACTTACAGTGGGAAAGGTTGGGCCTGTGATTTGATAGCACATTAGTCATTTATTACTGCGGTGCTACGACCGGGGTGACTCTCCCCTGCAGTACTTTGTGATGTGCACTTAGGAGTACTCCCTCCGTTCCTAAATATTTGTCTTTCTAGATATTTCGACAAGTGACTACATACGGAGCAAAATGAGTGAATCTACACTCTAAAATATGTCTACATACATCCGTATGTGGTAGTCCATTTGAAATGTCTAGAAAGACAAATATTTAGGAACGGAGGGAGTATAATTTTGTGCATGGAAAGTGGACCAGGATGGTTGACGTCCCACATGTCAGCGAATGAAAGTATTCTTTCCGCTATCGAGGACGAGCAAGGAGTATTCATTGTTTTTTTATGAAAGCTATTGTCTCCACTGTTACGACGGAGGAGTGTGAAACACGGCAGCCCACTGAACTTGTCATGTGCACAACTCCCTCCTTCCTCATACTATAGTGTTGACTATAATGTTGGCTATAAGGTTTCAACTTTTTCTCACTTTCTCTCTATCTATTTCCTCTCAAATGTTTTTTACCTTCTTATTTTTAGACACAAATGTTTTTTTATACCTAGGAGCACGTGTATAGATGGGCTCTTGCATAGAGCCCACTCCTTCACTTTTTCAATGCCTCTCTCCTCCACATAAGCGGGTTTATAGCCCAGTATTGTACTTGCATGCGGGCAGCTGGCGCCTGGGGGGAGCGCGCACGGGAGGGGGGAGGGGTTTTTTGGTGGGCCAGGTCGGTCAGAAGCGGGCTTGGGAGCGGTCCGGACTCCCGCATGGCCACCTCACATTATCACCATATTTCTTGGAGTCCGTGCGCGGCGGGCGGGCGATCTCTTCTCCCTCCCCGTCCCTGCCGAGCGATTAGATTTCGGCTATCAACGTTTTATTCAATTGTAGTCCCACATGTCAGTGAAAATGCAAGACAACACGTGTCCTCTTTGTTGAGCGGCGTGCCAGAACGACTGTCGGGGGTGCGACGTGAGCGTGATAGGCGTGCTTTAAGTGTGCCGCCTTTTCCTTTTGAACATGCAAAGTGTAACATTTTCGTGTGATCGATCCATAGAAATCCAGAACAAAATGACGATGGTGGGGCTTTCCCGCATACCTTTCGACAACTATATGAACTAACCAAACAAAGAAAATTTCATATTAACCGGATGAAAATCATTACATTTCGAAAACTTTTCATATAAACCGGATGAAATTCATTACATTTTTCGCACAAACCGTACTAAAACCTACTGTAAACCTAATCTAAATGATCGCCGGCGCCCGACCACCATGCCCGACCATGAGCCCCGAGAACTGACTTTCTGGCTATTGCCTTTGCCCCTCCTCATCAGCCTCGGCTTTGTCCACCTCCGCCTCCATAACCTCCTCCTCTGGAGCACAAGGTTCTGAAGATTTCCGCCTCGATGTCGCCGTCAAGCGGCTAATCGGCCGCCCAAGTTTACCCCACCAAGCTTGGCGTCTGACGGAGTGGAGGAGTGGTGGCCTTCCTGGGACCAGAGCGGCGGTGACTTACCATGTACTACTCTTCCTCGCTGCCGGCTGCGCCCTCGCACCCGCGCCGGCGATGTCCTTCGTCTGCTCCTGCGACAGTACGTCCAAGAGAGCTTTGGAGCGCGCCCGGAGCGGAGCCGGCGATGTCCTTCGTCTGCTCCTGCGACAGTACGATCAACAGAGCTTCGGAGCGCGAGGAGGCCATGGTTGGAGTGGTGCTGGCAGAAGGGAGGGACCGGAGGAGAATGACTGTGGGTCTGTGGCTATGGCTGGGGCTGAAGTTAATATAGCGGGCGAATGGCAATGAGCCGCGGCAGACGGATGGACGGCTGGCGCCGGAGTAGGTTCATTGGTAGCCACGTGTCATTAATGTGGGTGGAGGATGGACGGATGGCCGTGGTGTCGTTAACGTGGAGCAGTCGCTTGCACCGGGATGCCGCGCGGGTGGCGCTCTCTCGGCCGTCGCGCTCCTACAATACCGGCGCCTATGAGAGGTCGCGTCGGGCGTGAATGCGGCATTGAAGTTCTGGAGCGACGGTGACCGTTTCAGGCGGGAAGCGCGCACGAGCGAGGGAAAGGGTTTCGGTGGGCCAGGGTGGTCAGACGTTGGCGTGGTGGTATATTGTTTTTGTAGTTTGCAAATGTACTCAATTAATGTGGTAGTTTACTTTTTTTCTACGATCAGCATACACCCTACAAAGCATCGTGTTCATATTTGGCGCTTCTCCGGGTTCATTTACCATATTTAGGCCATTATGTGCATTTTCTAGAAATTTACTACCACCATCCTGATTTATTGGTCCCCTTAGTATTTTGTGCCAAACTTTGACCATAGATTGAACTAAGAAAAAAATAATGCATGTCACCAAAAATTATATCGTTGGATTCGTATTTAAACATAGTTTCTAGTGATATTATTTGTAGTTACATGCATCAACCAGGGGAGGTACTAGTAGCGCAGAAACATCAAATCCCAACTACAGCTACACGGGTGCCGTTCGATCATAGTGCACGCGCGAGATCCGCGTGGCTGGGGTGGCGGCCAATCAGAAAGCAACCCATAATAGGGTAAGCGCACACAGTTTTCGGAGGCTACGGAAATTAACCATGTGTGATAATAAATGACCAGGATTGAAGGGGAATCCAAATTTCCTTCGTCGTCTGTCCTTGATCTCTTGACAAACCAATGCACTATAAAAGTACGTTTGTCCGGCCACTCCGCCCCAGAGCTCTCTCCAAGCGTTGTTCATGCCACCGCGCCGCACACTAACTGGTAAGGAAGCGATGGCGTCCCGCCGCGCCGAGTTCCTCGCCTCCCACGACCTCACACAAAATGGTAAGGAACCGATGGCATCCCGCCGTGCCGAGTTCATCGCCGCTCACGACCTCACACTTACATGGGCGGACTTTGAAGCTGCCCATGCCGAATGGGCGGTAGAGCAAGAGGCGGCCAGAGCCGCACAGAGGGAGCGGAAAAGGCAGAAAGCACTCAAGAAAAGAGAGTCCCGCCGCTGCAAGAAAGAAGAGGACGCACGCGCTGCTCAGGAGAGCTCGGCGCAGATCAAAGCACGGTGGGGTGTCACCGACAAGGCCGGGAAGGAGAACGACGTCGTCTGGCCAGCATGCCCCGATGCCTCCACCTGCCAGGATCGCGGCGGTAGCTACCGCGACGTTGAGGAGAGCTGGGCAAAGATCCAAGCACGGTGGGGTGCCGCCGACAAGAACGACAAAGAGAACGATTACGTCTGGCCAGCATGTGAAAAGTAGTACAGTAGTAGTTAAGTGTGTGTGTCTGTGTCGCCCGTACATTTGTTTAATTAATTACGAGCATCTAGCAGTACTACTAGTTACTACTGTAGTACAGTATTATATAGGAATTTAAGTTGGTGTACAATGTCGATTAGCGGCATACTTTTAGTCCTTTGAGCGTTGCTTAACATATGTTCACTGAAGTTTTAGAGCCGGACCCCGGCCCTAAATCCACTCGGCAACGTCCGCCCGGGAAAAAACGGGCTATATGGAGTTGCTAGCATCGTTGCTTAACAGTGTTCACTGAAGTTGGTGTACAATTATCGGTGCCTGCATATTGTAGCATCGTTAAGTATAGCCAAGAACGGGCTATATAGAGTTGCCATGTCACATATAGTCAACCTAATAGCCAACACGTATATAGTCAACCTAAGAGGGCTGTACAAATGCATGGCCCACCATACACTCTCACAATGTTTCTTTGAGTCCGTGCTACAACCCGCTTCCCTTCTCTCGTCAAACTCAGCACAAATATAAGTAATAGTTTAATCCTTATAGCCTGCTGACTGTACCTTCATTATAGAGTACTTGCTCCATTTCATACTCCGCTGGTGTACAGTATTGTAGTAGTACTATGCATTGTTTGGCATGAACGTTCCTCAGTGATATGCCGTGCGGAAGCGTGTCGAATGATATGACCTGCTACAGTGCCATTCAGTCTATGCGTGTGGTAGCAGTATTGCTGGTACATACAGTAGTTTTCTTGAAGAAGCGGGATTCAACGAAGCCATGATGGTTCCTTTGTCCGAGCAACTTTTACAGTGGGAAAGGATGGGCCTGTGAGTTGACGGCTCATTAGTCATTATTACTGCGGCGCGACGACCAGTGTCACTCTCCCCTGGAGTTTTGCGTGATGCAGTCTAGAGTAATTTTGTTGCATGTCAAGTGGACCAGGATGGTCGACGTCCCACATGTCGGCGAAAGAAAGTATTCTTTCCGATATCTAGGAGGAGCAAGGAAACCGGGTGGTATAGTGTCACTGCTGATTTATGTTTATTTTATATTTTTGATGAAAGCTAGCGTTTCAACTCTTATGACCGGAGGAGTGCGAAACACGGCACGTGCTGTATGTCCCACACGTCAGCGAAAGGAGTGGGACATGAACAACGTGGTAGAGCATCTAGGTCGGAGGCCACACGCAGTGCTAGTATCTAACTATACAAAGTGCGACCCGGAGAGACAGACGCGTCTAGTTTTTTTGAACACGGTACAGACGCAAGCGCTCATATAAACATGCATACACTCACCCCAATGAACGCACACACGCACACCCTACCCCTATGATCACCTCCGAAAGACTGAGCCGGCATATCATCTTGAAATTTACGAAGTCACCGTACGTGTCTAGTTGGAAGGTATCGGACCATACACGTAAACAAATATCCAACCTAATATGTATCTGCAATTAATATAGTAGAGTACTTAAGCACGTACATCATAATATCACCGTGCATTGCACGTAACATTTAGTGGTAGTAAGACAAATCATATGCCACGCAGGTTCATACTATTTGTGCCTGGCTACTTCACTTACTGCGCAACATTACTCAGGTTCATACATCCCTTCGTACATGTCCATCTCGAAGTTCCAGTCCCACGTGTTCTTCATAGATGGCACGATCCATAACGGTGGGCAACGAGAGTCCATATCATCGCAGCTTCTTAGTGTGGCTCCCCACGATGGAGACTCATCCAAACTGAAGCAGCATAGATCAGGGATAGGGGCGTTCAAGATATGAATCCGTCGGTGCGCAATGAAAACACACCCGTTCTTCATGAACGGCAGGTCATCGGCGTCATGCACGGAAGGTGGCATCGTTTTCACTATGGGGTAGCTATCCCCAATGAAAACCGAGTACTCTCCAAGTGTGTTCATCCGCACCCAGGTAGCATCACGGGGGTCGAACATGCTGCCGTCCATCTGGTACACCTGGCATCTGATACGTCTCCAACGTATCTATAATTTTTGATTGTTCCATGCTGTTATATTATCATTCTTGGATGTTTTACAATCATTTTATATCATTTTTTGGTACTAACCTATTGACATAGTGCCCAGTGCCAGTTGCTATTTTCTACATGTTTTCTACATCGCAGGAAATCAATACCAAACGGAGTCCAAATATAGCGAAATTTTTGTGGATTTTTTTTGGACCAGAAAAAATCCAGTGGGCCAGAAAAGCACCTGGGGGGTGCTCCGAGGGGAGCACAACCCACCAAGGCGCGCCTGGAGGCCCAGGCACGGCCAGGTGGGTTGTGCCCACCTCGGGGGCCTCCTGCACCGCCTCTTTGCTCTATAAATACCCCAATATTCCAGAATCCCTAGGGGAGTTGACGAAAATCAATTCTAGCCGCCGCAAGTTCCAGAAACCATAGATCCAATCTAGACACCATCACGGAGGGGTTCATCATCCTCATTGGTGCCTGTCTGATGATGCGTGAGTATTTCATTGTAGACCTTCGGGTCCGTAGTTAGTAGCTAGATGGCTTTCTCTCTCTCGTTTGATTCTCAATACAATGGTCTCTTGGAGATCCATATGATGTAACTCTTTTTGCGGTGTGTTTGTTGGGATCCGATGAACTTTGAGTTTATGATCAGATCTATGTTTTTATCCATGAAAGTTATTTGAGTTCTTTGATCTCTTATATGCATGATTGCTTATAGCCTCGTATTTCTTCTCCGATATTTGGGTTTTGTTTGGCCAACTTGATCTATTTATCTTGCCATGGAAAGAGGTGCTTTGTGATGGGTTCGATCTTACGGTGCTTGATCTCAGTGACAAAAAGGGAAACGACAGGTTTGTATCGTTGCCATTAAGGATAACAAGATGGGGTCTATTTCTACATAAATAGATCTTGTCTACATCATGTCATCGTTCTTATTGCATTACTCCATTTCTCCATGAACTTAATACACTAGATGCATGCTGGATAGCGGTCGATGTGTGGAGTAATAATAGTAGATGTAGGCAGGAGTCGGTCTACTAATCTTGGACTTGATGCCTATATAATGATCATTGCCTGGATATCGTCATGAGTATTTGAAGTTCTATCAATTGCCCAACAGTAATTTGTTTCCACCGTTTGCTATTTTTCTCGAGAGAAGCCACTAGTGAAAACTACGGCCCCCAGGTCTCTTCTTTAATATATTTGCCTTCAAGATCTATTTTGCTATTCGCCCTTTTATTTATTTGCAACTTTTATTTTCAGATCTATTAATCCAAAAACCCAAAAATACCTCACTGAATTTTATTTTCTTTTATTTGCATCTTTCAATCTACTACAATTTTATCTATCTCGTTACCCGAAAGGGATTGACAACCCCTTTAACACGTCGGGTTGCAAGTATTTGTTCTTTGTGTGCAGGAGCTGTTTACATGGTGTTACGTGGTTCTCCTACTGGTTCGATAACCTTGGTCTCATCACTGAGGGAAATACCTACCGTCGCTGTGCTGCATCATCCCTCCCTCTCTGGGGAAAAACTGACGTAGTTCTAGCAGACATCAAGAGGAGTTTCTGGCGCCGTTGCCAGGGAGACATCATCAACATCAACCAGGTTCCTAATCACAAATCTCATCTCCTTGCAATTTAAATTATTTGCCATTTGCCTCTCGTTTTCCTCTCCCCCCACTTCACAAAAATTTGCTGTTTTATTCGCCCTCTTTTTCATTCGTCGTTTTCTCGTCAGATCTGTTTTTTGTGTGCAATCTTGTTGACTACTTTTTGTCGTTATGGATAGTTCTTCCTCTATTGTGTACACCCCCGAGAATGAGGTTCTTAACTTTAAACAAAGGGGATGGGAGAATTTAAAAGATGCTTGGTATAGTATTTGCAATGCTCATAATAGATCTATCGAAAGCAATCTATCGTTGTTCTTCTTCGCTGTTTTTATGTGGGTATCACCACTTGGTATGGATTCGACCTTGATACGATTACTGGTGGAAATTTCTTGATGTGCCCCTATCTTGATGCTTTTAATGCTATGGGAAATTTAGTGGGTTCTCCACCACTTATGATTAATGAGACAACCTTGACTCTTGAGCATGTTATGGAAAGACTAGATGCTATCGAAAAGAAAATGCTTACCGAGGAACATATTGAAAATTTAGATAAAAAGATGCATAATTTTGCTACTAAAATTGGCTCAAAAGCGGGAGAAGTTTTTAAGTTGTTAAAAGAAAAGGGGACTGTAATTCATGAAAGAATTGAAGAAAGCCCGTCTAGGATTGATAAACTGGAAGAAATCTTTAGTAATCTAAGTACGGCTTTTTCTTCCGCCAAAACTCCCGTAAAATTTGGCAAGACTACCCAAGTTACTAAAAACAAAGGTGCAACTTCTAGTAATGATAAAGGAAATCTTAAGATGATTAGTATCCATCCCGATTTTATTGAAGTGATAAGAGACCGTTTTTGCAAGAATGAATTTTTCAATCTCGTGCCTAGAAGTATTGTCGTTGAGAATTTATATGCTAAATATTTGAAGAATTCTAAGTGTTTGATTGAGGAGTTGGAGGACAAAGTTGACAACACTTAGATCCTTTGCGTTATGCCTAGCTAGGGGCGTAAAACGATAGCGCTCGTTGGGAGGCAACCCAACTTGCATCTTTTTGCTTTTTGGTTTTCTTGCTGTTTTCAATAAAATACCCAATTATTCCTCTGATTATATGTGTTTTTGTGGTTTAAATTAGTGTTTGTGCCAAGCAAAGCCTTTGGGTTGATTTGGGTGATAGTCGATTTGATCTTGCTGAAAAACAGAAACTTTTGTGCTCACGAAAATATTTCTTACCTTTTACAGAAGAGTGCTTTTGAGTTGATTATTTTTGCAGAAGATTAATAAACAAATTTCTCACGTTGTCCTAGTTTTTCAAAAAATTTGGAGTTACAGAAGTATTCGAAGTTTTCAGATTGCTACAGACTGTTCTGTTTTTGACAGATTCTGTTTTCTTTGCGTTGTGTGCTTGTTTTGATGATTCTATGGTTTTCTTTGAAGAGTTTTTGCCATAGAAAAGTTGGAATACAGTAGATATAATGCAAATTAAAATATGAATGGGTTTTCAACAGTACTTAAAGTAGTGATTTGTTTTCTTATACTAACGGATCTCACGAAGGTTTTGTTGCGTTTTGTGTGATTGAAGTTTTCAAGTTTTGGGTGATATTACGATGGATGAAGGAATAAGGATTAGCAAAAGGCTAAGCTTGGGGATGCCCCCGAGTGGCATCCCCTCTTTCTTCTAACGACCATCGGTATTTTACTTGGAACTATATTTTTATTCATCACATATCATGAGTTTTGCTTGGAGCGTCTTGTATGATTTGAGTCTTTGCTTGTTTTGGTTTTTATTTTAAGTCTTGAATCCTTGCTGGACACACCTTTTTGAGAGAGCCAAAAATTATGCTATGCTTGCTCCTATGCTTCACTTAAATCTTTAGAGCCTTGGAATTGCTCTAGTGCTTCACTTATATCTTTTTTGAGCACGGTGTGCTTTGTTATTTTTTGAAGAAATACTCTCATGCTTCACTTAGATTTATTTGGGGGTTAGTAAAATTTTGAAGAAATTCTCTCTTGCTTCACTTAGATTAATTTGAGAGAAAGAAATATTATGCTCATGTTCTTCACTTATATTTGTTTGAGCTTATTAAAAGCAACATATGAAACTAGTCCAAGAGTGATAGATATCCAAGAAGGATATAATAAAAACTTTCATGAAGATCATTGGACAAAATAAACTTGGTTCTTTGTAATAGTTTTGAGATATGACGATATAATATGTGAGCCATGTTGATGAGTAAATGTGCTTTAGTAAGAATATTGGTGTTAAGGTTTGTGATTCCCTATGCAAGTACGAAAGTCAATAGTTATGCAATGAAATTATATATTACTTATGGTGCATTATTCGGTGTTACTTATGCTTAATGCTTGCTCATGTTTCTTGGTTGGGGGCTTCGCAATCTTTTTGCTAGCCTTCATTTGCACTAAGTATGATCACTACTTGTGCATCCAAAACCCTTTAAACCAGTTTTGCCATATGAGTCCACTATACCTACCTATATGCGGTATTTTCGTGCCGTTCTAAGCAAATTTGTATGTGCCATATCTAATTTTCAAAATAAATTTCTCTTTTGTGTGCTCGTACCGCTCGCGAGGCGGTGACGGGTAGCCGATATTTTCCATGCTAGATGTGTTATTCTCACGATGAGTGTTTATTCACTTGTCATTGCACGAGAGTACGGCAAAGGTATTAGGGATGCCCAGTCCCGAAATGAAAAATGAATTTACTTTATATTGTCAAATAATAAATTCCTTGGAAAGTGTTGGTATGGAGGGCACCCGTGGATACGGCTAGCCATGGAAAGTGAAAGAAATGGTGGAAAAAGGAATAAACTTTATTTTCTGTTTGGGAACCGCCTATGATATATCTAGAATGGAAAGTGCTGGAGCCTCGAAGTCATTTTTGTTGGTGAGAAAAGTATGCCTCTCAAAATGTTTTTATCTCTCAATTTAAGCTTTGAGCTCTGGCACCTCTAAAAATCCCTACTTCCCTCCGCGAAGGGCCTTTCTTTTACTTTATGCAATTTTTATTTTTAATTTGAGTCTCCATCTTCTCTTACAAAGCACCAACTAAGGGGCACTATAATCGTACTTGGGCATTGGGTGTAGCTAATATTCGAGTGTGTTTCATGAATAGATCAATGATTGATCATGACGGGCTAGGGATAACTTGCTTTAGTGTTGATATTTTGAAAGACATGGTTGCTTGTTGATATGCTTGAGTATTTAAGTTACCATGTCAAAACTAAATTATTGCTTTGAACCATATAAAAGTCCACATGTCCATGCTATTAAGAAAAGAATATGTGATGAACATGTTAGGCAGCATTCCACATCAAAAATTCTGATTTTATTATTTACCTACTCGGGGACGAGTAGGAATTAAGCTTGGGGATGCTGATATGTCTCCAACGTATCTATAATTTTTGATTGTTCCATGCTGTTATATTATCATTCTTGGATGTTTTACAATCATTTTTTGGTACTAACCTATTGACATAGTGCCTAGTGCCAGTTGCTGTTTTCTACATGTTTTTTTACATCGCAGGAAATCAATACCAAATGGAGTCCAAACGCAGCGAAACTTTTGTGGATTTTTTTGGACCAGAAGACATCCAGTGGGCCGGAGAAGCACCTGGGGGGTGCTCCGAGGGGGGCACAACCCACCAGGGCACGCCCAGAGGCCCAGGCGCGCCCAGGTGTGTTGTGCCCACCTCGGGGGCCTCCCGCACCGCCTCTTTGCTCTATAAATACCCCAGTATTCCAGAAACCCTAGGGGAGTCGACGAAAATTAGTTCCAGCCGCCGCAAGTTTCAGAAACCACAGATCCAATCTAGACACCATCACGGAGGGGTTCATCATCCTCATTGGTGCCTCTCCGATGATGCGTGAGTAGTTCATTGTAGACCTTCGGGTCCGTAGTTAGTAGCTAGATGGCTTTCTCTCATTTTATTCTCAATATAATGGTATCTTGGAGATCCATATGATGTAACTCTTTTTGCGGTGTGTTTGTTGGGATCCGATGAACTTTGAGTTTATCATCAGATCTATGTTTTTATCCATGAAAGTTATTTGATCTCTTATATGCATGATTGCTTATAGCCTCGTATTTCTTCTCTGATATTTGGGTTTTGTTTGGCCAACTTGATCTATTTATCTTGTAATGGGAAGAGGTGCTTTGTGATGGGTTCAATCTTACGGTGCTTGATCCCAGTGACAGAAAGGGAAACGACACGTATGTATCATTGCCATTAAGGATAACAAGATGGGGTCTATTTCTACATAAATAGATCTTGTCTACATCATGTCATCGTTCTTATTGCATTACTCCGTTTCTCCATGAACTTAATACACTAGATGCATGCTGGATAGCGGTCGATGTGTGGAGTAATAGTAGTAGATGCTGGCAGGAGTCGGTCTACTAATCTTGGATGTGATGCCTATATAATGATCATTGCCTGGATATCGTCATGAGTATTTGAAGTTATATCAATTACCCAACAGTAATTTGTTTCCACCATTTGCTATTTTTCTCGAGAGAAGCCACTAGTGAAAACTACGGCCCCCGGGTCTCTTCTTTAATATATTTGCCTTCAAGATCTATTTTTCTATTCGCCCTTTTATTTATTTGCAACTTTTATTTTCAGATCTATTAATCCAAAAACCTAAAAATACCTCGCTGAATTTTATTTACTTTTATTTGCATCTTTCAATCTACTACAATTTTATCTACATTGTTACCCGAAAGGGATTGACAACCCCTTTAACACGTCGGGTTGCAAGTATTTGTTCTTTGTGTGCAGGAGCTGTTTACGTGGTGTTGCGTGGTTCTCCTACTGGTTCGATAACCTTGGTCTCATCACTGAGGGAAATACCTACCGTCGCTGTGCTGCATCATCCCTCCCTCTCTGGGGAAAAACCGACGTAGTTCTAGCAGACATCAGCAACTCAAACCTGGATACATGGTGACGTGCATGGTTAAGGTCCATGCAGTATAATAAGGTGACGTAAGCAGAGGATACGGATTAAAATAAAATACTTCATAGTGCTTATTACTATGAGAGGGGAGGGAAGCAATGTCCGTATAGACCAGCTGCGGCACGGGCTACGACAAACAATTTGAGAGTGTTACGTGGGCCATGTACATTATTTAAAGTAGGAGTAGTTTTGTTTGATGGGACTCTACTACACGGAATTGAAATTGTTAAGTCCTATATTGTTTACTACAACTGACAATATAAAGTTGCATGGATGACTATCCCAATCAATAAAAAAAGGAAAGAACTACTCCTGCTCCTGGAGTATAAAGAGACATGTACTAAAATGTTATAAGATGACATGGCAATAACATATACGATAGCTCCTGGCTCAACTACTCTTAGATCGGAGAGAATGGATTACTTGGGTACAAGATCAGGGTTCGATCGTGATAGATCGTGGCACCTTGTTGCCCTTCAATGGTACCATGGGCAACGACGGCTAAGATAGTACGTTCCAACTGGGTGTCGTCAGCTACAAGGTTCCAAGTTAGACCAAAAGCCCCATGCACATCCACGATTGGCGATCTGATTTTGATCGGGGGATGACTTTGCCCTGCAAAATCATGCAAACTAGACGGAATTCATAGAAACCGGACGAAAATCATTCGAAAACTTTTCGTATAAACCGAATGAAATACATTACAGTTTGCATACAAACCAGAGTAAAACCAACTGTAAACATATTCTAAATGATAGCGGGCGTCCGTCCCCCATGTCCGGCCATACACCCCGAGAACTGAAGCTCCGGCTACAGCCTTCGCCTTTTCTTGTTTCGACTCGGCGCTCTCCAGCTCCGCCTCCGTAGCCTTCTCCTCCGGAGCTCCAGGAAGTGAAGATTTCCACCTCCACGTCGCCGCCAATCGGAAAATCAGCCCTCTTGTGCCCAACGAGCTTTAGATTTGACGGGAGGGGAGAAGCGGTGGCCTTCTTGGGACCCGAGAGGCGGCGATCTGCCATGCACTACTCTTCCTCCCTGCCTGCGAATGGCGATGAGCGGCGGCAGATGGACGGACGGGTGACGCCGGAGTAGGTTCCTCAGCAACTGTGTGTCATTAACATGGGCGGCGCACGGACGAACGACCGGCCGTGGTGTTGTTTCAACGTGGAGCAGTCGCATGCACCGGGAAGCGGCGCTCTCTCGGCCATCGCACAGCTGCTTCAAAGCCGGCGCCAATGAGAGGTCGCCTCCGCTCTGGCTGGGCATTAATGCGGAACTAACGCTGTGGGGCGGCGCTGACCGTTTCAAGCGGAAGCGCGCGCCGGCAAGGGAGGGGGTTTGGATGGGCCAGGGCGGTCAGACGCGGGAGTGGTGGTGGTAGGATTTTGTACCATTTCATGCATAGTTCTACCTCCGTCCGGGATTATATGCGTCCCGTGAGCCATGGTAGAGCAATATAAATGACCAATAAAAAACTACTACATGCATGCAATGATTTAATTGAAATGCATGCAATTGTGGTTAAAAAATTGCACTCAGTTTCCTTAAAAAATGTGGTTAAAATCGTTATTGAAATGCATGCATGCGTGACCAATATAAATGACCAATCAAAAAGTACTACATGCATGCAACGATTTAATGCACATTTGTAATCTCAACATGTGATGGTGAGCTCTAAATTTGAATTTGAAACTTATAAAACGGAAAAACAAAACAAATAAACTGGAAGAGAGGGTGGGTACCGTAGGATGTGTCCCATATGAAACAAGTCCCCTGGTTTGTGACCGCAAAGATGCGGTTAGAAAGGAGCACAACGTCTTCGTACTCGTACGGCAACAAATCGGCCGCAGACAGCATGGTCCACCTTTGACCGCCACGTGCAGGATTCGTGAAAGCAATTGCGATGTCGAACACCGCGATGAGACTGTAATTTTCGTTGGCGCACGACCTTATCGGGACTTCCGGGATTGCTATCTTCTTCAATCTCACCGTGGTTCCATCGTAGCAATTCAGGCGAGGGCCCATTGCATGGCCGATCCCAATGTTGGACAAAGGTTCTCCGGGAACGGTGTCACCATTGTACATGTTGTGCAAATTGATGTAGGTACCCTCCGGTACATATGCAAGCCAATCTCCATTGGCACCAAGCCTAACCTGTGAAACAGTGGGCAGCGGGGGAATTATGAAATGGACACGGACGTAGTCTTTAGAATGCATCTACGTGATCAAACTCATTACTTACCTACTCATCAGACAAAATCCGAGTGCCCCTCAAGATCGGCATCTCAAGGGGCGTCAACTTGCAACTACGGCCATGCCGCACTGGAGAGACCCCCCAGGAAACATCCTCGTCCTCGAGGACACATGGCAGACCAACTAGCATGGCCTTCTCCCACGCATATTTACGGACCCTCTTAAAATATTTGGTGCAAGTACAACTGAGTCTTGCGGATGTGAGAAAGTCGGAGCGAGTTACAATTTCTCCCAAATGGTCGTCGTCCAAGGTCTCCCAACCTCGACGAGGACGAGAAGCACCACCGCCTTGCGAATCCATGGTAATGGCGACGAACTGCCTTGTCCCTTGGGGTTTAGGGTTTACACGAGAGGAGATGGTAACTGCAGGGCTTCATTCCTTCAAAAAGGATGTTCTGTGGGCACGCACTAGTGCAGTTTATATTTGAGATAAGGGAGATCCGGTGGGCGGTTCATTGTATGGTACGTTCGCGTCCATCCACTACCCGGGAATTAAAGCACGCACGACATTTCCGGGCGCATGGACCAACGCGGACTAGCAGACCTCGTCGCCCTTTTTCGAGCACGACTTCGACAACTACGTGCGTGACATGCGTGCATGCAAATCTTGCGTGAACAAATGGTGCGAGGCTGAGCGGTAGGCTGTATGTTGTAGCCATGTCATCCACACGCAACCTAAAGGCCAATTCATACTACGCTGGTGTAAAGTACTATGCATTGTTTGGCACGAACATTCCTTGGAGCTCGTGCTGCAGCTGGCATACTCCACAGCCCGCTTGCCTTCTCCTTCCTCTTCCACCGCCCCGGCACGTCCGCGGGAAGCGACCGGTCAACCCTAATATAATAGTACTACTAGCACAAAAAGATGCATGCATGACCACTAAAATTTCCTTTCTCTTATCTCTATGAAATAAATGTGGTGTGAGACTCAGAGCCCTTTAAGTCTGAGTATAATGGAAATCTATTTTTTTAGTTGAGGCTAAACCAGAAAGCAGGGAGTATTAGAAGTATGTTTTTTTTAACGAACAAAAGGCGCTCGCCAATCTTTCATTCATTCATCTTAGTCACATGCTACCTCCGTCCTGGTTTATTGGTCCCTTTTGTAATTTGTGCCAAAGTTTGACCAAAGATTTAACTAATAAAATATTAATGCATGTCAACAAAAATTATATCGTTGGATTCGTATTTGAACATAGTTTTCAATGATATAATTTTTGGTGACATGCATGAACATTTTGTTAGTTCAACTACGGTCAAAATTTGGCACAAAATACAATGGGGACCAATAAACCAGGACGGAGGTAGTAAGTACGTAACCTAACGAGTAAAAGGAGTTTACATTGAGGACTAGTACTTCGTATTAGATATCTCAAATCCATACATACCATGCAATAGGAGTAACTAGTACTAGTACGCTACGCACATAAGTACATAACCTAAGCTAGACCACACTACTCGTCATCGGAGATGGATAGGCGGCCGCATGCTGCAACTCCAGCTACTCCTGCTCCTCCTCCAGTTTGGCGAACATCTCGTTGATCCCCCACTCCCACTGGCGAAGGAAGCAGCGGTTGGCCTCCACCTTGGCCTCTGACTGGATGGACACGAGGATTGCCTGCTGTTTCGCCGCCCCCTCCGCTTGGGTCAACTCCGCCATGGCGAAGCATGCAGCCGGTGGCGCTGGCTCCGCCTCGCCCGCGTCGTCGTCCTCCTCCTCCAACTCCGCTTCGCCCGCGTCGTCGTCCTCCTGTTCCGTCTCCTCTTCGCCCGCGTCGGTGTTCTCCTCCTCCGGCTCCGTGTGCTGCTCCGCCTCCACCGCCTCCTCCTCGGGCTCCGGCTAGTCCGGAGTCCGGAGGCAGGGCAGCTGCGATCCGGGCTTAGCGCCGCCTCCGGAAGCAGCTCGAAGCGCCGCTCCGGCGGGAGCATGGCGTATGTTGTTACCTTCGGCCGGGCCATGGCCATCGGGCGACGGTGGCCGGAGAAGAGGCCGCGGGAGGGGAATGAATGCGGCTACTGTTTGGGTTCGCCGTCCATTTTAAATAAATGCGCTCCATCTCGTGTACCCGCGTGTGCACAAATTGTACACATACAGGTCTGTTTAGGGGGCGTCACGTAACTGGTATGTGTGTGAGATTATGAGAGACAGAGCGTGTGTGCGCGCCTCTGCTCTTCGGACATGTACTCCACCTTTTGCATCGGGATATAAGTATAATGGTACTACTACACTTTAGCTTGTGATTTATGTGGCCATATTAAAGTGGTTGTGTAAAAAAAATGTCACTTCCTGCTCGTGATTTGCGTTATATAATTATGAGAAGTTTGCTAACTACTGAAATAAAGTGGGATATATCCATGTTATATAAGTAAATTAAGGTGATTGATTATCATATGAGTAAGGTTGGACGAAGGGTGGTAGCTAGGAACAATTTCTCCACCTGGAGCATGTGTGTGTGAAATGGAGTCTTAGAGAGAGAGAGAGAGAGAGAGAGTGAAACGGAGTCTTCGGTGTGGAAAGTAATTAAGTGTGTTTGGCTTCATCGTAGAGAGGTGATGTGTATGGAGAGGCCTCCAGCGAGGGGGGGGAGGACATCAGGATAACGTGTTTTTTCGAGAGACACCGAGGAAGACTACTATCGATGATGCATGTATGCGGGAATTAATTAACGAAGGGATAGTCTTATTGGTTTCAGCGATATAGGGGAAGGAGTGGGAGAGGGGGGGGGGGGTAGCAAGAAGGATAAGAAAGAAGAAGGATATAGAAAGTGTGAGTGTGTGTTTTACAGAAGAGACCCATCCAAATGGGAGTCATGTGCACACAAGAAGATGATGATTCGATGTGGGGTGAGGGCTGCGGGTAATTAACTATGTATGGAGACATATGAGACCTTGAACGTGCATGTGTGAGAGGTATACATGCATGTATACATGGGATGGGTGTGTGTGTGTGCGCACATTATCGAGATGAAAGAAAGGAGACATAAGATCAACGGGATGGGAGGTGGGTCGGTATGGCAATATGCATGGATGTGGGAGTGGAGGGAAGAAGGCCCAATGATTGAGCATGTGTTTTTGTCTTTAATAGAGAGGGGTGTGGGCTATAAAGTGCATCTATGGTGAGCAGAGAGAGCGAGACACAATGTGTGTGCAAAAGAGATCGACCTATAGACGCATGTATAGAGAAACAGATATAGTGTGCGTGATGGGAAGCAAGAGTGCGTGCGAGAAAGAAGGTTGACGGAGAAACAAATAGATAGAGAGGTAGAGATGCTACCTAGAGGGACATCGGCTAGTTTGTGTGTTAGAGATAAGAGTCGAGTGGGTCAGTGGGATGAGTTATGTGTGTGTGAGAGAAAGATGGAAAGAGGGAGCATGACTGCATGTAGAGAGAAACATATATAATGTGCGTGATAGGAAGCAAGAGTACGGGCGAGAAAGAAGGTTGATGGAGAAACAGAGAATAGATAGATAGAGATGCTAGCTAGAGGGATATCGTCTAGTCTGTGTGTTAGAGATAAGAGTCGAGTGGATCAAAAGTTTGAGTTATGTGTGTGGGTGTGACAGAGATAGAGAGAGGGTGCATGTGAGTGACATACAAACAAATATTAGAGAGAAATGAGAGCCCGAGAGACGGAGTTTTGTGTTTGCGAGAGAGAAAGATATTTCACAAGGAGAGTCGTAGCTACAGAGACATATTAGGGATCACGAGATAACCCTAGGGAGAGAGGGTGTGTGTGAGCGGCATACAAGGGAACGGTGGAGGGATATGAGAATGTGGGAGACAGAGTTTGTGTTTGTGTGTGAGCGCAAGACATCTCTAGAGTGAGAGGGTGTGTGTGAGTGGCATACAGGGGAATAGTTGAGAGAAATGAGACCCCGGGAGACGAAGTCTGTGTAAGTGTGAGAGAAAGAGATTTCACAGGGAGAATCATAGTTACAGACATATAGCCGGAAGCGAGATATACTTAGAGAGAGATACAGTGAAGGTCGAGGGAGAGAGTACCATTAGCATGCTACGAAGATAAAAGACTGCTATCGACATACAAGTAGCACGAGAGATACCTGAGAGATGATGAAGGCGTACAGGTGTAGAGAGAGATATAAGTCATGAGTGATAGCTATATGAGACGAATATAAGGATTAAAGGGGATTCAAATATTTGAACTGGAGACCAGGACATCGATAATATCATAACGAAAATTGGTCTATCAAACATGCATATTCATTTGAATTTGGGGATACGTGTAATGTTATTTAGTTTTTCAATATTAGTGATCCATATATTTTTTAATTAGAGGCAATGCATGGTTTATATGCAATTAATGTCTAAACAGGATTACACTATACGTTGTGTGTGTGTCAAACACATTATACGTGTTTGAGAAGTGAAAAAAAACCCCGCACAAAACACACATTAATTGGAGACAGTTAGCGAGGAATGCATACATTGGATTTCAACATAAAGTGGTTTCAAATATTTGAAAATTCAAATTAAGATGGATTCAACCTTATGATTCTGAGATCATGCTATTTGTAAACCATATTTATGTATAAAGGCTGTTGTACTTTTGAAAGTATATATACAAAAATGATGTATATAGATTTGTATTCGAATACAAAATGGATCCTGCCCGAAAAAATTACATAATGGATACGAATTGGGTTGGCACGGTAAACATGCACTCTTTTTCTGCGAAAATTTGAACGAAGCGGGGAAACTCGCAGTAACCGCCCAGAACCAAAATCTGCGAGATGGAAATTACTGCCTATCCCTGACACGGAAAGCCCATCGGTTCGATTTCTATAGGTTTCGATAGGGGTAGGCTTGTAATTTCACTCAAACGTGACATAACCGCCTCCGCCTCTCACCTCTGGATTCATACACGGTGAGCGCCAAAACATAGTCTCTCATCGGCCGAAATTGGCTCTCACCCGGATTCATACAGGGTGGGCGCCAAAACACAGTTTCTCCTCGGCCGAAATCTCCGTCGGCAAATATTCGGTGTATGCGAGATTACCGTCCTATCCCCAACCGACCAATATTGTTGTGATGTAGGAAATTGTAAACGGGGGCTAAGTTCATAAATTTCCTCGCATTTGAGACAAGCGCGTCCTAAAGACAAGGTTCCCCCTACCTCTCTCCCTCCATTTCCCCATTCGTACTCCGTGGGCGCCAGAACACCCTCTCCACCCCAGTCTCCTCTGTCCGGCACCCCATCCACCGCCGTCCTCCTCGACCATGCCGGAGCTGATACCCCGACGCCGTCGTCCATTACAAGAGCTCGACCTCTCTCATCCACGGCTTCAGACCAGGATCCTTGCATCACGTCCTCTCGCTTCATCCGCGCCGTCGTCCACCTTGCCGAGGCCGCTCTGACGACCGTCTCATCCACCGCACCGAGATATTTCCCTTGCCGCCACCATCTGCCCTCCTAGATCTGCATCCATGCCATCGACAGCCATCGCTACCGCAGCAACCTCAATGTCTCAGCAGATGCTTACACGGCGCCACACTAGAGGCGGTACTCTTTCGTATCTGCTCTAGTTATTTATCTCACCAACAAAATAGATCTCCACTGCTTTACTATGATTTCTTATCCATCACTTAGAATCATACTTGTTAGTTGAAACCTAACATTGGTTGCGAAGTTGCCTTTGTCTTGTTTGCACCTTCAGATCCGCCATGGCACGCTCATCACTATACTCGCAATGCTTATGGTTTTCCCCTTTTATAATCCACATTAGCTTAAATGACAGTTGACCGAATTTCAATTTGGGGTCAGTCCATTTTTGAGAGCTCGCCGGAGTTCGCCGGAGGGAAGGAAGGGGCTCGCCGGAGGGCTGCCCCATTATCTATCTTAGGGTTTCGGGTGGGGACAGTGGTTGTGGGGGGCGGTCGTCGGGCTATGGTGGGGCCTCACCGCAGGCAAAACTCGACGCAGGTGGGGTGGGTGGGGTTGGCTAGAGGGATGGCCGGGGGCGACAGAAGTCCAGAGGTGGTGTGCGGTTCAGGGGAGGGCGGGGGCCGGTGGTTCGGCCGGTGGCCAGTGCGGTGGTCTGTAGGGGAAGAATAAGAGGCGAGGAAGAAGAAGGGTTAGGAGATGTAGGATCTTCATCCAACCGCCTGAAATGGTCGACTGACCCAAATGACGAAAGTCAGGCGACTTGCATGTAGACATTCCCTTTTTATATTCAGTACCATCATCCTAGGTGCTTCAAGACATGCGAGCACTGATCCTCAACCCATCAAGCTAAACAACATGCCACTCATAATTCCAAACTTAGCTGCTCAAATACGAATCTGATATGATGATGATATTACTAAAACAGAGAATGTTTAATTGGTCAGCTAATGTTCCTACTTTACTTTCGAAAAGCACGTGCACCACATATAGAGAGTCAGTAGGGAGCTGCATTCTTTATGCTCTCTGGTTCATCATGTGTGGGCAACGAACATTTTGTTATCCAAAGTCTGCTTGCTCTTCTTTAGCATGTTCCTCTTCTGTTCTTCTTTAATAAGTACTCTCTCCATTCCTAAATACAAGTCTTTGTAGAGATTCCTCCATGGACTACATACGGAGCAAAATGAGTGAATCTACACTCTAAAATGTACTCCCTCCGTAAACTAATATAAGAGCATTTAGAATACTAATGTAGTGATCTAAACGCTCTTATATTAGTTTACAGTGGGAGTATCTATATACACCCGTATGTGATGCATAGTGGAATCTCTACAAAGACTTTTATTTAGGAACAGAGGGAGTATACTAGTTGTACAGTATGTTCCTTGTAGTGAAGAGGAGCAGGGACATTTGCAGTGTACAGGTCTATTCGGTCGCCTGTCATGGACGCTTTCAACTCTTCGTGTTGGTCTGCCCTAATATCCAGGAAATGCTGGGAGCTAAGGGAGTATCTATATACACCCGTATGTGATCCATAGTCGAATCTCTACAAAGACTTTTATTTAGGAATAGAGGGAGTATAATAGTTGTACATTATGTTCCTTGTAGTGAAGAGGAGCAGGGACATTTGCAGTGTACAGGTCTATTCGGTTGCCTGTCATGGACGCTTTCAACTCTTCGTGTTGGTCTGCCCTAATATCCAGGAAATGCTGGGAGCTGTGTCGCCTTTGAAAGTTAGACTGATAGAAACAGTAGTGCGCCTTCAGTTGTAGAGAGCTGGTATCCGAAGCCTTTCTAGCCATACCGGCAATACTAGCACATATTTTCCAGCAAGTTCCACTTTCCTGATTTTACTCGTGATGCTTAGGGTTTTCCCATTATATCTACACTATGATCTGCGTAGGTGCTTTGTGTCGTACTAGCAGCAGTCCACCCTTGAAGCTAAACAACACACCAATCATATGTCCAAAGCTTACTTCTTCAAATATGAATGTCATATGATACTGACATTAGTTAACAGACACACATTTAATTGGTCAGCTAATGCTCCCACTAGAGTTTCCAAATGCATGTTGCCACATATAGAGAGACATCATGGAATTGCATTTCTTTGGTCCCTCTGATTCATCATGGGTGGGCAACCAACATTGTATAGAAAGAAGCGGAATCTCAATAATATGCTTCCCCTTCTATTCTTTGACATGTTCCTCTTCTGTTCTTCTTTAGTAAGTATAGTATGTTCCTTGTCAGGAAGGGGAGCAGGGACATCTACAGTCGATAGCTCTATTGGGCCGCTTCTGCTAGATGATTTCAGCACTTCGAGTTGGTCTGCCATAGTATCCAGGAAATAGTGGGAGCTGTGCGGTCTTTGGTAGACTAGACTGATAGTAACACCAGTGCGCCTTCAGATGAATAGAACTGGCCTGTAGGTGATTGATAGGCTTTAAATTAGTAGCGGCAATACAACCCCGTATTTTCCAGCCAGTTCCACTTTCCCAATTTAATTATGATGGTTATGGTGTACACCTTTTATCTACGCTATGATCTGCCTACTAGCTGTGCCCTCTCGTTATCATGGTGCGCCAATAAACTTTGTATACAGTATATTATGAACCTATCATCTGCCAACTATCCTTACATATGGAGCTCCCAACAGGGAGCCTATTTTTTTGTGTAGTTGTGCCATATTATATTAATGTATGGACCATATTACAGCACACATGGGCTCTCTCATCAGAATCCAGTGATAGCACACAAGGGTTTACAGGGTGCCCCTATTTATATGAGAATATCCTTTGCATTACAAAGATAATCTCACTACTATTTATGTTTTCATGCTTCCCAGATATTCTACGTAATCACAATGAATATAAGAATGAGCACATCAGAAGAATATTGCGGAACAGTTCAATGGGTAACAAACTTGGCATCAAGGGATTGAGGTCTATTCTGGATGCAATGAAGCCCACATGCTCCCGACCTACCGATTCGTATTCAGAATATGATCCTAATGACTATTCTGAGCTCAAGGAGTCAAAGGCAGATGGCCTATCCTGTTCACCCAATAAGGTGCCTTTTCTAATTTGCAAGGTTTTATTGGTTGCGCGTATCTTGCATAAGGTGTCTTGCATCTCTTCTGCTTCCTTGCACCACCATCTACTTAGTTTACTCATGATATATGTGAAGATGCCATGCCCATCCATTATCAATACCTATTCCCTTTTTCGTCATACCATGTTTTTTCATTCAAATGTTGTTCTTGTGTTTCAGACATCCAAAAGGAAGAGGGTGATTGCAGAACCTGAAGGAGTACATGCAAAGTCCTTGAAAAAGGTGGTGGTATTGGAGAAATCAGATAGCACCCCACTTATATTGGCGATAGAACCAGTGCCGCAAAACCTAGGATATCGCAACTATGCTACTCGTTGCTTTGCTATAGTAAGTACCTGTTGTCCTATCGCTGTACTTACATTCATACCTGGTGGATTATGTGACATCATTGTGCATTATAGCTTGCTTATCCACTGTTTGCTCAAAATTATCAGATCTATATGAATGCTTACATTACTGTAGAATAAACCCAATGCCTTATGAAGAAGTTTAGCTCTGCATTGTTCTTGTAAGTATCTGCTGTCCTTCATCACTGTACTTATATTGTCAGCTAGTTGTTCATGTACACTTTGCAACGTATTTCCCCTTGCCCACCATTTTCTACACATCAGAACTATATTTACCCTTGCCAAAATGTTGAATAAAACCAATGCTACTGAAGAAGTTTAGCTCTGCATTGCTCTTGTCAGTGCCTTTTGCCTGTATGCTGTACTTACATTTATAGTCTGCACCTTAGCTTAAATAATCTCCATTTGTTCCTATATTATCACATCTATATTTTCTCTTAACAAAATGTAGAATAAAGGCAATGCTCATGAAGAAGAGTCTGTGGTAAACTTATTGAATTGCCCCCCCATCAATATGGACAAGGGCTTTATAGAGCCGGTCTTCACTACTAACGTAAGTTTGTCCTCCTCGAGCCTTAAAACTTTGTTGTGATAGCTATGACTACAAATGTTGTTTATTTTTGTCGTTTGCATCAAATTGCATGGTCAAAGTTTATTACGAAGAAGCTCATAAACATAAGTTTGTCCTTCTCAATTTCAGTTTTTAGTTGTACAACCTAGTTCCTCATTCATACCATGTAAATTAAACTAAACATAGCAAGTTATCTTCTTTAGCAGTGCATGTATGCTTGTGTTCTTGATCTGTAATCCAGTGGTGTGGTGAAACTGCCAACTCCAGCACAATGTCATATCCTGCTATGTCTTAACTATGAACAATGTCATATTATGTTAATGTTATTTAAATCAAGTCTCTTCATTTACCAATCTTAAATGGGATAAGTTGAAAGTACACTCACCATTCATGCTTATATGTTGTTTAGCACTGCATGTATGCTTGTGTTCTTGATCTGTAATCTAGTGGTGTGGTGAAGCTGACCGCTCCTGCACAATGCCATTTCCTGTCGTCTTAATTATGAACAATGCCTATTGTGTTAATGATTTTTAAAACCGTGTCTCTTTATTTTTGACTAAGAAATGAGATGAATTGACCGCACTGATGCTTATACATGGAAAACCTGTTATGTACCTACTTGTTTCTCTTTCAGGGTGACATCACTGATGCTAGGAAGAACTGCCACAATGATACTGAGACGAACCCATTGCTTGTCCCTCTAACATATATTCCAGAGAAGAAGGGAACACATCTTGAGGATAGTGATACAACCCCAAAGTCATGTCTTGATGTAGTGTCGAACTTGCTCCCTAATAGCAGTGACACAAGCTCGATGAAGTCGCCGCCTGAATCTGTTCGACTTCTTCAGTCTGAAATTCAAGCAGAAAGACATGGTTCTGCTCAAATCCGACTGAAATTCCAATCTCTAAGCAAGATTAACCATAAGTACATGATGTCGATTGATGCTATGCAGCTTGAGTTGGTGGATATTAGGGTCAAACAAGCACAGTCTCATCAGATTGCTAAGCTGCTTGCACTGCAGCTCCTGTGCAGGGCTAACCTTTCTTGACCCGTGTTGAAGTTCTGTCGGTTCTGTCTATTATTTCGTCGGCGTGTTTACTTCCACTGGTGGCGACCTTTGATGCACAGTGTATGCAATCTGCTGTCTGGTTGCCCTTTATTATCAGTGGGGGCGAACTTTGATGCCCAGGGGATGTAATATGCTCTAATTTCTTTGTTGTATAGTCTAGGTTTATTCTTCGTCACGATGCTGTAATTTATTTGCTGTATATGCTATCGTAGCTCTGTGAAAAGGTCGTAAGCTTTGATCGGAGCGCAATAGGCCAATACGATAGGCTTATATATAAACAAAATCAGTACTAGAACTGGCCGGCCGCCAATCGCTATAAATGGGCCAAACCGTGGGCTTATCTTGGGCCATTAGCATGTCTAGACTTAATCTAGCCCACATTAGATTCCGTCCTTAAAAAGGTCGAGTAAACCGCTTGACTTAATTGGGCCAGAAAATAAAATGGGCTTTTAACAGGCTGAGTTGTAGATTGGGCCTAAATTGTGCCGAATAAATCACGGGCCGACAGCAGGCTGGAATATACATCAGCCCATTATTGGCCCGAGGTATGAAGGGCCATTAACAGGCCAAAATGTAGTTGGGCCTTGGTTGGCCCAATGACATGACGGGCTGAAAGCAGGTCGGATACATAGTGGGCCAATATTAGGCATTTAACGGGCCGATACGCAGTTTGGGTTAAAATGTATCCAGGAAGACTACGGGCCATTGAGAAGCCGAAAGTCACTACGGACCAGAATTAGGCCCAGATGCAGCTCGGGCCTTTAAATGGCCAAAAGTGTAACCGGGCCGAAAGCGGCCCATATGTACACAAGGCCGCTGACAGGCCGAAACTAATGTCGGGCCAAACTGTTAAACGGGCCATTAAGAGGCCAAAGAGCAAATCAGGCCCCCAATGGGCCCAAAGGCACAATAGCTGTTAAATGGGTCGTATCTGTTATGGGTCGTAATTTGTACCCAACTATTGCAGGATTTTAATGGGTCGTATCTGATGTGGGCCATCATTTGGCCCAAAACATGACAGGCCTTGAGCGGGCCAGATCTGACATGGGCCGTAAACTGGCACATAATATTATAGGCTTTTAATGGGCCGTATCTGATGTGGGCCATAATTTGGCCCAAAACACGACAGGCCGTGAGCGGGCCAGATCTGACATGGGCCGTAATTTCACCTAAAGCATGGCAGGCTGTTAACGGGCCGGCCCACTAGTGTCTGAAAAAATATTGTGGGCTTTTGGCTGGGCCGGCCTTTTTAACTTAAATGGGCTGCTGTTGGGCTTCGCCACGTGTCGACGCATCATAGGCGCGTCCTGTCCATTGGACGGTTGACATCTGTACCAACGGGTAGCTGACACGTGGTTCACCCAGCCAATGAGAGTTTTACACATGGAAAATCTCCATTGGTCCGGGCTGTTAACGGGTTATCGGATCCAAACCGGACCCGATAGCATAACGGCGACACATTACGGTGGATGCCACGTGTCGGTCACCCTTGACGAAAGCACTTCCATGACGCGCCATTTATCGTCATGGAAGTGGACACTTCCGTGATGATAATTTTGGTATTGTCATGGAACACTTCTACGACAGCACAGGTATGACTATCTTGATTTTGTCATAAAATCATCATGGATGTACATGCATGATAGAAAACGTGACCTACTGTGACAAACACGTATCATCACGGAAGTGTATTTTTTTGTAGTGCTGGTAAGACTCAAACCCAACTCCTCATTAATTACTGTATTGATTTGACTCGTCTGGCGACTTATCACATGTAATGTTTTTAACCCGCCTGGCAATTCTTATGCCTCAAATGAACAGGCTCCAGAAGCGCCAGCCTTGGTGACAGCATGCTGCTGAAGTTAAAGGCAGTATATTCATTGACCGAGCAGCTGTACACGGGGACTCTGCGTAGCTTTGTTGCCCTGTCTGGTGGAAGAAAGCCGCCAATGCTTCTCAAGACTGTGCTGGAGCAGTTTTCAATGGCGCCGGCTCAAATTGAAGAGTGTTGATTATCAGCCGCCCGAGCTAGAGCTATCGTTGCTCTAGGTCGAGCCAAGGCCTGGGTAACGGAACTTGACCCGGAGGAGATCATCACCGGATGCCCCGAGTTTAAAGATGACGGGTCAGCCTTTGAAGATCAAGACTTCAATAAGTGCGTGAGGGAGATGCAGCCCGTGGCGTGCAAGCTTATTGAAGAGCTGAACCTGAAGCACTACACGCCGGCTTATGATGATCAGAACAACAAAATCAAGCCGCCTATCCATGAAGTGATGAACCATGTTCCTGCCAGGCGTAAGCACCTCTTTGCCCCTGATCTTTACTCTGCTCTCATTATAAATGATGAAGCCGTATTCGAGGCCTTAACCGGCATCGACTGGACGTCGCCTGACCTCCAGATGGCCGAAGAAGAAGAGCCGGTGCAGGATGACCCGGAGTCGTCAACTCGCCATGAAGAGAACCAATGACAAACTGGGCGGCTCTCAGGTCAGGGTGCAAGAGCACTTGTTCAGAAGATATTTTGCTTCAACTTGTGGGATCATGATAGCCTTGTAATAGGGTAATTTAAAACAATGATTGCCATGTCATGCCTTCGTGCATGTTGATTCTTACTTTTGAAACATCAATTTTAATCCTTAATGATGGGCTTGAACTTAATTATCCATGCAAGCCTTAGCAGTACTCTTACTTATGTGCAAAACTCTGTATATCCTGCACCAAGTTAGAATAATATATGCCCTGGCAACTTAACGTTAAAAGCCAGGGCGGGTAACAACCCAAACACAATCTAGTCTTATGCAATTATGGAACAGACTAAAATTAAGGCCATTAAAGCCAAAATATGCTGGCGACTTAAAGTCAAAAGCAAGGGCAGGTTATCAAACCTCGCATATATAATAATTGAAGACATACTTGTAAGATTGGATCATACCGCTGGCTTACACCGCCATATCCAATGCGGGTGACAACCCAAAGATTTGTAAGCGCATAACCTCAATTGCCCAAACCAAAGTATGCTGGCGACTTAACGTCAAAAGCCAGGGCGGGTTACCAAATCCAAAGTACTCAAACATGAGTTATATAACCAGAGCTTCATAATCCGGATTGTCAAAAAGTGCTTTTAGCAAAAAAAAACTTTATGAGACACAAATCAAAAAGACTCAGAAGAAAGATTCAAAAAATCTCAAATAATTGCCTGGCCGGCTTACCAAAGCACGGCCACATAAATTGGCTAGCAAAGCCATATGCTTTCAAAGGCCGCACAGCCTTGGAGTTAATCCTAGCTTACTGTAAGCCAGCCCTCACGTGACACAAGCCGCCGTTTTAACCTTAACAAGTTCAGGGTCTTAAAAATGATTGACTGTTAAGAGTTTGGCGGGTCACTCAGGATTACCTGGCGGAGTAGCAAGTTGCAAACAGGCAGGATAACTCAGGATTCGGCGTCCACGCCTGGTCAAGAGGGTATGAAAGCTAAACCTGGTGGGTTGGAAGCCCCCAAGTGACCTTATGAACAAATAATAAAGACTTAGATACATAGAAATGAAACGACAAAGGCCCTGAATTATCAGGGATGCCGGCTTTATTATATTGATCATAAAATATATACACTGACAAATGTATGTACAACGACGAGAGCTGGTGCCTCAGGTGTAATAAGGCCGAAGATGGGCAATATTCCAGGGCCGGCGGGTCTCCTCCTCCGACTTGCGTGAATCCTTGTGTTCTCGTATATCAATGAGGTAATATGACCCGTTATTCAGGTTCTTGCTGACCACAAAGGGTCCTTCCCAAGGTGGGGATAATTTGTGCATATCTGTTTGATCTTGGATCAACCGAAGCACCAAGTCGCCTTCCTGAAATGCTCGGGTCTTGATTCTGCGGCTATGATAGCAACGCAGGTCTTGTTGATATATCGCTGAACGAGCCGCCGCAAGGTCACGCTCCTCATCCAAAGCATCAAGTGCATCTTGACGTGCTACCTCATTATCAGCTTCAACATAAGCCGCCACACGCGGTGAGTCATGACGTATATCACTTGGAAAAACCGCCTTTGCCCCGTAGACCATGAAGAAAGGCGTATAGCCTGTTGACCTGTTGAGAGTGGTATTGATACTCCAGGGTACTGAAGGTAACTCCTCAACCCAACAACCCGGCGTTCACTTCAAAGGGACCATAAGCCGGGGTTTTATGCCTCTCAAAATTTCTTGGTTAGCCCTCTCAGCTTGGCCATTAGACTGTGGATGAGACACAGACGAAACATCAAGATGAATATGCTCTCGTTGACAGAACTCCTTCATAGCACCCTTATACAAATTAGTGCCATTATCAGTGATGATACTATGAGGGTAAGCAAAACGGAAGATAATTTTTTTAACAAACTGAACCGCAGTTGCCGCATCACACTTGCTGACCGGCTCTGCTTCAACCCATTTGGTAAATTTGTCAACCGCCACTAAGAGGTGGGTTTTCTTATCTTTAGACCTTTTGAAAGGTCCTACCATATCAAGCCCCCAGACTGCAAACGGCCAAGTAATTGGAATCATCCGCAACTCTTGAGCCGGCACATGAGCCCATCGAGAAAACTTCTGATAGCCGTCACATTTACTGACCATATCTTCTGCATCAGCATGAGCCGTCAACCAATAAAACCCATGACGAAATGCTTTGGCTACCAAAGATTTTGAGCCGGCGTGATTACCACAATCACCTTCATGAATCTCACGCAAGATTTCACGGCCCTCTTCGGGTGACACACAACGCTGGAACACACCTGTTACGCTGCATCGGTGTAACTCGCCATTGACAATGGTCATAGACTTAGATCACCGGGTTATCTTCCTTGCTAAAGTCTCATCCTCAGGTAGCTCGCCCCGGGTCATATAAGCCAGGTAAGGGAGAGTCCAATCTGGAATGGCATGGAGAGCCGCCACCAATTCTGTCTCCGGGTCAGGAATAGCCAAATCCTCCTCAGATGGTAATTTGACCAAGGGATTGTGTAAAACATCAAGAAACACAATGGGAGGCACCGGCTTACGTTGAGAACCAAGACGGCTTAAAGCATCAACTGCCTCATTCTTCCTTCGGTCGAGGTGCTCCACCTGATAACCCTTGAAGTTACCAGCGATGTTATCAACCGCCCGATGATAAGCCGCCATGAGCGGGTCTTTAGAATCCCATGTGCCTGAAACTTGCTGAGCCACAAGGTCTGAGTCGCCAAAACACCTGACCCAGCTCAAGTTCATCTCTTTGGCCATACGAAGGCCGTGGAGTAAAGCCACATATTCAGCTGCATTGTTAGTACAAGGAAACAATAGCCTCAAAACATAGCAAAACTTGTCACCTCGTGGGGAAGTCAATATGACTCCAGCCCCCGAGCTTTCTAGCTGCCTGGACCCATCAAAATGAATTGTCCAATATGTGTTATCAGGCCTCTCCTCTGGTATCTGCAACTCTGTCCAGTCATTGATGAAATCCACCAGAGCCTGAGACTTCATAGCCGTTCTTGGCACATACTTCAAACCATGAGGTCCGAGCTCTATAGCCCACTTAGCAACCGGCCCGTGGCCTCCCTGTTTTGAATTATATCCCCTAAGGGGGCAGAACTAACCACAGTAATGGGTTGACCAAGAAAATAATGCTTCAGCTTGCGACTCGCCATGAACACTCCATAGACCAACTTCTGCCAATGGGGGTATCATTGCTTGGATTCAATCAACACCTCACTGACATAATAAGCCGGCCGCTGGACTGGGTATTCCTCACCCACCTCCTTGCGCTCCACAACTATTGCCACACTGACAGCTTTACTATTAGCCGCCACATATAGAAGTAAAGGCTCCTTCTCCACCGGAGCGGCAAGGACAGGCGGCTCAGCCAACTGTTTTTTGAGCGTCTCAAACGCGTTATCAGCCTCATCACTCCAGACAAAGTGGCATGTTTTCTTCATCATCTGGTATAAGGGAATAGCCTTCTCTCCCAGGCGGCTTATGATCCGGCTCAATGCTGCAATACAACCCGCCAGGCGCTGAACGTCATTGACACACGCCAGCTTAGCCAAGGAAGTAATTACCTTAATCTTCTCCGGGTTAGCTTCAATTCCTCTCTCTGAGACCAGAAAACCCAAGAGCTTGCCTGCAGGTACACAAAAAACACACTTGGCCGGGTTAAGCATCATCTTGTAGACTCGGAGATTGTCAAAAGTCTCCCTCAAATCATCCAAGAGTGTCTCCTTTTTCCTGGATCTAACCACAATATCATCGACATAAGTATGCACGTTACGCCCAATTTGACTGTGAAAGCAATTTTGAACACAGCGTTGATAAGTTACCTGGGCACTCTTGAGCCCAAAAGGCATAGAGACATAGAAGAAAGCTCCAAAAGGTGTGATGAAAGCCGTCTTCTCTTGGTCTTTAACTGCCATTTTGATCTGATGGTAACCAGAATAAGCATCAAGAAAACATAAACTCTCACAACCCGCCGTAGCATCAATAATCTGGTCAATGCGAGGGAGATCAAATGGATCAGCTGGACAAGCCTTGTTAAGGTCAGTGTAATCAACAGACATACGCCAGGTGCCATTTTTCTTAAGCACCAACAACGGGTTAGCCAACCACTCAGGGTGAAAGACTTCAACGATGAACCCAGCTGTCAAGAGCCGGGCCACTTCTTCTCCAATGGCTTTACGCCTCTCCTCATTGACACGGCGAAGGAACTATTTGACCAGCTTAAATTTAGGATCAACATTAAGAGTGTGCTCAGTGAATTCTCTCGGTACACCCGGCATGTCAGAAGGTTTCCATTCAAAGATGTCCCGATTCTCACGGATGAACTCGATGAGCACGCTTTCCTATTTAGGATATATGTTAGCCCCTATTGTGAACTACTGAGATGAGTCGCCAGGGACAAAGTCAACCTACTTAGTATCATTAGCCGACTTAAACTTTAATAAGGGCTCTTGCTCTGTGGTAGGCTTCTTCAAAGGGGTCATATCAGCCGGGTCAACATTATCCTTATAAAACTTAAGCTCTTTAGTAGCACAGGCTGACTCAGCATAGGCAGCGTCCCCTTCTTCGCATTCCAGAGCAATTTTTCGATTACCGTGGACTGTAATGGTACCCTTAAGTCCTGGCATCTTAAGCTGTAGATAAACATAACAAGGCCGTGCCATAAATTTAGCATATGCCGGCCGACCAAACAAGGCATGATAAGGGCTCTTTATTTTCACCACCTCAAACCACAATGTCTCTGCCCTGTAGTCATAATCATCGCCAAAGGCCACTTCTAAGGCAATCTTACCAACTGGATATGCCGACTTACCAGGCACCACGCCAAGAAAGACTGTAGAAGATGGCTTAAGCTCTTTATCAGTCAAATTCATTCGGCGAAAGGTATCATAATAAAGGGTATTGATGCTGCTGCCACCATCCATGAGCACCTTAGTGAATTTGTAACACCCAACTTGAGGGGCTACCACCAATGCTAGTTGACCCGGATTGTCAACTCGGGGCGGGTGATCCTCTCTACTCCATGTAATTGGTTGCTCTGACCATCGCAAGTATTGAGGTACCGCCGGCTTAACTGCACTAACCACACGCTTATGAACCTTCTGATCTCTCTTGCAAAGACTGGTGGTAAAAACATGATACTAACCACCGTTAAGCTACTTTGGATTACTCTGGTATCCTGACTGATGTTGTTGGTCGCCTTGACCAGACTGTTGGTTATAATTACCCTGATTGCCCTGTCCTTGATACCTGGAATTTGAGCCGCCACCGCCAAAGCCGTGCCTGTATGAACCGAAACCTGACCCGCCAGGCGGGCCATTATTATTTCCATGACTCTGACTCGAGCCGGAATTGTTGTACTCTTTCATGATGAAACAATCCTTCCAAACATGAGTCGCCGGTTTATTGGGCAGGCTATGTTTTGGGCAAGGTTCATTCAACATCGCCTCAAGATTAAACCTTGGCCCTCCGAAGGCTGGCTTACCACGACGCTGGTTCTTATATCTAGTGTTGGTGTTAGCTACCAGATCTGACCCGCCATCGGGGTGTCGGCGCTTTCGACCATTACTCTGGTTGTGACCATTATGTCCAGTCACGTTATGCTGCTGACCCTTACCATTACCACTCTTCTTTCCCTTGTTGGACTTCTCATCATCAGACCCAGGATCCTTGGTAGTATCAGAGTCAGCATACTTAATGAGAGCCGCCATGAGCTCCCCCATGTCACTAAAATGACGCTTGAGCCGCCCGAGCTTCTGTTTAAGGGGGGGTAAAGTGGCAATTCTTTTCCAGAATGAGAACAGCAGAGCCTGCCGTAATGCTATTTGATGAGTGGATAATAGTTGAGACCCGGCGAACCCAATGATGGGCCGACTCATCTTCCCACTGCACACAATTGTCCAGGTATGGAATTGGCTGCTCTGACCGTCGCAAGTATGGAGGTACCGCCGGCTCAACTGCACTGACCGCACGCTTATGAACCTTCCGATCTCTCTTGCAAAGACTGGTGGTAAAAGCATGATACTGACCACCATTAAGCTGCTTTGGATTACTCTGGTATCCTGACTGATGCTGTTGGTCACCATGACCAGACTGTTGGTTATAATTGCCCTGATTGCCCTGTCCTTGATACCCGGAATTTGAGTCGCCACCGCCAAAGCCCGGCCCATATGAACCGGAACCTGACCCACCAGGCGGGCCATTATTATTTCCATGATTCTGACTGGAGCCGGAATTCTTGTACTCTTTCATGATGAAACAATCGTTCCAAGCATGAGCCGCCGGTTTATTGGGCAGGCTGTGTTTTGGGCAAGGTTCATTCAACATCGCCTCAAGATTAAACCTCGGCCCTCCGAAGGCCGGCTTACCACGATGCTGGTTCTTATATCCAGTGCTGGTGTTAGCTACCAGATCCGACCCGCCATCGGGGTGTCGGTGCTTTCCACCATTACTCTGGTTGTGACCATTATGTCCAGTCATGTTCTGCTGCTGACCCTTACCATTACCACTCTTCTTTCCCTTGTTGGACTTCTCATCATCAGACCCAGGATCCTTAGTAGTATCAGAGTTAGCATACTTAATGAGAGCCACCATGAGCTCCCCCATGTCACTACAGTGATGCTTGAGCCGCCCGAGCTTCTGTTTAAGGGGGGTAAAGTGGCAATTCTTTTCCAGAATGAGAACAGCAGAGCCTGCCGTAATGCTATTCGATGAGTGGATAATAGTTGAGACCCGGCGAACCCAATGATGGGCCAACTCATCTTCCCGCTGCACACAATTGTCCGGGTCAATAATCGACAAAGGCTGCTTACATGTTCCCTTGAAGTTCTGAATGAAGCGCACCTTCAACTCAGCCCATGAACTGATGGAATTGGCGGGTAACCCTTTCAACCAGGTGCGAGCCGGTCCATCCAACATCATTGTCAAGTACTTGGCACATACAACATCATTAACATCTAGCATCTCGATAGCTAATTCATAGCTTACAATCCAAGCCTCTGGTGGAAGATTAGCTGTGTAGATAGGCACCTTACGAGGACCCTTAAAATCCTTAGGCAGACGTTCATTATGCAAAGCCGGCACTAGACACGGCACACCAACTGTCCTGGAAATCATCCCCGCCTCGACAGATGCCGAAAGGTTTAGCTAAAACTACTGATGAGCCCCCAATTGAGCTGCCAATTCCACCTCACGACGGGCTCTAGCCTAATCCACAAGGGTCTGAGCATTGGTATTGTCATGCGGTGGGTTATGTCCAAGGGGCGGTACATCATTACAAGGCAGGTTACGACGTCGTTCACTGCTAGAAACCGCCGGCGACTCGATGCGCTGGCTATAGCTTCGACTTGGGCGGGGGATTGAATGAACTCGCTCACGACTGTATGAATAAGCCGCCTGTTGTGCCACAATCGTCTGGAGAAGCTCCACAGCGTTCCGGGTCTCTATCGCAGCTGGAGACTTGCCCTCAATCGCGATAGCTGCCAATCGTGTGGCTGCAGCAATCATATTATCCACTGGGTTAGAGTAATGGCCAGAAGGTGTTGGAACCCGTTGAGGTGGGGTCAGATCCCTACGAGGCGGGTCTGGCACATGAGGCTGAGCCGCCGCTCCGGTCCCAGGCGCCTCCGCAGCCCGGGTCACCCCGGGTGGGTTACTCGTTCCTGCCCCAGGCGTCTTAAAAAGATTCCGCGCCTCAAACTGCGAAGGCAGGCGACTCTGGTGCCTCCTTCGAAGAACAACATTAGATGCATTCTGATCCAGATTTAGACGAAAAGCTTCTGGCCTTATCCGTTGTCACTCGGCCTCCATCGCGTCTCGTTCCGTCGCCATCCTGGCATTCTCCTCATTAAGATCCTCTTGGGCTTTAGCCACCTCATCTCGCACCTTTGCTACTTCTGCATTATGCTGTGGTTGATTCGTCGGAGTCACCTCCGTGGCCAACAGAGTCGCCAGGGCACCTAGGAGCTCAGATAAGACTTGAGCCGGCGGCCGGACCGGGCCGCTCGCCTCGGCTGTTGCTACTTCTTGAGCTTGCAATGGTTTTTCCCTTGAAGAGGAAAGGGTGATGCAGCACAGTAGAGGTAAGTATTTCCCTCAGTTAAGAACCAAGGTATCAATCTAGTAGGAGAAGAACGCACAAATCACCAACACCTGCACAAACAATCAAACACTTGCACCCAACGCGATAAAGGGGTTGTCAATCCCTTCACGGTCAATTGCAAAAGTGAGATCTGATAGAGATAGATAAACAAAAGATAAAATATTTTTGGGTTTTTTGTATATAGATCTGAAAATAAAAGATTGCGAAATAGTAGATCGGAAATTAATATGATGGAAAATAGACCTGGGGGCCATAGGTTTCACTAGAGGCTTCTCTCATGAAAGCAAATAATACGGTGGGTGAACAAATCACTGTCGAGCAATTGATAGAAAAGCTCAAAGTTATGACGATATCCAAGCCAATGATTATGCATATAGGCATCACGTCTGTGTTAGACCGACTCCTGTCTGCATCTACTACTATTACTCCACACATCGACCGACTCCTGCCTGCATCTAGAGTATTAAGTTCATAAAGAACGGAGTAACACCTTAAGTAAGATGACATGATGTAGAGGAATTAACTCAAGCAATATAATGAAAACCCCATCTTTTTATCCTCGATGGCAACAATACAATACATGCCTCGCTACCCCTACTGTCACTGGGTGAGGATACTGCAAGATTGAACCCAAAGCTAAGCACCTCTCCCATTGCAAGAAAAACCAATCTAGTTGGCCAAACCAAACCGATAATTCGAAGAGAAATACAAAGATAGTAAATCAAGCATAAAAGAATTCAGAGAAGATTCAAATAATATTCATAGATAAGCTGATCATAAATCCACAATTCATCGGATCTCGACAAACACACCGCAAAAGAAGATTACATCGGATAGATCTCCAAGAACATCAAGGAGAACGTTGTATTGAGAATCAAAGAGAGAGAAGAAGGCATCTAGCTACTAGCTATGGACCCGTAGGTCTGAGGTAAACTACTCACGCATCATCAGAAGGGCAATGGAGTTGATGAAGAAGCCCTCCATGATCGAATCCCCCTCCGGCAGGGTGCCGGAAAAGGTCCCAAGATGGGATCTCATAGGTACAGAAGGTTGCGGCGGTGGAAAAGTGTTTTCGTGGATGCCCTGGTGGTTCTGGAATATAAGTGAATATATAGGAGGAAGGGCTAGGTCAGGAGAGTCTCGAGGGGCCCACAAGGCAGGGGGCGCCCCCGTAGGGCGCGCCCTCCACCCTTGTCGCCGCCTCGCCGCTCTTCTGACTTGGACTCCAAGTCCCCTGGGTGTCTTCTGGTCCAAGAAAATCCATCGTGAAGTTTTATTCCGTTTGGACTCCATTTGGTATTCCTTTTCTGCGAGGCTCAAAAACAAGGAAAAACAGAAACTGGCACTTGGCTCTAGGTTAATAGGTTAATCCCAAAAATAATATAAAATAGCATATTAATGCATATAAAACATCCAAAACAGACAATATAATAGCATGGAACAATTAAAAATTATAGATACATTGGAGACGCACCAACCATCCCCAAGCTTAATTCCTGCTCGTCCTCGAGTAGGTAAATGATAAAAACAGAATTTTTGATGTGGAATGCTACCTAACATACTTATCCATGTAATTTTCATTATTGTGGCATGAATGTTCAGATCCATAAGATTCAAAACAAAAGTTTAATATTGACATAAAAACAATAATACTTCAAGCATACTAATAAAGCAATCATGTCTTCTCAAAATAACATGGCCAAAGAAAGTTATCCCTACAAAATCATATAGTCCGGCTATGCTCCATCTTCATCACACAAAGTATTCAAATCATGCACAACCCCGATGACAAGACAAGCAATTGTTTCATACTTTTGATGTTCTCAAACCTTTTCAACTCTCACGCAATACATGAGTGTGATCCATAGACATAGCACTATAGGTGGAATAGAATATGGTTGTTGTGGAGAAGACAAAAAAAGGAGAAGATAGTCTCACATCAACTAGGCGTATCAACGGGCTATGGAGATGCCCATCAATAGATATCAATGTGAGTGAGTAGGGATTGCCATGCAACGGATGCACTAGAGCTATAAGTTTATGAAAGCTCGAAAAGGAAACTAAGTGGGTGTGCATCCAGCTTGCTTGCTCATGAATACCTAGGGCAATTTGAGGAAGCCCATCATTGGAATATACAAGCCAAGTTCTATAATGAAAAATTCCCACTAGTAAATGAAACTGACAACATAGGAGACTCTCTATCATGAAGATCATGGTGCTACTTTGAAGCACAAGTATGGAAAAAGGATAGTAACATTGCCCCTTTTCTCTTTTCTCTCATTTTTTTTGTGGGCTTCTTTGGCCTCTTTTATTTTTATTTTTCGTCCGGAGACTCATCCCGACTTGTGGGGGAATCATAGCTTCCATCATCCTTTCCTCACATGGGACAATGCTCTAATAATGAAGATCATCACACTTTTATTTACTTACAACTCAAGAATTATAACTCGATACTTAGAACAAAATATGACTCTATATGAATGCCTCCGGCGGTGTACCGGGATGTGCAATGACTCAAGAGTGACATGTCTAAAAAATTATGAATGGTGGCTTTGCCACAAATACTATGTCAACTACATGATCATGCAAAGCAATATGACAATGATGAAACGTGTCATAATAAAATGGAACGGTGGAAAGTTGCATGGCAATATATCTTGGAATGGCTATGGAAATGCCATAATAGGTAGGTATGGTGGCTGTTTTGAGGAAGGTAAAAGGTAGGTGTATGGCACCGGCGAAAGTTGCGCGGCACTAGCTAGAGAGGCTAGCAAAGGTGGAAGGGTGAGAGTGCGTATAATCCATGGACTCAACATTACTCATAAAGAACTCACATACTTATTGCAAAAATCTATTAGTCATCGAAATGAAGTACTATGTGCATGCTCCTAGGGGGATAGACTGGTAGGAAAAGACCATCGCTCGTCCCCGACCGCCACTCATAAGGAAGACAATCAATAAATAAATCATGCTCCGACTTCATCACATAACGGTTCACCATACGTGCATGCTACGGGAATCACAAACTTTAACACAAGTATTTCTACAATTCACAATTACTCACTAGCATAACTCTAATATCACCATCTTTATATCTCAAAACAATCATAAGGAATCAAACTTCACATAGTATTCAATGCACTTTATATGAAAGTTTTTATTATATCCCTCTTGGATGCCTATCATATTAGGACTAAATTTATAACCAAAGTAAATTACCAAGCTGTTTAGAAATACTCTCAAATAATATAAGTGAAGCATGAGAGTTCAACAATTTCTATAAAATAAAATCACCGCCGTGCTCTAAAAAGATATAAGTGAAGCACGAGAGCAAAATTGCCTAGCTCAAAAGATATAAGTGAAGCACATAGAGTATTCTAATAAATCATGATTCATGCTTGTCCCTCTCAAAAGGTGTGTACAGCAAGGATGATTGTGGCAAACTAAAAATCAAAGACTCATATCATACAAGACGCTCCAAGCAAAACACATATCATGTGGTGAATAAAAATATAGCCTCAAGTAAATTTACCGATAGACGAAGACGAAAGAGGGGATGCCTTCCGGGGCATCCCCAAGCTTAGGCTCTTGGTTGTCCTTGAATATTACCTTGGGGTGCCTTGGACATCCCCAAGCTTAGGCTCTTGCCACTCCTTATTCCATAGTCTATCAAATCTTTACCCAAAACTTGAAAACTTCACAACACAAAACTCAACAGAAAACTCGTAAGGTCCGTTAGTATAAGAAAATAAAATCACCACTTTTGGTACTGTTATGAACTCATTGTTTATTTATATTGGTGTAATATCTACTCTATTCCAACTTCTCCATGGTTCATACCCGCTGATACTACCCATAGATTCATCCAAATAAGCAAACAACACAAAGAAAACAGAATCTGTCAAAAACAGAACAGTCTGCAAAGATCTGAATTTTTATAATACTTATGTAACTCCAAAAATTCTTAAAAATTAGTAAAAGAGAGGAAATTCATATATCAAGCCTTTGTAAAATATTCAGGGTTTTTTAACTCTCCAGTGAATTATTAAAATTCTGTAACTGGACGCAAAAGTTTCTGTTTTTCAGCAAGATCAAATCAACTATCACCGTAAGCCATCCCAAAGGTCTTACTTGGCACAAACCCTAATTAAAACACCAAAACACATCTAACCAGAGGCTAGATGAAAAATTTATTGAAAAACAGAACCAAAAAAAGCAAGAACAAAAATAAAATTGGGTTGCCTCCCAACAAGCGCTATTGTTTAACGCCCTTAGCTAGGCATAAAAACACATAGATCTAGGTATTGTCATAGTAATAATAAGGCAAATTTCGAAGGCTCATCTTGTACTCCCTTCGTTCCGCAGTAAGTTTTCTTTGAGGTAAAAAAAAGTAATCAAAAGGGCTAAATTTAACGGGATAAGGATCCCTAAGATCAAGCTCGGGAGGTATTGGCTCCTCCTTCGGCCCATTATATTGTATAATCAACTCATCATTGTAAGAATTCTTTTGGCAAAAAGTCATGAGCTTATTTCCAAGAGAGAAACCCAATCCGTTGTTTTGTATAGCAAACCTATCATTAAGTTCAGAAATTTTATCGACTAAAACATCGGTAGGAACCGTTTTTCTCAAATTTTCATTATTAGCAACATGATCAAGAGATCGCAAACGCATTATTTCTTCTTGATTAAAGAGAATCCCTTCTATGGGAGGACGACCACCATCTACCTTATAATGCGCAAAAAATTCACTAGCTTCTTTCATAATGAATCTCAACTCATGGGCTAGAAATATGGCAGCAGCGCGTTTAATAGAAGAATGCTCAATATTAGAGAACTCTAGGAAAATATTTTGTATGCATGGATGCATATGAACAAATTGTCTTTCAAGTTCAAGTATAAGCAAAGATATAGCATCCGCGAGACTATTAGTTTTATGGAGAATAGATCCACCTAATGTGGGTAGCGCACCGGCACAAATAAAGAAATCTTGAATAACCCCTTTTCCAATAATATTGCCGCTACCTATGCGAAGTTTTTTAGTGTGCAAGATAGTAGGTTCTTCATGAGGATCAAAAATAGCAAAATTATCAAGGTCCCCCCATCATTACTACCATCCTTTTCAACGAAAATCTCCCCAGATTCAGACATGGTGGCAAGAAACAGATCTAACACACGAGCAAACAAAAAGCAAACGAAAGAGACGAACGGAAGAAGGGCAAATAAAAAGGCAAATCTTTTCGAAAATCATTTTAGAAGTAGGAGAGAGGAAAACGAGAGGCAAATGGTGAATAATGTAATGCAAGAGATGAGAGTTTATGACGGGTACTTGGTATGTCTTGACTTGGCGTAGATCTCCCCGGCAACGGCGTCAGAAATTCTTCCTGCTACTTCTTGAGCTTGCGTTGGTTTTTCCCTTGAAGAGGAAAGGGTGATGCAGCACAGTAGAGGTAAGTATTTCCCTCAGTTAAGAACCAAGGTATCAATCTAGTAGGAGAAGAACGCACAAATCACCAACACCTGCACAAACAATCAAACACTTGCACCCAACGCGATAAAGGGGTTGTCAATCCCTTCACGGTCAATTGCAAAAGTGAGATCTGATAGAGATAGATAAACAAAAGATAAAATATTTTTGGGTTTTTTGTATATAGATCTGAAAATAAAAGATTGCGAAATAGTAGATCGGAAATTAATATGATGGAAAATAGACCTGGGGGCCATAGGTTTCACTAGAGGCTTCTCTCATGAAAGCAAATAATACGGTGGGTGAACAAATCACTGTCGAGCAATTGATAGAAAAACGCAAAGTTATGACGATATCCAAGCCAATGATTATGCATATAGGCATCACGTCCGTGTTAGACCGACTCCTGCCTGCATCTACTACTATTACTCCACACATCGACCGACTCCTGCCTGCATCTAGAGTATTAAGTTCATAAAGAACGGAGTAACGCCTTAAGTAAGATGACATGATGTAGAGGAATTAACTCAAGCAATATAATGAAAACCCCATCTTTTTATCCTCGATGGCAACAATACAATACATGCCTCGCTACCCCTACTGTCACTGGGTGAGGACACCGCAAGATTGAACCCAAAGCTAAGCACCTCTCCCATTGCAAGAAAAACCAATCTAGTTGGCCAAACCAAACCGATAATTCGAAGAGAAATACAAAGATAGTAAATCATGCATAAAAGAATTCAGAGAAGATTCAAATAATATTCATAGATAAGTTGATCATAAATCCACAATTCATCGGATCTCGACAAACACACCGCAAAAGAAGATTACATCGGATAGATCTCCAAGAACATCAAGGAGAACATTGTATTGAGAATCAAAGAGAGAAAAGAAGCCATCTAGCTACTATCTATGGACTCGTAGGTCTGAGGTAAACTACTCACGCATCATCGGAAGGGCAATGGAGTTGATGTAGAAGCTCTCCGTGATCGAATCCCCCTCCAGCAGGTTGTCGGAAAAGGTCCCAAGATGGGATCTCACGGGTACAGAAGGTTGCAGCGGTGGAAAAGTGTTTTCGTGGATGCCCTGGTGGTTCTGGAATATATGTGAATATATAGGAGGAAGGGCTAGGTCAGGAGAGTCCCGAGGGGCCCACAAGGCAGGGGGGCGCCCCCCTATGGCGCGCCCTCCACCCTTGTCGCCGCCTCGCGGCTCTTCTGACTTGCACTCCAAGTCCCCTGGGTGTCTTCTGGTCCAAGAAAAATTATCGTGAAGTTTTATTATGTTTGGACTCCGTTTGGTATTCCTTTTCTGCGAGGCTCAAAAACAAGGAAAAAACATAAACTGGCACTGGGCTCTAGGTTAATAGGTTAGTCCCAAAAATAATATAAAATAGCATATTAATGCATATAAAACATCCAAAATAGATAATATAATAGCATGGAACAATCAAAAATTATAGATACGTTGGAGACGTATCAGCTGTCGCTGCAGCAGTTGACCCGGATCTCATAGCAGCAGCAGTTGTTGAATTCATAACCGGTTGTGTGCCAGCCATGAAAATAGCAGCCCTATTCGGTGGCTCATAGGGGTCTGGAATACTGTCCCCATCGGAATAGCCCCCAAGCCCGCCATCCTGGAGCTGATAGGTCGATTCGGTTTCTCCAGTTGAGGACTCATCACCTGACTACATGCCCGTCTCTCTACCGGATGCAGATCCTTCCTCAAGATCCGCCCCATGAACAAAGCTAACAAAGGTGCTCTTCCGGCCTGGTTGAACCCTGGCGGGTCGTGCGCGCCGAGCCGTCTCGACGATGTCGGTGCAGGTGTCCGGCTCAGGCTCTGACTCGCCGATCTTGCCGATGAAGACGTGAATTCTGCCAAAGGGGACCCGTTACCCGTACTCGATTGAGTCGGCCTCGGGACCCCAGCCAGCGTCGTCGATGTAGATCTTGCCGCGGTGACTTTTAGTCATCCGGCCCACCGCGTATCCTTCGATCCCTAAGAAGTTGCGCTTCAAGAACTTGAAACCACCGTGCACTGGGCCCACGGTGGGCGCCAACTGTCGTGGACTTAACACGGTAGATGCCCTTGTGAAAGGACTTAGGTGTGGAGCAATCGCTCGTAGGTTAGCTCGAAGGGGTTGAGTGGGACAAAGGACACAAGGTTTACCCAGGTTCGTCCCTCTCAACGAGGTAAAAGATTACGTCCTACTTCTAGTTGTATTGCTTGAGTTTCGATTACAAGGAACGATTACTCTTTACCTGGCTATGGATCGGTTGTCTCCTGGGTTAACCCGCCGCTGGGTCTCACCTTTATATACACAGGTTGAGGCCTCGGGGCTTACAAGAGTCCGAGCCGGCTCACACAACGTGACCGGCTGGGTTTCTAAATCACCTTAACTTACCAGGCAAGCCATCATATGGCGGTTCACACGTCCGGGTCTGGGGCCACCATCAGGCCCGCCTCTCATGAGCCGCCATCTTCACACTTGTCTTCAGGGCCTTCTTCATGGAGTTGCCAACGGTGTAACCCGGCCCCTCCTGGGCGAGTCACACCTTAGGGTTATATCCCCAACATCGTGGCTCACAGATTACTGCAATAATAGATGCAGGTACAGGTAATGCGATGATATGACGGGAGAGCGATGCTTGCTTGTTTTGGAGTTCTTCTTCTGCTTCTTCTTCTTCGATTGAAGGATAGGTTCTTGGTCGGCAGCCTGGGCTAGCAGGGTGGATGTCGTTCTTGTTTTCCATTTGTTTTCATCCGTAGTCGGATGTTGCTCTTTCGGTATGATGTTTGATGTATTTCTGCGGCATTTCTATGCCTTTGTATGTATCCCCATTTGAGTTGTAAATGGTACGATGTAATGATATCCACCTTGCAAAAGCGTCTTCAATATGCGGCTCTATCCTTGGTGGGACCTTTGAGTTCCTCTCGGATAGGATCACATATTGGGCGTGATAAGTTGGTATCAGAGCCTCGACTGACCATAGGAGCCCCCTTGATTGACCGTAGTTTGGCCGTTGTCGAGTCTAGAAGAAAAACTATTTTGGAGTCTAGTTATATCGGAGAGTAGGAATTCTTTTACACCTTATTCCCTTCATCGCTCTGGTAAGGAATCGTGACATAGGTGTTTTGATTTTAATCCTCTTCCCCTTCAAATTTTCTTTAGGATCACGCAGTTGTTTTCGATTGTTGCTATGTCAATCCTTTTCAACCGGTGCACTCCTCTTCAAGTTACTCCATCCTCTTCATCTTTTGTTAGATCGATTCTCAGTTCTTCTCAACGGTGTCCATTCCATCCGTCCCAAGTTGCCTTTGTTTTTCCCACCCTCCCACCCTTTTTCTTCATGAAGGATGAAGTCTCGAATCAAGTATCCTTTTATTAATGTGTAGTCTCTTCATTCTTTCCTCAATTGTTTCAACCTATGAATTCTCGTCTTGTTCAACATTATTCATCTCGTTTTCTTTCCGGTGGATTCAATTCAAGTTTTCTGGGTTGATCATATTCCTTTCCTTGGCTCATGTGTTTCCCCTTGCTCGTTTTGCCTCTCACCATTTAATCATCCCGGAGTGCTGAGGACATCTCAGGAGATTCATGTTTGCATTCAAATTCATTCAAGGTTGACACCTCATTCAAGTTTTTCAATTGTTCGGGTGCATCATCTCTCTTCTTCAATCATTCCAATGGTATTTCTTTTCAGTGGGCCCATAACCCACAAGTCTTTTCCCACGATCTTACCTGACTCTTCTAATTTCTCCAGAATTATTCTCAAATTCTCCCCAAGTTCAACGTATGAGTTCTCTTCAGTCGATTCTCTTCTTCGGGATTTTCGTTCGTATCCTTTCTTTCCATTTTCATCATCCTCTTTCTCTTCCGTCTCGTTCCTAAGATCTCGGGACGAGATCTCTTGTTAGTGGGGGAGTGTTGTGACACCCCGAGACCGATGAGCCAGATGTCTTCCATTTATTCGCTGTCGTTGCCATGTCATTCGCTTGCGTGTTGCACTTTGCCATGTCATCATGTGCATTTCATCTGCAAGTTTTTCAAAACTTGCATTCGTTCGTAGTTGCCCGTCTCCGAGTTCTCTCCGTTGTCTGTTCTGAGCCCAGACACACTCGCACGCGCCCGCGGCACCTCCTAAATATTATTTTATAAGTGGCATAAAAATGTTCTCGGAATGGGATGAAAGTTGGCGTGCGGCCTTATTTTATTGTAGGTAGACCGCATGCCAAATTTTATCGCATTCGGAGCCCGTTTGGTACCCCAACGGATAATTATACCGGCAATATAGCCGGTTTATTCGTCGGATGTTTTCGGTATTCCGAAAACCGTTGCCGGGCTGCACTTCTTCCCTCTCATCTTAGCCCAACACCCTCTACATAGCCCACTAGGCCTGCCTAGCCCCCTCTCTCAACTATATCCGTCTGATCGAGATCGGAGGGTCCAGAAACCCCCCAAAACCCTCTAACCCTAACCCCCTACCTATTTAAGCCACCTCCCCCTTCCAAAAATGGGCAAAACCTACCCCTAGCCTTCCCCTGCCTCTGTCCCAGCCGCCACCTCCCACATTCCCCTCGAATTCCGCACCAGCCACACAATTGCCGCCACTTGGAAGATCCAGGCGAGCCAGCGCCGCCGCCAGCCGCCGCTCTGGCCATCCAGAACCCGGCACGTCGCCCCCAGCCACCCACCAGCCACTGCTGGCCCGCCAGGCCCGCGCGTGGACCGCCTGAGCCCATCTGGGCCCGAGCCGCAGCCGCCTCCCGAGCGCAGCGCCCGCGCGCTCCACCGCCCCCCGACCCGAGCCACTCGTGCGCCGCCGCCCAGCGCTGGTCGACCGCCAGCCCCGTGCCGTGCCTCGACCCCGCCGCCGGCGAGCCTTGCCGCCGCCTCGCCAGGTCGCTGCCTCCCCGTCACCCCTCTCCCTCTTCCTTCTCTCTCTCCCTGACCCTCTCTCTCTCTCCCTCTCTACAGCGCCGCCATGGGATACGCAGCAGCTCACCGCCGGAGCTCCGCCCATCACCACGTTGCCCGGATCCGGCCACACAGGACCGGATCCATCCATCCCCGTGGACCGCCAGCCTCCCCTCCTCGCCAAACGCCGTCGCCGGAGCCGGCGTTGACCCGCGTTGGGACAACCCCGTCTCGGATACCCCGCATCCAGCGAACCAAATGCGCGGCTTTCCCCTGGATCCCTCCATCCTGCACGACCTTGTCCTGTTTTCGCGAGGGTAAAATTGCACCAAGTCCCTGTTTTTCACACATCACATATGCATATTTGAGTGGCTCTATCTTTGTGAATGTTTGTCATATGGAGATGATCTATATATGTAAAATCATCTACTCTTTGTGCTCTACATGATAGTGGCATTTGCATTCATGTTAGAGTTCATCTACTTTCTGTAATCTTCATTGCAAGAGTGTATCCTGATGTTACTGCTGAAAACTGTTATAACTTGCCATTTTGTTATTTTTGTGTGATTTAATACATGTGTCATATGAGCATCTTGTCAACATGTGTTTGGTGCATTTTTATGTTGTTTTGCTGATAGTATTTATTTCATGCCATGATATACCACGATGTGACTGCCATGAGCTTGCAAACATGCCGTGTCAATGTTGCTGATTTCAGACTTGTTAATTTCACTAAGTCTGAAACTGCCTGTTATAAAACTTGTCATCTTGTCATGATGTTTGCCACTAATCCATTGCTCATATTCATATGATTCTTTGATGTAAATTGCTCTATGTTATGTGTACTTTGATGTCATGCCCTTGGTTGCCATGTAAAGTTGTTGTGGGATGTCTCTTTCTTGCTCTCAAGTTGCCATCATGATAAAACTGTCATCCTGTTAACAGCATGTTCCATTTTGCAAAGCTCATAGTAATTAATCTATGGATCTTATAAATAAGCATCAATAAAACATAAACTCTCACAACCCGCCGTAGCATCAATAATCTGGTCAATGCGAGGGAGAGCAAATGGATCAGCTGGACAAGCCTTGTTAAGGTCAGTGTAACCAACAGACATACGCCATGTGCCATTTTTCTTAAGCACCAACACCGGGTTAGCCAACCACTTAGGTTGAAAGACTTCAATGATGAACCCAGCTGTCAAGAGCCGGGCCACTTCTTCTCCAATGGCTTTAAGCCTCTCCTCATTGAAACGGCGAAGGAACTGTTTGACCGGCTTAAATTTAGGATCAACATTAAGAGTGTGCTCAGCGAATTCTCTCGGTACACCCGGCATGTCAGAAGGTTTCCATTCAAAGATGTCCCGATTCTCACGGATGAACTCGATGAGCGCGCTTTCCGATTTAGTATCTATGTTAGCCCCTATTGTGAACTGCTGAGATGAATCGCCAGGGACAAAGTCAACCTGCTTAGTATCATTAGCCGACTTAAACTTCAATAAGGGGTCTTGCTCTGTGGTAGGCTTCTTCAAAGGGGTCATATCAGCCGGGTCAACATTATCCTTATAAAACTTAAGCTCTTCAGAAGCACAGGCCGACTCAGCACAGGCAGCGTCCCCTTCTTCGCATTCCAGAGCAATTTTTCAATTACCGTGGACTGTAATGGTACCCTTACGTCCTGGCATCTTAAGCTGTAGATAAACATAACAAGGCTGTGCCATAAATTTAGCATAAGCCGGCCGACCAAACAAGGCATGATAAGGGCTCTTTATTTTCACCACCTCAAACCACAACATCTCTGCCCTGTAGTCATAATCATCGCCAAAGGCCACTTCTAAGGCAATCTTACCAACTGGATATGCCGACTTACTAGCCACCACGCCAAGAAAGACTGTAGAAGATGGCTTAAGCTCTTTATCAGTCAAATTCATTCGGTGAAAGGTATCATAATAAAGGATATTGATGCTGCTACCACCATCCATGAGCACCTTAGTGAATTTGTAACACCCAACTTGAGGGGCTACCACCAATGCTAGTTGACCCGGATTGTCAACCCGGGGCGGGTGATCGTCTCTACTCCATGTAATTGGCTGCTCTGACCATCGCAAGTATTGAGGTACCGCCGGCTTAACTGCACTAACCACACGCTTATGAACCTTCTGATCTCTCTTGCAAAGACTGGTGGTAAAAACATGATACTAACCACCGTTAAGCTAATTTGGATTACTCTGGTATCCTGACTGATGCTGTTGGTCGCCTTGACCAGACTGTTGGTTATAATTGCCCTGATTGCCCTGTCCTTGATACCTGGAATTTGAGCCGCCACCGCCAAAGCCGTGCCTGTATGAACCGGAACCTGACCCGCCAGGCGGGCCATTATTATTTCCATGACTCTGACTCGAGCCGGAATTCTTGTACTCTTTCATGATGAAACAATCCTTCCAAACATGAGTCGCCGGTTTATTGGGCAGGCTGTGTTTTGGGCAAGGTTCATTCAACATCGCCTCAAGATTAAACCTCGGCCCTCCGAAGGCCGGCTTACCACGACGCTGGTTCTTATATCTAGTGTTGGTGTTAGCTACCAGATCTGACCCGCCATCGGGGTGTCGGCGCTTTCCACCATTACTCTGGTTGTGACCATTATGTCCAGTCACGTTATGCTGCTGACCCTTACCATTACCACTCTTCTTTCCCTTGTTGGACTTCTCATCATCAGACCCAGGATCCTTGGTAGTATCAGAGTCAGCATACTTAATGAGAGCCGCCATGAGCTCCCCCATGTCACTACAATGACGCTTGAGCCGCCCGAGCTTCTGTTTAAGGGGGGTAAAGTGGCAATTCTTTTCCAGAATGAGAACAGCAGAGCCTGCCATAATGCTATTCGATGAGTGGATAATAGTTGAGACCCGGCGAACCCAATGATGGGCTGACTCATCTTCCCACTGCACACAATTGTCCAGGTATGGAATTGGCGTGTAACCCTTTCAACCAGGTGCGAGCCGGTCCATCCAACATCATTGTGAAGTACTTGGAACATACAGCATCATTAACATCCAGCATCTCCATAGCTAGTTCATAGCTTACAATCCAAGCTTTAGGTGGAAGATCAGCTATGTAGTTAGGCACCTTACGAGGACCCTTAAAATCCTTAGGCAGACGTTCATTATGTAAAGCCGGCACTAGACACGGCACACCAACTGTCCTGGATATCATCCCCGCGTCGACAGACGCCGAAGGGTTTAGCTAAAACTGCTGATGGGCCCCCAATTGAGCCACCAATTCCGCCTCACGATGGGCTCTAGCCTGATCCACAAGGGTCTGAGCATTGGTATTGTCATGGGGCGGGTTATGTCAACGGGGCGGTTCATCATTACGAGGCGGGTTACGACGCCGTTCACTGCCAGAAACTATCGGTGACTTGATGAGCCAGCTATAGCTTTGACTTGGGCGGGGGGTTGAATGAACTCGCTCACGACTGTATGAATAAGCCGCCTGTTGTGCCACAGCCGTCTGGAGAAGCTCCACAGCGTTCCGGGTCTCTATCGCAGCTGGAGACTCGCCCTTGATCGGGATAGTCGCCAATCGTGTGGCCGCAGCAATCATATTATCCACCGGGCTAGAGTAATGGCCAGAAGGTGTTGGAACCTGTTGAGGTGGGGTCAGATCCCTACAAGGTGGGTCTGGCACACGAGGCTGAGCCGCCGCTCTAGTCCCAGGCGCCTCCGCAGCCCGGGTCTCCCCGGGCAGGTTACTCGTTCCTGCCCCAGGCGTGTTAAGAACAGTCCACCCCTCAAACTGCGAAGGCAGGCGACTCTGGTGCCTCCTTCGAAGAACAGCATTAGATGCATTTTGATCCAGATTTAGAGGAAAAGCTTCTGCCCTTATCCGTTGTGACTCGGCCTCCATCGCGGCTCGTTCCGTCGCAGGCATTCTCCGCATTAAGATCCTCTTGGGCTTTGGCCACCTCATCTCGCACCTTTGTTACTTCTGCATTATGCTGTGGTTGATTCGCCGGAGTCACCTCCGTGGCCAACAGAATCGCCAAGGCACCCAAGAGCTCAGATAAGACTTGAGCCGGCGGCCGGACCGGGCCGCTCGCCCCGGCTGTCGCTGCAGCAGTTGACCCGGATGTCATAGCAGCAGCAGTTGATGAATTCATAACCGGTTGTGTGCCAGCCATGAAAATAGCAGCCCTGTTCGGCGGCTCATAGGGGTCCGGAATACTGTCCCCATCGGAATAGCCCCCAATCCCGCCATCCTGGAGCTGATAGATCGATTTGGTTTCTCCAGTTGAGGACTCATCACCTGAGTAGATGGCCGTCTCTCCACCGGATACAGATCCTTCCTCAAGATCCGCCCCATGAATAAAGCCAACAAAGGCACTCTTCCGGCCGGGTTGAACCCTGGCGGGTCGTGCGCGCTGAGCCGCATCGACGATGTCGGTGCAGGTGTCCGGCTCAGGCTCTGACTCGCCGATCTTGCCGATGAAGACGTGAATTCCGCCAAAGGGGACCCGGTACCCGTACTCGATTGAGTCGGCATCGGGGCCCCAGCGTCATCGATGTAGATCTTGCCACGGTGACTCTTAGTCATCCGTCCCACCGCGTATCCTTCGATCCCTGAGAAGTTGCCCTTCAAGAACTTGAAACCACCGTGCGCTGGCCCCACGATGGGCGCCAACTATCGTGGACTTATAACGGCAGCTGCCCTTGTGAAAGGACTTAGGTGTGGAGCAATCGCTCGTAGGTTAGCTCGAAGGGGTTGAGTGGGACAAAGGACACAAGGTTTACCCAGGTTCGTCCCTCTCAACGAGGTAAAAGATCACGTCCTGCTTCTAGTTGTATTGCTTGAGTTTCGATTACAAGGAACGATTACTCTTTACCTGGCTATGGATCAGTTGTCTCCTGGGTTAACCCGCCGCTGGGTCTCACCTTTATATACACAGGTTGAGGCCTCGGGGCTTACAAGAGTCCGAGCCGGCTCACACAACGTGACCGGCTGGGTTTCTAAATCACCTTAACTTACCAGGCAAGCCATCATATGGCGGTTCACACGTCCGGGTCTTGGGCCACCATCAGGCCCGCCTCTCATGAGCCGCCATCTTCACACTTGTCTTCAGGGCCTTCTTCATGGAGTTGCCAACGGTGTAACCCGGCCCCTCCTGGGCGAGTCACACCTTAGGGTTATATCCCCAACATCGTGGCTCACAGATTACTACAGCAATAGATGCAGGTACAGGTAATGCGATGATATGACATGAGAGTGATGCTTGCTTGTTTTGGAGTTCTTCTTCTGCTTCTTCTTCTTCGATCGAGGGATAGGTTCCTGGTCGGCAGCCTGGGCTAGCAGGGTGGATGTCGTTCTTGTTTTTTGTTTGTTTTCATCCGTAGTCGGATGTTGCTCTTTTGGTATGATGTTTGATGTATTCATGCGGCACTTGTATGCCTTTGTATGTATCCCCATTTGAGTTGTAAATGTTACGATGTAATGATATCCACCTTGCAAAAGCGTCTTCAATATGCGGCTCTATTCATGGTGGGACCTTTGAGTTCCTCTCGGGTAGCATCGCATATTGGGTGTGATAAGTTGGTATCAGAGCCTCGACCGACCATTGGAGCCCCCTTGATTGACCGTAGTTTGGCCATTGTCGAGTCTAGAAGAAAAACTATTTTGGAGTCTAGTTATATCGGAGAGTAGGAATTCTTTTTACTCCTTATCCCCTTTGTCGCTCTGGTAAGGAATCGTGACGTAGGTGTTTTGATTCTAGTCCTATTTCCCTTCAAATTTTCTTTAGGATCAGGCAGTTGTTTTTTATCGTTGCTATGCCAATCCTTTTCAACTGGTGCACTCCTCTTCAAGTTACTCCATCCTCTTCATCTTTTGTTAGATCGATTCTCAGTTCTTCTCAACGGTATCCATTCCATCCGTCCCAAGTTGCCTTTGTTTTTCCCACCCTCCCACCCTTTTTCTTCATGAAGGATGAAGTCTCGAATCAAGTATCCTTTTATTCATGTGTAGTCTCTTCATTCTTTCCTCAATTGTTTCAACCGGTGAATTCTCGTCTAGTTCAACATTGTTCGTCTTGTTTTCTTTCCGGTGGATTCAATTCAAGTTTTCTGGGTCGATCCTATTCCTTTCCTTGGCTCAAGTGTTTCCCCATGCTCGTTTCGCCTCTCGCCATTTAATCATCCCAAAGTGCTGAGGACATCTTAGGATATTCGTGTTTGCATTCAAATTCATTCAAGGATGACACCTCATTCAAGTTTTTCAACTGTTCGGGTGCATCATCTCTCTTCTTCAATCAATCCAACGGTGTTTTTCTTCAATGGGCCCATAACCCACATGTCTATTCCCAGGATCTTACCTGACTCTTCTAATTTCTCCAGAGTTATTCTCAAATTCTCCCCAAGTTCGACGTATGAGTTCTCTTCAGTCGATTCTCTTCTTCGGGATTTTCGTTCCTATCCTTTCTTTCCATTTTCATCATCCTCTTTCTCTTCCGTCTCATTCCTAAGATCTCGGGACGAGATCTTTTGTTAGTGGGGGAGTGTTGTGACACCCCGAGACTGATGCGCCAGATGTGTTTCATTTATTCGCTGTCGTTGCCATGTCATTCGCTTGCGTGTTGCACTTTGCCATGTCATCATGTGCATTTCATCTGCATGTTTTTTAAAACTTGCATCCATTCGTAGTTGCCCGTGTCCCAGTTCTCTCGTTGTCCGTTCTGAGCCCAGACACACTCGCACGCGCCCGCGGCACCTCCTAAATATTATTTTATAAGTGGCATAAAAATGTTCTCGCAATGGGATGAAAGTTGGCGTGCGGGCTTGTTTTATTGTAGGTAGACCGCATGCCAAATTTTATTGCATTCGGAGACCGTTTGATACCCCAACGGATAACTATAGCGACAATATAGCCTGTTTATACGTCGGACGTTTTCGGTATTTCGGAAACCGTTGCCGGGCTGCACTTCTTCCCTCTCATCTTAGCCCAACCCCCTCTAGACAGCCCACTAGGCCTGCCTAGCCCCCTCTCTCAACGGTATCCGTCCAATCGAGATCGGAGGGTCCAGAAACCCCCAAAACACTTTAACCCTAATCCCCTACCTATTTAAGCCACCTTCCCCTTCCAAAAATGGGCAAAACCTACCCCTAGCCTTCCCCTACCTCTGTCCCAGCTGCCACCTCCCACATTCCCCTCGAATTCCGTGCCGGCCACCCAACCGCCGCCACTTGGTAGATCCAGGTGAGCCAGCGCCGCCGCCAGCCGCCGCTCTGGCCATCAAGGACCCGCCACGTCACCCCCAGCCACCCACAAGCCGATGTCGGCCGGCCAGGCCCGCATGTGGACCTCCTGAGCCCTTCTGGGCCCGAGCCGCCGCCGCCTCCCGAGTGCAGTGCCCGCGCGCGCCACTGCTGCCCGACCCGAGCCGCTCACGCGCCGCCGCCCAGCGCTGGTCGACCGCCAGCCCCATGCCGTGCCTCGACCCCGCCGCCGGCGAGCCTTGCCACTGCCCCGCCAGGTCGCTGCCTTCCCGTCGCCCCTCTCCCTCTTCCTTCTCTCTCTCCCTGACCCTCTCTCTCTCCCTCTCTACAGCACCGCCATGGGAGCCGTAGCAGGTCACCGCCGGAGCTCCGCCCGTCGCCACGTTGCCCGGATCCGGCCATGCAGGACCGGATCCATCCATCCCCGTCGACCGCCGGCCTTCCCTGCTTGCCAAACGCCGCCGCCGTCACCGGAGCCGGCGTTGACCCACGCCGGGGCGACCCCGTCCCGGATACCCCGCGTCCAGCGAACAAAACGCGCGGCTTTCCCCTGGATCCCTCCATCCCGCACGACCTCTTCCTGTTTTCGCGAGGGTAAAATTCCACCAAGTCCCTGTTTTTCACACATCACATATGCATATTTGAGTGGCTCTATCTTTGTGCATGTTTGTCATATGGAGATGATCTATATATATATAATCATCTACTCTTTGTGCTCTACATGATAGTTGCATTTGTATTCATTTTAGAGTTCATCTACTTTCTCTAATCTTCATTGCAAGATTGTATCCTGATGTTACTGCTGAAAACTGTTATAACTTGCCATTTTGTTATTTTTGTGTGATTTAATATATATATCATATGAGCATCTTGCCAACATGTGTTTGGTGCAATTTTAGGTCATTTTTCTGGTATTATTTAATTCATGCCATTATATGCCATGATGTGACTGCCATGAGCTTACAAACATGCCTTGTCAATGTTGTTGATTTCAGACTTGTTAATTTCACCAAGTCTGGAACTGCCTGTTGTAAAACTTGTCATCTTGTCATAATGTTTGCCACTAATCCTTTGCTCATATGCATATGATTCTTTGATGTGAATTGCTCTATGTTATTTGTAATTTGATGTCATGCCCTTGGTTGCCATGTAAAGTTGCTGTAGGATGTCTCTTTCTTACTCTCAATTTGCTATTATGATAAAACTGTCATCCTGTTAACAACATGGTCCATTTTGCAAAGCTCATAGTAATTAATCTATGCATCTTCTAAATAGTGCCAACGGATTAATTAGAAGTATGCCATGTCTACCTTATGCTCATGCCTTTTTGATAAGTATTAAAATTTCTATGCTTGATGTTATGTGCATCGCAAGTCAGCATCATGATGTTGTTGTTTTGCATTCCCAGATTTCACAAAGTCTGAGAATCAGCTTATTTCAAGTTTGCATCTTGTCTTGATGAATGCCATGAACCTGTTGCTCCTCTGTATATGCCATGTTGTATTATTTGATCTCCATGATATGTACTAGCATGCCATGCTTTTGTTTTCCATGATCTTGCAATGTAGCATCTTTGTTTCATGCCTCAAGCATGTCATCATGTTAACTCTGCTCATATGTATGCCCAGTTTTTCACCAAGTCCTAATCTGTGTTATAAAGTTGCATTTTGCATGGATCATAATGGATTAATCTTGATACGTATCAGCCTGAACCTTAAAGTTATTTAAACCATGTAATCTGTACTTCAAGGGCATGTCATGTTTGTACCAATCTTGTTCTTGTAGCATGTTATTATGATGCTTGCAAGATGCCTAGTTGCTGTTTTGGACAGATTGTGTTTTAAACTTGTTTCGTGTGTATGTGTTGAACCGTGGCTCCGTTTGGAGCATGTTCTATATGAAACTTGCTTGGTTTTTCATGTAGTTTCATCATGTCGTGTTGCATCCTTGATTTTAGTATGTGTGCTTGATGTTTGTATGCATTTTTCATCAATGCCATGTTTAACTTGTTTTGCTCATATCTTCTAGGCCATAGCTCCAAATTAAATGAACTTTTTATGTAACTTGACTAGAAAGACGTGTAGATCATCATGGTGCGTTTTAACTTGTTGTTTAACAACTCTAACATAATGTTTATCCAGATCAGGTCCAATTTTGAAATTTGCATATGAGGACTTACCCAAATTGTTATATGTTGCTTCCGGCCTCATTTAAACTTGCTTTGATGTGATGTTCTTGTATGCATCATCTCTTGCCATATGTAGCATCATGTAGCCTAGTCATGCATCATACTTAGTTGAGCATCATGCCATGTTTATGCTTGTGCATTTACCATGTTGTTTGCTTCTTTTCGGTTGTACTTCTTCTCGATAGTTCCGGTTACGTTGCGATTGTGAGGATTCATTCGGCTATGTTGGTTCGTCTACTTCATGGATTCGATCTTCTTCCTAGTGGGATTTCAGGCAAGATGATCATTACCCTGGATACCACTAATATATTTGCTTTGCGAGTTGTCTCGATGCTATCGCTATGTCGCGCTACCTACCACTTGTTTATCAAGCCTCCCAAATTGCCATGATACAGCCTCTAACCTTTCCACCATCCCAGCAAACCATTGTTTGGCTATGTTACCGCTTTGCTCAGCCCCTCTTATAGCGTTGCTAGTTGCAGGTGCAGTTGCAGGTTGTTCCATGTTGGGACATGGATATCATGGGATATCACAATATCTCTTATTTAATTAATGCATCTATATACTTGGTAAAGGGTGGAAGGCTTGGTGTTTTGCTTGGTGTTTTGTTCCACTCTTGCCGCCTTAGTTTATGTCATACCGGTGTTATGTTCCTTGATTTTGCGTTCCTAACACGGTCGGGGTTTATGGGCCCCCCTTGACAGTTCGCTTTGAATAAAACTCTTCCAGCAAGGCCCAACTTTGGTTTTACCATTTGCCTAATAACAACTAAAACTTGCATAGGGACTTCCTGGGCCCCGAGGATAATTAATTAACAAACCCGGGCCAGTGCTCCTCATGAGTGTTGGTCCAAACTAGAGCCACTTGCGGTGCCACCTGGGGCAACTTGGGTTTTTGGCTGTTGTATGTAGTGTTCATCCGCCATGTCCTGAGAACAAGATACGCGGCTCCTATCAGGATCGTCGACACGTCGGGAGGTCTTGCTGGGTTTTTTTACCATTGTCGAAATGTCTTGTGAAACGGGATTCCGAGCTTGATCGGGTTGTTCCGGAATGGAGGATTTTCCTCCGCTGATCGTGAGAGTTTGTGATGGACTAAGTTGGGACACCCCTGCAGGGTTTAATCTTTCCGGAAGCCGTGCCCGCAGTTATGTGGCAGATTGGAAATTTATAATATCCGGTTGTAGAGAACTTGACACCAGATCCAAAATAAAACACACCAACCGCGTGAGTAACCGTGATCGTCTCTTTTTGAGTGAGTTCAAGAAGAGAACACGGTGGGGTTATGTTTAACTCGTAAGTAGTTCAGGATCACTTATTGATCATTACTAGTTGGCGACCGTCATGCGTAGTTGCTCTTCTTATTCTTGTACTCGTAAGTTAGCCACCTTACAAATGCTTAGTCGCTTGCTGCAACCTCACCACTTATCCATTCCATACCCATTAAGCTTTACTAGTCTTGATACCCTTGGTAATGGGATTGATGAGTCCTCGTGGCTCACAGATTACTACAACAACACATGCAGGTACAGGTAATGCAATGATATGACGTGAGAGCGATGCTTGCTTGTTTTGGAGTTCTTCAGCTTCTTCTTCTTCGATTGAGGGATAGGTTCCTGGCCGGCAGCCTGGTCTAGCAGGGTGGATGTCGTTCTTGTTTTCTATTTGTTTTTATCCGTAGTCAGATGTTGCTCTTTTGGTATGATGTTTGATGTATTTATGCAGCATTGGTATGCCCTTGTATGTATCCCCATTTGAGTTGTAAATGGTATGATGTAGTGATATCCACCTTGCAAAAGCGTCTTCAATATGCGGCTCTATCCTTGGTGGGACCTTTGAGTTCCTCTCGGATAGGATCGTATATTGGGCGTGATAAGTTGGTATCAGAGCCTCGACCGACCATAGGAGCCCCCTTGATTGACCGTAGTTTGGCCGTTGTCGAGTCTAGAAGAAAAACTATTTTGGAGTCTAGTTATATCGAAGAGTAGGAATTCTTTTTACTCCTTATCCCCTTCGTCGCTCTGGTAAGGAATCGTGACGTAGGTGTTTTGATTCTAGTCCACTTCCCCTTCAAATTTTCTATAGGATCCCGCAGTTGTTTTCGATCATTGATATGTCAATCCTTTTCAACCGGTGCACTCCTCTTCAAGTTACTCCATCCTCTTCATCTTTTGTTAGATCGATTCTGAGTTCTTCTCAATGGTGTCCATTCCATCCGTCCCAAGTTGCCTTTGTTTTTCCCACCCTCCCACCCTTTTTCTTCACGAAGGATGAAGTCTTGAATCAAGTATCCTTTTATTCATGTGTAGTCTCTTCATTCTTTCCTCAATTGTTTCAACCGGTGAATTCTCGTCTAGTTCAACATTGTTCGTCTCATTTTCTTTCCGGTGGATTCAATTCAAGTTTTCTGGGTTTGTCATGGTTTTGCCACGGCAGATGTCCTAGCGTGAGGACTTAGTCGTGAGGCCAACGCATCTAACTGGTAGCTTGAGAGGGGTTGAGCAGGATGAGAGATGGGAGATTTTACCCAGGTTCGGCCCCTCACGGTGGAGGTAAAAGTCTACATCCTGCATGATTGATATTGATAATGATGACGATCTCCCCTCCGGCGATCTCCATCCTCTTCCACTAATTTTTGGATCTTCTCCGGCGATCTTCATCGGCGTTTTCTCTGGATCAAGGCAATACCCATCATCTATGGGTTCATCTGGTGGATCTACCCTTGGTTTGGATTTCTCCAAGGGTAGGGTTTTCTCTGATGAGGTTTTCAGATCGACTGGTCACACGATCCATCCAATGGGACGACGGAGGGCTTTCACATTGATTGTGTCCTTCAGCCGTCATGCTTTCCGGTTGTCAGAAGATTCTGTGGCGGCGGCTTTGGAAGCTGCGATTGGGGGCTCGGCAGTTGATCTTCGGGTGGATCACGTCAAGGATAAGGTTTTCTCTTTCCAAGTCTCATGCAAGCAAGTTGGTTTTCTTATTATGGATCTTCGTTCAGTTTCTTGTGATCTGTTCAAATGCTACTTCAATCTGTGGGGCAATGGAGGGCCTAATTGGGTTAGAGAACTTAGGATTTGGCGTAAGGAGTGTGACGCTGAATGGATTTTGATTAGTCCAACTAAGCATCGATCATCCTTAGGCTTATTGGCCATGCACAAGCCTCCGATTAGATCTTCTCTTAAGTCGGCTGGCACCGCTAAGAAGAAATTATGTTTTGCCACTTTTGAAAAGTACTCTGCTTGCAAAGGTTATAGATATCCGGCAACACAAAATTGCATTGACACGATCATGGATGGGAGTTATGATCTATCTGCTCATGAACGGGTTGTGATTCGACAGTCCCCCCCTTTTGATTTGCATTGGACGGCGGCTAGACCACCTATAGTGTTTGGTACGGTCATCCCACTGCCGGAGTTACACCGGTCGGTGACTTCGTCGCCGGCGTGTGATCCGGTTTCTGTGGATCTCTTGCCCGTGCATGCTGGTAATCTATCTGCGCAATTAGAGGAGGCGGGATTTTCTCCAGTTCAAAATATTTTCTCGGTTACTGGCCCATCACTTTTTGAGATTCAACCGAGTGACAGCCCATTACTACAGAATAGCCCAATTTCTGATGGGCCTGCTACTTCTCCTAACCCGAGCCCATTGGTCACCTCACAGGATATCCCTACTTCACAAGAGGCAGCTTGGCAATTTGAAGCCATGGTCGATGACATGGTGGACCGCGCGTTAACTTGCACTCTTTGTTCCCAGAGGGGTCACCTGGCAGCCGCCTGTGGAATGCGAGCGGTCTGCTCGGCTTGCTCCCGCACGGGTCACTCTAGAAAAGATTGTAATGATTTCGCGCCCTCCAATGGATTGGTTTGGAAGCCAATTTCTTTGCAACAAAATACGAGTATATCGGAATCCTCTGCCTATCATGGGAAGGGAGCCAGAGTTATTGGGATAGATTGTCCAGTCCCATCGCCGCCGCCCACATTGCTCCAATCTCCTCCTCTTCCTTCCAAAGATAACCCCAAGCCATCTCCTCCACCGTCGTCAATGGCGAACTAAGAGCTTGATCCACAACGCTTTGTGTCGGCTGGCCATTACATCATTGATGGCGGCGACCGGCGCCTTCCTCGCACCTTATTCACGCCAGCAGCTCGTCCGCCCCGCCGGCATGAGGATTTCATGGTTGCTGAGGTCATGCCCGCTCCAGTGGGTCCGCTCGGGCCAGTTCGGGAAGTGATTGTGTAGTTTCTTCAAGACACAGGTACTCTGGTTCGCTCTGCTCAGCCATGGTTCCATGGGGTTGGTTTGTTCCAAGTTAGGGATCCTACTGTCAGATACACGTTGATTCAGCATGCTTCGTTTCCATTGGGTAATGATCATTTTGTTAGATTCATGAAGCATGACGAGGGGGGAAATTTCAAGGGGACTCATGGTTTTCGTAAAGGCTGGCTCATGTTCATTGGTATTCCGCTAGATTATCGCACGCCGGAGTTTATCTCGCAAGCGGTAGGCACTTTTGGAAAATTTCATTCTTGGGACAGTGAAGACCCCTACCTTGTTCGAACTCTAGTTGAGGCTAGCTTCCCGGATACACCACTTTGTTCCGCGTGATGTGGTCTTTGGTGATTTTGCTGAATGGGGTGGAGCACAGGTTTCTTGGACTGCAGCATGTTATGTTCAAGGAGCAGATTTTGCTGATCAGATGCCAAATGATGAGGACCCAATGCCATTGGATGGAAATCGTCACCCTCTGCCTGGAAATTTGGTACCTGATAATCTGCCATTTGTGCTCCCTCCTTATCCGATGCTAGGGTGGAATGATGCACCTGTGGTTCCTCCACCGCCACCTGAAAATATAGTGGATGCTGGTTGGGGCAATGCCCATTGGGGAGACAATGGTGAGGAGCTTGATCAGCCCCCACAACCTGTAGCGCCTGAACAAGACCAAGTTTCAATTGTTATTGATCAACCAGAGGGATCAGTTTCTGTGGAACAGCAATTTCAAGTTCAAAATGATCAGCACCAGCAGCATCAGCCATTGCATGATCAGCAGTTACAAGTTGATGAGCAGCCTGTACTCTTGGAAAACCCCCTGGCAATTGTGCCCTATCAGCCTCCAGTCATTCAACAGCATCAGATCTTTATTGGTATGGCTCGGATTGTGGCTGGGCCACCTCTTCCTCCTGAGATGATCTGGAAAAGATCCTTTCAGAATTTGATGTTTGATTTCTCTGTCAAGGACGTGCCCAGGTCAATCTTCTTCAAACCCTTGGGTACAGTTACATATTCCAAGCGCACATGGTCGATTGCATTTGATGATTCGAGAAAGATGTCTCTGCTGGTGGCCAGTTTGCCTAGCTATGTGTCTGTGAGGAAAAATTTTGTGGCTAAACGCCCAGTTGCCAGAGCTTTCTTTGGAGGGTTAACTGATGGTGTTGCTTCTGTATCTGAAGATGTTATGCCTGAGGATGCTAGGCCTGAAGATGTCATGCCAGAAGTTTTTGATGAGATGCCCCTGTCCTCACCTGTGGTTTTTTCAGCAGAGCCACAGGTCAAGGAAAAGAAACTAAGAGGGAGAAAGAAGATTGCTGCACCACTGGTGGACACATCTGTGCGGAGATGCACAAGAAGCGCGGCAAAACTTGATGGTTTCAAACCGGTGGTATTTGAGCAGCTCTCGCTCCAGCCCACAAAAAGGCGTCCTCGGTCCAAGCCCATGGAAACCAAGGCCCAGCCCACTTCTGAAGATGCTCGCAGCGAGGACAAGACTAAATATGTACCTCCACACACTCCTCTCAAGGTGCTGCAGGCAATTGGCGCGGAGCTGGAGATTGATCCTTCTCTCCTATCTAAGGATAAGCTTATGGCTGATCCCAAGGGCGACTCCTCTCCCTCCAGCGCTTAAATGTTGATGATAAAAACTTTATTAAGGTGTAGCGAGCCTGTTAAATCTGCTTCTTTTTATGTCGTGCTAGATCTTGTGGCGTATGTTGCAGACTGTGTTTGTGTTATTTGCTATGACCTCGGATGTGTGGCATTGTATGTCATGCTGTTTTTGCTACAACTTTATTTGTTCTTCTATGAATCGAGTGTCCATGCGTAACTGGAAAATCCTTTGTTGGAATGTCAGAGGTTTGAATTCTGAAACATGCCAACACTCCATCAGAGAGAAAGTGATTGATAGTTACTGTGCAGTTGTTTGCTTGCAGGAAACTAAGCTCTCCACTTGCTCTCGTGCATTAATTAAGAGCATTTGCCCTGCGGGTTTTGATCAGTTCGTTGAATCTCCCTCGAGGGGAGCTTCTGGAGGCATTTTAACTGTGTGGCGTTCAGATGTTTTTCAGGGTTCTTTATTGGAAGTAAAACCGTTTGGTATTGTGATTAGTTTCACCTCGGTGCACAATAATGAACAATGGTTCTTGGTAAATGTTTATGGGCCTTGTCAGGGTGAAATGAGGGACGAATTTGTCAACTGGCTCTATAATTTAGAGGTGGAACCTGAGCAAAATTGGATGTTGCTGGGAGATTTCAATTTTATTAGATCCATGGATAACCGAAATCTTCCTGGAGGAGATGTTAATGACATTTTCATTTTCAATGAGATCATAGGCCATCTGGGACTGCTGGAACTTCCATTGAAAGGCAGAAGATTCACCTGGTCGAACATGCAAGATATCCCACTCCTTGAGCAGCTTGATTGGTTTTTTACCTCTGCTAGTTGGGTCAACCATTATCCTATGACACAAGTTACACCGCTTGCAAAAACTGCTTCAGATCATGTCCCTTGTCTAATCTCTATCTGCACCTCTATCCCAAAAGCTAACATTTTCAGATTTGAAAATTACTGGGTGCATCAACCTAGTTTCATGGATTGTGTGCAGGAGGTTTGGGGAAGAACTTCTTACAAATCTCATATTTCAGCAATTATTGTGGAAAAATTGAAAGCCTTGAGGTTTGCTCTCAAGAAATGGCAGAAAGGGCTGTCCCACATCAAAAGATTGATTGAGAAGTGCAATTGGGTAATTCTTTGGTTGGATAACTTGGAGGACATGAGGCCTCTGTCCAAGTTTGAGTTCAACTTCAGGAAGGTGGTCAAGATGCACCATGAGCATCTCTTGCACTTGCAGTTTCTTTACTGGAGGAAGAGATGCACCATTAGATATATCAAAGTAGGAGAAGAAAATTCAAAGTTTTTCCAGGCATTGGCCACTGAGAGATACAGGAAGAATTCCATTGCTAGTCTGTTGTTGTCTGATGGTACTGTTTCTTCAGATCATGAGGAAATGGCTAAAGAATTCTTGGTGTCCTTCAAGGGTAGGATGGGTACTGTCAAACCAATTTTGTTGGAAAATGACATTCTCTCCTTAATTCCTAAAGTGCAGGGACTGGAGGTCCTCACAAAACCTTTTGAGGTGAAGGAAATTGAGCAGGTGATTAAGGAGATGCCCATTGATAAAGCACCTGGGCCTGATGGTATTAATGGACTTTTCCTGAAGAGGTGTTGGCATATTATCTCCAGTGATTTTATTAGGCTGGTGCAGGAATTTCATGCAGGAACTGCTCATCTCGAGAACCTCAATGATGCCTTCATTACACTGATCCCTAAAAAACAATCAGCTGAGGTTGTTGGAGATTTTAGACCAATATCTCTAACCAGTGTTGTCCTGAAGTTTCTCACTAAACTTGCTGCAAATAGGTTTCAGGAAGAGATCACCAAATGTGTTCATAAGAATCAGTATGGTTTTATTAAGTCAAGAACTATTCAAGATTGTATTGCTTGGACTTTTGAGTATATCCATCAGTGCAACCAATCAAAGAAGCCAATCCTTTTGCTCAAGCTTGATTTTGAAAAAGCTTTTGATTCCATTCAGCATGAGGCAATTATAAAGATTCTTCTGGCAAAAGGCTTTGATAAGAAATGGATCACCTGGATTCAGCAACTACTGTCCTCTGGAACTTCTTCAATTTTGTTGAATGGAGTACCTGGTAAACACTTTAAGTGTAAATGTGGTGTAAAGCAAGGAGATCCTATCTCTCCTTTGCTTTTTGTGATTGCTGCTGATCTTTTGCAAACTATGATTAATAATCTGCTGCGTCAGGGCTTGCTATGTTTGCCTCTGTCAACGCATGACCCTGATTATCCAGTGGTGCAGTATGCAGATGATACTTTGCTCTTTGTGGCTGCTGATAGTGCTCAGTTAGAGGTTCTTAAAGCAGTGCTGAACTCCTTCTCTTTGGCAACTGACCTTCAAATTAACTACCACAAATCCTCAATGTATCCAATTAATGTGGAGGCTACTGTTGCTTCAGGTCTTGCTGCCCATTTTGGCTGTCAGTTAGGTTCAATGCCATTTACATATTTGGGGTTACCTGTGGGAACCACTCGGCCTAAAATCATTGATCTCCTACCTTTGGTGGACTGCATGGAAAGACGGCTCACTGCTAGCTCTTGGTTTCTCCCCCAAGGTAGTAGGTTGCAGCTGGTTAATTCTGTAATCTCCTCACTGCCTATATATTTTCTTTGTAGCCTGTCAATACCACAGGGTATCTTGAAGCAATTGGAAAGAATTCAGAGACAGTGCTTATGGAGGAAATATGATCAGGAGAAGGGACACTCTTTGGCTGCCTGGCCCCTGGTATGCAGACCCAAACTTAAGGGAGGACTTGGCATTCTCAATCTGGGGCTGCAGAATGATGCTTTGCTTCTCAAATACCTAAATAAATTCTACAACAGAGAAGATGTACCATGGGTTCACCTGGTATGGGATTCTTATTACTATCAGAGAGTTCCTCATGACACTACAATCTGTGGTTCCTTTTGGTGGAGAGACATGTGCAAATTAATGGACAAATTCAGGGTTGTTACTTCTGTCACTGTTAGTAGAGGTGACACAGTGCTTTTCTGGTTAGATCATTGGGAGATTGGCAACTCCTGCACCCCTCTTCAGGACAGATTTCCAAGGCTGTTTTCCTATTGCTTGCACAAGAATCTCTCGGTTATGGAAATGTTTCAGGCTGGAAATTTTCCGCAGATGTTCTCTCTGCCTCTGTCTGAATTGGCTTTTCAAGAGCTAAATCAGCTCTCATCTTTGATGGCAGATGTCACTTTGGATAATGGATGCAATGACACCTGGGCTTGGAGGCATGGGAAGAGGTCTGAATATTCTGCCAAGAATTTTTATGATGTTGTGCACCAACCAGTTTTGGCCAACCCCGTACTGAGTTGGGTACGGAAGAGTTGTTGCACCATGACAATTAAAATGTTTGCCTGGCTAGTCATAATGGACAGAGTTAACACCAAGGATATGATTCAGCGTAGGCATTGGAAAATTAATGATGGACCTGAGTGTGTTCTCTGCCTGACTGGAGTGCTTGAAGACAGGAATCATCTCTTCTTCCAATGCAACTTCAGTATGCGTAAATGATATTATCTCCAAGTCACCTGGCTGAACAGTAATGACATAGTGCAAATTGCCTTACATGCCAGGAAGGATTTCAATAAGCCTTTCTTTTCAGAAGTGGTATTCCTTGCATGGTGGAACATTTGGAAAGTCAGGAATGATAAGGCTTTTAGATACATCAGCCCTTCATTCAGGCAGTGGAGGAATGGTTTTATACATGACATTACCCTCCTCTCCCACAGGATCAAGAGAAGATACAAGGATGCTTTGCTAAAGTGGATTGACTTCCTACCTCCTTGATGAGACATCAGATGTACTTTTTCTTTTCTTCTAGATATAGCCCCTCTTTCTTTTCTTGCTTAGCTTAGTTTACACTACTTTGTATAGCTCTATCTATGTTTTTTGTTCCTCTCTATGAGGAACCCCTTGTATTCCTTGCTGCTGTTCTTTAATAAAATGCTGTGGGGTGTAAGCCCTACAGTCTTCAAGGTCAAAAAATGATGACGATCTCGGTTACAAGGGTCAGGTTTCGCTACCTCTATCTCGAGAGCATCTACTTTGATCTTGTCTAAGACTTGTCTGTCTAAGACCTATCTATTGAGACGTCTAAAAAAACCTGACCCTCTTGGGGTGCCCCGCCCCTCCTTATATAAGTTGAAGGGGTGGGTTACATCTAGAGTCATAGTCGGATTAGGACTTAGCCTATTTCTGACTCCTTATGGCGGGCTTCTTAACGCTTGGGCGTCTCACATGGGCCTCTTAACGCCTTGGGCTTCTTAACTCCAGGCGACTCGTCTCTGAGACTCATCTCTGTGACTCCATGCTTCTGCCGGGTCACAACCTATTTGCCGAGTCATAACTGTCTGCCGGGTTAGAGACTGTCTAATGGCTTACAACTGTCTGCCGGGTTAAAGACTGCCTGTCGGGTCTCATCAGCTGGGTCTCACCTGCCGGGTCTCACTAGCCGGGTCTCACCTGCCGGGTCTCACCAACCGGGTCTCACCTGCCGGGTCTCACCAACCGGGTCTCACCAGCCATGTTAGGATCTGAGATGACTTAACATCAGGGCGACTTGAACCCAGAAATGACTTAAGCTTTAGGGCGGCTTATCCTTATGAGCCGGGTCTTGGTTGTGGGGAATATCCCCAACATTAGCCCCCAATTTAGCTTTGAATTTATTCATGCTAAACTCTTGCAATAAGAATATGTAAAGGGACCGGCTCACTCAAAAAGACCAATTAACCAGCTTTTGAAAATTCTGAATCTCTGTCATATCAATAACTGACGCTGGCTCCTTGGAGAAAAAATAACCCTTATTATCTTCAACTGCCTTGGCTTGATAAAATTCGTCTGATGTTGTGCCAACTTTCAATACTTCAGACTTCGATGAAAAATCCATATGATGTTAAGTTGTCTGAATAGCCCGGAGGAGATAACCTTTGCAAACTTCTTCATCAAAAAATATGAGACCTGGTTCACTCATAACTGAGAATTTGAAGGCATACCTTTCTCATATCCATATTACCTATAGCCCCCAAGTCTTAAGAGGGGAAAGCAGTGATGTCTTTAAGACTTGCTTCAATATAAATATTGCAACTCTGGAAAAATCCGGATTGTTCATCTGAGTCACCAGTCATAAGTTGAACATTTTGTACTTCCCATGTGTAGCCCCCAAGTGCCGGGTTGTCTTGCATACAGCAACCTGGGACTTTGTAATTGTCTTATGCTCATAAAACTTCATCGAGTGTAGCCCCCAAGGGCCGGGTCATTATGCAATAATGAGCAGGGACTTTTGCAGACCTGATCATAGACTTGAGGAGCAATGTGTAGCTCCCAAGTGCCGGTTCAGTATGGTAATATTGGGCTGGGACTTTACATGTACTTCATTGAAAATAACATCATATGATGTAGCCCCCAAGTTTCGGGTTACCTTTGACAGGAGCAATTAGTAGCCCCCAAGGACCGGCTCATCACTATGTGATGGGTCGGGTCTTCAATGAGGCGAGTTAAAAATGACCTTGCATTAGCCCCCAAGTGCCATGGTGCATGCTTGCAGCAACATGGGATTTGCATACTTGATGTAATCTTGATTTGAATAATGTAGCCCCCAAGTGCCGGGTCGTATGCCTGCAGCAACTCGAGACTATTCCTTCCATTATAAAATAAAACCATATCCATTGTCCGGATGACGTTGCTGAAAGCCTTGCATATCAATATTGAACCATGCTCTTTGTTGTAAGTTGGTTTTTTTATGAGAAAATAATAGCCATTACTCTGAAGGAGCTTTGAAAACCCCAATCATCCAATACTGGTTATGATAACCATAATAAAAATCCAGCCATGTTGGTTATTTAAGATTTAAATAATATAATCCGGTATGAAAATCTCAACCATTCAATACTGGTTATAACCATAATAAAAATCCAACCATTGAAAAAATCATGAATGTGGCTGATGAGCCAGAACATCCTGGCGACTTAAAGTCACATGCCAAGGCGGGTAACAACCCTGAAATACTTGAACATGAGCCACAACATACTGGCCACTTTAAAGTCAAAAGCCAGAACGGGTGACAACCCGAAATACTCAATCATGAATAGCATAACCCAGAGTCGCGTAACCCAGGGATTCATAACTTGCCCAAAAGCCAAAACTTGAGAGCATAAAAGCATCTGAAAACCAAAAAAAAATATGCAAATCTCAAATATTCGTTGGGCCAGCTTTCAAGGCATGACCGAAAAAAGTTGGCTCACAGGCCGCATATTTGCTTTCAAGGCCGCAATAGCCATTGGCTCACAGGCCTCATGTTTGCTTTCAAGGCCGCAATAGCCGTTGGCTCACAGGCCTCATGTTTGCTTTCAATGGCCGCAAAGCCATTGGCTCACAGGCCCCATGTTTGCTTTCAATGGCCGCAAAGCCGTTGGCTCACAGGCCTCATGTTTTCTTTCAATGGCCGCAAAGTCGTTGGCTCACAGGCCTCATGTTTGCTTTTAATGGCCGCAAAGCCGTGGTTCATCCTAGCTCACTGTAAGCCGGCCCTCACGTGACACAAAACCGTCATTTTAACCTTGGCAAGTTCAGGGTCTTTAAGAAGATTGACTTACCAAGAGTTCGGCGGGTCACCTGGCGGAGTAGCAAGTTGCAAACAGGCAGGATGGAACCATAATTTGGCGTCCACGCCTGGTCAAGAGGGTATGAAAGCTAAACCCGGTGGGTTGGAAGCCCCCAAGTGACCTTATGATCAACCAATAAAGACTCAAATACACAGAAATGAAACGACAGAGGCCCCGAATTTCAGGGATGCCGACTTTATTAAGTTGATCATAATATCATAAGCCCATAAGGCAGGATACCCATGTTTGAACCGCGCATCATAGCAGCAAGTTCTCTTTGGTAACCTTTTAATTTTTCCTGAGAACTCGAACTTGCGAGAGGTGTATTCTTCTTGAACCGGATGTTGAACCGGATATTAGGAGCTCAAAACTTTACGAGAGAATAGATTTCGCTTGAACCGGATTATGAACCGGAATCTCTTTTGATAACCCGGAACTCCTCCATTGAGCCGGAACTATTCGATTGCCAGGCACTTTTTAAGCCGAAAATTTTTCTGACTGCCTTTAAATTTTCACCAATGTGGCAGTAACCCCTGAGACCGGGTTATTTTCCCTCCAATGACCCGGGGTTCTTGAATCTGGCAAAATTTGCTAAGTCATGTCATCGTAGCCCCCGAGTCTTAAGACGACTTGAGGAGTTGTCTTGAGATTCTCCATACTTGACCGTGATATAAACCGGCATATAGTTGAAACTGGAGGCAAGGTGGCGAGTTGATGATCTTTGCAACACTCATTGTATATCCTTGGCGTTGATAACGCGATGTGAATCCATAGAAAGTTGAAGTCAACCGTGGCGGGTTATAAATGATCCCGCATAAGTTGTGTCGGTAACTCGGCCGATAGTTCATCCCGGCTGGCTGTTGAAGTTAACCAAACCGCAGCGGCGGCGACTTGCGTGCCTGTCCATTGAGCCATCCGGTGTAGGCGGAGGCTGATAACAAATTATTTTTTGCTTCAGAATTATTGGAGTAGACCGGGCTGCAAGAGCGGTGACTTGCGTGCGCTCATTAAATAGCTTGTGCACACAGGTGCGGCCCGGTGTGTTGATGTAGACCAGACCATGGGAGCGGACAATAGAAACGGTCGCAGCATCAAAGGCGGCATGGACGCGGGTGAGTGGGCCACAGGCACGGACATATGAGTCGGCCGCGGCGTTGTAAGCCAGTGCGGTTGAGCGAGTCAATCACAGGTGCGGTCCCAGTGAACCGATATAGACCAAACCGCAGGGGCGGTGATTTGCGCATGTCCATTGAACAGCGAGCAAGCGCGATCCCGGCAAGTTGACGTAGACCGGACCGCAAGAGCGGTGGCTTGTGCGCGTCCATTCACCGGGTAATGTGGTACGGACTATCGCCAGGCGGAAGATTGCCAGTGCGTGCTCCGTACCCGGTATACACCACATTTGTAGTGAATAATTGTCCTACGTATAAAAGTATACAGACCAAAATAATTGTTCTTGGACAAAAACAACATGTGCTAATAACATAGACTTTAGATGGATATCACCTGATTTGTCCGGACGATAGATGATTCGTATATGATGTCCGTAGATAATCTCGAGTAATTTCAATAGCGATTCAGGCATTCTCCGGCAAAAATAAGGCGGCTTGCAACAGACAAAGCGGCGAAGGTGAGGGTGTTTTGGCGAGGCGGAATGAGGCCAGCGGCTCCGAACAAGGCCGAGGCGGCGACTCGCAGGCACTGCGCCGGCAGAGGCAATGCGGCTGTAGGAGCAACTTGGCACAGGGCCGCAGTAGAAACGGAGACCGCAGCGGCTCGCAATAATTGCCATATGTACACTGGTCAATTTTGACCCTCTCGCATTTTTTTCCAGGCCCCCTTCCACCGGGTCAAAACTCCCCTCATTTTTTTTAAGGGCACCCTTCCAGCCGGCCCCGCTTCCCTTCGCACGGGCAACCAGCCATAGCAGCACGGGGGCGACAGGACCCGCAGCATCACGGGCACGAGGAGGAGCAGCGCGAACCGGTCGGTGGCTTTGCACGGCCACGGCTGAGGCGGCCACTCAGCGGGGCGAGGCCGGGACTGAAATGACAGGCACTCGAGGCGAGTCAGCGGGCGCACCGGCGGCTCGACGCCACGCAAGGCAAGGCGGGGCCGCGCCTCGCAGGCCGGGCCACGGCGGAAGTGGCTGAGGGCAGAGCGGCTGGAGGTGCGTAGGTCGGAGCTGGGCAGTTGGTGCGTCGGGCGCGGAGGCGCGTCACGACAGAGGGACGCGGGCCGGAGCGGGGCGGCAGCGGCAAGCCGGCAACTGCGGCTTTAGGAAGCAGTGCCGAGTTGGAGCTGGTGGCTCAGAAGCGAGGTGACTCGAGGAGGGGCGTCGTGGCAGGGCAGATGGCGAGAAACTCCGAGGCGAGCACGGCGACTCGACGGGGCGCACCAAAGCCGACCGGAGCCATGACTCGGTCCGGGCGCGCGAACGGCAGGCAGAGCCAGCTGGACGAGGGCCTCGGTGGAGGCTTGAAGCGTCATGGCGTGTGGCAGAAGCGGCCGGCGGTTCCACGGCAACAGCTCCAGGAAGCGGACGACTAGGCCGCGAGAAGGAGTCTCCGAGGGTGCGCAGCACGGCCGGCCAGGGCAGAGGCGCAACAGCAGCGCGTCGGGCGGCTGAAGTGCTCCGGCGAGGCGAGACTCGCGGCTGGCCGGCTCACCAAGGGAAACAGCGGCTCACAGCCGGGGGCGGCCCGGAGCGGCAGTCGCAGCGGAGTTGGGGGTGACTCGACGAGGCCACAGAGGTGGCGGGTTGCGGTAGCGGCGGCTCAACGGAGAGGTGAGGCAGGCACCCTGTAGGCGTCCGGCGGCTCGACGCGAAGGCCGCGCAGGGGCGAGCCTGCTCGGCAGAGCCGGCATACGGCAAAGGCGGCGGGCCGGTGTTTTGAAGGAGAGGCGCAACAAGGCGGCTTCGGTTAGAACAAGGTGGAGATGACGCGGCGTGGTGGCTCTCCGTAGAAGCAGATGAAGGCGCGCCGAGGCGGGGAGGCCAGCGGCGGAGGCCTGAGTCTGCGGCCAAGTCTGTTTTCCGGGTCACGCGTTTTGCCAAATCCACGCCCGCCTCAACCTCCGGGTCTTGGCACTTTCCTTTTCTCTTAGCCCAATCTTGTCTTATCCTCTGTACTGATACTCCCAAATCATAATCTTCACGTGGATAGCAAACAAACCCCCGCGGGTGGCATCAAGCCCCACTTAGAACCGGTCAAACCTGTGGAAACCATGGATGGGCAATCTTGTGTAAATACTAATGGTCCCTTTTTTTGCTTTGATCCTCACGCCATGGATTTGGATGGGCAGGGCATATCACACTCCGCGCACGTGAGGCACTGCTGCATATAGCTGCGAATCAAGCGATCAGCCGTGAGTCAACCGAACAATTGGGCCTAGCCATCATGCACGGCGGTTGACCGGTGACTGCTGTATTTTTGTCTGTATACACCAAGCTTGGAGCAGATCGACGGTGCGTTAGTGCATAGGAGCAACTCCTCGATATACTCATGTTAATATGGGCTTGGCCAAGGGCGGCTGATATGACATTTGGATCACCAAACACCTCAGAAGTTGAAATGAATCCGCTGCTGTGGATGCGATTGCTTCATACACAGTTTTCTTTCGTCAAAGACAGGGCTTGTAGCGACTCGGCGGCGACTCACGGCGGAGCGAGGCCGGCTCTACGTGGCCCAGAGGTGGCGCGACCAGAGGCGGGGCTGAGTCTGCACCCACACCAAGTCCTCCCGGTTGCGGTTGAATCGGCGGTTGACTGCATCCTGGGCGATTTGCGTGTGCATGTAAAAACATCCCTTGTATCGGTCTCCTAGTAATACCACACATGAAACGCCCGCGCAGCTATCCCTGTCTCACACTCGGCGTTGCATAGACGACGGGAATCCTACCGATTGTCTCAGGCGACTTTTTCGGAGGTGGCGACAGAACAGACCGTAACCCTAATTTCTTTTCTTTGACTTGAATCTCACAGATTGTAAAATCTGAACCGATGAACTCCAAGCTGATGCAGATCCTTCCGAGCTGAGTCTTTCTCATCCGGAAAATTGCGAACTTCTCGATCCCTGGGAGAGATCCCTCCAAGAACTAAACCCCAGTGCGCGGGCCCCACGATGGGCGCCAACTGTCGTGGTTTTGTCACGGCAGATATCCTAGCGTGAGGACTTAGTCGTAAGGCCAACGCATCTAACTGGTAGCTTGAGAGGGGTTGAGTGGGACAAGAGACGCGGGATTTTACCCAGGTTCGGCCCCTCACAGTGGAGGTAAAAGCCTACATCCTGCTTGATTGAGATTGATAATGATGACAATCTCAGTTACAAGGGCGAGGTTTCGCTACCTTTATCTCGAGAGCATCTACTTTGATCTTGTCTAAGACTTGTCTGTCTAAGACCTCTCTATTGAGACATCTAAAAAACCTGACCCTCTTGGGGTGCCCCGCCCCTCCTTATATAAGTTGAAAGGGCGGGTTACATGTAGAGTCATAGTCCGATTAGGACTTAGCCTATTTCTGACTCCTTATCGCGGGCTTCTTAACGCTTGGGCTTATCACCATGGGCCTATTAACGCCTTGGGCTTCTTAACTCCAGGCGACTCATCTCTGAGACTCATCTCCGAGACTCCATGCTTCTGCCGGGTCACAACCTGTTTGCCGGGTCATAACTGTCTGTCGGGTTAGAGGCTGTCTACCGGCTTACAACTGTCTGCCGGGTCTCATCAGCTGGGTCTCACCTGCCGGGGTCTCACCTGCCGGGTCTCACCAACCGGGTCTCACCTGCCGGGTCTCACCAACCGGGTCTCACCAGCCGGGTTAGGATCTGAGATGACTTAACAGGGTTACTTAAATCCAGAGATGACTTAACATCAGGGTGACTTGAACCCAGAAATGACTTAAGCTTTAGGGCGGCTTATCCTTATGAGCCAGGTCTTGGTCGTGGGGAATATCCCCAATAGGGTTGATCATATTCCTTTCCTTGGCTCAAATGTTTCCCCTTGCTCGTTTCGCCTCTCGCCATTTAATCATCCCGGAGTGCTGAGGACATCTCAGGAGATTCGTCTTTGCATTCAAATTCATTCAAGATTGACACCTCATTCAAGTTTTTCAATTGTTCGGGTGCATCATCTCTCTTCTTCAATCATTCCAACGGTGTTTCTTTTCAGTGGGCCCATAACCCACAGGTCTTTTCCTAGGATCTTACCCGACTCTTCTAATTTCTCTAGAGTTATTCTCAAATTCTCCCCAAGCTCGACGTATGACTTCTCTTCAGTCGATTCTCTTCTTCAGGATTTTCATTCGTCTCCTTTCTTTCCATTTTCATCATCCTCTTTCTCTTCCGTCTCGTTCCTAAGATCTCGGGATGAGATCTCTTGTTAGTGGGGGAGTGTTGTGACACCCCGAGACCGATGCGCCAGATGTCTTCCGTTTATTCGCTGTCGTTGCCATGTCATTCGCTTGCGTGTTGCACTTTGCCATGTCATCATGTGCATTTCATCTGCATGTTTTTCAAAACTTGCATCCGTTTGTAGTTGCCCGTCTCCCAGTTCTCTCCGTTGTCCGTTCTGAGCCCAGACACACTCGCCCGCGCCCGCGGCACCTCCGAAATATTATTTTGTAAGTGGCATAAAAAATTTCTCGGAATGGGATGAAAGTTGGCGTGCGGCCTTGTTTTATTGTAGGTAGACCGCCTACCAAATTTTATCGTATTCGGAGCCCGTTTGATACCCCAACGGATAACTATAGCGGCAATATAGTCGGTTTATTCGTCGGACATTTTCGGTATTTCGAAAACCATTGCCGGGCTGCACTTCTTCCCTCTCATCTTAGCCCAACCCCCCTCTACACAGCCACTAGGCCTGCCTAGCCCCCTCTCTCAACCGTATCCATCCGATCGAGACTGGAGGGTCCAGAAACCCCCCAAAACCCTCTAACCCTAACCCCCTACCTATTTAAGCCACCTCCCCCTTCCAAAAATGGGCAAAACCTACCCCTAGCCTTCCCCTACCTCTGTCCCAGCCGCCACCTCCCACATTCCCCTCGAATTCCGCGCCGGCCACCCAACCGCCGCCACTTGGCAGATCCAGGCGAGCCAGCCGCCGCTCTGGCCATCCAGAATCCGCCATGTCGCCACCAGCCGCCGCCAGCCCACCAGGCCCGCGCGTGGACCGCCCGAGCCCATCTGGGCCCGAGCCGCCGCCGCCTCCCAAGCGCAGCCCCCGCACGCGCCACCGCCGCCCGACCCGAGCCGCTCGCACAACGCCGCCCCGCGCTGGTCGACCGCCAGCCCCGTGTCGCGCCTCGACCCCACCGCCGGCGAGCCTTGCCGCCGTCTCCCCGTCGCCCCTCTCCCTCTTCCTTCTCTCTCTCCCTGACCCTCTCTCTCTCCCTCTCTACAGCACCGCCATGGGAGCCGTAGCAGGTCACCGCCGGAGCTCCGCCCGTCGCCACGTTGCCCGGATCCGGCCATGCAGGACCGGATCCATCCATCCCCGTCGACCGCCGGCCTTCCCTGCTTGCCAAACGCCGCCGCCGTCACCGGAGCCGGCGTTGACCCACGCCGGGGCGACCCCGTCCCGGATACCCCGCGTCCAGCGAACAAAACGCGCGGCTTTCCCCTGGATCCCTCCATCCCGCACGACCTCTTCCTGTTTTCGCGAGGGTAAAATTCCACCAAGTCCCTGTTTTTCACACATCACATATGCATATTTGAGTGGCTCTATCTTTGTGCATGTTTGTCATATGGAGATGATATATATATATATATATATATATATATATATATATATATGTGTGTGTGTGTGTGTGTGTGTGTGTGTGTATAAAATCATATACTCTTTGTGCTCTACATGATAGTGACATTTGCATTCATGTTAGAGTTCATCTACCTTCTGTAATCTTCATTGCAAGAGTGTATCCTGATGTTACTGCTGAAAACTGTTATAACTTTCCATTTTATTATTTTTGTGTGATTTAATACATATGTCATATGAGCATCTTGTCAACACGTGTTTGGTGCATTTTTATGTCGTTTTGCTTCTAGTATTTATTTCATGCCATGATGTGACTGCCATGAGCTTGCAAACATGCCTTGCCAATGTCTGAAACTGCCTGTTATAAAACTTGTCATCTTGTCATGATGTTTGCCACTAATCCATTTCTCATATGCATATGATTCTTCGATGTGAATTGCTCTATGTTATGTGTACTTTGATGCCACGCCCTTGGTTGCCATGTAAAGTTGTTTTAGGATGTCTCTTTCTTGCTCTCAAGTTGCCATCATGATAAAACTATCATCCTGTTAACAGCATGTTCCATTTTGCAAAGCTCATAGTAATTAATTTATGCATCTTATAAATTGTGCCAATGAATTAATAGGAGTATGCCATGTCTACCTTATGCTCATGCATTTTTCGTAAATATTAAATTTGATATGCTTGCTGTTATGTGCATCGCAAGTGAGCATCATGACGTTGTTGTTTTGCATTCCCAGATTTCACTGAGTCTGAGAATCAGCTTATTTCATATTTGCATCTTGTCTTGATGAATGCCTTGAAGCTGTTAATCCTATGTATATGCCATGTTATATTATTTGAGCTCCATGATATGTAATAGCATGCCATCCTTTTGTTTTCCATGATCTTGGAATGTAGCATCTTTGTTTCATGCCTTCAACATGTCATCATGTTAACTTTGCTCACATGTATGCCCAGTTTTCACCAAGTCCTAATCTGTGTTATAATGTTGTATATTGCATGGATCATAATGGATTAATCTTGATGCCTATGAACCTGAAACTTAAAGTTATTTCAAGCATGTAATCTGTACTTCAAGAGCATATCATGTTTGTGCCAATCTTATTCTTGTAGCATGTTGTTATGATGTTTGCAAGATGCCTAGTTGATATTTTGGGCAGATTGTGTTTTAAACTTGTTTCGTGTGTATGTGTTGAACCGTGGCTCCATTTGAAGCATGTTCTATATGAAACTTGCTTGGTTTTTTATGTAGTTTCATCATGTCATGTTGCATCCTTGATTTGAGTATGTGTGTTTGATGTTTGTATTTATTTTTCATCAATGCCATGTTTAACTTGTTTTGCTAATATCTTCTAGGCCATAGCTCCGAATTAAATGAACTTTATATGTAACTTGACTAGAAAGACGTGTAGGTCATCATGGTGCATTTTAACTTGCTGTTTAACAACTCTAACATAATGTTTATCCAGATCAGGACCAATTTTGAAATTTGCATATGAGGACTTACCGAAATTGTTATATGTTGCTTCCGGCCTCATTTAAACTTGCTTTGATGTGATGTTCTTGTATGCATCATCTCTTGCCATGTGTAGCATCATGTAGCTTTGTCATGCATCATACTTGGTTCAGCATCATGCCATGTTTATGCTTGTGCATTTACCATGTTTGCTTCTTTCCAGTTGTACTTCTTCTCGATAGTTCCGGTTACGTTGCGATTGTGAGGATTCGTTCGGCTATGTTGGTTCAACTACTTCATGGATTCGATCTTCTTCCTAGCGGGATTTCAGGCAAGATGATCATTACCCTGGATACCACTACTATCTTTGCTTTGCTAGTTGTCTTGATGCTATCGCTATGTCGCGCTACCTACCACTTGTTTATCAAGCCTCCCAAATTGCCATGATACAGCCTCTAACCTTTCCACCATCCCAGCAAACCGTTGTTTGGCTATGTTACTGCTTTGCTCAGCCCCTCTTATAGCGTTGCTAGTTGCAGGTTGTTCCATGTTTGGACATGGATATCATGGGATATCACAATATCTCTTATTTAATTAATGCATCTATATACTTGGTAAAGGGTGGAAGGCTTGGCCTTTTGTTTGGTGTTTTATTTTACTCTTGCCGCCTTAGTTTCCGTTGTACCGGTGTTATGTTCCTTGATTTTGCGTTCCTAACACGGTCAAGGTTTATGGGCCCCCCTTGATAGTTCGCTTTGAATAAAACTCTTCCAGCAAGGCCCAACTTTGGTTTTACCATTTGCCTAATAACAACTAAAACTTGCACAGGGACTTCCCGGGCCCAGAGGATAATTAAATAACAACCCTAGGCCAGTGCTCCTCATGAGTGTTGGTCCAAACTAGAGCCACTTGCGGCGCCACCTGGGGCAACTCGGGTTTTTGGCTGTCGTACGTAGTGTTCATCCGCCGTGTCCTGAGAACGAGATACGCGGCTCCTATCGGGATCGTCGACACGTCGGGAGGTCTTGCTGGTTTTGTTTTACCATTGTCAAAATGTCTTGTGAACCGGGATTCCGAGCTTGATCGGGTTGTTCCGGAATGGAGATTTTTCCTCTACTGATAGTGAGAGTTTGTGATGGACTAAGTTGGGACACCCCTGCAGGGTTTAATCTTTCCGGAAGCCGTGCCCACGATTATGTGGCAGATTGGAAATTTATAATATCCGGTTGTAGAGAACTTGACACCAGATCCAAAATAAAACACACCAACCGCGTGAGTAACTGTGACCGTCTCTTTTCGAGTGAGTTCGAGAAGAGAACGGTGGGGTTATGTCTGACTCGTAAGTAGTTCAGGATCACTTATTGATCATTACTAGTTGGCGACCGTCATGCATAGTTGCTCTTCTTATTCTTGTACTCGTAAGTTAGCCACCTTACAAATGCTTAGTCGCTTGCTGCAATCTCACCACTTATCCATTCCATACCCATTAAGCTTTGCTAGTCTTGATACCAATGGTAATGGGATTGCTGAGTCCTCGTGGCTCACAGATTAATACAACAACAAATGCAGGTACAGGTAATGCGATGATATGACGTGAGAGCGATGCTTGCTTGTTTTGGAGTTCTTCTTCTACTTCTTCTTCTTCGATCGAAGGATAGGTTCCTGGTCGGCAGCCTGGGCTAGCAGGGTGGATGTCGTTCTTGTTTTCCGTTTGTTTTCATCCGTAGTCGGATGTTGCTCTTTTGGTATGATGTTTGATGTATTTATGCGGCATTTGTATGTCTTTGTATGTATCCCCGTTTGAGTTGTAAATGGTACGATGGAATGATATCCACCTTGCAAAAGCGTCTTCAATATGCGGCTCTATCCTTGGTGGGACCTTTGAGTTCGTCTCGGATAGGATCGCATATTGGGCGTGATAACGGCGCTCCTCATTGTAGGTCGATGGCGATGAGCAGCGCTAGCGTCCGTCGCCGCCGTCGTCGAGTGGGACAAGGCCGCCGTGTCCGCACTCCGCCTACTCCTACTCGACCTCACTAAAAGAGCCAACTTTGGCACGACCATGGAGCAGAGGATGCAGATGAGAGGGAGAGGCGAGGCGGACGAGAAGGCGAGGCGGTGACGCATGAGGAGAAGGGCGGCAGGGGCTGAGGAGAAGGGCGACGACGCGGCTGAGTCACCGACGCAGGTGAGGGGAAGGTGCATCACCGCAGCGGGCTAGGGATTTAGGGGAGTGGATTGAGCATGAAGACGCGACTGAGCGAGTGGGTCAGTGAGTGAGTGAGCGAGGGGCAAAATTGGAAACTACGGAAATTTCTCAACATTCCCAGAAATGTACTACTCCATCCGTTCCTAGATATTTGTCTTTTTATGAGTGCTCAAATGAACTACCACATACGGATGTATATAGACATATTTTAGAGTGTAGATTCACTCATTTTGCTCCGTATGTAGTCATTTGTTGAAATCTCTAGAAAGACAAATATTTAGGAACGGAGAGAGTACGAAACCATCAACATTCAAAATACAAGCATTTATTGTTGTTGTCACTATATTCATGATAATACTAATTTAGGAAATTGTAGGGATGTGTCTACCTATTATGTTTTTTAATGCTCAGGTGGAATGGTAAAGAATTAGTTCGTCCGGTTAGCACCGTGAGTATTCTCCGTTAAATATTTTAAGACCTTCGATGTCAAGTATTCTCCGTTGCACGTTGCTTGTGCAAGATGGGTATAAGCTGAGAAAGAAGTTTTTATTATACTTGCTTAAATATGGTGTGAATGAAGCTAAAGACAACATTACTGATATTGTGCGAGAATTTCTTAAGCCCAACAAGTAGATATTAATTTGTAATTGAATTTTAGTTGGATCATCGCTCTACATATATACATCGTTAATTTATCTTTTTTAATCAATTTACATTGCAAGTTAACTGGACTCCAATATCCGATTGTGGCATGTTATCTTGTCTCTACATGTGAAATTTGACATGCGTTATGTTTACATAATTGCAGCACGTGGCAAGGCACCGACATTCCCATGCTATCTTATCTCTACATGTGAAATTTAACAAAAATATTTCAAAAGCCCGTGGCAACGCACAGGCATTCTACTAGTTACTACTAGATCATGACCGGCGCGCGTTGCTGCGCCCGTAGATTTATGCGATTTATAGGTCGGCATTGTTATGAATATATGGAGACACATTGTTTAGTAATTTATTATTGTAATTTTATCTTGAGATTTTATTTTTAGTCGTGTATTTTTTTATGGATTTTTAATTGTGCCGTTATGCATGAGATTAATTTAGGACGAAAGAAGCGAAAAAAATTGGTCTATTTGTTTGTTGTTGGGTTGGACTTTTTTAATTAGTCTGCAAGTATTGTCTTTGACCGGGCCTTTTGTCACGCTGTTTTAAAGTTTTATCTCTATAAGTATGTTATTTGACTGGTCCTTGTATCAGCTATTTTAATGTTTAGCATTCAATAGTTGTGTAATATATTATAACGTTCCCGTTTTGATTCTGGAGGTTTAAGTGGAGGATGTTACAACTTTGGTTTGTATACAAAAGATCGAGTATGCTTGTCCTGTTACCATTTCATCTCATGTTGGTGTAGTTGGCGGGCTGTCTTAGTTTGTATAAAGTTATCTCCAATGGCAGGAGTAGTAAGAGGTAACTTTCTTTTTGTTAAATACGATTTGTCATGTTGTAGATTGGATGAAGAATTTGTTATTTTTCTATTTTTTTAGATAATCTGGGAGTTATTCGCATTTCTCGGAAGATTATTTTGGATGAAATTGTTAAAAAACTTGGCGGTAGAAAACCAGAGTATAAATACTATTTGCATGGAAGTAGGTATCAATGCAATGTGAGAACTGTTATTGCGACAAATGAAGAGAATACTTCTGGAAAATTAGAGCAGTCTTTTGGGCGTTTGGCAAACAATGTATTTGATGCAGAGGAATCGGCAGCCATTGCTTTGATTGAGGTGTTGAAGGTGGTATATAGATTTGAAATAGATGATGTTAATTTCTGTGAAAGGGCCAGGAATGAGTTATGTAAAGAACAGTTGGAGAAAGAATTGGTTATTGTTAAGAGACAGAATGAGAGGCAATCTGAAAGAGCTAGAAATTTGACCAAAGGTTGGAGTATGGTACTGGATGATATGGAATTTGTTCACAAGGCTGTTAAGGATATGTGTGGTGGTGCACTTTGTACGATTGACGAAGGTTGTTTATGTGGTCCTGAAAGAGAGTTGATCAGTTCGGCATCTTATTTGGACGATTGGATAGAGGGTAAAACATTGGAGAGCCAGTCGTATTTAATGGATACGAACAATGATGCTGAATGACAGATTGAGTTATATTATATGGATTCCCCTTTGAAGCTTAAGAAACTCCAGGAAGAAATAAAGATGTAATTTTTTTTTATGTTTAATTAGTGTAATTTTGAGGAATAATTTGAAGCATATAAGGCAATACAAGTTATTGATTATTGATACACTTTTTTTATGAAATCTTTGTGTTTGTTTTGTTCTTAAAAGAAAGAATCCATAAAATGGAATGGAAACTGAAAATAATTGAAACTGCCTATTGCTAGTTGTACATCAGGACGTTGGGTTACCCATTTTCTTGAAATTCCTGTACAGAATGATAAGGGGAAACTGATACTTGAAAGGTCATAATTGGTGTAAATTTGTTTGTTTGACAGCATTGTTGTAACGGCAACTATTACCCAGCAATCCATTACCGGTTATAAATGTCAGGAATGAATGCATTATTTAGTGTGATGGTTTGGATTCGTTAGTGGGTAGAAGTATATTCTATTTTCGTTACCTCTATATAAACTGCAGTGAGTAGTTTGTATGCATATCCAGCAGAGTAGACGTGTGTTCAGACTCTAGATTTTGGTGGTAGAAAATGATGCGCAGATACCAGTTAGTGGTCGTTGCTGATCGAAGGTTGATTCCTGTGGTGCAGCGACCAAAGTTGGTTCGCGTGTTTGTACTCACCAGTCGCGCAAACAGGCCTGGTCTTGTGTACCGTTTCTTGTTTTTTCGTTTTCATCACAGGAGTTTCCGTGTTCGTTCGTCGTGATGGAGCTGTGTTTGTGCATTTTTCCTTCTCTGAAGATGCTCAGTCGCTGGATGGCCATGCGTGGATGTCTGAAGGTGTGCAAATATCGTTCTTTAGTGTCAATTTCCGTGATTTTTGGACAATGCCCCTGAGATGTGCCTTTTTACATGTTTTTTTAATTTGTGAGGAGCTTTTAGTGTGTTTTTTTTTCTTTTGAGTTATCGAGTCCATGTAAGCAGCGTGCTGCAATTTTAGTTTTATCTGAAATAAAGAGCATCGATGTGTTGGTTATATTTATGTGGTGAACGACACGTATGTTGAGTAGACGTATGGCCCTGCATCCTGATGTGTTTGTTCTGACCATGTAAGTCTCAAGTTCGGGTGGAGCAAATTCTGAGAATGAAGTGTTTGATGGGCAATTGGATATGAAGATGTGCCTTTTTACATGCTTTGTATTTTTATTTGCGAGGAACTTTCAGGGTTATTTTTTTCCTTTTGAGTTGCCGAATCCATGTAAAAACTGTGCTGCAATTTTAGTTTGATGTGAAATAAATATGTTCCATATGTTGTGGTGAACGATGTGTATGTTGACTAACCTTTTTTTTTTAAGTTACTAAACTTTTTAAAGTAATTGAAATAACGAACAATTGAAGGAGGATTTGAGTGTTATGAGAAACATGAAAGAGAGACGATCTAAATTAGTTGAACTGTTAATAAATAAGATATAACCTGAAAGCCCTACAGTATCCGCAGAAAATCCAAGAAAACAATTGAATTTCTTATAAGATCGCACCCTCTTTTGCATTCGAGTTCAACATGTATAGCCTAATTGAAAAGGTGGCAGGTATATTAGAAGTTTAATAGCGCGACTTCGCATGTGTATTATTGGGAGACACCAGACATAATTATCAACACCGGAGAAGGTTTGCATTATTCCAAAACTATAGGATATTATATAATGTTTATCATCACAGATAAAATGGTATGCTCACCAATCACCTAAGAAAAGGAGATGATCCATTGTCAAGTCCCTTCAGTGTATATTATCTAAAATGGTCTCAACAATTATACATGCCACCATTGTGGTGCGTTCTTCTTGTGGGATGAACATTTGAAATTTTATTTCTGAATAAACCTTCAGTCCATTTATTAAAATGCAGCAGCTCGTTTGTTAATGCCATTAGTGACTAAAACTTGAATGTACGTTAATAACATTAAGGATGGGAGTTTTACCCATTTAAGTGGTTGTTAATTGCAGCATGGTTACACTTTTTAGTGGTAATGCATGCCTATATAAGAGGTTTTCATTTTGGGGGCCAAAGATATCTTCATGTTATCAAAGGAGACGAAGAATTCTGTTGTACCCTTAGTCAACAAAGATAATAGAAATGTTAAATACATTTTTGAATACATCACTCAAGGAATTGGAAAAGACAAGGAGACGAAGAAATCTGGTGTACCCTTAATCAGCAAGGATAATAGAAATATTAAATGCATTTTTTAATACATCACTCAAGGAATTGGAAAGGACAAGGTCTTGGCAAAACTGAGATGAAGTTTTTCTTTACGGATTTTTGTTGTTTAAGTGTAGATGAAGGACTGAACAATATTTGCTAAAAGTTGATGCTATTTTTATATTTCAAAGTTTTTGGCCTGCAACTTTCCTTTGTAACAGATAACCTTAATTACATGATGGTTTAATAATGTGTTACAGTTACATGATGAATGTAGATATTGAAAAGTCTTGTATTATTTTATTCAGATGGGAGCAATTTTCATGAAATTACATATAAGCCAGACCCAACAAACTCAAATGTATGATCGCTTAAGTGGGTGATAATTGTCGCACGCAGACAACATAATTATTAAGAAATACTAAAACATGCGTAAAATATGTAGGCACATAGAACATCTTCATCTTGATGACTTTCTAAACTGGCTTGAAGCTTTTATTGGATGGAAGCGTGGGAGGCCATGTCTTTATTTTTCCTGCAAAAGGTTAGAATTTGAAAGGTTAGTATGTATGGTAAAAAAGAGTTTGAAGGTTCGGTATATAGAAGTTAGTTTAGTACTTACATTTTCTTTAATAGGCAGAAGACCAACCACGAGTTTTGTTGATGCCAAAGTTGCTAGTGCATTAGCCATTTTTTCTTTTGGAGACCTTGCTGGAAAAGGTCCGCTATACTGTACTTCAATGCTGCTGCAGTTATTCGTCTCTACTGTTGTTATCTTTATTGGTAGAAAGTCAATACTATCAATACAAATCTGACGAATGGTGTGCACCAAGTGTTCGTTGGATTCTTTTAGAGCAGCCATATATTTGGTATTTACATCAGTATCTTCTTTGAATATATTTTCAAAGGTTGTGGCTGCATGAAGTTTTCTTCGTAGATCCACGACTTCTGTGTAGTTTGCATCATCAACCTGAACCCTGCATTTGGTCTTGAGGTGTGTGATGGCAGTCTGGCATGCATTTTCCAATGCATAATATATGTTATGTGCAGTGTCCCCGTAGAATTTCTGCTTGTTTGCAAAAGCATTTCCTTCAGTTGGTGGTACTTCTATCTCAATCCAGCCTATTATCTCAAGTGTCGATTCATGTATACATCCACTGGAGTATATAGATAATCCAAGTGTGCGTGTTATTTCTGTTAGAAGGACATGTCTAGAAACATTTGCTTTTGCTGACACCTGAATTTTGAATTGAAAGTTTTTACCATCGTTGTTTACGGAATAGTTATATCTGATAATTGAGTATGGTAAGGACCACTTACACCTGAATTTTGAATTGAAAGTTTTTACCATCGTTGCTATTGCAGGATCTTCATCTGGTTCGTTAGGAGTCGGTTCCTTTCTCTTTCCTTGTAAAGATCCTCTAGGCATGCTCAAAGGAATTGGACGTGGAAGCTTCCTTGTATGCTTTGTAGGTAGTTCTTTATTGTCAGACTGATTTTCCTGCAGGACATAATGATTATAAATTATTATTTTTGTAATATACGCAGTTAAAAAAGGATGATAGTGGGTGATGTATGTTCTGGCACCTCATTGTTGCTTTTTAGTTCGTCATCAGATTGAAGGTCGCCTTTGCAAACAGTTGTTGGAAGGGGATAGTTGGTAGAGTATTCCATCTGCAGGAAAGATAAATATTATTTCGTGACAGATAAAAGAAGGAATGCAAGAGATATGAACAGGGTATGAAAGCAAGGTACCTTGTCGTACAAATTGGTGATTCTGTGATTATCTGTTTGAGATGGTGTCTACTTATAGTGGAATGGTGTGTGAAGAGGCAAAGTTAATGATCATTATATGCTTTTAAATGGGTGTCCAATAATCAAGTGCTTATGGCTTTTCAGTTTGCATTCTTTATAACGTATTTGTAACTGATGAGTAAAAACTTATTTTAAAGTCTGTATGTAATGACCAGTTTTTTTCTGGAACCGAAAGGAAGTAGAAAGTTTTGGACGTCTTCTGTGTGGCGTTTCCTGCCTTCTTCGCACTGTTTTCTTTACTGGCGTAGGTAGAGATAGCGCAGCTGGCTATTCGGCGGCACAATCATATCCTCCTTGATCCCTCCCTCTGTCCTTTGGCCTTGATGCCCCTACCTTCTGTTTCGTTGCTCTATGCCAGTCCAAGGGGAGAGGAAAATGAGAGGATGAACACGAAAAGATGGAGGATGAGTAGAGTTGGGGCGACGGCGCATCTCATGACCCTGAGCAGTGGCGCCCATTTCGACTCGTCGGCTCGCCCTGCAGTTCAAAGATGACTGCGACGCTCCTGCCTACATCCACGCTTCCATTTGTTTTCCTGCGGCTGCTACGACGAGCAAGCACGAGGACAAGGAGCAACAGTCCTTTCGGATAATTACAGTAAGTAGCTTACTACACTATTAAGATGAAAGCTGATTGCGAGGGAAGAAGATGCGTTCTAGTGGTGAAGATGTATTGCAAATTGCACCTTTACAATAGACTGCTTATTAAGGTGGTTGCCAGATAATTTAAAGAAAGCTTTGCCATTAAACAGTTTATATATGATATGTGTACTGCTAATATTATAATACAAGAAACATTGCTGCCTCTTGGATGTGTAAGCACCGAAGAGAATTTGACAGTTGTAAAAGATCTCTTATTGGCATCTATATGTGTGAAGCACCTTGCCAGATAATTTAGACAACTCCCACAAAATAGTTTATATAGGATGTGTATGGTGCAAGTAGTGTAATACAATAGTCTTGTATGTTCCATGGAAAAAGAGATGTAGGATTACAATGTAACAAAGAAAAGAAAAATCATTCTAGAGGATAAATAAGGGTGAATGTAGATATGCAGAAGTCTTGTGTCATTTTATTCATATGGGAGAAATGGTCCTTACAGGACGGATAAACCAGAACTGGTAAACTAAAGTTTATGATCACCTAAGTCGGTGATAATTGTCGCACGCAGACGACATAATTATAAGGAAACATAAAACATCCAAAAAGGATGGACGCACGCAGAACATCTGTCTTAATTTAGTAACTTCAAAGTTGATGAGGCATGGTTTCTTCAGTCAAGGTGCAGTTTCTTCCTCGTGGTGCTCTTGCTTGTGTCAGTTGCAGTCCTGTAAATCATGTGTGGATGGCTATTAATATGTATGTTGGAATAAATGAACCTTCAACAGCGAGGTATAGTATGGCTACTCACCTTTTTGGATTTTTCTTGTTTGTATTAGAAGCATTTGTCACATGTCCATTTTGATCATTTGTTGTCTCTCCATTGGCAGGGTGTGGTGTTTCCTCAGTTTCGTTGGTGCTATGATTGTTCTGAGTGCTAGTGTTTCCCTGTCATAGGAAAAGATTGGACGTCAGAAATACAGTTGGTTTTAGGTATAGTAATTAACTTGTTGGCGGCTAGTGATGTTAGAATTGGATATACCGTTGCACTAATTGCAGGGGATTCAGTCAGTATTGGTGAGTTGTGCATTTCATTGTTCTCAGTTTCTTTGCTGCCATCCTTCTCAGTAGTGTTGTCCGTCTGTTAAACAAGCATTACATATGTTAGTGATTTAAATTTGAACGTATGACTGGTAAATCCACCATAGCTTGTATTGGATATAGGTAGATAATCGGCAAGAATGTATGAAGTAGCGCATACCTTGCTTGCTTCTCCAGACTCCTGAGTTGGTGTGCTACTTGATCCAGAGCTAAGTTTGTTGAATTCGAAAACATTTGTCTTCTTGTGGGTTGCTGTTACACTGTTAACTTGGAAAGAAAGTTGCCCATACTGCAGGCCCCTCTCATTGACAGTGTAGTTGAGAGTGAATTCCTGTGATATGAGGGCTGATATTTCTGCTGGTACAGTTAATGGAGGAGCATTGCGCATGACAACTTCAAGCCTTTTCCCAATAATTTGTTCAACAACGTTAGCAAAGAATACAAACTCGACTTCACCTGTCTTGTCGGCACCAATAACTCGCACTTTGTACCTTTTAAAGATAAAGTGGTGATATGTAGCTGAATTAATATTGGAAGGAGATGCAATTTTACAATATAGCATACCTTGGTGTGGCTGTAGTACAGTTGCATCTCTTATTGCTGCAAACAAATGCATTTGCAGCTTGAAATGCTTTCTTATGGCATAATTGGCAAGAAAGGAACCACCAGTGTTCTGATGCTAGCCTCATTACTGTGACAGTGCTTATCATATTCTTGCCCTATCAGATCAACCATAATAAATTAGCATTTGGTTTGGTACTGTAATTGTTGTCATGAATTTAGTAAGTCATTTAGGTAAGTAAGAAGTCAACTGACCAGGAATTCGTTAGGATCAGTGGAATTCAAGAACGCCACAGATACAATTTCAGGCTCATCCCTGTTGTACGCTGCATTGTATTGATTGTCGTTACCTGACATTACTCTAAGAGCTGGCATTTGTTCACCAAGACTGCATATAAAGGCATCAAGAATTTACTTATCAGTACAAATACATGTATATTTCTTATTATGTGTACATGGTACTTGGTTAAAAACAAGTTTACCGGTCACAATATTCCGTCTTTTCAGGGATTTCAGGGTTGGTATAAATCTTTGCAGCATCGCTGCAACTTATTGTTGGACGCCCTATATTAATTAAATGGTATAAGAATTTCATGTAATGTAAATCAGAGCTGTTTAGACAATTTATAGGTCGAAGCATATACTCGTGGAACATACCTAGGTAGCTTTTCATCAGAGTACCAACAAAAAGTATTATAATAGGCTGCCTCTGGCCACGGTCATACAGATCATCAGCCTGAAAAGCAGTTGCATGGTCCCCCCATAGTGCAACATCCATAATGTTGCCACTGCATGATATATCTTTGAATTAATAGGTAGAAGAGTGAGAGAATAATAGACAGCAAGTTTTTTTTAGGTGTGAAAGCTTACTCAATATCTGTTATCTGTAGGTTTCTCTTATCAGAATCTTGGGCTCGACCAGGCAGCCGAACCTTCAAGATATCTGAGATTGCTAAAAGTATTCCAATAACATCTGTACATTGAAAAGGAGAGCATTGTAATGTGCAGAAAGATATTAACGCAGCAAACCGTAAGAGGCAAAAGAACAGTTATGCATGCACAAAAGTATAATGTCCTTGCCTATAAAGGAGTCTGTTTTTCCAACCATAGAGGGTAGAAGCTTAAAATCACTCAGTGAATAAGCATAGCGAGGGTAATCTTCAGGCACATCATTTTGCACTTCAACTTTTGACCATGGAGTTATTTTCATCATGAAACTTCCTTCCACAACCTTGTACTTGTTCTTTGCTGTGTTAACAAAGAAATCCTTGATGAGGCAGACATTTCCCTCTTTTAGTTTTTCTCTGAACATCTCTGCATGCATTGCCTGTATTTCCCCATACATTTGGTTTCCCTGTATCAAAAATGATTATAAAACACAGGTACGATATATTATGTAAACTACAATTGATGGCAATCAATTTTGTTGTATACCTGCTCATCAACAACGACAAGGTCAACATGCGCTAATTCATTGTCCTTGTAAAATTCCCAGACACGAGCTACGCGTGCACGCACGGTCACACGCCTGAGGGATGTGTTCAGATCTGACAAAAGGAGGGCCTAAAATTTGTGCTAATGTAGAGTTAGTTCAAGTATGAATATTAAACAGCATGAATTTTATATTAAAGGGAGAGCCAACCTAAGCAGAAGCAAGTGGAATGCTAACTTTTATTTGTATATAATATAAACTTTATTTGGTAAATAAATATATCTGAGTAGGAAGAAATATTTGTACAGAGAACTTTTTATTTGCTATATTGATATATATAAGTTTATGTACAATTGTACAATGGTAATTTTGACGATTTTTTTATTGTGTAGCAGAAAGGACTTCATGATATACAACGTTGGACGTAATATCATTTGACTCGTCATTATTGCTGTCAATAAGTATTTTTAGACCTTTTCTTGATGTAACTCGTGAAATTGCCACATACAGCTGTCCATGTGTGAAAACTGGTTTTTCCAAATAAATACCAACAGATTCAAGTGTTTGTCCTTGACTTTTGTTAATTGTCATTGCATAGCAGAGGCGTAGAGGGTACTGTCGCCTCTCAAGAACAAATGGATATTTTGATTTCTTGGACATCAAAGTAATCCTAGGTATGTAAACTGTGCGGCCAATATGTGATCCTGTCATTATAGTTGCTTCCACTATTCGAGTTGCTAATCGTGTAATGATTAGTCTTGTTCCGTTACATAGGCCAATGGTCTGGTTAATGTTCCTAAGCAGCATGACAGGACATCCAACCTTAAGGACCAATCTATGCTGGGGGAAATTGCTTATTTTAATAGCATTTAGATATTCAATATTATAGAGTTCATCAAAGTCTCCTAGCTTGTCATTTACTTTTGAAATAGAATCACAGCTTAAAAATTCAAAAGGTTCAGTTGGTACCATATTTAGTACAAGCAGATTTATGTCGTCAACTGTTTCATTGTTTGGACAAACTATAGCGCGGCTTTGTAAATATTGTTGGTCACAAAATTTTGTTTGCATATCTCCATACACAGCATGGATAATGGCAGACATTTTGTCATCATCAGTCTTGATAAGTAGGTCATCAGGTATCTTAATTTTGTCTTCACCTGTAGTACTATTACTTCTTTTTTCATAAGCCCTACCATCCCCAACAGCTAAAACCCACTTACTGAAATCTTCCAATTCTTTCTGCTGGGAAGGAAGTAAATCAGGATTGGATAGCCTCATGTTAACATGCAACTTTAAGATGCGAATATATTTCCACAATGGTGAGTTTGTTATTGTTGCAGATACAATTTCGGACCGTGACCCACCCTCTATAACAGGTAATATTTGTCTAAAATCACCTCCTAGGACAACCGGAATACCACCAAATGGAGCTGTGGATGCAATTTCACTTGTTGGTGTTAGAATATCACGTAACGTTCTATCAAGTATTTCAAAACAATGTCTATGTGTCATAGGAGCCTCATCCCAGATAATAAGAGAGCATTCCTTCATAAGGTCAGCAAGGTCTGTCCCCCTTTTTATGTCACATAAGGTGGTCTCATCAATATCTATTGGAATTTTAAATCGTGAGTGGGCCGTTCTTCCACCTTGTAAGAGAAGGGACGCTACACCTGAGGATGCAACTGCTAGTACTATTTTCCCCATAGAGCGCAAGTATGATAGTATCGACTTCCATACAAAAGTTTTTCCGGTGCCACCATGCCCAGAAAGAAAGAAAAAACCGGGCTTTTCATTCATCACACATCCAATAATTTCATCATATGCTTTTCTTTGATCTATATTTAGTTTTGATGATAATGCAGCAGATGTGTCTTTAAGTTGAGCTAAATCATATGAGCGTTCATCCTGAATTAATCTGTTTATTTTATTGCCATCACTATTTGCACGGGGCTGTGGCGAGTTGAAATTTGCAATTGATGATCCATTGCACAAAAACACCTCATTTAATTCATCTATTAGCATATCTTGTAGCTGATCAGGAGGCAGATTAAAAGATGGATTATTGAGCACAAGACGAAATTTATGCTGGATATCATCAGACAAGTGAGCAGCAAATTTGTTGTAAAACAATCGTTCATTTTCAATATTGCAAAACAAAATCATCGTAACAAATAAATGCCTAAGCTGGGACGATGTTGCCCATATCAAAGCCTCCTCAAATGCGGCATACCACTCTGTATCATCACCTAACAATCCCCGGGTTGAGCATGCTTCTATAAATGTGTCATATGTGATACCCTTGTATGTTCGTAAATCCTCAAAACTACATGCACCTTTGAAAATCATGAGTAGCATTCTAAGGTAGAAACGCTCACCACTTGATGGATGTACATAGTATATGCGACCAATTTTATCACCAATACTTTTCTTTTTCTTCCAAATAGCATTTTTACCATCCCATGTCCATCTACTTGGGAAATCAATATAAGTGAGTTCGTGAGCTTCTATATCTTGATGGTTTGCAACAAACCATTCAGTGAGCATAGTCTTTGTAAACATCTCTGCATTGGAAGTGATGTTCTCCAGGTTTGATTTTGATTTGTAAGTGATATTGTTCATACCAGGTAAATGGATATCCAGCCGTTCTACAGAGGGCATTTTACAGTGCAAAGGAAATTCGAATAATCGCCAATTTGTTTCATGTGGAACTAAATGCCTGCAATCCAAGTATTCTTTGATCTCATCAATTTCTTTTATATTTTGACTGTAAGGTTGTTCATCTTCTTTACCTTTGTCTCCAAAACACGTGACTTTCTTCCCCTTAATAGTTTCAAAAACAATACGTGATCAATCCTTTCCCTTTGTGACATATTTGAAAAGGTATTTAACCACTCTAGTTTTGTTGCACCATTCTATATTGATATGTGCCTGGTATTTTTTAAGAAGGAACATATTATAGGGCACCACATATCGATTATCTAGACGATGTCCATTTTTTATAACATAACGACCGTCATCACGCCGCCTATAAACCGCAAAACCTTGTGAGTCAATTGAAGTTTCATTGTGGAAAGATTTAGGGTAGTGCTTAGAACAGGCATTATTCTTCATGCATGGGCATTTGTTATTCATATCACCGCACGGCCCATGCATCATGAATTCAGAAACAAGCGCATACCCTAAAGGGTCTGTATTGACATCAGGTATTTCAGCACTAATTAGGGAGTCTATAGTGGCAAGTGTATCTTTCTTGTTTTTGTTCTTAATCCATGCAAGACAGTGCACATGTGGAAGTCCTCGTTTTTGGAATTCATTGCTGTGTAGTAGAGCTGATATTGGACCAAAAACTTTACCCTTTTTAATCTTCTTAATGAGCCTGTCCTGTTTCATTTTGTACACCCTATTAACAATATCAGGTCGGTCGGAAGGGTGCTGTCCAGGTTCATAACGAAGGGCTTCACTAATTTCTACCCATTTTGTATTGCAGGTAAAGGTAATGAAGATGTCAGGCCCACCATAGACTCGGCAAATGGCCATGCCATCTTGGTAATGTTGAAGGTAGTATCGTTTACCGCCTGTAAAACTACCTGGCAGAACAGTCTTCCGTCCTATTTTTTCGCCATCAATACAGCCTTTTCCTACAGCGTCACTAATTGTTTGGAAATTTTCAGACCTAAATTCATCTTGTTTACGATTTATAAACCAGAGACGGTTCTCCTCTACACAAGCAAAGCAATCAACCTGTAGCTGAAAAGTAGCTCGACCACAACATGTGTATGGATTGTACTGACCAGGCTTGTAGTGAAGACAATGTGCATAGTAATCAAGCATTGTCAGTGTTTTGCGTTCATCTTTTTGTAATTTATGGGCATCAGTGTACTGAATACCTAAATGGAACCCAGGATCACCATGTGGAAATAATAGTGGGTATTGTAGGGGCATAAGTAAATAGTGCAAATTTGAAATATATTGCAGTCCTTGATTTTTATCATGCACAATAATATCACGTTTATAGCTGTCAGTTGTAAAATCCCCAACAATTAAAAGAGCAATGTCGTCGTGTGTGGGTAAATTGTACTGGACATCACCAGTATTTTGTGGAGCCAAAATCCTTATTGCTACACGTTCGTCAGGAAATTCTTTAATTCTATCTCTAGCTTGTCTGAATTTTTTTAACAAGCGGGTTTATGTCGTCTAACATATGCATCAATGTTGCAACGATTTTTCGATCCAACTCACCATGTAAATCATCATCTTCTTTGCACAGTGCTTTTATTCTATTTTCGATTTCATCTTCAGTAGCATATATGTACAATTGAGCAAACTTTGGGTTACCATCATGAGGAAGTAATGTACCAATTCTATGGTAAACCTGCCCGCTTATTCGAAAAACATATGGGCCATTACCATCGTTGATTTTTTTGTCTATGTTGGCACCAAAAGAAGTAAAATTAAATAGACAATTATATTGCCTAATATGGTTCATAAATTCACGACTTTCATGACCTCCATTGAAGCGCATAAGGTTTGCAAGTTCTGGAGGGGGTACCAAAAATTGTGGTAAATTCACACGCCCACCGCTACAACAGCGGTTATTGATAATGTGCCTCTTCTTCCAGCTGGACCCTTTCTCTACATGTTCATCCCACCAGAAGAATGCACCACAATGGTGGCATGTATAACAAGGTGCTCCTAGACGTGATCGACGACTATATGTAGCTGATTAGGCAAAAGGGTAATCCACTTTAGTTGTTTATTTATTATGTGTACATGAAGAGCAAATGATTTATTTTTCTGGTAACTGGATTACCTTTAAGGGCGTCTGCATACTCCTCACTAAGAGGCAATTTTACATGGCCATTGGCATCACGCAATGGCCCTGATTGTACTAATTTCTTCTGTCTTCTGAATTTAATACGGGCGAAACGATTTTCATTTGAATGTCGCGTAGGGTACTTAGGGAAAAAGTTGCCGACAGAATTGGACTTTGCTCGTTTATTAGTACAGGCAGAAGAAGTTGAGGCTTCGGCTCCTTCTACGACGGAATGGTTACGTTTTTTGCGCATTGTAATTTTACTTTTCTAACTCACCTGATCCATATCCCAAAGGAACATATTATGTAAAGGATTGCAGCATAGTATTAAATTTGATAGCAAAAACTGAAAGGAGTAATTACCTGTCCAAAAGCCATTTGAGATGATGAACGACTGAGCACAAGAATGGACAATAGGAAGCTGCAGAATCTGCCCAAATCAACTGTGAACGCGTAGCATGAACATCACCTGCACAAATTTTTGTTGGGAGAGGATATGAGTATCTTTTTTTGAGACGACACGAGGACATTGATGCAATTTGCAGGTAGCATACCTGAGCATGTCGCCAAAGAAGATGTTGCTGCTGGAGTAAGATGTGCATAGACAGCCAGGGAGGGAAGCATTATATAGTACCTGCGAGGTTTGCGACTTTACGAGGCATTAAGCAAATGAATGAATGAATGATAATAGGCCATAATCGCGAGGTTGAAGGGGACAGAGCAGTTTTCAGTAGAACAATGCCATGATTGTGATCTTGAAGGAGAGGAGAGAGCAGTTTCCAGCAGAACAATGCCATCAATGCGAGCTTGAAGGAGAGGAGAGAAGTTACCAGTACAGGAGGCGTCTCTCCCTCTCTGCCACGCGCTGGATTGGATCGGCTCGGCCCGGATCCTGCTCCGCCGGTCGCTGGGATCGACCGGATGGACTCGTCTTCACCTGGATCCCGCTCCTCCGGTCGCTGGGATCGACCGGATGGACTCGATCCCATCCCTGAACTCAGGTGGACGGACGCACCCGACGGTCTTCGATGGATGGAACCGGCCGCCCCACTCTGATTCCGGATCGATGCGCTCCCGTTCCCCGGGACAGTCACCCCGTTCCCCTCACCTCGATCGGGACTCGATTAGGGTTCGCTCGGTTGGGCTCGCGAGTAAAGCCGACGCGGTCGCTGTCCCTCCTTCGAATGGGCTGCCGGCTCGCCAAAGGCCCAATGCACCACAGGCCTCGGTTTCGGCCCGTGGAGCAGCAGCCCACAGGACAGTCGGGTCCAGTTAACACAGACTGCGGAATAGATCGGCACATCCATGAAATCGGACGGCCAGGAAGTCCAAGATCGCGAAAACGGACGGCCGAAAACGCAAATCGCTGTGAGGGCAGGGATTAGGTGTGGTTATACTGTCCTTAATATACAAGGCACTATTCACACTCAAGGGGTTGCTATGCATCATACTCCCTCTGTCTCAAATTAAGTGACTCAACTTTATACTAAAGTTAATACAAAGTTGAGTCATTTATTTGGGACAGAGGGAGTAGATGGCTAGCTCGCTCTAGGGTTTGCATGCATATTACTTGCCAGCTCGCTCAGCGTGCGTAGAAACGCCGCGGACTTAAGAGCGTTTCTGCCTCTGCCATATCAGAGGTTTGCTACAAATGGTCAGATTGTGCTAAAATTTTCTAGAAGGGTCAATTCATGCTAATCATGTCCTAAAAGGTCAAAACAGTGATTTTGGGCATACATATATGCCGCAGAGATTAATTTGTTGCTCTCTCTTGCATATACTACCTCCGTCCTGATTTATTGGTCTCCTTTGTATTTTGTATTAGATTTTGACCTTAGATTTAACTAACAAAATGTTAATGCATGTAACCAAAAATAATATCACCGGAAACTATGTTCAAATACGAATCCAATGATATAATTTTTGATGACATGTATTATTATTTTCTTAGATAAATCTATGGACAAAGTTTGGCCCAAAATACTAAGGGGGCCAATAAACCAGGACGGAGGTAGTATGTTGCAGAAATCTGCATTTGCATGCATAGTTTCCCTTTGTTTTTGTGCAAAATCATATTTTTGATGTGCAAATGTGTTGACAAAAGTAAACGTGGATATGAACAACCGAGCATGAACAATAAACAAGTTGATCGATAATTACAGATGTTCCCTACGTAAGATATTAAAAAATAAATACACAATTGAAACAAATAGTTGAGACATATTCTTATTATTAGAACAACTACGGGCGGTTTCAAAAGAATACAACAAATTAGACTATTAGTCTTGCTCCAATGGGTTGCCGGCTCAAAATTAAGGAAGGAACTCAATTTGAAGGCGACGGAAGGTTAAAGAGGCGCGCATCGATGTGGCCTTTGCACTCTGTTGCACTCAGCCATGGATGCATAGCACAGATCCAACACTAGGCACCAGTAGCAACAATTGCCCGGTTTGCAGTCTCTACGATGGACGCAGAGCCCGCCCGGTATATTGATCTTGTGGCCGTCCATGCCTTTGATGACGCGGCCTGTTGAGCCAGAGAACAAAAATTTAGGAAGGAATGGCTTCATGGCGTATGTGCTAGCTAGTGCATGCGACTTGCATTGAGCGTAAAGGGTAAAACACGCGAGAAACAGCAGAGGGAGCAGCAAGGCTGGTGCACGCGTGCGACTCTTGTGCATGTCCATGGAGCTGAGATCGATGATCTGATGGATGCTTGGTTGATGTGTGTTGTAAATGGGATAATATATGTGTTCTAACCAGCTCTACCATATGGACTCGGTTGTCCTCCATATACTGAGATGGATATTGTTCGTGCCGATCTACCCGCATCAATTGCAATTATTTTCTTCGTTTCATCTGTGATCTTCTCAATTAATAGACAATATGAATGTTGGCAATCAATTAAATGGATAGATATATTGCATGCGAGAAGGGAAATCCAACGCAATCTTTTTTTTTATCTTTTTTTTTCATGGTAATACGTGTCTTATTTATATTATAAAGATGAAAGTGCAAGTCACGTAATGACCGACATGACAAAACTGAAAAGATAGCAGAACATCTCTGAGCTTGACACCAACACCCGTCACCTGCCTCCGGCACCACCACAGCAGCCACCGAAGAAAAGAATGACAGATCACCTCCTCACCCGAGCTCGACACGGCTACATCGCTGATAAGCAGCTTTGTGGACCTCCAAGGTGGCTCACCAAAAGTGAAGCCATTGCCGTTGAAAGAATCAGACCGGGGCAACACTCCGGACACACCATCGAACTCCAGATCTAGCACCCAACCACGACTAAGACGCCGAAGGAGGAAACCATACCTGCCATCCACGAACCACGAACTCAGCACACGTTTCGTCTTCCAGATGTCGCCAATGCAGACCACAATCTGCATCCGCTCCTGGACTACCTCCCAAGCTTCGCGCCGACGCTGGAGCAAACGCCGTCGCAACGGCGGAGCTCGAGGACACAGGTCCACCATGAGGATGCCGACGCCGCCACACCATAATTGCTTGAACAGACTGGTTTCCAAATCCTTCTCCAACCATAGGGCCGATGGCCTTGTCAGGGAAGGATCCGAAGAATCTTTATTCAACACTGTCATCGTCGCCGCCGAAGCCAAGAAGATGAACAGCCTAAAAATCTAGACTACAAGGAAGTAAAAACGATCCACACGCGTGGATCCGGCGACCCCTCTCACCACCAACGACCGAGGTCGCCGGCGGAGGGGAGCCGCCGAAGAACGGTGCTGGAAGATTGGCGTCTCCTGGCGGCGGCTAGGGTTGGAGCCGCCAGGGACAAGAGGAACGGCGCTCACCCGAGCCAGGCGCTGACGAGAGGAACGGCGCTCACCCGAGCCAGGCGCTGACTATCTTTTTTTTAATCTGACGGTTGCGCTCTTCTCAACTACCTAAATAAATAGATTTTATACGGTAGGGAAGGATGGAATTGGTAAGGTACGTACTCAAGCCTACCACCAATTCATACGGATGCAGCCAACGAATTTTTCTTTTGGCGAGAAAAAAAACCAGCAACGACTTTAGCATCCAACGAGAATAGAAAAAAGCGCGAACCAACTTGTGGTTGGATGGTTAGAGGGACAGTGGTATCCCAGCCCATCAGGGTTACAAAAGTGGGGGAGCTTTGCGGGAGTGTGGACACGCCAAACGTACGAATCTGACACCCCAGGCCCACCCAAAACACTTTCCCGACCCCGCGACCCCATCCTCTCCATTTTCTCTCCTTCCTTCTTTCCCTCTTGCCGTCGCTGCCGCTCCACCACCACGCCACACCCATGCCGGAAATCTGCGGCTCCGTCACCTCCAGTTGTCCCCTCTTCTTTGTAGCAATGGATTCCGATTTAGAGTACATATACGAGCAGTATGTTGAGTCGTCTGACGGCTCGTCGGACGAAAAGGAGTACGCTGATGAGCCGGCGATGATGCAGGCGGTCCTTGAAGACGTGGAGCGTGCGGAGGAGCATGTTCTCAATTTCAAAGGCTCGATCAAGGGTCGTCAAGCATCGACCAACTCACGAGCAGCTGAAGGAAGATTCGATTGAGCATCAGTGGGCGGTGAAAGAGGACAACAATGTTGGGATGTAATATTTGAACTTTTTTAAATTTGAACGAGTGCTGCATTCGTCTATTTGAACGTTTGTACCCTTCGCATGCGGCTATTTGATCATGCGGGCTTGGAAAAAAATGAGGAAGGTCGGATTATGCGGCTATGGTTGGATGGCTGCATCCCGCATCCGTGTCCGTGGATTGGTCCCCTGTCTCCGAACGGTTATGGGAGGTTTTTTGCAGTTTGCGGTAGGAGATGCCCTTAGCAATTTGTCAGGATGCGGAATTTTGTGACATAGTTCTAGGCACACCTGCTAAGGCATTTTCATTTTAAAATACTATATATATGACAAAGCAATATTTTTCAAGTTCATGAACATTTGTTTTTCCAAATTCATGAATATTTTTAAAGTCCATGATTTTTTAAAATGGACAAACATCTTTCAAGTTTATGCACATTTTATTAGATTTATGAACATTTTGCTAAATTCATGAACATTTTGCAAATTCCAGAAAACATCTTCTAAATTCACAAACATTTTTCATTTCGTTAACATTTCTGAAGTACTAAAACACCTTTCAAATTCATGAACAATTTTATTTTATTTTATTTAAATTGATGAACATTTTTTAAATTCATGATATATTTTCTCACTTCATGAACATTTTACGAATTGTGATACTTTTTTCAATTTCACAAAAAATATATGTTGCAAACATTTTTTTAAATTCATGAACATATTTTCAATTTTTTTTAATATTTCCAAAACTTAAGATTTTTTTTATCCCAAAGGCAAGAATTTATTTGAAAATGAAAAAAAATCCTTTTACATGCCCATGTACATGCTGCCTTTTTTTACAGTACGTACTCACTGCTTTTGTAAAAGGACCATGTACATAGCTAGTAGGTCTATAAAGAAGAAAATCGTGAAGAAGAAAGAACAGAGGCCGTGTGGAAGAAAAAAAAACAAAGAAGAAGAAAAAGACTGTACGTAATAAATTCTCCTTCTTTGACTGTCACTAATGGGCCTCTGCTGGGCCAAGCGATGTGGCCGTGTGAGCGTGAGGGACGCAACCGAGCGAGCATGATCGACGCTACCGCGTGTTCCTCGCTACGAGCGACACGTACCTAACACACCCTTTTTTGACACTCTTTTTTGTCAGAAATTTCAGCCATTACTAAAAGTTAATGTTCATGGGGCATGCACCCTTTTTTGGCTATGTTCAAAGGAATACCCTATTTGACGCACCTTGCCGTCAAATTGTCGGCAATTGAACTTATCTCGACATGAGCCGGCCCATCTCCAGCGAGGCCTGCGTTCCAGAGATCCCATTTTGGGGAACCTTCTAGAAGGTTCCTGAACCGATTTTTTTTGTTTTTCGTTTATCTTTTCCCTGTTTCCTTTTTTCTCTAGTCCTTTTTTTCTTTTTTATTTTTTTCTATTTCTCTTTTTCCTTTCCCTTTTGTTTCTCTTTTTTTTCTTTAATTATTATTATTATTATTATTTTCAGCAAATGTTCATAATTTTAGTCATTTTTCCAAAATGATCCTGTTTTAAATTTTGTTCAGAAATTCTAAAAAAAAAATAGAATTTCAAGTCATGTTTGCTTCTTTCACAAAGAAGAAGGAACTTCAAAATAATTTAGAATTTCAGATTTAAAAAATGTCCCAACTTTAGATTTGTTTGCACATTCAAAACTTTGGTTCGTATTTTAGTTTTTGTTCTCAAATACAGAAAATGTTCGGGTATTTTAAAAAATATTCCTACTTTAAAATTTTATTCACAAATTAAAAATATGTTTATGTTTTGAAAGTTTTTGTTCGCAGTTTCAAAAACTGTTCCTACTTTCAAATTCTGTCCAGAAATTCAAGAAATATTCTTGTTTTGAAAGTTTGTTCGCAGTTTCAAACAATGTTCCTACTTTCAAATTTTGTTCAGAAATTCAAGAAATGTTCATGTTTTGAAAGTTTGTTCGCAGTTTCAAAAAATGTTCCTAATTTCAAAATTTGTTCAGAAATTCATGAAATGTTCATGTTTTGAGAGTTTGTTTGCAGTTTCAAAAAATGTTCCTACTTTCAAATTTTCTTCAGAAATTAAAGAAAAGTTAATGTTTTGAAAGTTTGTATGCAATTTCAGAAATAAGCAATTTTAATTTTTTTCCACAAATTCAAAAATTGTTCATCTTTTGAAAGTTAGTTCACAATTTCAAAAAATGTACGCATTTTTTTTGTATTCACAAATTCAGAAATCTTTCCGCTTTCCAAAATTATTCACAATTTCAAATAAATGCGATTTTGGAAAAATGTTCCAGCTTTCCAAATTTGTTCACAAATTCAAGAAATACTCATTATTTTAAAAAAAATTCACAATTTCAGAAAAATGTTCGGAGAATTTGGAAAAATGTTAACATTTATTACTTTTGTTCACCAATTCAAAAAATGGGAATTTCCAAAAAATATTCCCGCTTTCCAAATTTGTTCACATCATCAAAATGTTCAAGTTTTTTAAAATTTGACAGCGTATTCCAAAAAATTCTCGGGGAATTTAAAAAATGTTCATGTCTTGAAAATTTTGTTCGTAATTTTGAAAAATGTTCGCGCTTTCACTTTTTTATTCATGTTTGTAAGAAAATGTTTTGCATTTTCTAGAAATTCTTCTTAATTTCGGTAGAAAAATCTCATTTTCATTTTCTTCCTTATAAAAAAAAAGTTTGAGATTCCCAAAAATGTTTCAAGTTTTAGTTTTTTTGCTATGAAATATGAAAATGTTTGCGTTTCAAAACATATTAACTTTTTTCAAAAAAAAAATCACGTTCCAAATTTTAAGTCTGTTGCGGCTTATGTTCGTATAAGGTGGACTGCCATTTTATGTACGAAATCCAAGGAATTAATGTGGCTATTAGCGTAGCTCACTTGCAGTAGGTCATCTGTTCGATCCTTGACGTTGTTGTATGTTTCTTTAAGTATGGCGCTGCAATCCTAACACTTGAAATTGACTGTCGCTGTGGCTAGCTCAGCTCGCCATTGAGAACGAAATCGCAGGATCGATTCCTAGCTCAAGCACTCTATAATTTTCTTCCTTTTTTCATCTCCCGATCGTGTCACCGAAAATGGGACAGCCCAGGTTAGCGGCGCCCTTTGCGAAACGTCGGCACATTGCCGCAACGAGCGGCATATAGGAGGTCCCATGTTCAAAGGCCTAGACAGTAAAAACAACCACAACTCAATAGGTCCAGGCCCAATAGGTGGGTGGCGGTGGCGGTTGTTGTGGTGATCTGGAGGGGGAGATCTCCGGTTCGATACCCGCAGGCGTCAAACAGCCGAGGTGACGCACATGAGCGAGTGCATAAGGCCGGCCCTGTAAGTGTTACAGTAGCCGTAACTCTCTGTATAGAGCATGATTACTGTAGAGAAACGTACACTGTAGCACTCGATTGTTCCTTGTGTATTAGAAAACTAAATAAAAAATGTTCATCCTACATTAACGAATTGTTCACCGTGTATTAAAAAATGTTCACCATGTGTTAATGAAACAAAAGGGTTAGAAAAGCTTAAAAAACAAACAAAAAACCAGAAAAACTTGAAAGGAACAGAAAAAACTGAAAAGAAAAACAAACCAGAAAAATAACAGAAAAAACGAACTAAAAAAGGTAGCAGCGAACGCGCAGCACGTGCTGCCGCTAACTGGGCTGGCCCACCCGTGGGTACTGTGGACGTAACCACTTCTCTTTGCCGTCCCTCTCGCAAGATAAGGCGGAAAATCCTATATGCCGCACACTGCACCAAGTTGTCGAGCTGTCGCACATGGATTCACTAGCAAGGAATGATCTGGCCCGACCCGTCCAGCGCTTCAGATATCCCGGTTTTGGGAACTTCTTCCAGGAGGTTCCTAGCTGGTTTTTCCGGTTTTGGGATCTTCTCGGAGGTTCCTGTAACCTTTTTTTTGGGTTTCTGTTCCTATTTATTTTTTTATTTTTTCCTATTTCTTTTTTTTTCATTTCTCTCTTTTTTCTGTTTCTTTTTTGTTTTTATTCCAAAAAATCATGGTTTTGAAAAATGTTCGCATTTTACAAAAGTAAGAAGTTTCAAAAACTGTTCTCGTTTTCAAAATATGTTTATGTTTCCAAACATTGTTCACGTTTTCAAATTTGTTCCATAGTTTCAAAAATTATTCGTGTTTTCACAAAACTGTTGTATTTCCAAATATTGTTCCTGTTTTAAAAATTGTTCGCAAATTTCAAAAAATGTTCTTGCTGTAAAAAAAATGTTTTTCCTAAAATAGTTCAGGTTTTCAATTTTGTTCTGCAGTTTCAAAAATTATTCACAAATTTGAAATATGTCCCTCTTTTCAAATACGTTTTGGAGCTTTAACAAATGTTCATGTTTTCTATTATTATAAGAGTTTTAATATATATTCCCGTTTTCAATAGAAAATGTTCAAACAAATCTTGGTGATTTTCTAATATGTTCACATTTTTTTTTAAATGGTTTTATTTTATTTCAAATTGTTTTAGAAAAATCCTGAACATGTTTTGAATAATACGAATAATTTCTGAAAACACAAACATTTTTTTTTAATTTGTGAACAAATTTCAGTATCGAGAAACTTTTTGGGATTTCAAAACAACATTCAAAAACCTGAAAATGATAAAACGAAATAACAAAAAATAGAAAAAGGAAATGTTTGGATCTGCGTTGTTTCCGGTTCTTATAAAGTTGCCCTGCTCTGTAATCATTAACTCTACTGGCTAGCACAACAAACTCTATCGACGGAGGTGTCGGGTTTGATCATTGGTAGTGCGCGAAGTTTTTTGCGAATTTGTGCTACAGTGCACGCCCTCTTCTTTCTTCTTTCCGCTCGTGCGCCAGTGGGTTGGCCCAGTCGATCGCTTGTGTGCTTGCTGCAATAAGCGCCAGATAGGAGCTCCCAGATAGGGGATCGCTCACGTAGTTCGTCCCTCTCGCAAGATGCGGACTGTCCCATTAATTCCGTTTGGTAACTGCTGTAGCTTAGCATACATAGTATGATTTGTTTTTTTTTGTTTTTCTCTTCTAGGTATGGAGTACCGTTTCATAGTTTTCAATACTATATTTTTTTCCAATACACACTGAATAATTTTTAATTTATGGAGAACAGTTTTTAATAAATGGTGAACATTTTTTCAAATATATTTTGTTTTTAATGTATGGTGAACTTTTTAATATACAGTGAACTTTTTCAAATATACACTGAACAAATTTCTAATATACAATGAATATCTTTTTGTATACAGTGAACTTTTTTCAATTTACGGTGAACCTTTTGTAATCTATGGTCATTTTCTTAATATACAGTGAACATTTTTCGAAATACACACTGAACAAATTTCTTATATACAATGAACATTTTTCATATACAATGAATTGTTTTCAATATACGGTAATTTTTTTAATATATGGTGAACCATTTTCTAATACACACTGAACATTTTTTTCCCAAAAATGATGTTTGCGAATCCTGAAAACTAGAAAACCGCGGAAAGAAACACATAAAATAAATGTTTGCGGATTTGCAAAAAGTGTTCATGAATTCAAAGAGATGTTCAAGAATTTGAAAAAAGAAAAAATGAACAAGAAAAAGGCAAAAGATAAAAAGAAAAGAAAAAACAAAATAAGGAAAATGAAATTAAAAAACAACCAGAAAATCAACAGAGAAAAGAAAAGAAAAGCCTAAAAATCGACCAGGAAACTTAGACCCACGTCTAACTGGCATGGGCGATCGCCTGATACGTATCACAACGGGCGATACATATCAATCGGGAAGGCGCCATGAATGCACAATGTCAAAAATAACAATAACGACAACACACAAGGGCCACAATCTAGCTCTGGCGTTAGTTAGATGTGATATAACAATGTCACATCTAGATGAGCCTTAGATAAACCCTAAAAAATTATGAATTCTCTTAAAGTTTAACCCCCAACCAGCCTGGGTACCACGTGGAAGCCTATCAAATTCTCCTTCTTCGCACATGTTGCCCCGTCGGCCTCTCCTAGCTCTTGTATCGCCATTCTCCTTCCCTACATCGTTGTTGACGCCAACATCCCGCCGATGGCCAGCCATGCGCTACATGAAGCACGCGACCATTGTCGTGGCCAGAGCTTCCTTGTGCACCGCATGCACAAGAACTCCAGCTATGTCAACACACTTTGTCCTAGTGCTTGAGGTGTCGGAAATCCCCATTGCCTCCATGGCCGCCGAGGATGTGACTGTCTCCACCGCCGCCTCTAAGTTCCCCTCCTCGAGGAGGATGGCCATCAACATCTTCACCGGCATCCTAGCCATTGTTGGCTCTTGCACGACGGCCACCGCCGCCACCTCGCCCGTCGGCACCGTTTTCGTCGTCAACTCCATATTCCGCTACACCCCCTACAAGTTCACCATCACACCTCCTGTCGCGAACTTCTCCTCCACATGCTGGGGTGCATAACTTTGAATATTTTCAAACTTTTAAAATTGGGCACTTTCTTTCAAAAATCCAATGCTGGGGATATCGCTTATCGGGAACTTATCGGTCGACCCATGATAAGGGGTAAGTCGGCCAGTTTATCGGCATATCGGCCAATTTATCGCCATATCGGCTGATTTATCAGCCGATTTATCTTATCGGTCAGACAACGGTAAGCGATAAATCGGCCGATTTATCGGAATATCGGAAGATATCTTGAACAGTGCAAAAATTTGTTCCCAAAGTTTCACAATTAAGCATTGAGCAAGGAAAATTACAATACACCTTGCAGTGAAAGACAAGCACATAAAAATATGAATATCTGAGACTTTGAAGATGATGTATCCAACTATATAGGGATTGTTTCCTTTGGAGTTAAACGGAGGGGTAGATCTCATACTATCCTGTGGGCTATTTTTTTCAACAAAGGGTAGATTTTATTTACTCAAAATGAAGCATCAGGTGGATACTAACACAGTGAGAACACACCTGACCTTTGCATAGATAGGATGCACGCAACCAACACCAGTGCACACAAACACACACAAAAATCCACCGACGAATAGCTAAGTCATATAACCCCCACAAAAAGGAATTGCAAAGTCATATAAGACCAAAGCTAGGCCTAAGCAGGGGTAAAAATCCAAAGAGATCAAATCCCACAATCAACAAACTACAACAAGGAACATATTTGCACGAACCATTTCATGACATCATGAGGACAACAAGGATCTTCAACCTCAAGGCCTTCAGGAAGTGAGCGACACTCGAGCGCTTCCGTCATCGGATCCAACGTCCAAAGGCTAGAGTCTAGGTTTTTCACCCTGAACAACCAACCTGAACATATCCGAGTAATGGCTTCAACAAGGCAATGACATAAAACCATAGCCATTGCTAGGTATGAAAACTCGAGTCGGATTTAGATTTTCACCCCGGACCTCGAGATTGGGTACTCAAGAAGTATCACTGACGGTGTCCTGGACTAGGGGGTACTGACCTAGTCGGCCCATGATCTCTAGATGGGCCGACGAGCCCCAGTGCTGGATATGATGGACTCTAGAAGCCATACGCAGGAGGGGAGATCAAGATCGTGTCCACCGAAGACTTGTCATGTAATCCAAGACTACTCCTGCCGCCTTACGCCTAGATGCTGAGCTTGTAACCCTAGATACCCTACTCGGCGTGTATATAAGCCGTGGGTTTTAGCCCATAGAAGGGACATCAACGCAATATTATTCACCTAGCCCTAGAGTTAGACCACAGCTTACGATCTCGAGGTAGATCAACTCTCTACTTGATATTTTTCCAATAATATAAACGACAGCAGGACATAGGGTTTTACCTCCATCAAGAGGGCCCGAACCTGGGTAAACATCGTCTCCCTGTTCCTGTTACCATCCTTCTAAGATCCACAACACGGGAACCCCTACCCTGAGGTCTGCCGGTTTTCACACCGACACTGGTGCTTTCATTGAGAGTTCCATTGTGAGATCGGCAAAAGAATCGATGGGATCGTCGGTCAACGACCTCACCCGCATGGACATGGCTCTCGCGCCTAGTGCACCTCTCACAGAAGCAACCCTTCTCCCTTGCGAGACAGGGGCGACCCGTGACTCCTCCCCGGCCTTGGCCAAAAATCCCTCTAAAGGCGATGGGTCCAGGTATTTCCTGGATAGTGATTCAGAATGTGGTCGGCTAGGCTTGGCCAATCATCCTGACCTCCAGATCAGTTCAACCGATCTGACTGCTCCAGGTTCGATGATGGGTGAAGGCGCTGGGGTTACAAGCCCACAACTTACGAATGTCGAAGTTCGCCCACCCACCTCCCACATCGAGTACTGTCCCGACAACTCGGGACCACCAGATGTCTGGGATCTAGCCTACATACAACAGATCCCCGGCAAATCAATAAGGCAGTACTGGGCTAGGTTCTTACTTGTCAAAAATAAGATCCCGGATTACCAGGACTCGGATATTATAACTGCCTTTCAGCATGGATGCAAGGACAAGGGCGTCTCGAACACCCTGACCCGCCGTTGTGTTCAAACACTTTCAGAATTGTCCGAGCTAGTGGCCATATTTTGCACCACGAGGACGCCTGGCTAGCCGGCAAAAGAACATATTTGATCTGTGAATGCGATTTAAAATGCGATCAACCAGCACCTCGGCGCGAGCTCAGTACGCGGCAAGCGCCAGCTAAGCGCCCTAGGAAGAAGAAAACCTCGGGCCACCCCAGGAATACACTAGATGGCTCGATAAGTCATGTACAATACACGCTATCTTGCTAAACTCCTGCCCAACCCACATCCTTCATGTTAGCTGGGTGGTAAGACAAGTGGCCAGCGGAGGGGCCGCCGTCTTGACCGGCACTCCCTATCGCACTGAGGAGACCTCGGACGAAGATGAGATCATGATTATCTATGAAACTTTCTCGTCCAACAACCAACACAAATGAGACCTACGGGAGATCAACTCCGTACGACAGGCTCCAAAACGGATGCGTGAATAGACACGTCGATCACCTTCGATCATCAAGACCAACCGAGGTCGATCCTGAATAGATGCCCCGCCGCACTGGCCCTCGACCCCATAGTGGGTAGTTGCGGTCTCCGAAAGGTGCTCACGGATGGCGGCAGCAGCATCAACCTCATATACGCAGATACTCTGGACAAGATGCAAATCGATACATCGCGCATTGAACAGAGTAGCACCACCTTCAAAGGAATCATACCAGGGCGAGAAGCACGTTGCAAAGAAAAAATAACTCTGGACGTGGTCTTCGGAACGCCGAAAAACTATCGCTCCGAGGAGGTTACCTTCCACATCGCCCCCTTCAAGAGTGGATATCACGCTCTCTTAGGGCGGGATGCCTTCTTTAAGTTACAGGCTATACCACACTACGGCTACATGAAGCTCAAGATGGCGGGCCCAAACGGGATAATCATTGTCTCTAGTGATCCGGACAGAGCACTTAAAGCGGAAAATAAAACGGCGTCGCTCGCCCTCGACTCCCTATCCGAAGCACTCGCGGCCGAGCAACTAACCGCGCTGCGATCCGAAGTTGATCGAGATGTTGTAATCCTCGACAAGCGGCCGAAGTCTACCTTGTTTAAGCCGGCCGACGAAATAATCAAATTTCAAGTACACCCAACAGATCCAGCTAAGACAACATCCATAGGGGCAAACCTCGACCTAGAAATCGTCGAGGCCCTACGAGACTTCCTTAGGGAGAATTGGGATATTTTTGGCTGGCACCCTTCAGACATGCCGGGAATGCCTCGCAGGCTCGCTGAGCACAACCTAAATATCATTAAGGGCGATAAGCCCGTTAAGCTGGCACTTCGGTGCTTTTCTGAACCCAAGCGTCAAGCAATGGGTGAAGAGCTAGCCAAACTACTGGAAGCTAGATTTATCCGAGATATCAAACACCCTGATTGGCTCGCCAACTTAGTCATGGTAACCATGAAGGATCCACTACAAAAAAAAAGACACATCCGTGACATTTTGGCCCGAACGAATTTTTTTTCTATCATGCCTATGACATTTCTATGACGATAATTGTGACAAAACCCGGTATCATCATAGATGTGGTGGGCTCCTAATTTTATGACAAAAAATCATGACAGAAAATCATGACGCACCTGCATGACATTCTTTGGGCCGTCCATGACGAAAAAAATCGTGGTAGAAGCGAGGGCGAGGAAAATTTCGGGGAGCTCCCGGTTACGGTGGGTGGTCGGGGCCGAGCGATGCACGGAGGGATTGCGCGTTTCTCTCGTACACGTACGCGCATGTGTGCGAGGCATTGGGCTCTAACTGAACCCGAGCGAGGCGTTCGCTTACTGAACCCGAGCGATTGCACTTGCTACGTTACTGAACCCGAGTGATCGATTCCTTGGCTGTTAACTAAACCCGAGCGATTCCTTCGCTACTGCTGCTAACTGAACCCGAGCGATCGATCGCTGCTGCTGCTACTTACTGAAGCCGATCGAACCTGCTGCCTCTTGATGAACAGTGAATGTGGGGGTTGGTTGAACGAGTCGAGACGTACGTGGTTGGGGTTGGATGAACAGTTCCCGGTGGAGGTCGGATGAACAGGACCCTGTGGTAGTAGAGGCCGTTGCTGCTGGATGAACAAGACCCCGATCGAGGAGCTGGTGGGGGTGGATGAACAATAGCCGGTGGAGGGACCCTGTGGAGGGCTGGTTGAACAGGACCCCGTGGAGGGCTGGTTGAATAGTAGCCGGTGGAGGTTGGATGAACGGGACCCGGTTGAACAGTAGCCTGTGGAGGCTGGATGAACAGGACCCCCGTCGATGAACAGTAGCTGGTGGAGGCAGGGGGAAGTCGACGATGGATGAACAATAGCAGGTGGATGCTGGAGGAAGTCGATGGTGGATGAATAGTAGCAGGTGGAGGCTGGAGGAAGTCGACGGTGGATGAACAGTAGCCTATGGAGTCCCGTTTTGCGGTACGCCACACCCCTCCCGATGAACAGGACCCCTGTTTCGACCGTAGTGCTCCAACACACAAGTCTGTTTCCTCCGTTTTGCGGTACGCCACACCCCTCTTGATCAACAGGGCCCCGTTTCGACCGTAGGCACTCGAACAGATGTCCGTTTCCTCCATTTTGCGGTATGCCAGATCCTTCCCAATGAACAGGACCCCGTTTCGATCGTACGGGGTCGAGCAGAAAGGCCGTTTCCTCCGTCCTACGGTAAGCCAGACCTCGTTTCGGCTGTTCCGTCCAAGCCGGTTGGCTCCCGATGAACACGACGCCGTTGCTGCCGTCCGCTGCCTCTCCATATACACGAGCCCTGGCCGTACGTATGCGCGAGTAGGCGTTCGAGACCCCGCCCGTATGTACGTACGTGGCCGTATTTTTTGCGATCGGGATGTATGTACGGGTACACAGTTTAGAAGGGACTGCCTGAACTGCTACGTCGGGGGCTCTACTACTACACATGTCGCTGCTTGCTCGGCAACGGTTCATTGTTGCAGAGAGACTGATTGACCAGTATGTACGTACAAGTTCGCGACCAGACAGACAACGCTACATACGCTTCGACCGGGTGGGTCCCAGCTGTCAGGGAGGATAAGGACAAACTTCCTTGCATGCGAAGATATAGCTGGTGGGTCCCGGCTGTTAGGGGGAGGAATCATTTTTATTTTGCAAGTAATAAGGAGGCACTTCCTTGTGTTCGAAGATGTAGCTGGTGGGTCCAGCTGTTAGCCTCACAGCCTAAAGTCCTCTTCCGATGGCTGTCATTCGTTGACCACGCCGCGCCGAGAGCACCAAGGCAGTGGACGATGGCGAGGCCTAAGAAAGGAACGACGCGGAGCCAGGAAGACGCGGCAGTGGATGCCCACGCGGAGGGGAGTACGAGGGTTGACTGCTTCAACTGCGGTGTGAGGCTGCCGTCGCCGGAGAATAACAGGAGCTGTGGGTGAGTAGAGGGATGGCATGGCATGGCCAGCGGTGGTAGCACAGCCGGCCACGGGAGGCAGTAGCAGGCGGTCCAGCCGGCGCTGGTTTCGGCGGCTGGAGCAAGAAGATAAGAGATTGAAGAAGCAGCTCGGCCATTGGATGTTAATCCAACGGTCACTGCTGCTAGAATCATTTGTTGACTAGGTTAACAAAGCCCTGCGTATGTGTCAACTTAGTAGGCCCACAAGTCAGCCTCCAAATCAGCTGGGTCCGAGCTAGCAGGGGGAGGAATCATTTTTCTTTCGCGTAATAAGGAGGCACTTCCTTCAGTGCGAAGATGTAGCTCGTGGGTCCCAGCTGCCATGGGGGGGACTTTTTTTTCGCATAATAAGAATGAACATCCTTGCGTGCGAAAATTGTAGCTGGTGGATCCAACCTGTCAGGGGGAGGAATCGTTTATTCCTGCATAATAAGGAGGCACTAGCTTGCGTGCGAAGATGTAGCTGGTGGTTCCCAGCTGTCAGACTCTCGACGTACTCCATGTTGGCTCTCGTTGTTGACCACGGATCATCGAGCGGTCCACGGCGGTGGACGACGGCGAGTCCCTGGCGGAGGGGAGTACGAGGGACTGGTTCGGCTGCCGAGTGAGGCTGCCTTCGCCGGAGAATAACAGAAGGTGTGGGAGAGTACTGGTATGACCTGGCCACCGTTGGGAGTAGGCTGGGGCGGTGAGGCCTGCGCGACAGTACAACCGGCCACGGGAGGCAGATGCAGGTGCTCCAGCCGGTGATGGTTTTGGCGGCTGGAGCAAGAGCAACTAGACCAGAGATTGAAGAAGCAGAATCGTCGTTGGATGTCAATCCAACGACTACAGATGTCAGAATAATTTGTTGACTTTTTGTTTTAGACCATAAAATTGTTTTGTTCACTAAATGGACAACACCTTGCGTAGGCTTCGTCTAGTGGGCCAGCAAAGTCAGCTTCGAAAGCTGTGGCGGAATGCAGCCCATTTATTTAGGTTTTACAGCCCATTTCATTTTGTTTGCCAATACATCTATTTCCTGGGCTTTGACTCAAAAAATAATCTATTTCCTGGACTGGGTAAAAATAATAATGCCGATTTACTATTTATGATAATTTACAGCGCATTTGATTATTTATTCGAATACACCTATTTACTGGGCTGGGTGAAAAATAATATTGTGTACATGCAGCCCATTTATCATTTCTGATAATTTACAAGCCATTTGATTTTAGTAGAAATGGACCCATTTTCTGGGATGGGTGAAAAAACAATGATGGTCTGGACTAAGCATTTCGTATAAAAAATAATATTGAGATAGGAATATTATAAAAAAAATTAAGTTGGGCTTGGTAATCTTATTATATAAAAAATGAACTGAGTTGTGTATTTTATTAAAAGAAACATAGGCTAGGCTGCGCTTATTTTAGGATCTTGTGTACAACTATCGGCCCAGTTGCATTGCTGATTTTCAACGAAAAAGCCCTATGTAGTATAGTACAACTTTACAAGGCTACTCAGCCCACATTCAACGACGCCTGAAAAGGCCCAAACAAGGCTTCTGTACAACTTTTTGAAGTCGCTGAGCTCAATTAATAACTTAAGAAAAAAGTTAGAGTACAGTGGAACCTAATTAAAAGTTGTCATGAGCGAAGAAATAATTCAACGGTCCCACTTGTGTGTGTGTGTGTGTGTGTGTGTGAGAGAGAGACCCATCGGTCGATGCTCGTAAATACATCTTTCAGCCATATGCATTGCTGATGCTCAGTAAAAACTTATATAGTTGACACAATCATATAGAACATCATAGCACACTGAACTTGCATACAAAAATTTCACGCAGGCAGCACAATCAGGGTGGAAGCAGTGGATACCTACGGGTAGGGCTATGTTGAAACCAACGAACTCATACATAATCATTCATCGTCTTTATCAATGATAGCGAAATATCTTGAATGATGTGCAAAGAAAACAGAGAGACAACACAATAAGTTCTGCTAGCACATTAAGTTGACGTACGCCCCTTTCTAAAAAATGTTCAGGTACAAAAATAGAACAGGTCACAATCAAATGTACTGGCACATCAGTGCTTCACACCGATAGCTCGGATTTAACTAGTATCTGAGAAGATTCAGTTGTTACCTCAAATTAGAGCACATCCAGGCAGCCAGCCCTGCCTCTTCTCCCAAAGAAGCAGTGGCCTCCGCCGCACGATGGAGTAGGCCCTGTGCCATCCATCGTTCCGAGCAACATGGGGAAAGTCTGACGTTGACTCCTATAATGGACGTCGTCGACGGACCCTGGCACCAGCGGCAGCGGCAGGACTTCGATTGATGGATTGACCACTTCTTCGACATGCACGAACACTCAATACAGGTACATCCCTAACGTGGTCCGCGGCGGCCTTGGTGGCGACGAATAGTACAACCCCGGTTCCTGCACTAGTATCTCAACACCAATCACCTTTGGTATGGTGGATGGCTTCTTCATCCATGCCATAACCGTCAGAGCCCAGCTGTCTGGAGGAACAAACATACTTACGAGCTCACCTCCTAGGTCGTTGATAAGCTCATTCATGGACTCGATGTTCCAAGCACGTCGAGGCATGCCGTGGAAGGTAAGCTTTATTAAAAACTCAAGCTCAGAGGGCACCGTGTAGGGTAACGCAGCAGAAAACAAAAAATTTCTGACCTACGCACCAGCCCAGGACCACTAGGGAGACTGGATACAAGGTTTGATCTTTTTCATTACCGACTCGTAGCGCAGCGGAAGTAGGGTCAATGACGATCGGCGGTGAAGATCCCCGCAGCTAGGATTTACAACCTCCCAACCGCGAGGATGTACTCCCTCATCTGCCCCACGGACAGCCCTCCGGGAGGCGGTCGGACAATCCCTCGGACGGTGTCACGGACAGCCTTTCGGGAGGCAATCTCAAAACTCGGATGGTCACTCGGACAGCCCTTCTGGAGGACTCACAGAACTCGGACCGTCACTTGGACAGCCCTTCGGGAGGCACTCTCGAACTAAGACCGAAACTACGATCTCTCTACAGAGTTGCACACATACGGTGTCATCTATCCGGCAGGGCATCGCCGTCCAGAACTAGTTCCCACCGGAACCCAGACAGCCTTTCGGCTCTACGAAACTATTTCGCTGGGAGGGAGAGAGAAAGCCATATCATGCAAGGCACTTGTATGTGAGAAAGAGAGTGAGTCTTTAGGCAGCCCCCTCCACCCCTATTTATAGGCCAAGCCCAAGGGTGGCTTCTCCAAGAAGCCAAGGGGAAAAATACCAAAGGGCCCTCAAGGTGGCTTCTCCAAGAAGCCACCCAAAAAGCACTTTCACTATTCATGACTACTTTTTTCAGCGTCCGTTCAAACCAAAAATATTTATGTGGGCTTAGAACATTTCCAGTACCCACTAAAATAATTTTTGATGCATTCCGAAACAATTCCGGATTAGTGATTTTCATCTGCGAAAAGCAACCAAACTGGTTCCGGCAGCTCCGGAACATTTTCGGTTTTTATCCCGAAAAATTCCAGAATGATTCTCGCACCCTCCAAGAATTATCAGGCATGTGCCAAAACCAATTTGACTTAATGGTATCCCTTGAAACAACTTTTCAGTTTTACCGAAACTCATCCGGTGACCTCTCTCTTCGAAACTTTTCCGCTGTCTCCGAAAACTTTTTCCGGAAACTTTCTCTCAGACTCCCTATCTAGTATTCAGCAGATAGATGACCCTTAAGCATGTGACCCTATAGGTTCGGTTAAGTATTGACATGACCTGGAACCCCTTCCGATCAATGATCAACATCGGAGCCATGGACACCCATATTGACCCCTATACCCACACGAATGAATATTCGAGTGAACCTCTAGTTGCCGTGTGCTATTCCTGTTGCTTCACGATATGTTACAAATACCCGAGGTGAGACATGTTGGCATCCCCATGGATCAACAACTTGTCCACTATGCCAGTTACCTCATTACCGGTATTGTTCTCTTTTCTCGTTCCCGTGTTCCGGTATCCCCGTGATCAAATCAAAAAGTGTCTGGCCAGACGATGATGGATAAAATAAAACCGAGAGGACCCTGATATATCTCTCCATCGTCGGAGGAGCAAATCCCAATATCGAGCTATCAAGTTACTTGACACACCTTTCCATGAACCCGTAAGCCGCCGTAATAGCCACCCATTTACGGATGATGTTTAACAAACCCCAAATTTCATGAAGCAAGCATGAACAAACTCGATACTCTCATGGTCTAAGGAATTATGCAGATGTTAACCATCTCTGTGTTATTAACCATTAACTTGTGACGAAAGCATCTCATAGCATAACATCAATTCGGGTCGATTCAACACAAATGTTCTACTAACATTGTGCCGTCAAAGTTGCTGGCATAGACATGCCCATGATCAGGAAAACAGAACCATCATGCAACACTTGAGCCAGTCTTAGAGGCCAGACTAGGAATACATTTTACCGTTTATTATCCCACACGTGCATATGAGTCCTCCTCCGAGCCTCGTGGTTATTGCAGACTCGAGAACCATAGCAGTTATAGCAAGGAACATAAACCTAATTATGAACAGGGAGTTAATCAATAACTTTTATTATTGCCTCTAGGGCATATCTCCTACAGACTCCCACTTGCACTAGAGTCAATAATCTAGTTAATGCTAATGCACTTTACACTTGTGGCACATTGGTGTAAATATGCTTCACTTGTGGTATAGCCTGTTGTCCAACGGATCTGACGACTTCAGCTCCGTGTGTATCTTTGCATATCCTCGCGTTTTCACGCTTTCACAAAATTCATATTTTGTGTGGACTTGGCTTTGCATATGTGTGAATCATTGGTCGAAACCTGATTCCTCAGACTGAGCTATGGAGCAACTATTTGTAAAAGTGTCCCATTGACCAAAGCCATCTTGGAACCATACTAAGTTCATGAATGAACTATATGATTCAACAACTTCTTTGTCACTTCTAAAGCATCAACATACTTAGCCATTTGTCATAGAATTCGCCACAGTAACCTGTTTGGAACAATTTGCAACTACCGTGCCACCATATTGTGTATTACACAAAACCCTTAACGTAAATCAAAAATCGCATGGAGCATTGATGAAGACTGTATCGATGTAATTACTTACAATGAGCACTTCATAATCTCTGCTTGCGAGAAAACATGTCATCAGTACTACTCTAGTACTCAATGCCATTTTTCACTGTTGTCCCATGATCAGTACTTTGATCACTTTGGTATCTATACTCGCAACAACTTTGGAGTATTGGACATATCTGGTTGTTTTTACATACCATGGAATACATGATTAATCCAAAAATGAAGGCGTGTGGAATCTCCATCATGTATTTTGCTCATCAGTGTTTTAGGGACACCGAGTCTTGCAAAACTCTTTCCATGTGACTTCGGTAAGAATCACTCCTTGGCATTTTAAATGCTAAAAGGTTTTAGCATCTTGTCAATATGTAACTTTGCTCAGCCCCATTAGGTAAATCTATCTCCATAGATCATCATGCCTAATATAAAGCTATTTAGCCCAAGCACTTTAGCGAAAAACCCTTTTGAAATGAAGTCCTAATTCGTGTCAAGAAATTTAATTCCAATTAACAATGTGTCAAGCACACAACATTTTTAGAAATATTATTATGCTCCCACTTACTTTCTTGAATCACAAGCATCTTCGTTAACCATTGATGAAGTCAAAATCCTTTTAACCATTTCATCAAAACACGAAGATTCCAACTCCATTTTGCTCTCTTCTGTCCATCGCTGGAACTCTGAAGTTTGCATACTTACTAGCATCCTCTGGACTGACAAAATACCTTGGACTATAACACATGCAAGTCCTTGGTTTCATTTCCATCAGATGGAAATCCTTTCGTCATCCTTGTTTCATATCTCATGATTGAAATATGTATTAATTGCTAGTTCAACCCAAACCGACTTTAAGCATCGCTATGGTGAAACAACCTCATCGTAGTCAACTCCTTGAACTTGTTATTTGTAACAAGTCGAGCTTTATGGATAAAACATTTTTATCCGTATCAATTTTTAGTTCTAATACAATCCGTTAGACTCTAAGTCTTCTGGAGGGTTTATCAAGATTTAAATCTTTAATCATTTATTTGGAGACTATCTCGGATTGTATTGGCATTTAGCCAATTCCGGAGTTAGGGCCCATCAACGCTTCCTTGTGTATCATAGGTATATACTGTTGTCTAACAACAATATCTCGTATGCGCACCTGAGAGGTTTGCACGAGCCTTGCCTACGTGGTTCAGCTGCAAGTTCGACCAAAGTCCATACATTTTATTATAGAGACTTCCGTATCAGTCATGGTAGGAAACTCCGAAATCACTTCCAAGGTTCCTTTCATTTGATCTGATGACGAAGATACTGGTTATCTCGTCGAGTTGCACTGTTCTCCCACTCACCTTTTTGAAAGAACCATTTTCTTTAAAAACATACCGTTCTTTGTGGAAACCTATTTGCCTCGGTATAGTGAGGGAGGAATACCCAATGACTTGGGATAACCTACAAAGTAGCACTTGTCTGATTTGGAATAGGTTTGCAACCTTTTAAACAAGCCCCATATTCCAAATGTTAAGAAAAGATATAACATGGTTGGGCGTACCATACCATGGTGTCATTTCAACAGACCCGATGGAGCTCTTTTCAGTGTAAAAGCCGCAGTATATAAAGCATCACTTTAAAAGGGATAATGGAAAATTTATTTATGTCATCTTTGATCTTACCATGACACAAATGGTTTGATTACATCTTCACGGACATTCCATTCATAGTGGTGTTCCGGGAGGTGCAAGTTATGAAACTGTTTTCACAAGTCATCAGACATTCGCTAAACTTGTAACTCAAATATTCCTTTCAGCAATCTAATTGCAGAAACATAATTTTCTTGTTACAATAATTTCTACTTCATATTGAGAACCTTTCGAATGATTTCAAAAGATCCAGATTTGCATCTCATCAAGTAAATATCCATATATCTACTTGAGTCATTTTTGAAGATAGACAAAACCACTGCTTGCAACAACATTTATCGGACTACACACATCAAAATGTATGGTCACCAATAAGTTTGTTGCTCGTTCCTTATGGCCTGTGAACGGTTTTTCAGTCACTTCACCTTTTGGAGGAAAGTTGCAAGTGTCAGATGATTGAAAATCAAACGACTTCAAAATCCATCATAATGGAATTTTCCATGCGGGTTTCTCCAATGTGACCAAATGCAGTGCCACACTTGTGTGGTATTCTGTTAGTCTTGCGACATTTAGCGTCAGTGTTATGGATGTATCATATTACCATCAATATTCATAACATACGTCCCATCTTGGATGGAAGCATGGCCCTTCATGTATTTCATAATACTGAACAACAATTGTTGTTTTTATGAACAACTCTTTTGCAACAAACATTGTGCAATGGGATAGAGTGTATAAAACTCTAAAATGAATTATGAAAGTAAATCCAGAGGTAATATATTATTGTCAATATTCATAACATACATCTCATTCATAATGAAAGTATGGCCCTTATGTTATTCATAACACCGAACATCAAAAGTTCTCTTATGGACAACCTTCTTGCAAGATACCTTATGCAATGGGCTAGAGTGTGTAAAACTCTAAATGAATTATGAAAGTAAATACAGACATTAATACACCGATGGAAGGTATAGTAACATTTACTATGTTCCCTGTGTATACCTGAACCTCATTACTGGCAAGTCTTTTAGGCCATAGTTCTTGTATCGAATTGTAAGAGAATGCAATCGCACGGGTTTTTCTGTGATTAAACCACAATACCCAAGAATTAGTGATTAACATGTTTAACCACAACTCGCAAGAACTATATCTTTGACCAGCCTTCCATACATCAATAACTTATATGACATTCATACATGAGCTGGATATTCTAGTCTTCTCTCTTATTGCCTTTATACTTCTAACAGTTTAACTTTCAGTATTTGTCCTACTCTCAGAAGAAGCACTCAACTTAAGAGTGGCGTTAGCCCCGGACTTCCTAGGCGTGAAGGTTTCACTAACACCCTTCAGACACTTCCTTTCTCTTTAAGTTGTTGTTTTATTCACCTTTCATCATATGACAGGCGTTCTTTTGGATCCCTCTCTTATCAGTCTAATGCATAGTAAAAACCTTTACTAATAGTTTGCAAACAAACATTGCTTTGGATATCTCATATCTTTTAGCTTTTGTTTGTCTCTGAAAATGATTTTTAGATTCCATGAATATCACATAACTATCCAAAATTTCGAAGTTCGGGTCTCATGGAAACAAACATATTGCTCTTTGACTGAAAAGGAATTCTAGCTTTTGGATCGAAGGACGAGAGTCACATCATCCATAGCATTAGCGGGAGAATACCGAAAGTATGCGATAAGACAAAGTCCTTCTCGGCACTCTCGTGGACAATCCTCACATTACGTTACCAACCGTAAAGTTTTAACCAAATATTTAACAGCTATTCAATTTTAACAGGGAAGGTGGAAAAGCGAGCCATTATTCTACAATTATTATGCAAAACACACTTAGACAATGTTCAAAATTAATTGCACTAAGAATTAAACAAGTCAATTGTACAGTGCGCTCCCACTCAAATCAATATCTCTCATAATTGATTGTGAGTGATACAAGATCCCCATTTCAATTCAACGCCATTGATGTGGACATCACTGATGACGAGAATTTCAATTGGTGGGCAAACATGCCAATCACATGTCTATGTGACTCCTGTTCATCTTTCGATGGGCGTGTTCCGAGCTCAGGACGATCAAGCCAGAACGTCAAGACAACCAAGTGATCTCGCTACGAGGTGTGACCTCACCCGCCTCACACATCCCTAATCGTTCGTACCCATGTGGACATGGCGCACCCTAAAAAGTTAGGTGCCATGACGGTGCTACACTTGGGAGAACACTAACTACTTGATATTTTTGTGAGAGATCACCCTAATAAAAAGCGACTACCGCGCAATCAAGAAGGGTGCATCATAAGGGATAAACATCTTAGGCAATTCATAATAGCATGATATGGTATAGCCCTTTCTGACGGAGAAGTCTTTCATTTCTTCGTCTTCGGCATTCACGTCAGTGTTCACCTTTGCGAAGATTGCCACCACCTTGTCAATGCACTAGGTAATATTGCTATCTCTATAGCTAATAAAATAAGTGCATTACTAAAGGCTGACACACAGGTCATTAAAGTGACAATCATATGGCTCCAGCCATCATGCCGAATCATGACATGCAGGTCATGTTAATCAATTTACATCATATAGTCATCTCATACTTAATCAAATTAAATATGAGCACTTCTATACCACATCATATGCACATGCAAACCATCCTGCAAAACCAAGTTAGACGTCTCTAATCGGTTCATGCAAAAACTTGTTTTACGTGGCTTCTAAGGTCTCGAAACAAACCGAAGCTACCAACGTCCATCATCAAGTATGATAATTCAAGTCGCTAGATTAACTTTGCGGGGTGTATGAAACATGAGATAATAAAATCTCGAGCCCCATACTGAACTTCTTCATACGCATGACCCCCGTGCAGATCATATCTGCATTGCCCTTTCATCCGCGAAATTTCATCTTTCTTTTTAACTACCGTGGAATTCAATGAACTATTAGCACTTCGTTGATCAATCAATATCGCAGATTGCCAGAACATTGAAAACTCCACCATGCTGTTATCAAGATGAGAAATATGCAAATTCCAGGGAAGCAACAAGAACATCGGGTAACAGATTTCATCTGCTACCCGCACAAATAATTTTCAGTAATAGAACTCATCTACTACCTAATTATATTGTGCAACACCCATACATCTCTATGTATTCTAGATCGCAACCTGCATCTATGCATAGCACGGCTCATGATGCCACTGTAGGGTAACGCAGCAGAAAACAAAAATTTTCCGACCTACGCACCAGCCCAGGACCACTAGGGAGACTGCATATAAGGTTTGATCTTTTTCGTTACCGACTCGTAGCGCATATAGTAGAGTCGATGACGATCGGCGGTGCAGATCCCCGCAGCTAGGATTTACAACCTCCCAACCGCGAGTATGTACTCCCTCATCTGCCCCACAGATAGCCCTTTGGGAGGCGGTCGGACAGTCCCTCGGACGGTGTCGCGGACAGCCGTTCGGGAGGCACTCTCAAAACTCGGACGGTCACTCGGACAGCCCTTCGGGAGGACTCACAAAACTCAGACTGTCACTTGGACAGCCCTTCGGGAGGCACTCTCGAACTAAGACCGAAACTACGATCTCTCTACAGAGTTGCACACATACAATGTCATCCATCCGGCAGGGCTTCGCCGTCCAGAACTAGTTCCCACCGGATGCCAGACAGCCTTTCGGCACTACGAAACTATTTCTCTGGGAGGGAGAGAGAAAGCCAGATCATGCATGGCACTTGTATGTGAGAAAGAGTGTGAGTCTTTAGGCAGCCCCCTCCACCCCTATTTATAGGCCAAGCCCAAGGGTGGCTTCTCCAAGAAGCCAAGGGGAAAAATACCAAAGGGCCCTCAAGGTGGCTTCTCCAAGAAGACACCCAAAAAGCACTTTCACTATTCATGACGACATTTTTCAGCGTCCGTTCGAACCGAAAATATTTATGTGGGCTTAGAACATTTCCAGTACCCACTAAAATAATTTTTGACGTGTTCCGAAACAATTCCGAATTAGTGATATTCATCTGCGAAAAGCAACCAAACCGGTTCAGGCAGCTCCGGAACATTTCCGGTTTTTATCCTGGAAAATTCCAGAAAGTTTCCAGAATGATTTTGGCACCCTCCAAGAATTATCAGGCATGTGCTGAAACCAATTTGACTTAATGGTATCCCTTGAAACAACTTTTCAGTTTTACCGAAACTCATCCGGTGACCTCTCTCTTCGGAACTTTTCCGCTATCTCCGAAAACTTTTTCCGGAAACTTTCTCTCAGACTCCCTATCTAGTATTCAGCAGATAGATGACCCTTAAGCGTGTGACCCTATAGGTTCGATGAAGTATAGACATGACCTGGAACCCCTTCCGATCAATGATCAACATCGGAGCCGTGGACACCCATATTGACCCCTATACCCACACGAATGAATATTCGAGTGAACCTCCAGTTGCCGTGTGCTATTCTTGTTGCTTCGCAATATGTTACAAATATCCGAGGTGAGACATGTTAGCATCCCTGTGGATCAACAACTTGTCCACTATGCTAGTTACTTCATTACCGGTATTGTTCTCTTTTCTCATTCCCATGTTCCGGCATCCCCGTGATCAAATCACAAAGTGTCTCGCCTGACGATGATGGATACCGTAACACCGAGAGGGCCCAGAGATATCTCTCCATCGTCGGAGGAGCAAATCCCAATCTCGAGCTATCAAGTTACTTGACACACCTTTCCATGAACCCGTAAGCCGCCCTAATAGCCACCCATTTACGGATGACGTTTAACAAACCCCAAAGTTCATGAAGCAAGCATGAAGAAACTCGATACTCTCATGGTCTAAGAAATTATGCAAACGTTAACCATCTCTGTGTTATTAAGCATTAACTTGTGACGAAAGCATCTCATAGCATAACATCAATTCAGGTCGATTCAACACAAATGTTCTACTAACATTGTGCCCTCAAGGTTGCTGGCATAGACATGCCCATGATCAGGAAAACAGAACCATCATGCAACACTTGAGCTAATCTTACAGGCCAGACCAGGAATACATTTTACCATTTATTAACCCACACGTGCATATGAGTCTTCCTCCGAACCTCGTTGTTATTGCAGACTCAAGAACCATAGCAGTTATAGCATGGAACATAAACCTAATTATGAACAGGGAGATAATCAATAACTTTTATTATTGCCTCTAGGGCATATCTCCTACACACCGGGCCCCATCCTGGAGGCCACTGATCAAAGATCACCAGCGCGCCATTGCAGAACAAACACCGGGAAGATTCAAACACACGACTGCAGTCGAAAGTTGTCCGGAACCTGACGAAGAAATCAGCTGTTGGCGGATAGACTTCGACGAGCAAGTCACTTATTTGGATGCCGTGCGCAATGCCAAGAGCTTTGACAAGGTCGTCCGGCGAGACGGGAGGCCGGTCGCCGTTGATGGTTACCATGAACACTTTGCCGGCAAATTGGTCGTCAAGCGCTGCCATGCCACTGTTGAGCGACAACACGCAGCGCTCGAAGGCAGGACGGACCTCAAGATCTCCTGCTCGGAGATCCGCATTGACCGGCGACATGATAGCTAGTGCGCTTGAGTACATGGAGTACAGGAGGGGGATTTGGTGGAACTGGAGTAGGAATCAAGATTCCAGAGGTGGGGGAGGGGCGGGAGATCGGGGATGAAAAGGTAGCATGAATTTCGAACACGCGCCAATATGCTCTCGGCGCGCAAGCGCACGAAAACACCAGTGGCGCCCACACGTCGGCCTAAGAGTCCTTTTTCTTTCTTTTTTTGAGTGCCTGGCTTGAGAGTCATAATTGACCTGTTTGGCATTGCGTTACTTGTCGGCCCATATTCAACGACACCTCACTGGCCCAAACAAGTGTACATCATCGAAAAGACACTGAGCTCAAATTATATAACTTGCAAAAAGGAGATATACTCTGAACACTGGAGAATGGTGATGGCCTCATTTAGCCCACTAGCAGTTTGAGACAATAAACAGTTCGAAACAATGATATATACAACATTCAAACACTGACTAGTGACTACGACTGACATAAACAACAAGACATGATAGTTCATAAGAAGTCTTGCTACACCACCAAAACACACCCATCTGTAGTGCTTAGACTCTCATGATCCAGACGAGAATGACATTCTAAATAGAGGCAACTATTACATAGTAAGAGTGACATAGATGAGGATGATCAAATGACAAGGAGTATGCATACAAAAGAGAGAACTACCCATCCAGAACAAGCAGCAAAGACAACAAGTCATTCGAAGAGGGATGATCCAACACCATCATAATTTGTAGCCCCGCTTCAGCCTCCAGTGATTCGGAGACACCAGAACTCCACCCTTTCGATGCAACAACCCAATTACCTATCAACCTGAAGGCTTGAACCACATCACTGCCAGTCGGACTTGAGACATCCAAGGATCAAAGTTAATCCAGATGCCTTTGTCATTCTCACCTTCTTTTGGCTGCAGGCTGTATCGTTGACAATCAGGGGAGTCTGCTCCCGAAGTCCTAGGGCTCGCCGTGTAGACACAGTTTTCCCTAGCAAACAGAGCCTCTCTGCCATCAAGGTCCTTGCCAACGGTGATCTCCTGGTTAATCGGATAATTGAGTCCGAGAAATAGAGAGTGTGAACCAGGGCTGTTTACCCGCCTCCAACTCAAAAATCCTGAAGGCCCCAACAAGCTGGTATCCTGCTCATAGACGTAATAGCCACTGTCCGGATACTCACATATTTCACGGTGCTTGTACACAGTGGGGTTTTTTGCAATATAACTCTTCAGGCTCATGTGTGCGAATGATCATCAGTCTTTTACCGTCGTCTGATCGAGCGAGGAACCAGTTGTGCTTCCCTATTTTTGGCAAAGGTGGTGTGATTACAAATGGCAGTAACTGTAGGGACACTGCATCATATCAAAAAGGAAAGGCATTGTTAATGTAAGATCAGCATTGTTCAGAGTATGAGTAGGATAATGCAAGAAACAACATTGATCTGTCCCTGTTGGAACTGAGAGTAAAATACAGGGAAATGTATACTGGGTTCGAAAATATTGAAGTGCCATGCATGGTTATACTCATGTTATCTCATAATCGATTCTTCACAGGAAACTACCATGTCATGCATGTTATGTAATCATGTTCTATCCTCACAAACAAATTCTTCAAGGAAACTAACAGACCATGCATTGTTATATACTCATGTTCTATGGGCAAAATTGTTGTGAGGATATTATTCTAGCCATTGATTGCTGAAGGGCGAATATAGGTATGTACACAAGCATTACAGGATTTCCCTACTTCCAAATATATATAGAGTTCTCCATATGCTCATTTACATCCCTAATGTATGGTTAGATGAAACCAACAGTGTGATGCATGTTTCTACATCATGAAAATGAGGAAACTAACATGGCTATTGATACACACTCATATTTAGTAGTATATAGATTACTATAAAGTAAGGAGAATATCCATATCTTCCTAACCGTTTGATTATTCAAGTGTACAAATTGGCTGTAATGACATGGCGACAATCGCATGAATTAACTCATTCCAAATATAGGTGATTTACAGCGTCTCTAATACATTGCCATAGTTCTACTCAAATTCTGCTCAAATAGGGATATGCCAATCATCACAAAAAGTTCAAACAGTGTCATGGCGTTATCATTAAAAGCAAACGTAAACAACTTACACGCGCCGTCCCAACAATACATGGTGCCATCTGCTTTGTCGATCGCGTAGATGATGCCATTGTGTTCAATAGCATCACAGAAGTGTGTATCAGCTTTGACGATCCACTGCGAGCTGAGTCGTCTCCAGCTAAAGAAGTCACCGGCGTAAAGATAGGCGAGTCCGCGGTCAAACAAGGCAAGTAGCTTGAAGTCTGCGTAATCCGCATGTCGTGTGGGCACTTGGTAGATTACAATCTTCTGCAAAAAAAGATCCGTCAAATTGATGTGGTAATCTAGATGACTTGTACCACAACGGTAAAACCCCACATACTCCAACGGAGGAAGGATAATCTCATGGGAGGTCTGGAAGTTCATGAGCACCAACTTTTTCCCATCTTCTCTGACGGCAGCCATCCAGTGGGAGCTCACGACGACCCAGTACATACCTGCCAAGAAGTTTCGGGCGATGGTGATCGGATCGAAGTCAAGGGAAATGATGTAAGGCATCCCACTACATACCTGCAAAGAAGTTTCGACTAATGGAGGTCGGATTGAAGTCGAGGGGCATCATGTAGGCCTCCGTATCATGGTGAGAAAATCTCGCAAGACCAGATAGCAGCAAGCAGGGTGTCTTGAAAAGCTTAGGCCTTGCTTCGACGATGGCCATGTGCATGTCCCTTGAGCATGCAGCCAGCCGCACGGCGCTCAACATATCCATACACGAACAACAGAGGTCAAGGATGTCACTGGGGACATTGCTCCATTCACGGCTCATATGGATGCTGCACGGTTCGCGTTTGGCCATGGTGGAGTTTGGAAGGTGGGGTTTTTGGGGGCTTGATTTACGGGGGAGAAGGCTCTCTATGCTGGAGCGGCTAGCGAGGGAATAGTGGTACTAGGTGAGGCGAGCGAGGCGAGGGTACGCGAGGGCAAAGTGAGATGATGAAGAGTGACCTCAGGATCTCCTGCGAGACGGAGATGGAGATGGATTGGTGCTAGGCGAGGAGAGGGAGACGAGGCGAGGCATGCTATACAGCGGCGGTGACAGTGACTGCATAGTGCACAAGGTGAGGCTGACTTTGGTAACCCGAACATGCCGCCTGCACTAGTGTCACCTCGGGCGCAGGGTCTTGTCACTTCACTGTGAGGACCGGATGAATAATATTTTGACCATCAAGTGTACCACAGTTGTACTACTACTAGTAGTAACATACGGAGTAGTACTGTATAGCGAAAATAGGTCTCCCATGCTAGCATGCCTCTAGGTTCACTTCATCCTCCAGGTAGCATCCATATTGCGAGCATAACCAAATTCTCGTGCATGCAGAAGTGCGAAGAAGGGATTTTTCTTTTTTTAGGATAACCGCATATATTCCTTAACCAGAGAAGGTTGTGTCTCGCAGGCACGCGCCAATATCAATCCGAACCAGCTACGACATATTTTTGTGTGCAAAGAGATGGATATGTTTGTATATCTGTTCGTCCACCCAAGTGGGTTTTGTGTAGATCCCACCTGCCAGGAGGGGTGCAGAAATAAAAAGTAATCATAAAATGTTTTGCCACAGTGATTCGAAAGAGTGACCTCAACTAACCAGTGGCACATGTAGCGATAGAAGGATGGGCACGTACACGGACCACTCCTCAGTACGCTACCAGCATAGCCTTTTCGTTTTGTAGGTTGGTCTACCTAGCCGTCTAATCAACTGCCTGCATGCCACTTCTCCCATTTACTTCTCCATCGGGAACCATTTTCCTCGGCTTCTTCACCTCTCCTTCATTTGCATTCAAACCCCACTGGACTAGATTCACACCCTCCTTGAGTAATTCGCAAGCCCCTTTAAATAATCATCTTCTTCAGTTAGACTAGCCATCTTAATCCTAATTCTCCAAACCATAGCCCTCCGGTCCAGCGGTTCCAAATGGCAAAAGAGATCCCTATGCAGGTTTTTAGCGTCAAACATGTCCTCGTCGAAGGCTCGTTGAGCATAGTTGCCACCGTCACCGACCACCCAAGGGTTATTCGGGAGTGGATCAACAATGTATCCAACTCCCTCCAAAAGGTGGAGATGAAGGTCGTCAGTCTCGATGCAGAGTACACGGAGCATGCCACTGGGAAGATCCAATGCACCGCCGTCCTTCAGCTGTGCCTCAAAGATGAAGTTTTGGTGTATCACATCATACACGCACCCTCCATACTAGGTGAGATCCACGATTTCATGTCTCGGGAGGACATGTACTTCTGTGGGGCAGCCATCGAAGGGGACAAAGAGAAGCTGGCGCTATACAACCTTGACATGAAAAACATCACTGACCTACAAACCAGAATTCCTGTAGAGGATTGTGATAAAAACACCATCCCTGTTCGACGTAGAAAATTCTGTGCTCGGAACAAATATTGAGAAGGGTGACGAGACGCTGGGATTAAGGTTGTCTGGATGGGAGAATTATCCCTTGACCTACGAGCAGATAAAATATGCTGCCCTCGATGCCCGTGTGAGTTTTGAGATAGCTGCAAGGTCGAAGAGGTTGTTGCGAAGCCGTTTCCCACAGAAAATGAGAAGAAGAAGAAGAAGAAGAAGAAGAAGAAGAAGAAGAAGAAGAAGAAGAAGAAGAAGAAGAAGAAGAAGAAGAAGAAGAAGAAGAAGAAGAAGAAGAAGAAGAAGAAAAAAAAAAGTAGTAGAAGAAGAAGAAGCTGAACCAGCAGCAGGGCATTATAGATGGATGAACTATTTCCTCTCTTGTAAAAATTATATTTCCTCTGTGTGTACATTGATATAGATGAACTATTTCGCTGGTGTGCATGTCTTTGGAACAAGTGTACTCTGTGTACATTGATATAGGTCCACTTGACTATAATGAACTATTTATCCGCCTAGTTTTCTCTACTACTACTCCTTGCAGTGAGCGGTATGCAATGCATGTGTCATGTCTACCGCAATGCATGTGTTAGTAGACATGACAGCTTGTCCATGGAAGTTGAACCACGGCGACAAGCACGTTTCTACCACTACCACATGCGATTCCCACGATGCCGCTCCAACCCACGCCACCACGTCCCCCGACGTGAGCCTCACCCCTCTCGGCCCCATCGCTCCTCTGCCTTGGTGTGCATGACATGTGGGCTAGCTGAACTGCGGCGACCATCAAGTTTCTACCACAGCCACACGCGATGGGACGCGGCTTGCATGCTCTGCTCCTGGCATCGATCCGTACTCCTGCACCATCCAATTTTCATCCAGCGGCTGTGACACATTTCGTCCCGGGCATCACTCCTCACCCACAAATATAATAAATAAAATAAAGGCCCGTCTTTGCCTTCTACTTCTGTAATACAGGTAGTACCCGCCGGTGTGGCCATCTACACCTCGTAACACCCCGACGTCTAGCTGTGGCACCCTCGCCATGGCCAGGCCACCACCGGCCGGTTCATCTCGAACGAGTGAGTCGCGAACGCCGCCGCAACAACGGCCAGCTGGGCATCTCGAACCACACCGATGTCGCTTCCCTGTAGCCGATCTACGCTGGCCTGTGGCCGAACGCCGTTGAGCCACGCGTCAACGTATGATGGCAGGAACGGCTCCAGGCTCGCTGGCTCCACTACATCGAGTACATCACATTCGCAAACCGTTATCCGTTGAGCAGGTTGCTCCCGCCCACGAGCACACGCCTATACGTATCCAGCATTCCAGCCTCTCCACTGGGTGGTACATCCTCGGGACGGTGCAAGCGGTCGGAATCTCGAGCGCAAGTCGAGCTATGTGCCCCGGGTAGATCACTGGCTCCCGCCCGAGCTCATCCGGAGCGCGAGCTAGTAAACGTCATGCGGCACGTCAGAACAGACAAGCACCTCGACAAGCATCGGCCGGGCAAAGACTTTTCTTGGCCACAAGCTCCATGGTCTCGTCCAAGATCGGTGTGGTATTGCAGTCGAACATGCGGGTAAAATACTACGGGAGCAGCTGCATGTGCATGGCCCAGACGCCGATGTTGGCATGGAGGAGGTGCTACTCGCTGGCGGCGCAGCGTGCTACATGGGTTAGGAAGGCACCTGTTGCCATGCTCGGAGGACGAGCAGGAAAGGAAAGGGTCTTGCATGCGTGTACAGATTCATGCAGATTTCCTGGAAATATGGCCTTTGTTTACCTTTTTTTGAAGCTATAGATGACCCACACGAGGAAATCTATTACAGTATAACCGTTGGATGAAAATTAGTGGCGCGAGAGTACAGATCGGAGCATGGGAGGAGAGCAGGCAAGCCTCGTCCCACTCGATTCCCATGACGCCGCTCGAACCCATGACACCACACGTCCGCCGACCTCCGACTCACCCCTCTCAGGCCCACTGCCCCTCTGCTTTTATGAGAATGACATGCGGGCCAGCCGCATTTAGGGTCCACATATCATTGACTCAAAGGCAGGTGCAATAGCTGTTGATGCTCGGTCCCGTGGGCCCCGAGAGGGAAATGTAACTCCTGCGCCAGGCCTTGTGGTGCTCCCGCAGTACGAACTCGTGACAAACCCAGAATTTGTTTCTTACTACTACCAATGTGCCGGCCCGTGCGTTGCAATGGATCCAAAGTAGTAGAATAATACATGTTCACAAACTTGAAATATAAACACTCTAGTTTTGATATACATATATCAGTAAAAATAAATTATGCTTCACTGAAGTCATATTCCTCGGGCTGGTTTGATGAGGTGAGGGGCGGGTGTGGCTGGTTTCAAGATAATAATAGATTTTTAAAACATTGGAGTAGATTTTTTTCTAACATTTTGTAGCGTGGCACGGCATCCGGTGCATCAAAGCATCTGAAAAAAGTGGAGTGCACTCTAAACATATTATTTATTTATTTTTCTCTAGCCTTTCCTAGCCATGCAACCAAGTCACATAAGCTAGTCATGCATGCAATCCATAAATTGCAATATACTCTAGCATGCAATGCCGCCACATCATCTATTTATGCCTGTTAGTCATAGGTGTTTTTTTTGCATTAGTCTAAATATTAATGTTCCATAAAACTAAACTCCAAATGTCTGCCGGAGCCGAGGCAGAGGACGTACGACGGGGGCAGTGGAGGTGTCTTCGTAAGAGGAGGAGAGCTTGAAGGATAATCTTTCACGTCCGCCGCCACCTGCATATCGGCGCAGGACCACTGGAGCTCGCGCTCCTCCAGGGAGCGGCGGAGTCACGGGATTTTCCTAAACCATGATGGGCACCATGCAGTACTCCTCGTAGCCGGGGGCGCGGTGCTCGCGTCCCGACTCCAGGGGTACTGTCTAGAGCACCCGCTCAACCACCTAGTGAGCCGCGAGGATGCCATGCTCGCGGCCGTGCTGTTGGAGCACACGCTCGTGCGCCTGAGCGGCGAGGATGCGATGTTCGCGGGCGTGCTGCCGGAGCACGTGCTCGTCCACGTCGAGAGCGGGGACAATGCGATGTTCGTGGGCGGCGATGATGCGATGCTCGCGGGCATGCTGCTAGAGAATGCGCTCATCCACATTGTGAGCGGCGAGGATGCGATGTTCACGGGCGTGCTGCCGGAGCACGCGCTCATGCATGTCGAGAGTGGCAACGTTGCGATCTTCGCGGGCATGCGCTCGACGATGCGATGCTCGCAGGCATGCTGCTGGAGAACCCGCTCGTCCACATTGTGAGCGGCGAGGACGCGATGCACCTCCTCGTGACCGACCAGGGCGTGCTGCTGGAGCACATCTATCCCTCGTGGCCGACGAGGGCGAGCCACTAGATCACACTGTCCTCCATGTGGACAGTCAGCGTGCGCTACTCGCGGCCGTAGAGGGCGTGCTCCACCTCGGCGACGTCGGAGACTCCGTCCTCTTCCCAGGCCGCGGCGCCGTCCACTTCGGCAACGGCTGCGTGCTCTGGTGGGTGTTGTGTCCATATGGGAGCTTCGAGCTACAATACCAGTGGGGGCGGGGGGTGACCTTTTCGTGGTTTCACATGGTCTGAGGAGAAAAATAGAATCAGAAGTAGCACAATATGTTGGAACGTGTCGGAGGAAGGCTGGCAGGAGCAGTACAACAAACATCACATGCGCACCATATTTTGAGAAGGGTTTAATGTAAGTTGTGTGAAATGGGTCTGTGTGATGTACGAGTAGTACATCCATATTATTGACATTCATGCACGCAACAAACATTTGTGTGCACGATTTCACCCTATTTTCTTATTCTGTTTCGGAGTGGATTTGATTTTTGTAATCGGAGCTCATTTTTGTACTTGGTTTCAATTTATACTATGCATATATTATTGCGAGAGATATATATAGAGAGAATATTTGTGTGACAAAGAGGTGGGCGGGGGCAGCGATACCTAACGAGAGAGGGGCATATGCGTGTTCGAAAGACTTTGTGTGTCATAGAGAGAGGAGTGTCCGAAAGGGAGAGAGATTGTGTGTGTGTGTGTGTGTGTGTGTTAGAGAGAGAGAGAGAGAGAGGTGCGTGTAACGTCGGGATCAACAAGGTTACGAGGTTGCGGATATGGGACAGCGATAGTGTGTGTGCGATGAAGGGACACACAGACAGCGTCTGTTTGCATGTGAGAGAGCTGGATAGACCTCGACAGCACGGTGATCTTGTCGTAGGCACAAAATCAACCTGAATAACGAGATGGAGTTCCTCCAAGCAACCGAAGAATCGGCTAGAACTAATATAATGCAATCGTAATTGCCAATATGAAGTAATTAAGGATAACGGTGGGGTTGCTGGTACTGAACAAAAGGCGGTAGTCCTACACACACCCCACAAATGCAAATTATAGCGAAAACAAAACAATGTGTACACAACAACGCAAGTTCTAACGTAGAAAAAGGGTAGTAGCCTTATTTATATCTATAGACTATATTACTATATTTTATATTTGTATAGTTATATCTATATCTATTCCACTCCCTCCATTTGTAATTTACTCCGCACATATATAGCTTTGACTACATCCAAACTTTATAAAGCTTGACCGAATTTGGTGAAAACAGTATGAACCTTTACACTAACAAATTTACACGATGTGAAAATAAAAGCAATGATGAATCAAATGATATATATTTGGTGGTGTATATGTTAATACTTTTTCCTACAAATTGTTGAAAGTATACAAAGTTTGACTTTAGAGAAACCCAATATGCGGTATATGTATTATACATTCTATATTCATTATTTTTCCGGAGTCAATGCGTGTATTTGCACGTACACGATATAAACCGTTGATTGATGTTGATCCAATGGTCCAGGTGGCTGCGATTCGTATCTACTATAAGTACCCATACACGTTCTTCTCGAACGACCATCATGACAGTGTGATCGATCCACACAAGAAGCTCTAAATAAGACCTCCAGACGTGCCACATGGCTTCATGGGTGCCCCCACATCATATTATTCATACTATGTTGACTGAAATAAAGATAAATCACCAAAAACAAGATCTTCCCATTTTTTGTTCCTACGATGCTGTGCCGTGCACGTACCTAGTTGTATAGTGGTAGTAGTAGTAGTACATACTTCGTAGTAGGTGTAGTATGGAGTGCTCCTACTCTATCAACGAGTCCCATCTGACACCAAATTTCTTGGCTTCCGTGCTACAGCTAGATCTTCCCCTCCTCGTTTCTGTTTTCCAACGCGGCGGGCGGGGTGCGGTTTGCCGATAGTCGGTTTGCTCAATTGCAGTCCCACATCAAAGTGAAAATGCTAGTCAACACCCCTTCCCTAGGTATGTGGCGTGCCGGACGGGCCGTGGAGTACTACCGATTCCCGGGCGTGTGGGGGTGCGACGCGAACGCGGCAGGCCTTTTCCTTTTACTAGCAATGTGCCCGTGCATTGCAACAGATCCAAAGTAGAATAGTACTTGTTCACAAACTTGAAAGAAAACACTATTGTTTTGATATACATATATACCACTAAAAATATATTACTTTTCACTCAAAATATATTTCTCAGGCTGTTTTGATGAGGTGAGGGAGGGCTGTGGTTGCTTTCAAGATAATAAGGGGTTTTCTGCACATTGGAGCAGAGAAGTGGGCTATTGTTGCAAAAATGCCACAACTTACCTCACAGCCATTAGATGCAGATCTAATGGTCAGAAATGACGGATGCCAGACACACCACCATTAGCAACTGAGTTTTTTATGTGAGTAGAGAAACATGTATAAATTGTAACATTTGGTTCTCCTCCTTGGCACGATCGATAGATAGAAATAACGATTGGAAACGCTAGGGCGGGGCTTTTCCCGCCAGATAAGCAGGGTAGTAGCTAGGTTGGCGCATCGTCGGTTTGGTCACCTGCGGTCCAACATGTTGTAGTGACTAGCAAGATGCCCGTGCGTTGCACGTAACATCAAGATGCATTTGTATGATTAGTTTATCTTGTGAGAGAAAAGGATGAATGAGGGAAGTCCTTATTTGCAAATGTGGAGAGGGGTGTGGGTATCTTTTTGCAAAATTGTCATAGTTTCCTTCCTATCCGTCAGATATAAATCGGACGGCCTATATTGCAGGATGGCAGGCACACCATCATCACTAACTATGTTTTTATAAGAGTAGAGATATGAAGCCTAGCCAATGCCCGTTGACCGCGGGGGAGGGGGGGAAGGACTGTGTGGTATGCGACGGGGAAGGGACATGCTTCATGTACGTGTTCCAGTTTCTCGTTTTGAACTTGCGAACGTGACAGGCGTGCTGCACGAGTAGTTTTGAATTTATAGGTTCGGTCTCAGTTTTTGAATTTAGGAGTAGTTCATAGGTCGGGTCAAGCATCGAACATAAATTAAGTTGATGGAAAAGGTAAGCACAACTTATAAATTGACGGATGGAGTACTAGTTACAGTGATGCATATAATTGCCTCCAAATGTGAGCAAACGGATCACACATGTCTGTAACTCTGTATTGACTGGAACGAGAATGCAATAGCACAATAAGAATTTAAGGCCACGATGATGCGATCACAGTGGTGGTTACAGGAGGCAAGAAGAAAGATGCATCCATCAGTGTACGACCTCCTCCTCCTCGACTCAGTGCGCCGGGCCACCGACCGGTGGCTTAGGAGCGGCGGCTTTTGTGGTGAGGTCAAGGTGCTTCTCAACAAAGGCGTCCAAGGCTTCCAGCCGGTTGACGAAGGCCAACGTCGTAGCGTCCTCACCGGCCTTGTAGATACCTATGTACACGACTTCCTCGTATACGTGGATGTGTAGGTCGACGAATTCTTGCAGGGCGAGGCGCCTCACGGCGAGCGCGACCTCCAGGTGGACATTCTTCATTGCATCGGCGGGCAGTCGCAGGGCCACCAGTGCTTGAAAGAGGTTCTCGCCATGGAGGCCGATTAGGGTGGCAGGCAATGAGTAGCCCGGGCGCGCGGGATGGTGGAGTACGGCAATGTCGTCCGCGAGCTTCATGACGACGGTGAACTTGTTGATGGTGGCAATGATCATCTGGTCCAACTGAGAGTCGTAGCTGGCATCGACGATGGCCATGAACCAGCCGGTCACCAACACCGTCTGGAGACGATCCTCGCTGCCATGCCGCAGGCCGGCATCGTGGACCATCTTCCACAGCCGCTGGCCGCTCGCGCGCATCGCCGCCATGGGTCTGGAGTGAGCACTTTTGCGCTTAGTGTAGGTGCTTAGGTGCGTACGATGTGGCAGACGCATTGGAATGGAGGGGCGCCTTTATATGAGTGCAAACTGCGTAGCATTCACATCATGCTGCCTCTTTTTCCCGTCCTCCTCCCATTACTTCCCTCATGCATTCAGGATGCTAATTGAAGGAGGATGCATCATTGGCTGTTCAACATTTTAGGAACCGCTTCCCTCTCCCTCGTCTGCATTAAAGCTGTATCGGGAACTGTCCTGGTTTACTAGTAGCTGTCAAATCGAATAGTACTACGCCGCCCGCTGCACGCCCGGCTGAACACGCCTCCTTGCCTCCATCAAACGCCTCCGTTAAACCCGCATGCAAACCAAGAAGCCTACTCCGGCCACACGTCCGTTCATGAGCGAACCAGAATTAAACGCAACGCAGGCCGAGCTCCTCCCGTCCGCCCTCAGTTTAAACGAGGCTAGATGCTGGCCAAGCTCCTACCATCCACCCTCTATTTAAACAAGGCTAGACAGCGGGCAAGAATCGCACCCCTCCGCCGCTCCCCATCTCCTCCTTCTCTATTTTCTCCACTCTTCCGATATCTTCCGAGGAGCCGTTCTCCGACATACTACCCGGCTGGGTGGCCCGCCGAGCCCTCCGGATATGAGCGAGGCCACTCGGTGCTTTACCTACCTCACTTGGACCGACGGAGCCAGTTGCCGCCCCAAGCCAGCGCGTGGTTCAGCAACTCGCCGCTCCAGTTCAACTCGATGAGGAGTGGCGAGTTGCTCCACGCCGGCATGGCGACGAGCACAGCGGCACGGGCGTCATCGTTGCCGCGTCATACCGCGCCACCAGTGTCTGCGGCCACGCCTCCCGTGTCTGCTGTGGCCGTGCCTCCCGTGTCTATGGGCACGCCTCCCATGCCTGCGGCAGCGCCATGCAGACAGAGAGAGAAGCCGGGTGTGCGGAGAGGGATGAGTCGGTGGCCAGCTTCTCCGTGTCCGCCGCCATCATCGAGAAGTAGAACACGGGAGGCCGCCGCCACTTGGGTTCCATGAAGGGCACCGCCTAGGCGACGACTGCGTATACAGGTGGTTTCTTTGCTACTTCATCTCTTCCAAGGACCTTCGTCGACCCCGCAAGTGTCTATCGAACATGAGGAAGACAAAGGGATCCGCGGGCGGCCATTTAGATTAGGCATTAATTATACCACGAGAGCCGGATTAGCACCGCTTAGTTCATGTAAATGTAATGAAATCCGTCATGTTTATATGAAGATCCGGCTTTTTATACGAAATCCTTCATGCTTATATGAAATCAATCCGTGTTTGCACGAATTTCCTCTGGCGTGTTAGAGTTGTGAAAATGTATGCCGCTGGCGTTGGATGTCGTCCTCCGCGGAAGGAAGTGGGAGGAAATTTGGCGGCTGCAGTTGGAGATGCTCTTATGCTGGAAATAATAGAGTCACATCCAATCCATTTGAGTTAATTGCATGTATGATTCTCCCTCTATAAAAAGTTAATTGCATGTACAGTGTACATGACTTGCAGGGTGGCTACAGATTCGTACAGAAAGTTAAAAAGAAACAAATCCATCCTTAATCTTGGATTCTAAGTACTCTGTGGGTTCCACTATCAATACAGTAGCGAAAGAAGTATATATTAAAAAAATATAATATAAAAATCTAAAGTTAAAGACATAATTCGAACTCAGGTCATCGCGTTGCGAGCATCCGGCGCTAACCAGTCCAGCAGATGTTCGTTGTGGACGATGCTGGAGATATATCTCTATGTCTACTCTTATACTCCCTCCGTTCCTAAATATTTGTCTTTTTGAGATTTCAAATGGACTACCACATACGGATGTATATAGACATATTTTAGAGTGTAGATTCACTCATTTTGCTCCGTATGTAGTCACTTGTTGAAATCTCTAAAAAGACAAATATTTAGGAACGGAGGGAGTAGAAAACAGAGTTGGTGATGATGGTGTGCCTGCCATCCTGCAATATAGGCCATCTGATTTATATCTGATGGATAGGAAGGAAACTATGGCAATTTTGCAAAAAGATACCCACACCCCTCTCCACATTGGCAAACAAGGCCTTCCCTCGTTCATCCTTTTCTTTCACAAGATAAACTACTCATACAAATGCATCTTGATGTTTCGTGCAACGCACGGGCATCTTGCTAGTTTCTTTTTAAATAGTTACTGCGATAATTGGGTTGAAGTGATATATTTTATGTCTGCCCCGAATGATCTCAAATTCACTAGTAGTAACAAAGAAAAGGTTGCCTTGTTAATTAACAGAAAATATGGTGAAAACTATCACATGAGGCCGGTAAAAACAAGGCACACTGGGTTCAGCGTCATCGTCACTACAGCTGTGCGCGCGCGAGAAGTCTACATATCGAGGGGGCTACGGAGAGAAAGAAGTATCGAGTGTGTGTGAGCGAGGCCACACGACACAACTAGCGTTGGTGTGTGTGATGTTGTGGGGTGTTTTGTGTGTGTGGTGTTTTGAGAGAGAAGCCAATTGATAGATTAAGATCAAGATCGAGTTGTCACCCTTCTGCTGTCATTGTTGGGGGGGGGGGGGGGGGGGGGGGGGGGAGGGGGAGGGAGAAGAAAGACGTATCGAGAGTGTGGACGCGGTAGGCACAAGGCACAACTAGCGAGTGTGTGTTGTTGTGTGGTGGTGTGTTTGTTTGAAGAGAGTAGCCTATAGATAGCATTACCTATCAAAGCATCGAGGTGCCACCCTACTACTTCGGTGTTGGGTAGTGTGTGTGTGTTTGAGAGAGAAGCCAGTAGATAGATTAGTATCAAGATCGAGGTGTCACCCTACTCCTTCGGTGTCGAGAAGTGTGTGTGTGGGTGTTGGGGGGGGGGGGCAGTGACACTTAGATATAGGGAGAAGGAGTTTGTGTGATACATATCTAAATTAAGGGATAGGTAGATAGCATTTTTGTGAGGCATACTTAAAGCATCACGGAGATAAACAAGTGGTGTGCATGCATGTGCCAGAAAAAATGAAGAGAGAAACAATGTCTATGCGTGCGCGCGTGCGCGCGTGTCTGTGTGTGAGCGAAATCTCAAAACAAAAGGTGCTCTGCTGGAATCCCATTGTATGTATTCATATGGTTCCGGGATTCAAGTTAACCTTAGGCATATGTGTGCGAGACATAATTATACTTTGAGACATTAGTGGTGGTGGGTGGGCGGAATTAAAGGGGTGGGCATGTTCGACAGAGAGAGCGTGTGTGTTTCTGTGTGAGAGACTTGTAGGACGGGGTAGAAAGACGAATTCTAACCTTGACGGAGGAGAGAAATACACGAAGTGCGCGTGTGTGATTCCGATGCCCACGGAGAAATGAGATATGTATGTGTGTGAGAGAGATTGCAAAATTCATTCACGTATCACTATCTAGCGATCGTGGACGTGCATCGCTTGAACATAAATCAATATCTACTTCGTATCATGGCCAAAGATACAATATCGATTCAACGCTATAAAGATTGGACACTCACATATCACATTTTTTTTCCAAATAATCCTTTTCAATTGTGCATGCCAAAGTTATAGTGATGTTTCTTCAAACAACCACTGTAGCTATCGTGTACATGCACCATTGTTAGTCTTGCATTCAAATTCATTAGTCTTGGATGATTTAACATTCTATTATGAAGTAATATATGTAATATTCATATATGAATTCAACGGGTACGCAATTTATGAAATGGAGGCCTTGTAATCATATGAGGTAACACTTTTAAGTAGCGGACTACAATATCCATTTCTTTTGTGGGACTACAATATCCATTTCTTTTTGTGCGCCTCTACAATAACACGTCAATGCATTATGTTTAAAGTAAATAACCACGGCACTAAAATATATATTTACATGAGAAATACATAGGCTGAGCGTTTGATCCGATTTTTTGTGAACGCGCCTCTACACCCGTACGATTGGCCGCGCCCGTGTGAACGTCCAAGTTATCGAGGCATCATCCCGAGTTATTGTTTTTTTTTCTGGGGTGGACTTCATACCAGTTATTAACTGCTAACGTGTGCCCCGTGTACACAGTCTCGCATGACCTTCCCGCTAGCACTGTCTAAAATTAGTTGAAACTGGATACGAACGATCCTGCGGGCGGCAAAATCTCCCGCCTCCTTCTAAAATTTCCGCCACCTAGTCTTTAGAATGCAAAATTCCCCTTTTGTCCTTGGTGCACGGAGAACAATAGTTACAATACGGCCCTCATTTACATAATAGGTCGGGGCTGCTTTAGTAACTTCTGGTTTCCCCCACCACACGACACCCCCATTTCCTATCCCCCTCCCGCAAAAACGACTAACTCCACAGCACCAGAGCATCTTACATCATGCCGTCCGTACTTCATCGGCTTTTCTAACCCTACCTCTCGAAACCCTAGACTGCTCATCCACCGGCGTACCAGAGCCCATTCACTGCCAACGGCATCCACCTCGCTGAATCTGCTTCTGCGGCCGCATCTACCCCTCCCACCTCCCCTAGAAACAAGTAGACTGCTCATCCACCACTGTACCACAACCAATTTAGTGCTGGCCTTGTCCACGACACCGGATCTGCTTCGCCAGTACTCTCATCAACCGCAGCGCATCTGCAGCGTCTCCTTCGTACTCCCCACCGGAGACGCTTCGTCCACACCCCCGGAGTCGCCCCACCGACGCCCCCGTCGACGGCCTTTGACCCTCTTCGCTGACACCTTCCTCAACCCTACCGGAGCCGCTTCGCCGACACCATCCTCAACCCTACTGGAGTAGCTTTGCCTATACCATTCTCAACCCTACCGGGGCTGCTTTGCCAACGCACAAGTCCACGGCCTCAGATCCGCTTCGTCGCACCCTCGTCCAACCTACCGGAGCAGCTTCTGATGCCCCGTCCATGGCCGCAGATCTGCATCATCTAAACCATCCTGAACCCAACCGCCGGAGCAACTTCACCGACGCCCTCGTCCACGGCCTCAGATCCGCTTCGCCCACACCGTAGTCCACCCTACCGGAGTCGCTCCACAAACACCCTACTCGACGGTTCTAGATCTCCTTACCGGACCCCGACAGCCAGCGCAGCGTCATCACCCTTGATGTTTCTAACCTGATTCCCACCGTCTGGCAAGATTCCAAGCACCCACCATGGCCTAGGTACTTGTCACCTTTAAACTTGTCCAGCATCACCTTCCCGATGTACTTCAAATATACTAACAGGTCGCTGTTACAAGTTATGCAGCTGGTAAAAACTACAAGGACGATGTTTCTTCTGGATCTAACAGCTTGGCCAACCAAGATCCTGGACTGAGGCATTGCTATGATCTTGTAAGTGCGTCTCTCTCTCTTGTATTGTTGTGCGCCTGCCAGTGTGCTTTGCTAGGATTTTCGACCAGTAATCCCTTTGTGCAGACAATGATTTCCACTACTGGCTGCTAAATTAGAGATGTAGATGTCATACATGATACTCCCTCCATTCCTAAATATAAGTCTTTCTAGAGATTCCACTATAGACTACATACAGAGCGAAATGAGTGAATCTACATTCGAAAATGCATCTATATACATCTGTATGTGGTCCATACTGGAATCTCTACAAAGACATATATTTAGGAATAGAGGTAGTACATTACACAAAATCGTAGGTGGCATGTACGAATTCCAGTGCACTACATTAGACTCCCTTAGAGTGCCTGCTAGTCCAGCACACAGAGTCATGGCTAGTTTATGCTACGCACACAGTCGTTAATTGGTGGTTTAAATATGTGCAAGGGATATGCAATGTATTATCAAGTAGAGATATCTGAAATTAGCCGTGTCAACTTGCAGATAGGGTTACGCAATGAAAAAGTACAAGATGTATGTGGCAATTTCATGGAACATTGCAAAAAAAGGAGAGGCAGTGGTGAGCCTATACAGTGTGCCATGGTTGGTCACTCCGGCCCAGTTCTTTTGCAGGATTCTCCCAGAATCTGCCCCTCTCTAGCTTCTCCTAGAATCTTTGACCCCCATTTGTTTTACAATCCTAACTAATTAGACCCTAACTAGATAGGATTGTAAAACAAATGGGGCTCAAAGATTCTGGGAGAATCTGGGTAGGGGTTAGATTCTGGGAGAATCTGGCAAAAGAACTTGGCCTCCATTGCACTCATTGTGACATGTTATTTGTATGTCAGTTCTATTGGCCAAGTTTCTTAGGGACAATTATTTCGAGTTATCCTAAGAAAATAAGCACCTTTGAATATAAGCTCCAGATAATAAGCCAACTAGTTCTTTTCATTGCCTGCCTTTTCAGCTTATCTGTGGTATGATCAGTGAAAAGTCTAGATTGCATTATATTTTGTCATTTTGCTGCCCATATGAAAATTAATTTGACTTGCAAACATCACAAATTGAACCCAGTGCAGTAATTAATATGATAGGAAAACAGACCATCAATATTTGTTCAAAATGCAAATACAAAGGTACCATCTACTTGGCACAATCTACTTTGGTCAATGTCTTCCATAGAGATCCCATTGCCTAATTTAAATGAATAACTCATGACCTAAATTTAAATGAAGAACAATTATTTATTGAAATTCGATGGTCCAAGTGGATGGTTATTATCATATAGCAGCACCACCTGAAAGCATCGTATAGCAGCAGCAGCAGCTCATAGCAACTCATCATACAGCAGCAATAGCTAGCAATTCATCATATACCAGCAGCAGCTCATAGCAATTCATCATATAGCAGCAACAGGAGCAGCTTATAGCAACTCATCATATAGCAGCAGCTCATAGCAATTCACCATATAGCAGCAGCTGCTCATAGCAATTCATCATATAGCAGCAGCAGGAGCAGCTCATAGCAATTCATCATATAGCAGCCGTAGCAATAGCTCATAGCAATTCATTGTATAGTGGATCAGAATGAAAATTTGGCAAAAAATCAGAGGAGATCCTCACCTTGTTGGATGAGCTCATCCTTCAACAGCACCTCAAGGCCACGGCCTGGGAGGAGGGGAGGGGGAATGAGGTGCCTTCTGCCGGAGTGGGGCATCGGCCGTAGTTGTGCGGCTCATGCCGGAGTAGTGCGTTGGACGGACCACATTGGAGCAGCTGTTGGAGACCATAAGAATGAGGGGCGGCGCCAGAGGGAGGAGCAGCCGGGTAGATTTGGCCCTACCCGCTGGCCATGTAGCCTAGCTGGACAGAGCATCATCGAGGACCAGGCTAGATGGGACCAGTGGCGATGGCTCGCTGGAGGAACCCTAGAGCTGCAGGTAGGGGATCTAGGTAGAGGGAAAGGGGAGAGGAGATGCAAGCGGGCAGGGCAAAGAACGCTTGCGTGTTTGTTTTTACTTGAGGGTCAGGTGTGACGTGGGCGTGAGCAGTGGCATTTTGAGTGTAATATAGGTAGACAACAGAGTCATTTCACTATTCCCCTCCCCTTCAATTTTTAGTGAGCTTCTACCCGAAGCACCCCCCCTCCAAAGCGAAATAAGTTAAGCCTAAGCCCATAACTCAAAGATGACTTCTTTACATCTTTTATGGTTTATTTTGACAATAAGCTCTGAAAAGGCAGAATAGAACTGGCCCTTAACCTGCAATTCCATTGTGCGTGCAATGAAGAATCACTCCTGCCTGCTATAGTGTACATTTAGGCATCATACATGGCATAACCTAATACATGTGCATTTCATTATAGAATCTGAAATATGCAATGTTTATGTTAGTTCATACGTTGCACATGATGTTTAAATGCCCCTTAAATCTTGATATGTAAGATTTGCTCACACATCTGTTCAATTGCTTCTTTGTATCAGCCAACCATACTAGGACTGTTTGCTTTGATTACTTGCTATTCTTGACCTAACAGAGCTTGTCAACGATTTAAACACCAAGGGCTGCTGTAGTGGGGGCTTGTATAACTCATAGGTGACATAATGGTTTGGCTGTACACTAAAGTAGTCTCTCCAAGAGTACCTGGAGATCCAGTTCGAAGGTATGACTAGTTTTTACATAGTGCACCCATAGTAAATGCTCATTTCATTGTGTGCAAGAGATGTGGCATGTTTCATTATGTGGTGTTGTTTTGTTATAAACTCATCCTTTTGTGTTGTTCACAGACTGGAAAGTATGCATATTTCTCTTCCAAGGAGACCAGTAACTAGTTTGTGTCACCTTGCAGAGGGGGTGCAATGAAGATAAGATTGAGGATTTCCAAGTACAAGATGTTAGGAAGGAGCCTTGCAAGAGAAGGTGGAGCAGCGTTGAGCCTATTCAACCAGTTATGGCAAGTCACTGTATTACAATTTCCAAGACATCCTATTTGTCTGACATTGTGCTTGCATAGGGTTCTTCACCTGTAACCCAGTCATTGGGCCATTGATTAAAACCCCCTCCGCTCACTACTATATGATGTTCTAACTTTTTTGTAAATCAGATGTATGTAAACACATTTTAATGTGTCTGTTCACTCATTATGGATGTAGTCTACTTTTAAATATCTAAAACATCTTATAGTAGTGAACAGTGTGAAACTGCTTCCTGCCATGGTAGAGTTGTCGATGTCATAAATTTCATAACCAAACGCATATTCACATCATTAGCCTCCCTATCATTACTAGGATATTGATTACATACTAGTCGAGATACTTCATAGGGGGCAAACAATATTACATTACTTGTTCCTTTATATAGTAAATGTAGCTAGGCCATGGATGTTATTGAGGCATGCAACTATGCATGCTACCAACTCAACAGTTCACTTGCTTATTTGTTTCAGTCATAGTTAAATTGCTCTTTTCAATTGCTTTATTTGTCCTCAGTTAATGATATGCCGAAACAATGATGCCTGTTGTTGGGTACTCGTATAACTATTAGTTGACATAATTAAAGACCTTACCATTTAATTACTCTGGCGAAGTGTGCCTGAATCTTTGAAGTCTATTAACCAACTATTACTGCATGAGGCTCACAATCTAGTTTATACTAGGCTAATGATTGCATAGTTTTGCTTGCTGTAGTAGGTTTGTATGAATCCCTCTGCTGTTCATTATGCTCCCTAAGACTTTAATTGAGCTACAGAATGGCCAACTACTTGCTTAATTATACGCAATATATATAATATTCAGTAGCTACATGTGGTCTAAATTTGTAACCTGTCTGTGTTTTGGATTTGGCCCCAACATCATGCTCCCCTGGTGAGCTAAGAGAGATTTCTGTATGCGGGCTGCACAGACTACCATTTTTATAATTTTTAAAATATCACCTGCTTATGCTTCATGACATGTAACATTATTGTTAGTCCCGTTTTGCCATGTACAAAATAGTCTGTCTTGCTTGCTTCACTGTTGTAACTATATTTTTTCCCTAGTCATGTGTACTTACAAAAACATTTCAGGATGAAGTGATATCAACACAAAGATCAGCGAGCAGTACGGCATGGCCGTTACCAAATGATTATGGATTGGAATTGGAATGTCCTGATGTTCTCGAGCATCAACTAGAGGTGGCAAGACAACGTGTACATGATTCTCAACATGCAATCAACAAGTTGAGACTAGAGTTGCAGGTATTAGATGCAGGAGTCCAAAAAAATGAAATGAGACACTGAGGTAACCACGAAGGAATTGGAGATTTTGCAGACTGAAATTTGTGCTATCTGAATCTGGCCAATCCTATTTTCTGAAGAGATTATAGTTCAAATGGTAAGTTCTTTTGATGCGTGTCCATGATGTATGAGCTTTATTTGCCCAGTGTATGTAATTTGCTATTTGTGTACGCCTTATTATCACTGGTGCCGAACTATAATGCCCAGTGGGTATAATCGGCTATAATTTCTTTATTGTATAGTGTAGGATTATTCTACGTTTCTATGCCTTAGTCTCTTTATTGTATAGTGTATGTTTTTTAGAGGCGATAGTATAGAGTAGGATAATTCTTTGAATATGCTATATCATTGAAACGGGGGCCAACACGCCCAAACATTACCTAGACACCATACGAATGAACAAACATGTGTAGTCAAAGTGGGCCTTAATTGGGCTGGTCAAATTAGTATTTAGTGGATCCCAAATGATGTGGCCCACCGTAACAACGGCTCTTAGCAGGCCGTTAACAGGCTGAAAGCTCGATAGGGCCGTATAAATGGAAATGGCCCGCGGGCCTCTAGCAGGCCGAAATAAATGTCTATTTTGTCTCGGCCCTTTTACTTTAAGGGCCAGTAAGAGGCCGAAAGTGTTTTGGGCCAGAAGAGGCCCAATTTGCAAACTAGGCTTTTAACAGGCTGAAAGTCGCGTCGGGCTAAAATTGTGCCCTGCGAAACATGGGCCGGTAATGGACCCAAAATTAGGTTGTACAGTCAAAGGCCCAACTGTTGTGCAGGCCGTTAACAGGACAGAAGACAAAATGGGCTAGGAATTGGCCCATTTACCGAATGGGCCGAGGAAAGGCCTAAAGTCACAACGGGCTAGAAGTTGGCCCAACTGCAGAATGGGCCGAGAAAAGGCCGAAAGACGTTCCGGGCCGTTAATAGGCTGGAACTGACGATGGGCTGCTAACAGGCCGAAAGAAGGTCAGGCCGTAATTGGGCCCAAAGATGTAGCGGCCATTAACGGGCTGGAACTAATGATGGGCTGGAAATTGTCAAATCTAGAATGGGCCTTTGATGGGCTGATTCTGTGTAACTTGTATGGGCCGTGCTTGTGAATAGGCCTGACTCAAGTAGGCCGCTAATGGGCTGGCCCACTTATTTTGACAGGTCCGGCCTTTTAACCTAAACAGGCCACTGTTGGGCTGAGCCACGTGTCGACGTACCATAGGCTCGTCCCGTCCACTCGCTTGATGACACCTGTCCCAACGCGGAGCTGACATGTGGATACTAAGGCGAATCAAAATTTTACACGTGGAAAATCCCCATTGGTCCGGGCGGTTAATGGGTTATCGGATCCAAACCGGAACCCGATAGCTTAACGGCGACCTGTTACGGTGGATGCCACGTGTCGGTTACCCTTAATGAAAGCACTTCCATGACGCGCCATTTATCATCATGGAAGTGGACACTTCCGTGATGATAATTTTGGTATTGTCATGGAACAATTCTACGACAGCACAGGTATGACTATTTTGATTCTGTCATAAAATCGTCATGGATGTACATGCATGACAGAAAACGTGACCTACTATGACAAACACGTATCATCACGGAAGTGTATTTTTTTTGTAGTGATCGGTCATGGCGCTTGTGTGTGGACTTTAAAGACCTCAACAAGGCTTGCCCTAAAGACCCCTTTCCATTACCACATATCGATCAGATAGTGAATGCCACGGCTGGACATGAGGCGCTGTGCTTCTTGGATGCCTATTCCGTGTACCATCAAATCAAAATGAAAGAATACGATCAGGCAGCCACCACATTCATCAGACCGTATGGGTCGTTTTGTTTTAACACAATTCCCTTTGGATTAAAGAATGTCAGGGCCACATACTAGTGCATGATTCAAACATGCCTAGAGAAGCACATCGGAAAAACCGTTGAGGCATATGTCGACGACGTGGTTGTAAAAACCAAACATGTCAGACAGTTGGTCGAGAACCTCCGGACGACATTCGACTGCTGTTGGGGATATAACCCCACAATATGACCCGCCATCTAGGGCCGGGTGTAATGACCCAAGACCGACGCTCCAGATGCCTTTGATGTTTTTCGTTATCGTCGTGTGTATTTTTTGTTTGTTGCATTTCATCATGTCATCATGAGCATTGCATCTACATGTTTTCATAAAAACTTGTAGTCGTTCGTAGTTGCCACTTCTCTCTTTGTCTAGTTGACCTTTTGTCAGGCCCTCTTGTCTTTGTCAACCTCTCTCAGGCCCCCTCGCATGTCCGAAACTTCCCCGAACCAAAACCGGGCTGTCGTTACCGATGGGTCCGGATCATCTCCAAACATCCCTAAATCATAATCGGTTCTTTGTAGGACTCCCCTAGTTTATTCTTCTTGTCCATCTGATTTAAATTGGATGTCCCAAAATTCCCCTCCTTTCACTATAAATAGACCACCTACCTACCTGCATAACCCTAAAACCTAGGCTTCTTGTCCCATCGCGCCGCCACCCGCTCAATCCCCCTCGGGATCACCCACAGCCAACCACCATCATCCCGGGCCTCCCTCGTTTTCCTCGGCGCTGCCGCCACCCTCTCTCTCGGGATCTTCCTCGATCAATCTCGTCCCAGCCACCTCACAGCCTGATCTCCTGCCCCTTCCCTTGTCCAGGAGCTTGAGCTCCTCTACTCGAGCACCCGCGCTGGAGATGCCCAGCTCCCCACCCCAATAAGCAGTAGCGGTCGAGTGCCTCCTCACCTCGTCCGCACGCTGCTCGTCGCCAGAACCAGCAAGCCATCCTCGCGCAGGACCTTCTGCACCCTCGACCTCGCCTCGACGTCACTAGCCGCCGACGACCAAGGCCGCCGGAGCATGCCGTCGTCCATGGCTGCGCCCAGATCCGTGTCTCTGGCCACCAAGCAAGTCCCGCGCCCCTGCTTGCGTCGAACTGCCGCATCCGCCACTGCGGTCCCATCGTGCGGCCCCACTGCTTTCAGCCCATCCCATGTTTTTTCCTATCCAAGGAATTTAGCTATTATTATCCAGAAAACTATAGTTTTACAGAAAACACCCTAGAGTTCATGCATTTAATTACTCACAAACCATGAATTGGATTAAAATGATTTAAACATGTAAAATGCTTAGAATTTTGTCTAGTTTCATAATATGATTCTTTCATCCAAGTTTAAAATGTTTAACTTGCTGTTTGCTTATAATTTGCATAAATGACATGCTAAAATAGTTTATTTCATAACTAAATAACCGTAGCTCTGAATTAAATAAACTTTATATGTAAATGGGGTGGAAAAATGCATAGATTAAAATGGTGCACTTACTTTGCATGCTTAATAACAATAAAATTGTGTTTAGATCAGAACAGTAGCTAATTCAAAATATGGACATGAGGATTTTCTGGAATTGTTGTTTGTTGTTTCCGGCCTCATTTAAACTTGCCTAAATAGTTAGTTTACTTATGTTTCACCTCTTGCCATCTTTAACAACATTTAATATTGTTGGGTACATAAACGGGAGAGAACTCAATAATTGAATGTGGTGTTTCGTCAATATGCAACACGTTGCATATTGAGCTCCACTTAATTTGTAGTATTGTTTGTTGCACTTTGCCAAGCCATGCCTCATTAAAATGGACATGCATCACACTTGATTGTGCATCATGCCATGATTATGCTTGTGTGTTTACCGTGTTGTTTGCTTCTTTCCGGTTGTTCTTTCTGGTTACGTTGTGATTGTGAGGATCCGTTCGACTACGTTGGTTCGTCTACTTCATGGATTCGGTCTTCGTCCTAGCGGGATTTCAGGCAAGATGATCATTATCCTGGATAACACTACTATCTTTGCTTTGCTAGTTGTATCGATGCTATCGCTATGTCGCGCTACCTACCAGTTGTTTATCAAGCCTCCCAAATTGCCATGATAGCCTCTAACCTTTTCCACCATCCCAGCAAACCGTTGTTTGGCTATGTTACCACTTTGCTAAGCCCCTCTTATAGCGTTGCTAGTTGCAGGTGCAGTTGCAGGTTGTTCCATGTTGGGACATGGATATCATGGGATATAACAATATCTCTTAATTAATGCATCTATATATTTGGTAAAGGGTGGAAGGCTTAGACTTTTGCTTGGTGTTTTGTTTCACTCTTGCCGCCCTAGTTTCCGTCATACCGGTGTTGTGTTCCTTGATTTTGCGTTCCTAACACGGTCGGGGTTTATGGGCCCCCCTTGACAGTTCGCTTTGAACAAAACTCTTCCAGCAAGGCCCAAATTTGGTTTTACCATTTGCCTAATAACAACTAAAACTTGCATAGGGACTTATCGGTACCCGAGGATAATTAATCAACAACCCGGGCCAGTGCTCCTCATGAGTGTTGGTCCAAACTGGGCAATGTCCGGTGCCCCCTGGGCAACCAGGGTATCAGCCAACCCAACGTCTTGCCCATCCGGTGTGCCCTGAGAACAAGATACGTGCGACTCCTATCATTATTGTCGGTACATCGGGCGGTCTTGCTGGTTTTGTTTTACCATTGTCGAAATGTCTTGTGCATCGGGATCCCGAGCATGATCGGGGTGTTCCGAGATGGAGGATTGTCTCTGCGGATCATGAGCTTATCATGGGCTAAGTTGGGACACCCCTGCAGTGTTTAAACTTTCGAGAGCCGTGCCCGCGGTTATGTGGCAGATGGGAAATTTTAATATCTGATTGTAGAGAACTTGACACCAGATCCGAAGTAAAATACACCAACCGTGTGTGTAACCATGACTGTCTCTTTTCGAGTGAGTTCGAGAAGAGAACACGGTGGGGTTATGTTTGACTCGTAAGTAGTTCAGGATCACATATTGATCATTACTAGTTGCGATCGTTATGCGTAGTAACTCTTCTTACTCTTGTACTCGTAAGTTAGCCACCATACAATGCTTAGCCGCTTGCTGCAACCTCACCACTTATCCACTCCATTCCCATTAAGCTTTGCTAGTCTTGATACCCATGGTAATGGGATTGCTGAGTCCTCGTGGCTCACAGATTACTACAACAATAGTTGCAGGTACAGGTTAAGCGATGCTTTGATGTGAGAGCGATGCTTTCTTGTTTTGGAGTTCTTCTACTTCTTCCTCTTTGATCAAGGGTTAGGTTCTGGGTCAGGAGCCTTGGATTAGCAGGGTGGATGTCGTTCTTCTTTTTCGTTTGATTTCATCCGTAGTCGGATCCTGCTCTTTTGTATGATGGTTGCTATTTATTGATGTATTGATGTATTCATGTTGTAGCTTGTGGCGAGTGTAAGCCTTTATCTTCTATTCTCATCTATTTAGTACATGGTATGTCGTAATGATATCCACCTTGCTATGCGCTCAAAATGCGGTTGTGCCCCAATCATGAGTTCATCACGTGATTGGGATAGAATCGCATCTAGGGCGCTACACCGGGTCATCCCAATGGTGACTGAAGAATAAGACGCAAGGCATGCCATGATGTTCAAGTTTACCAGACCTACAAGGGCAGCTCTGGAGTTGGCCGGCTCAGGGCCCAATACTTGAAGACGGAGGCTCATGGCCCAACAGTGTAAACCGTCAGGTATTCCTTGCTTAAGGAACAAGGCGAGTTAGTGACATGTTGGGTCACGGATCATAGTACGACCCGGACTCTTGTAAGCCCGGGGCCTCGACCTGCATATAAGGGAGAGTCCCCAGGAAAATAGACTAGGTGACAATTAATCGATAGCTAGGTCAACCGAATCCGCTCCCTTGTAATCGATACTCGATCAATACTATAAGAAGGACATAGGCTATTACCTCGACCGTCAAGGGCTGAACCTGGGTAACTCGTGTCTCTCGATTTCTGATCAACCCCGAAAAGTTAACCACACGGTTGCGATGGCCTCACGACTAAGTCCTTGTTGGGGAACGTTGCATGGGAAACAAAAAATTGCCTACCCTCACCAAGATCAATCTAGGAGATGACCATCTACGAGAGGAGAGATTGGATCTACATACCCTTGTAGATCGCTAAGCGGAAGCGTTAAGAAACACGGTTGATGTAGTCGAACGTCTTCGCGATCCAGTCATGATCTGTCCCGTGAACTCCCAATCCAAGTGCCGAACGGACGGCACCTCCATGTTCAACACACGTATGGCTTGATGACGCCTTCACCTCCTCAATCCAGTGAGCGATGGTGAAGTAGTAGCTCGAGTCCTCCAGCAGCACGACAGCGTGATGGTGGTGGTGTGGTGGGGAAATTTCAGCAGAGCTTCACTAAGCTATGTGGAGAGAAGATGGACTACGAGGAAGAGGGAGGGCAGTGCCGTGGCATAGATGGGTGTGGCTGCCCTCCCTCTACCCATCTATATATAGGGGAAGGGAGGAGGAGGGGGCGCCCTAGGGTTTCCCCTAGGGGGGGCGTCGGCCACCACAGATGGGGGTGCCCCTAGGGAAACCCTAGGGTGGCTTGGCCCCCAAGCCAGGTGGAGGCAGCCCTGGGGGGGGGGGGGGCGCCCAACCTCCTCTAGTGATCGTGGGATGGGGTGAGGGGGGTGCACAACCCCTTAGTGGGCTGGTGTGCTCCCTCCCCTTGGCCCATGAGCGCCCCAACACTTGCGGGCCCCCCAAAACCCCTTTCGGTTCTCCTGGCCATAACCCGGTACCCCCGGAACACTTCTGGACTCCAATGCCCTTCATCCTATAGATTGATCTTCACCTCCGGACCACTCCAGAGTTCCTCGTCACGTCTGGGATCTCATCCAGGACTCGAAAAACCTTCAGTTACCACCATAATAACTAACTATACTTATATCGTCACCAAACGTTAAGTGTGTAGACCCTGCGGGTTTGAGAACTATGCAGACATGACTGAGACACCTCTACAATCAATAACCAATAGCAGGACCTAGATGTCCATATTGGCTCCTACATATTCTGCAAAGATCTTTATCGGTCGAACCTCGATGTCAAGGATTCAGACAATCCTGTATGCAGTTCCCTTTGTCTATCGGTATGTTACTTGCCCGAGATTCGATCGTCGGTATAGCCATACCTAGTTCAATCTTGTTACCGGCAAGTCTCTTTACTTGTTCCGTAATACAAGATCCCGTGACTAACTCATTAGTCACATTGCTTGCAAGCTCATTGTGATGCTGTATTACCGAGTGGGCCCTGAGATACCTCTCCATCATACGGAGTGACAAATCCCAGTCTTGATCGACGCCAACTGAACAGACACCCTCGGAGATACCTGTAGAGCATCTTTATAGTCACCCAGTTACGTTGCGACGTTTGATACACACAAGGTACTCCTCCAGTGTCAGTGAGTTGCATGATCTCATGGTCATAGGAACAGATACTTAACATGCAGAAAGCGATAGCAATAAACTTGATACGATCATATGCTATGCTTATAGTTTGGGTCTTGTCCATCACATCATTCTCCTAATGATGTGATCCCGTTATCAAATGACAACTCATGCCCATGGCTAGGAAACCATAGCCATCTTTGATCAACAAGCTAGTCCGGTAGAGGCTCACTAGGGACATGTTGTTGTCTATGTATTCACACATGTATTTGAGTTTCCAATCAATACAATTATAGCATGGAAAATAAACGATTATCATGAACAAAGAAATATAATAATAACCATTTTATTCTTGCCTCTAGGGCATATTTCCAACAGTCTCCCACTTGCACTAGAGTCCATAATCTAGTATTACATGGTAACGAATCTAACACCCATACAGTTCTGGTGTTGATCTTGTTTCACTCGTGGAAGATGTCTAGTCAACGGATCTGCAACATTCAGATCCATATGTACTTTGCAAATGTTTATGTCCTCCTCCTTGATCGCATCGTGGATGGAATTGAAGCATCGCTTTATGTGTCTGGTCCTCTTGTGAAACCTTGGTTCCTTCGCCAGAGCAATGGCACCAGTGTTGTCATAGAACAGAGTCATTGGGTCCGGTGCACTGGGCACAACTCCAAGATCTGTCATGAACTGCTTCATCCAGACACCTGCCTTCGCTGCCTCTAAGGCAACTATGTACTCCGCTTCGCATGAAGAATCAGCCACCACGCTTTGCTTGGAACTGCACCAGCTTACCACTCCCCAATTTAGAATATATATGTATCTGGTTTGAGACTTAGAGTCATCCGGATCAGTGTCAAAGCTTGAATCGACATAACCCTTTACGACGAGCTCTTGATCACCTCCATAAACGAGAAACATTTCCTTAGTCCTTTTCAGGTACTTGAGGATATTCTTGACCGCTGTCCAGTGTTCTATTCCACAATTACTTTGAAACCTTTCGGCCATACTTATGGCAAGGGTGACATCTGGTCTTGTGCACAACATCGCATACATGATAGAGCCTATGGCAGAAGCATAGGGGATGACACTCATCTTTTCTCTATCCTCTGTAGTCGCTGGGCATTGAGTCTTACTCAACTTCACACCTTGCAAAACAGGCAAGAACCCCTTCTTGGACTGATCCATTTTGAACTTCTTCAAAATCTTATCAAGGTATGTGCTTTTTGAAAGTCCTATTAAGCTTCTCGATCTATCTCTATAGATCTTGATGCCTCATATGAAAGCAGCTTCTCCTAGGTCCTTCATTGAAAAACTCTTGTTCAAATATTCCTTCATGTTTTCCAAAAGTTCTATATTGTTTCCAATCAGCAATATGTCATCCACATATAATATTAGAAACACTATAGCGCTCCCACTCACTTTCTTGTAAATACAAGCTTCTCCATAAACTTGTATAAACCCAAACGCTTCGATCACCTCATCAAAGGGAAGATTCCAACTCTGAGATGCTTGCACCAGTCCATAAATGGATCACCGGAGCTTGCACACTTTGTTAGCATTCTTTGGATCGACAAAACCTTCCGGCTGCATCATATACAACTCTTCCTTAAGGAAACCATTAAGGAACGTTGTTTTGACATCCATCTGCCAGATTTCATAATCGAAAAATGCAACTATTGCCAACATGATTCTGACGGACTTAAGCATCGCTACGAGTGAGAAAGTCTCATCGTAGTAACCTCCTTGAACCTGTGAAAACCCATTTGCCACAAGTCGAGCTTTATAAACGGTGACATTACTGTCTGCGTCCGTCTTCTTCTTAAAGATCCATTTATTCTGAATGGCCTTTCGCCCTTGAGGTAATACTTCCAAAGTCCATACTTTGTTTTAATATATGGATCCCATCTAGGATTTCATGGCCTCTAACCATTTGCCGGAATCCGGGCCCACCATCGCTTCTCCATAGCTCGTAGGTTCATCGTTGTCCAACAACATGACCTCCAAGACAGGGTTACCATACCACTCAGGAGTAGTACGTATCCTCGTCGACCTACGAGGTTCGATAGTAACTAGATGTGAAACTTCATGATCACTAGCATTAGTTTCCTCTACAACTGAGGTAGGTGCCACAGAAACATCTTTCTGCGCTGCGCTACTCTCTGGTTGAAGTAAAGGTTCAACAACCTCATCAAGTTCTATCTTCCTCCCACTAAATTCTTTCGAGAGAAACTCTTTCTCGAGAAAGGATCCGTTCTTAGCGACAAACACTTTGCCCTCGAATCTGAGATAGAAGGTATACGCAATCGTCTCCTTTGGGTATCCTATGAAGACGCATTTGTCTGCTTTGGGTTCGAGCTTTTCTGGCTGAAGCCTTTTGACATAAGCATCGCAGCCCCAAACCTTAAGAAACGACAGCTTAGGTTTCTTGCCAAACCATAGTTCATACGATGTCGTCTCTATGGACTTAGATGGTGCCCTATTTAAAGTGAATGCATCTGTCTCTAACGCATAACCCCAAAACGAGAGGGGCAGATCGGTAAGGGACATCATAGAACGCACCATATCCAATAAGGTACGATTACGACGTTCAGACACACCATTACACTGTGGTGTTCCAGGTGGCGTCAGTTGTGAAACAATTCCACATTATCTTAAGTGATTGCCAAACTCATAACTCAGATATTCTACCTCTCGATCTGATCATAGGAATTTAATCTTCTTGTTACGATGATTCTCAACTTCACTCTGAAATTGCTTGAACTTTTCAAACATTTCAGACTTATGCTTCATTAAGTAAATATACCCATATCTACTCAAATCATCGGTGAAGGTGAGAAAGTAACGATATCCATCGCACGCGTCAACACTAATCGGACCGCACACATCAGTATGTATGATTTCCAACAAGTCACTTGCCCGTTCCATTGTTCCAGAAAATGGGGTTTTAGTCATCTTGCCCATAAGGCATGGTTTGGATGTGTCAAGTGATTCAAAATCAAGTGACTCCAAAAGTCCATCAGCATTGAATTTCTTCATGCGTTTTACACCAATATGACCTAAGTGGCAGTGCCACAAGAAAGTGGTATTATCATTATTAACTTTACATCTTTTGGCATCAATGTTATGAACATGTGTATCATCATAATCGAGATTCAATAAGAATAAACCCCTCACAATGGGTGCATGACCATAAAAGATATTACCCATATAAATAGAACAACCATTATTCTTTGATTTAAATGAGTAATCATCTCGCATTAAACAAGATCCAGATATAATGTTCATGCTCAACGCAGGCACTAAATAACAATTATTCAGGTTCATCACTAATCCCGATGGTAATCAAAGAGCGAGCGTGCCGACGGCGATCACATCAACCTTGGAACCATTTCCCATGCACACCGTCACTTCATCCTTTGCCAGCCTTCGTCTATTCCGTAGTTCCTATTTTTAGTTGCAAATGTGAGCAACCGAACTGGTATCAAATACCCAGGCACTACAACGAGAGCTGGTAAGGTACACATCAATAACATGTATATCATATATACCTTTGTTGACGTTGGCCCCCTTCTAGTCGGCCAGATACTTGGGGCAATTCCGCTTCCAGTGGCCAGTTCCTTTGCAATAGAAGCACTCAGTTTCCGGCTTGGGTCCAGCCTTGGGTTTCTTCACGGGAGGAGCAACTGCTTTGCCACCTTTCTTGAAGTTTCCATATTTTCCCTTGCTCTTCTTGAAACTAGTGGTTTTATTGACCATCAACACTTGATGCTCCTTCTGGATGTCTGACTCAATGACTTTCAACATCGCGAACAGCTTGGAGACTGACTTGTTCATCGCTTGCATGTTGTAGTTCAACACAAAGCTCTTGTAGCTAGGTGGTAGCGATTGAAGAACTTTGTCAGTGAACGCCTCAGGCGGGAGCTCAACTCCCAACTCAGCTAGACGGTTGTAGTACCCAGACATTCTGAGTATGTGCTCACTGACAGACCCATTCTACTCCATCTTGCAGACATAGAACTTATCAGAGGTCTCATACCTCTCGATCCGGGTATTCTTCTCAAAAATAAATTTCAACTCCTGGAACATCTCATATACTCCATGAAATTCAAGACGCCTTTGAAGTCCCGGTTCTAAGCCATACAGTATGGCGCACTAAACTATTGAGTAGTCATCAACACGCGACTGCCAGGTGTTCACAACATCCACAGTCGCCGGAGGGGGTGGTGCACCAAGCGGTGCATCAAGGACGTAAGACTTTTTGGCAGCTGTGAGGATAATCCTCAGATTACGGGCCCAGTCTACAAAGTTGCTTCCATCATCTTTCAGCTTGGCTTTCTCTAGGAACGCATTGAAATTCAGGGGAGCTACTATGTCATGGGAAACCACGGTCACCTACGGGGCCATGAGCCCCTTTTGGTTCGGCGGGGGGATGGGTACGTTGCACAAAGAGCAGAGAAGCATCGCGCAGCATGACAGAGATCACACGTGCAGTCCTTACCCAGGTTCGGGCCGCCGTGAGGCGTAAAACCCTACTCCTGCTTTGGTGGATTGATGGTGGATAATGGTGGTGGATGTAGCACACTCGCCCGACAAGGTCGCTCTGGGGGCGAGAGTGGCTACCAGCGTATCAATATGCGAGGGTCCAACCCTTTCTACTGTCGCCATGGGCCTCCTTTTATAGATTAAGGGGTCACCATAGTGGCAAATCAGTCTTTGCGTACTGATTAGATAGCTAACATTGCTATCATACCTAACTCTGCAGACTGACAAAGCGCATTAAATGCGCCGCTCAGTGTCACATCACAGCCCGCCCGGCAGGCCCTGCCGGGCTGTTTTGCCAGCTTCGCGCCTGCTCGTTTGACATGTCTCAGGACGGGTGTCATATGGAGGTGTTTGCTGTAGGAAGTGGCTGCCATGTGGCAAGAAGTAGCTACTTAGTCACCTTGGAGCTCGACACCGCTTTGATTAATGACTTGCATCGCTTGTGAGGTGGAGCGGTGGAGTGGCTTGCCTCTGCCAGCCCCAGCAGGCCTGCCGGGACGATCTGGGAGCTTGCTTCCGGGGCAAAACCCAACCCTGCCGGGCAAGGTAGGTCCTTCCCTTAGCGATGCCTTGTTCCTCTGGCTCACCTTGGCCTTCTCGACTTGCACTTAGATCCTTCAAAGGAATTGATCCTCCTTGTTTGGTCCGATCTTGGTCTTGTAATCTTGTCTCTGGCCTGTGCACAGTCTGTGTAATGGACCCAGGGTCTGTTGCATGGACAGGATCCCCCGGGCCTGGCACAAACGTGCCGCTGGGCGTCCTCGGGGTAGGCCCTAACCAGTGCATAGGCAGAAATGTAAGGGCGGATCCGCCCTTTGAGATCTTCTTTGCTTCTTCATTAACCTAAGCTCGGGTCAGTTTTCGGTTTTCCCACGCGTCATGTAACGCCAATTGTAGTGGGGCCATTCTTGTAATGGGCCATGAATGACTTTAACGCACGGGCGGATAACTGCCAATTCACTCTTCCCATCGCGCCTTTATCCTTAGCCACGTATGATGCATGCATTGAGTGGGGTAGGTAATGGAGGCGTGTGGTGCGGGAGAGCATCAAGGAAGGGGCCCGATTTTCTTGGATTGGTGGAGGAGGACGGCGGGTACTCGCCGGGGAATCAGGCCCTAGCTCTAGATTGCCTATAAAAGGAGGAGCGGGGGAGGAGTGGAGGCATTCATCCACATTCCACTCCTCCTCCGCCTTCTGCTTCTTCTGGGTATGCTGAAAGGAATAGCCCGGGGTCAGGACCCGGGTCCTAGCTTGGAGTTGCTGACAATGTCAAATGCTCGTGCTGATGCTTGGGGAGTGAGTCTGGTCTGGTGCCGTGCATCGCCGGGGTCGCCACCCTGTTGGCGAGATGTCCGGGGCTCTTGATGCTCGCCTGGGATGCAGTATATGGGGTCCTTGGTAATCCCAGCACTGCTCCTTCCGGCGGATCTTGTATTCTTGCTATGGACGGTGGCGTCTTCCTGCCCGCCAAGGTTGGGAGCGATGCGCATCGAGTGTCCTGGTCGTCGCAGTCGCCCGCTGTCCCTACGGGGTAGGTGCCGGGCTGGGGGCCCGGTGTCTTCCTGGAGCGGTGTTGATGAAGATGAAGTTAGGGAAGACGGAGAAGGCAGGAGGCAGACCGTCAGGTCGGAGTATGATGGCACCGACACGTTCGTCTCGTACTGACGTCCTGCCACCTCGTCTTCCCATTCTTCCCCTCCCCTCCCCGGCACCGTCATCACCAGGCTCCATATCGCCAGGGAGGGGGTCGCTCTCTTGGTGCCTTCGCCTCCTCCAGCGGTCTTCCAGCTGAGCTCCGACGCCTTCCCTGTTGGCGCTTGCGCTGGGGCTTTTGTCTGGTCCTGGAGGTGGTGACCAGCGCACCGCCGAGCTGCTCCTTCCGTCCCCCTCCTTCGCAGCCTCGCCACTCCCGATCTTGTCAGGCTGCACCCGGCAGGCTATGACAGGACCGGGGTGGGCTCCTGCTCGAGCAATCCTCCTGAGCTCTCCTCTTCCCACCGCACTATCTGGGACAAAAGGGACAGGGAGAGGAGTTTACGGGGCACTTATCTTTTTTTAATCTTAAATCTGTAGGCACTTGCCAAATTTTAGTTTAAATAATGTAATCTCTCGTATCCATGTTTATGTTCTGTGAGATTTGTACTTGTTAATCAGCATATTAATGAAAAAGATAAGCTTTGCCGGGCACTTGTGCATGTACGATATCCATCCAGAGGTGAAACGCCTCCATACTTTCATGTAAACAAGTAGATCCCGGTAAGCTACCTTGCCGGTACCCCATAGGACTGCTGTCGTGAGGCTGAGCCTGCCGGGCGCAGAACCCATTGGGAGAGACTAGCCCCCGGCCAACCCTTTTCAGCCAAAGGCCTCTACGACCATCCTGACCGAAGCAGCGTTCGTGTCAGTAGATGGGAGTACCTTTGTTTCCGAGGCGGCGAGGTTTTCATATGCATAAGTCCTACTCACGGAACATGTATGGATAAGAGACGGAACTTATCTGTTTGGCTTGCCGGAGAACGCAGTGCTGGCTTGTCTTCGCATCCTCTTCCTAGGACTAAGTCCACAGTAGGAACCTGTAGTTTATGCAAATGAAGATGATGCCAGATGCAATCTATCTACATGATCATGCAACCTAGCTACATGAATCATGCGATGCTTATGATATGCTTATGCATGCATGCAACTCGTCGGGGGCCCCCAGCACTTCATTTATTTCTCTGTTGCTCAGGGTCTGCGCCTGGCTTTGTACAAGGGGTTACATGCAGCTGAGGCAAGGCCTGTACAAAAGGGTGGCTGCTGGGCAGGGCCCGACTGTCGCGCCTTACGGGTAGAACTTGCGGAGGTGCTCAATATTCCATGAGTTTTGCAATTGAATGCTATCTCCGGTCTCCAGACGGACTGCGCCAGGTCTGGTGACTCGTACTACCCGGTAAGGGCCTTCCCACTTCGGCGACAGCTTGTTTGTACCCTTGGCAGACTAAACGCGCCTAAGGACAAGGTCGCCTTCCTCAAAACACCGGGCATGAACCCTGCGGCTATGATAGCGACACAGGGCTTGCTGATAGCGTGCAACACGTGTAGCAGCCCGGAGACGGTTCTCCTCAAGAAGCACGGCGTCGTCACACATGTGCTGTTCCTGCGCTACTTCATCGTAGGCAAGCACTCGAGGTGACCCGTAAATGAGTTCCGTGGGGATAACTGCTTCTGCCCCATAGACTAGGGAGAAGGGAGTCTGGCCGGTAGCTAGGTTTGGTGTCATTCTGAGGGACCAAAGAACCACCGGCAGCTCATCGATCCATCGCCTGCCATGCTTCCACAACTTATCAAACATTCTTGTCTGGAGTCCTCGCAGCACTTCAGCATTCGCCCTCTCATCTTGCCCATTGCTTCTGGCATGTGCGACAGAGGCAAATGAGATCTTGCTTTGGCTTGAACATATTGCATGAAGGCGCAGCTCGTGAACTGGGTGCCGTTGTCGGTGATGATCCGGGCAGGGACCCCGAAGCGGCACACCAATCCTTTCAAGAACTTGATAGCTGACTGAGCAGTCACCTTTCTCACGGCATCTACTTCCGGCCACTTTGTAAACTTGTCGATTGCAACGAACAAGAATTCAAAGCCCCCGGCAGCTCGGGGGAAAGGGCCGAGGATATCGAGCCCCTAGACCGAAAACGGCCATGACAAAGGGATTGTCTGGAGTGCTTGGGCAGGCAGATGGATATTTTTGGAATGGAACTGACAGGCTTCACACTTGCTGACGAGCTCAACCGCATCTTGGAGGGCTGTGGGCCAATAGAATCCTTGCCGGAATGCTTTCCCAACCAAAGCCCTTGATCCAATGTGGGAGCCGCACATGCCTTTGTGTATCTCTGCCAGTAGTTCCTTTCCTCCTTCCCGGCAAATGCACTTCAATTTCACACTGTTGGGCCTTCTTCTGTATAGTGTGTCATCGACAAACTAATACATACTGGCCCTCCGGGCTACTCTTTCAGCTTCTTCTTGCTCTTCGGGAAGTTCTCCGGTTTGGAGGAAATGGACTATGTGCCTTGCCCAAGTTGGAGCCTGAGGCTCGGCAACGAGGACTAGCGGCACCTCCTCATTTGTGGGGGTGCATCCGTCGACCGCGGGGACCAGTGGCCCGGCAGGAGGGTGTAGCCTGGCAATCGAAGGGGAGTTGTTTCCAGCAGGGTCCCTGCCAGGAGCCCCGAAAGGCTCTATTGGGAGAGGCTTACCGGAGTCCAATTTCCTCCTCTTTCGGGCCATTCTTGTCGGGGATATGAAGGGCTGAGTAAGATGGAAAACAAAAGTTCCTGGTTCCATAGGAAGCTTTTGCGCAGCGCACTTTGACAGGTGATCAGCAATGCTGTTTTCCGCACGGGGTACGTGCTCTGTTTGCAACCCGTCAAAGCGCTCCTCCAATCTTCTCACTTCCTCGATGTATGCCTCCATCAATGGGCTTTGGTAATCCTTATTGACTTATCTCACCACCAGTTGTGAATCTCCTCGAATGACCAGCTTCTTGATTCCCAACTCTGTGGCAATCCTGAGCCCGGCAAGAAGTCCTTCATATTGTGCTGTATTGTAGGTCGCCTCCTCCCGGGGAAAGTGCATCTGGACGACGTACCTCAGATGCTCTCTAGTGGGAGCCACGAGAAGCACGCCAGCCCTTGCACCTTGTAGGGAGAAGGCACCATCAAAATACATGATCCATTCTTGGGGCGCTTCCTTGCCGGGGATAACTGTTTCCGGTACTTCTTCATCAGGGGTTGGCATCCATTCTGCAATAAACTCTGCCAACACCCTGCTCTCGATTGTTGATGTGCTTTCAAACTTTAGGCCAAAGCTGGACAACTCCAATGCCCACTCCACTATCCTGCCGGTGGCCTCTGCTATGCTTTCCCTTGGCGGGAACTGTGGCTTCCGTGACCTCTGCCGGGACCGTGTCCCGGTATATCTTATCCACGCAAATAATTGCGTCTTTCTTGTCCGATGGAACGGAAATGACGCCCATCGGCCCTGGCATCTTCAAGGTGTTGTAGGCATAATGGCATGCTGCCATGAATTTGGCCAGGGCGGGGCGCCCAAGGATCCCATTGTACGGCAGGGGGAGGTCAACCACATGAAACACAACTTTCTCAGTCCTGTAATTCAACTCTCCTCCATATGTCACTGGCAACGTAACCTTTCCCTTAGGACGGCTCCAGCCGGGATTGACTCCTTGAAACGTGCCTGTGGCCTTAAGTTCTTCCTCTACTATCTGGAGTTTGCTGATAACCTTTGCGGAAATCAGATTCAACCCGGCCCCGCCGTCAACCAGCACCTTTGTGACCTTGAGGTTGCGAATTGTTGGTTAGACAAACAACGGCAAGCACCCTACCGCAGTAATGCGGTCGGGGTGGTCCTCTTCATCAAAGATGATGGGCGCGTGTGACCACTTGAGCGGCTTCTGAGAATCTGCCGCTAGCTCCACGACATTGACTTCACGCGCCCACTGTTTAAGTTGGCGGTGAGAGGAGTGCAAAGATGCACCCCTGTCAATGCACATGGCATTAGTGGCCTTCTGGAATTCCTGCTCGCTAGTTTCCTCTTCATTCCCTCCATCACTCTCATTACTGCAATCCTCCTTCTCTCGGCCTTTAGCGGGTTTCCTTTGGTTCCGAGGAGCCTTGCCGGGGCGATTTGCTTCACCACCCCGGCCCTTCCCGCCAGCGCCATTCTGACCTTTTTCCTTATCGCACTTCTCATACTCAACCTTCTGCCTCTTGACGAGCTACTCAACCTGATGACACTCCTGGAGATCATGGCCCTTGGCCTGATGAATCTTACAGTATGACCCATCACTTTTCCCAGCTTTCTCGGCAGCCGACGCCTCCCGGCAATCAGCGCATGCGGTAGCCTCCTTGCCGGGGGCTTCAGCCTTGGCCTTCTTGCCGGTACTACGCGTGCCTGACCCCTCAACAATAATCATAGTCTTATCCTTGCGCTTCTTGTTGTGCTTCTTTTTCTTCTTCTTACTGATGGTTTCATCGTCATCTTCTGAGTCGATGTCGATGCAATCTTCCTCTCCAGGAAGTTTCCTCCCCTCCTCCACCCGAGCACATTTGTCCACCAAAGTGTAGAACTCCTTCACAGTCCTGGGCAACCAAACGTTCATCTTGGAACGTATCCTGCGGTTGCACACGTTGGATTGGAAGGTAGCTATCACGGCAGCTGGGTGGATATCTAGGATATTTCTGTGGACTCGGTTGAATCTCTGCAAGTACTTCCGTAGAGTTTCTCCCTCTTTCTGCTGGAGAAGCTGCAAGTCGCTGGCTGCCCTGGTTCTTGATGGCCGCTCGTGAAGGCACCAATGAACTCGTGGCACAGGACAGCCCAGGTCAAAATGGAGTTCTCCGGCAGGTGCATCAGCCAAGACCTCACATTTGACTTGAGGGCCAAAGGGAAGTAGTTGGTGAACACCTTCTCATCTCTTCCCCCGGCAGCTTGAACAGCGATGGTGTAGATGCTCAAGAACTCTGCCGGGTTTAGTCTCCCATCATACTTCTCGGGTATCTCTTGCTTGAACGTGCGAGTGGACGGCCAACGGACTTGCCACAGCTCACGGGTGAAGGTAGGGCACCCAACCTCAAAAGGCAGGCACCCGCCATCTCCGAACGTGGGCTTGTCGACGTCGGGGCCATCGCACCCATTGGACCGGTGGGGGTTGTCGCGGCACCGCTCGTCAATGGCGCGCGCGCCTTCCCTTTGCCTGCCATCCGGGGCACGCTGTCGGCCTTGACGCGCTCGAGGGTCTGACGAGGCCATTGAGACGTCATTGGGTGCTTGGTTTTGCGGCTCCCTGGCGGCTTGCGTGGTGGGGATTGCACCGTGAGGGTGGCCCCTCCCGCACGACCAGCCGCACGAGCTGTCATTGCTGCCTGGGAAGGCCGTGGCGGTCCGGCCTGCTGTGATCCTTCCGCCTCGGCAAAACCAATCAGACTCTGGATGGTGGCTCGCCACTCATCCATCTGGTCTGCCGCCGGTGGAAATCTCAATAGCAATTGGGCTCGCGCCATTGCCTCTGAGGCACTGCTTGGCATAGCTAGGTGATGACGATGTAGATCGTAGTGTTGCTCGGCTCCTGACATTGCCGGTGGCGACCGCGCCGCGCCCTTGCTGTTGCGAACCAGCTGTTTGGACGACATAGTGACGCGGCAGAGACGCCTGAGGGCCAGCGCCTCCATTGGGCATAGTAGCTGGGTCAGCCCACCCCCGAGGTGGCGCGTGCCCTGTGGTCGCGCCCGCAGCGGGGGCGGCCGGAGGGTTGTGATTCACTACAGAACGAGCATCGTCACTGCGACTGTGCCCATTGGCGAGGAGAAGGGGTTCAGGCGGAATGATCCCTCCATCCATACCTCGTAGAGCATGGCCGCTGGGATGTTGCTGATGCTGTCCTTCCCCGGTACCTCCCGTTCCTGCTTCGGCCGTGGGGGAGGTGGCGACGGCGCCGCCTGCGCCGACCATGTCCCCCGCAGCATCCACACCCTCGCGAGCCCCCGCACTCCCCGCAACATCGGTGGTCGCGGGCGGCAGAGCCTTCGCGGTGGATGGGTGATTTGTAGCTCCGGGCTTCCTCTTGGGCGCCATAGTCAATGACGCCGTCGATGATGAAAATGTCGATGAAGATGACGCGCAGTGTACACTCTCGGTTTTGCGCAAGTGACTCCCCCTACCTGGCGCGCCAAAGATGTCGTGGGAAACCACGGCCACCTATGGGGCCATGAGCCCCTTTTGGTTCAGCGGGGGGATGGGCACGTTGCACAAAGAGCGGAGAAGCGTCGCGCAGCACGACAGAGATCACACGGGCAGTCTTTACCTAGGTTCGGGCCGCCGTGAGGTGTAAAACCCTACTCCTGCTTTGGTGGATTGATGGTGGATAATGGTGGTGGACGTAGCACACTCGCCCGGCAAGGTCGCTCTGGGGGCGAGAGTGGCTACCAGCGTATCAATATGCGAGGGTCCAACCCTTTCTACGGTCGCCATGGGACTCCTTTTATAGATTAAGAGGTCACCATAGTGGCAAATTAGTCTTTGCGTATTGATTAGATAGCTAACCGTGCTATCATACCTAACTCTGCAGGCTGACAAAGCGCATTAAATGCGCCGCTCAGTGTCACATCAAAGCCCGCCCGGCAGGCCCTGCCAGGCTGTTTTACCAGCTTTGCGCCTGCTCGTTTGTCACGTCTCAGGACGGGTGTCATATGGAGGTGTTTGCTGTAGGAAGTGGCTGCCATATGGGAAGAAGTAGCCACTTAGTCACCTTGGAGCTCGACACCGCTTTGATTAATGACTTGTGTCGCTTGTGAGGTGGAGCGGTGGAGTGGCTTGCCTCCGCCAGCCCCGGCATGCCTGCCGAGACAATCTGGGAGCTTGCTTCCGGGGCGGATCCTTCAAAGGAATTGATCCTCCTTGTTTGGTCTGATCTTGGTCTTGTAATCTTGTCTCTGGCCTGTGCACAATCCGTGCTATGGACCTAGGGTCTCTTGCACCGACGTTCTACGTGAGCCATTGATCTACAACATAATTTGCAAATATAGTTTAGACTATTGTTCATGATAAATGAGTTCAATTAATCATATTACATAAGGACTCCCACTCAAATAAACATCCCTCCGGTTGTCCGAGTGTAACATGATCCAAATTCACCAACCCAAGTCCGATCATCACGTGAGATGAGATGGTTTCAATGGTGAACATCTCCATGTTGATCATATCCACTATATGACTCATGTTCGACCTTTCGGTCTCTTGTGTTCCGAGGCCATGTCTGTACATGCTAGGCTTGTCAAGTTTAACCCAAGTGTTCCACATGTGCAAAACTGGCTTGCACCCGTTGTATGCGAATGTAGAGTCTATCACACCCGATCATTACGCGGTGCTTCGAAATGATGAACTTTCGCAATGGTGCACACTTGGGTAGAACACAATTTTATCTTGAAATTTTAGTGAGGGATCACCTTATAATGCTACCGTCGTCCTAAGCAAAATAAGATGCATAAAAGGATTAACATCACATGCAAATCATAAGTGACATGATATGGCCATCATCTTGTGCTTTTGATCTCCATCTTCAAAGCACCGGCATGATCTCCATCGTCACCGGCATGACACCATGATCTCCATCATCATGTCGCCATCGGGGTTGTCACGCCAACCATGCTTCTACTACTATTGCTACCGTTCAGCGATAAAGTAAAGCATTACATAGCGGATGATGATTGACACGCATGTCATACAATAATTAAAGATAACCCTATGGCTCCTGCCGGTTGCCGTATTCATCGACATGCAAGTCGTGATAAACTATACAAAACATGATCATCTCACACATCAAATATATCTCATCATGTCTTTGGCCATATCATATCACAACATACCCTGCAAAAACAAGTTAGACGTCCTCTAATTGTTATTGCATGTTTTACGTGGCTGCTATGGGTATCTAGCAAGAATGATTCTTACCTACGCAAAGCCACAACGGTGATATGCAAGTTGCTATTTAACCTTCTACAAGGACCGCCTTTGTCGAATCCGATTCAACTAAGGTGGGAGAGATAGACACCCGCTAGCCATCTTTATGCAACAAGTTGCATGTCAGTCGATGGAACCGGTCTCATGTGCGTGGACATGTAAAGTTGGCCCGGGCCGCTTCATCCCACAATACCGCTGAATCATAATAAGAATAAGGAAGGAAGCAATCTGAATATCAACGCCCACAAAATACTTTGTGTTCTACTCGTGATGTCATCTACGCATAGACCTAGCTCATGATGCCACTGTTGGGGAACGTTTCATGGGGAAAAAAAATTCCTACACTGACCAAGATCAATCTAGGAGATGACCATCTACGAGAGGAGAGATTGGATCTACATACCCTTGTAGATCGCTAAGCGGAAGCGTTAAGAAACACAGTTGATGTAGTCAAACGTCTTCGCGGTGCAATCACGATCCGTCCCACGAACTCCCGATCCAAGTGCCGAACGGACGGCACCTCCGCGTTCAATGCATGTACGGCTTGACGACGCCTTCACCTCCTCGATCCAGTGAGCGATGGTGAAGTAGTAGCTCGAGTCCTCTGCCAGCACGACGGCATGATGGCGGTGGTGGTGGGGAAATTTCAGCAGAGCTTCGCTAAGCTATGCGGAGAGAAGATGGACTATGAGGGAGAGGGAGGGCAGCGCCGTGGCATAGATGGGTGTGGCTGCCCTCCCTCTACCCCTCTATATATACAGGGAAGGAAGGAGGAGGGGGCGCCCTTGGGTTTCCCCTAGGGGGGGCGGCGGCCACCACAGATGGGGTCACCCCTAGGGAAACCCTAGGGTGGCTTGGCCCCCAAGCCAGGTGGAGGCAGCCCTAGGGGGTGTCCCACCACCTCTGGTGATCGTGGGATGGGGTGAGGGCCGGGGGTGGCACAACCCCTTAGTGGCCTGGTGTGCTCCATCCCCTTGGCCCATTAACCCCCCCAACACTTGCCGTGGCCCCCCGAAACCCCTTTCGGTTCTTCTGGCCATAACCCGGTACCCCCGGAACACTTCCGGACTCCAATACCCTTCATCCTATATATCGATTGTCGGTGCACTAAGGTTTGGGTGCCTAGTGCCCCTGACTTATGCACAGATAGTAGTAGCCGACCCATCGGTCCAAGTCCAAACCAAGCTAGAGAAGCCGCTCTCCGTGAGATAAAGGAGCGCATCAAGAAGACGAAGATGTTAATACACCGAAGATTTCCTCAAGAGCCTCCCTTGCCGGCCAGGCGAGGCCGGCAAGGTTGAAGCCAACGCTAGAAGCAAGATCGAACCATGCCAGCCGCGTCTCCGGAGCTGCCGAGGACCAAAGCATGTGCCTCTCCAAGAAGGCCCGGCAAGGCCTGCCCCGGCAGGCATAAGCCAGTTGCCACCGCTCCACCGCACCGCGACGCCAGTCACTTATCGGTGCGGTGTCAAGCCCTCATGCAACTAAGTAGCTCTCACCAAATACGTGGCGGCTTGCTGGAAGACAGATCACACTCATTGGACACCCGTCTCAAGGGCATGTCAAGCTAACAAGCAGTAGCTTGCTAAGCGGTGGTATAAGCTTGCCGGGGATGCACCTCCGTGCGCCACCTAAGGCAGCATTTATGGCATTTTGTCCTAAGTGCCAGAGTTAGGTATGGTAGCACTGTTGGCTATATAATCGCAAGATAATGTCTGTTTTGCCACTGTGGTTGCTCCTTGAGCTATAAAAGGAGGCCCAAGGCAACATAGACAAGGATTTGGACTTTGGACACTTGTACGCATGTAGTAGCTCTCCCCGAGGCGACCTTGACGGGCTTGAGCGCTTCGTGTCTTCGTGTTCCTCCATTCAATCCACCAAAGCAGGAGTAGGGTTTTATGCTTCTCAGCGGCCCAAACCTGGGTAAAAGCTAGAGCCTCACCGCCGCACTACCTCACCATTTCTGCTCTTTGTGCAATGTGATCTTCCCCCGCCGAATCACAGAGGGGCCCATGGCCCCATCGGTGATCGTGTGCTTGCACCATGACATCTTTGCGCACCAGGTAGGGGGTACATCGCTTGTGCGAACCTGAAGTAGTGAACAGCGCGTCGATCTACATCATCATCTTCTTCCCCCATGGCTCCCAAGAAGAAAGCCGGCATGGCCGCGCAACCCTCCACTTCAAAGGCCCCCTCGCACATAGCCGCGGGCACCGTAGGTGTCATGGCGACATCGGGTGAGGCGGGTGTCGTAGGTGACACGGCCGGCGCAGGCGACACCATCGTCGTGCCCCCCCGCAACCGAAGGTGGAGCGGGAGCCACCGGGGGTGGGCAACATCAACAACGTCCTAGCGAGATTGGCCCTGAAGCCGCCGGTGGTGGGAATGCTCTGCTTCCACCTCCCCATCGCACTGGTGGACGCAGCCGCAATAGCGGCACCCACTCCGGCGCAAGCCACGATCCTCTAGTTGTGCCCACCACGGGCGTAGCTACAAGACGCACGCCCCGCCCTGAGCAAGACGAGCACGACGGAGCGCCGAGCGGCACCATCGATCCACAAGCACATCAAACACCTCGCCATACCGCTCTGGTTCTGCCAGGAGTCGAGCGATATCACGGTCTGCCTCGCTAGCCATGCCGGCCACTGCGGCGGAAGCGATGGCACGGGCCCAACTGCTGTTGAATTTCTATCCGGCGGCTGAAAAGATGGACAAGTGGAGAGCCACCATCCAGAGCTTGATTGGATTTGTTGAAGCCAGCAAATCGCAGCATGCCGAGCCGTCACGACACCTGCGGGTGACGGCGGTAGCCTGGGCTGATGGCCATGTCGAGGGGACTACGCCAAAAGTGCAGTCTCCTAAACAACGACAGACATAGAGGCAGCCCCAGCAAACTCAAAGTGTCGACGAGCCCGTCGAGGTGTCGATGGCTTCGTCCGACCCACAAACCTGCCGGGATCAGCGGCGTGTCCTAGACGACCGACATAAGGAAAACACACGTGTCACCATAGAGCGATGCCGGGAGGCGCGCCGTCAGTCCAACAAACGCAATGGCCCAGACGTTGATGAACCCACGCCCAGTGCTTGTGGGTACTTGCCTTACAAGGTTGGGTGCCCTGCCTTCACTCGTGACCTGCGGCAAGTCCGCTGGCCATCCGTCCGAGCTTTCCAGCCTGAACTGCTAGAGAAATACGATGGAAAGTTAAACACGACAGAGTTTTTGGGCATCTATACAATTGCCGTTCAAGCCGCCAGGGGGCAGGGATGAGAAGGTGCTCGCCAACTATTTCCCTTTGGCACTTAAGCCAAATGTGAGATCATGGCTGATGCACCTGCCGGAGAACTCTATTTCATCATGGGCTGACTTGTGCAATGAGTTTGTTGGCGCCTTCACAGGTGGCCACCAAGAGCCTGGACAGCCCTGTGACTTGCAAGCCCTCCCGCAGAAGGAAGGGGAAGATTTGTGTAAGTATATATAGGGGTTCAGTCGAGTACACCGCAACATTCCAGAGATACACCCAGCAACTGTAATTGCCGCGTTCCATTCGAACGTGCGCAACAGGAGGATGCGAGCCAAGATGAATGTCCGGCTGCCAAAGACCGTCAATGAATTGTACATGTTGGCGGACAAGTGTGCTCGGGCTGAAGAAGGAAGGCGACTCCCTGGAGAGGAGGCTGGCATCGAGGTCGATTCAGATGATGACGACGATGCTGCCAACCCGAGGAGGAAAGGCCGGAGGCGCAATGGGAAACGCAAGGGAAAAACAGTGATGGCCGTTGAGAGCTCTAGTGATCTTAGTGCCGGCAAGAAAGCTAAAACCGAAGCCCCCAGCAAGGGAGCTGCCATGTGCGCAGATTGCCAGGAGGCCGCGGCAGCAGAGAGAACCGGGAAATCCGATGGGCCATACTGTAAAATCCACCATACCAAAGTCATGATCTCCAACAGTGCCGCCAAGTTGAGCAGCTTGCTGAGAAGCAAAAGGCTGAATACGAGAAGCGTGACAAGGAGAGAGGCCAAGACGGTGCTGGCGGGAAGGGCCGTGGTGGTAGAGGAGGACGCCGCGGCAAGGCCAGCAGAAAGAAAAACCTGCTAGAGGCCGTGAGAAGAGAGAAGGAGATGATGAGAGTGATGAAGATGATGAGGAAGAAACTAGTGAGCGAGAATTCCAAAAGGCAACCGAAGCCATGCGTATTGATGGAGGTGCATCCTTGCACTCCTCTCATCATCAGCTCAAGTAGTGGGCACGAGAGGTCAATGCCATGGAACCAGCTGCAGGATCCCAAAGGCCTCTTAAATGGTCCCGCGCACCTATCATCTTTGACGCGGAGGATCATCCTGACCACACCACTATAGTTGGGTGTTTGCCCTTGTTGGTTTCCCCGACAATTCGCAACCTCAAGGTGACAAAGATGCTGGTTGACGGCGGGGCTGGCTTGAACTTGATTTCCCCTAAGGTGGTTGAGAAGCTCTAGATCCCTGATGAGGAACTCAAGAATACGGGTACGTTTCAAGGAATCAACCCCGGTAGGAGCCGTCCTAAAGGGAAGATTACACTTCCTGTGACATTTGGCAGGGAACTGAATTACCAAACTGAGAGGGTTGTGTTCGATGTTGTTGAACTTCCTTTGCCTTACAAGGGAATTCTTGGTCGCCTAGTTCTGGCAAAGTTCATGGCAGCATCCGATTATGCTTACAACACCTTGAAGATGCCGGGGCCAATGGGTATCATTTCCATTTCATCAGATAAGAAAGATGTAGTTATATGTATGGACAAGATGTATTGAGATGCGGTAGCAGCTGAGGTTGCGGAAGCTCCAGCTCCCGCCAAGAAAACAAAGAAAGGAAAGAAGGCTAGCCAGGATGCCGGCAAGGGCTCTGGGAAGCGCGCCTCTCCGGAGTGCATTGCGCCTGTTGATGACCTACCGGAGAGTTCCACTAGCAAAAGATACAAGGTTGCTTCACCTGCTATAAAGAAGGTCCTGGTGAGGCAGGATGGCATTGACGGTATGTTCATGAATAGCGCCACCCTCAATGACAAATAGGAAAGCACGCTTGTTGCCTTCCTGCGGGCGAATGTCGATGTGTTTGCTTGGCAACCATCTGACATCCCCGGTGTTCCCAGGGAGGTAATCGAGCACCACCTTGCTGTCTGTCCTCACGCTCGGCCCGTCAAGCAGAAGGTCAGAAAGGAAGCTTTGGAGTGGCAGCAGTTCATTGCCGAGGAAATCAAGAAACTTGAAGTGGCTGGTTTGGTCAGAGGGGTGTTGCATCCAACTTGGTTAGCAAATCCAGTAGTGGTGCACAAGGCAAATGGGAAATGGAGGCTTTGCATTGATTTCACTGACTTAAACAAAGTGTGCCCAAAAGACCCTTTCCCTCTACTGCGCATTGATCTGGTTGTTGATTCCACTTCCGGATGTGATTTGCTCTCCTTCTTAGATGCATACTCTGGGTACCATCAGATATTCATGGCCAAGGAAGATGAAGAGAAAACCGCGTTCATAACTCCATGTGGCACGTACTACTTTGTGTGTATGCCTTTCGGATTAAAGAGCGCTGGTTCCACCTTTGTGAGGGCCATACAGATTGGTTTGAGCCTCAGCTGTACAGAAACATGGAAGCCTATATGGATGATATAGTGGTTAAAACCAAGGATAGATCAACACTTATCCATGACTTGGAAGAGACTTTCGCAAACTTGCGCAAGATCAACTTGAAGCTCAACCCTGAAAAATGTGCGTTTGGTGTCCCATCCGGCAAGCTCCTTGGTTTCCTTGTGTCCCAATGGGGAATAGAGGCCAATACTGACAAGATCAAAGCAATCAAGCAAATACAGGCGCCCAAGACTGTCAAAGATGTAAGGTGCCTGGCTGGATGTATTCCCGCACTAAGTAGGTTCATCTGCAAGTCTGCCGAGCGTGCCTTGCCATTTTTCAAAACCTTGAAAAAGGCTGGCCCGATGAAGTGGACCCCGGAAGCAGAAGCAGCGTTGCAAGACCTGAAAGCTTACCTTTCCGCTGCTCCCACCTTAGTCGCGCCTAAGCCGCAGGAACCAATGTTGCTATACTTAGCGGCAACGGATCAAGTGGTTAGTGCAGCACTGGTGGCGCAGCAAGAAGTGGATGATGAAGCAGCTGCGGCAACTGACCCCTCCGGAGACAGAACCGAAGCACCCATGGCAGGACTGAACTTAAACAGGGAAAATAAAGGCAGGCAAGTGAAGACAATTCCAAGACAGCGGCAAGGAAGAAAGTGGTGCAACAACCAGTGTACTTCATCAGCTCCTTGTTACAGGGGACTAGATCGAGGTACTCTAGAGTGCAAAAGCTGATTTTGGCCTTATCATGGCCTCGACGAAGTTGCGCCACTACTTCCAAGCCCATGAAATCACAGTTGTTACCCTTTTTCCACTGCAACGCATTCTAAGGAACCCCGAAGCCACTGGCAGAATAGTTGAATGGGCGCTGGAGTTGTCAAGCTTTGGCTTGAAGTATGAGAGCCATTCAACTATTCAGAGTAGGGCGTTGGCGGGATTCATTGCAGAATGGACACCCACTCCAGATTAAGAAGTGCCAGAGACAGTTCTCCCCAGCAAAGAAGCACCTAAGGAATGGATCATGTACTTTGATGGTGCTTTCTCGCTGCCAGGCGCCGAAGCCGGCGTATTACTTGTCACACCCACTAGAGAGCATCTCAAGTATGTGGTTCAAATGCACTTTCCCCGGGAGAAGGCCACTAACAACACTGCTGAGTATGAGGGGCTCCTTGCCGGACTCAGAATTGCAGTAGAGTTGGGAATCAAGAAACTGATTATCCGTGGAGATTCTCAACTCGTGGTGAAGCAAGTCAATAGAGATTATTAGAGTCTGCTGATGGAGGTGAACGTGGAGGAAGTGAGAAAGCTGGAAGAGCACTTTGATGGATTGCAAATAGAGAACGCGCCACATGCGGAAATCAGCATCGCTGATCATCTGTCAAAGTGCGCCGTGCGAAAGCTTCCTGTGGACCCCAGGACTTTTGCTCTCCACCTGACTCAGCCATCAGTTTCCCCTTCAACGATGACCAGGAAGAGGAGAAAGTTGAACTCTGGCAAGCATTTCTCGGTAGAACTTCCTGAAGCTATTGGTAGAGAGGCTGCCGGGGACAACCTTGCTTCGGTTGGTGAGCAACACCCTCCTGTGGAACCCAAGGTTCTCGCGGTCGAGGCTCGTGCTCCCACGAATGAAGAAATGCCTTTAGTCCTTGTTGTCGAGCCACAAGCTCCGACTTGGGCACATCACATAGTCCATTTCCTTCAAACAGGAGAACTTCCCGAAGAGCAAGAAGAGGCTGAAAAAGTAGCCCTCCAGTCCAGTATGTACCAGTTTGTTGATGACACGATGTACAAAAAAAGACCAAATAGTGTGAAATTTAGGTGTATTTGTCGGGAAGATGGGCTAAAGCTGTTGGCAGAGATACACAGAGGTGTGTGTGGCTCTCACATTGGATCGAGAGCCCTTGTCAGACAAGCCTTCAGGCAGGGCTTCTATTGGCCCACAGCCCTCCAGGATGCAACTGAGCTAGTCACCGAGTGTGAAGCCTGCCAGTTTCATTCCAAAAACATTCATCAACCAGCTCAAGCTCTCCAGAAAATTCCTTTGTCCTGGCCATTCTCAGTCTGGGGGCTCGACATCTTGGGCCCCTTCCCCCGTGTTGCCGGGGGCTTTGAATTCTTGTACGTGGCAGTCGTCAAGTTTACAAAATGGCCTGAGGTGGAACCAGTGAGGAAGGTGACCGCACAATCAGCTGTCAAGTTCTTTAAAGGATTGGTGTGCCGTTTTGGAGTGCCCAACAGGGTGATTACCGACAACGGCACCTAGTTCACGAGCCGTACCTTTATGCAATACATCCGAAGCATTGGAAGCAAGGTCTCTTTTGCCTTTGTTGCTCATCCACAGAGCAATGGGCAAGCTGAGAGGATGCATTCTGAAGTACTGCGCGGGCTCAAGACAAGAACTTTTGACAAGTTGCAAAAATGCGGCAAGCGCTGAATTGATGAACAGCCGGTGGTTCTTTGGTCCCTCAGGACGACACCAAATCAAGCTACTGGCAAGACTCCCTTCTCCCTAGTGTATGGGGCAGAAGCTGTGCTCCCCACAGAACTCACATACGGGTCACCTTGAGTACTTGCCTATGATGAAGTAGAGCAAGAGCAGCTGTGGCATGACGATGCCGTGCTCCTCGAGGAAGATCATCTCTGGGCCGCTGTGCGGGTTGCACGCTACCAGCAAGCCCTGCGCCGCTATCATAGCCGCAAGGTTCATGCACATAGCCTTGAGGAAGGTGACCTTGTCCTTAGGTGCGTTCAGTCCGCCAAGGGTACCAACAAGTTGACTCCAAAGTGGGAAGGCCCTTACCGAGTAACACAAGTCACCAGACCTAGCACAGTCCGTCTGGAGACCGAATATTGCATCAAAGTGCAAAACTCATGGAACATTGAGCATCTTCATAAGTTCTACCCAGAAGGCTGCCGGGACCAGTTCCCGGCAACCCCCTTTTGTACAAGCTTTGCCAGCGCGGCATGTAACCCTTTGTACAAAGCCAGGTGCAGACCCTGTGCATATCGGAATAAAGACATGCATTGCATCATACCATCAGCATTCATGTTTCCATACATGTTTCATGTTGCAATAGCGATGCCTTTAAGTCCTTTTTAGATTTCCTAGAATGATTGATGAGCCTGTGAATCCACGTTACTTCACTTTCTCCTTCTTTCTTGCCCCAGAAAGTAGGAACCCTTCTGTTCTAAGTGCTTAGCCATCAGGAAGACGAGAGGAATGAAAAAATAAGCAAGGATAGAAGCCATCTATCATACCCCAGAAGGGATAAAGCTTGAAAGATAAGTTCAACTTCATGCTCTGAGCTTAGTATCATTTTTCTTCTGTGAGGAAATCTTTTCTTTTCCATTGGATGTGTGCAATGGAACCCCGTACGCAATAGAATCCTTTTTCGGGACGAGCCACCCCTAGCTCTAGTTTTGTGGTCGGTCCACAGTTCTTGGGGGCCGCGTCGAGACCGGCAAAGAGCCTTGTCGGGAAGCGCTACCAGCAAGCTGCCGGAGTTCATCCCTTAAGTGCTTGTGGCTAGTATCCACCCAACGGGTCATTCTACGCGGCAAGGGTGTACATGCTAACACAATACCAAGGAAGGAAGAAAGAGACAATACTCAAGGAGAAACAACTTTTCTTTTATTCATTTTTCAATACAAAATGGATAAAAGTACATTAAGAAACACCTTTTACATAACTCTTTATTAGGCTTTCTCCCTCAGGATCTACACCAGGTGTGAACCTAAGAGCGAAAGGAGTGCCTAGCTGGGATTTGGCGCCTCCCCCCTAGGACCAGAGGTACGCGGCTCCTGGAGGATCAGAGGGATGCGGCCCCGGTAGGGCGGACAAAGCCAGCGGGAAGAATGGAATCGGACAGCAGGAGTAGGTGATGGTGCTGCCAGTGCCCCGCTGGTGATGATGGTGCTGCCGGCGGTCATGACGCGTCAGAGCTGTCGTCCCCATTCTTGACGCGTGGTGGGTCGCCGCCACCGCTGTCCTCCTCATCTCTGTCGCTCGACAAGGCGCTTTCGCTATCACTCGAGCTCGAGCTCTCGACGCAGCAGCCGAGGCAAACTCCAGGCGCCCCAAAGAACTTCAGTGAGAGCATGGTCGTCTCCACCAGCTTCAAGCAGAGGAGATCCCCTACTCCTAAACGGTGTGCACAGACGAAAGTTTTCCACCCATGTGTAAGGTACATATTGCCATGGGTGGAAAACTCTGCTAAGACCCATGATGGTCCGCTGCTGCAACCACTCGCATGCAGCCGTAGGCCATTCGGGTGGTCCTCCTCCATCACCCTCGAGAAAGGACGCGGGGGCCGCAACCTGCTATAGTGGCGCAGCTCCATGATGAACTCCAGGGTGGTGTCACTCATATGGACTTCCGATGAGGCAAGAGCGGCAGATGTGCCACTATGCTCGCCCCGGCCATGGCCACCACGCCGTCCGCGCCCCCGTCCAACACCTCTCCCAAGATTGATCGGCCCAGAGTCGTCGGCCTGAGCTGGGGGCTGGACGCGGCTACGAGAAGAAGATCTCACGGCCGTAGACGCATGCGCCTGACCCTTTCCTCTGGCCATCGGGTAGAGGAGGGTCGGCCTGAAACCAGAAGAAGAAGAACAAACAATTAAATCTGAGTGATTGAGGGGAAGAGGGGGATGGATGAGCATCGCCCGCCGCGACCCCCAATTTATATGGGAGGGCACGGGGGCTGGCTTTCTGTCACTCTAAGGAGACCACCCATCTCCACCAATCCCACTACCCACGATCACGGGCGAACATGTAACCGCCCCATTGCTCCAATCAATGGCGCTGCAGTTTCTGCCACGCCCACATTCCCAAGCCATGCGCGCTCGTCGCCAACTTCCCGCAATGCATGCGGCACGCGTGGTGGAAATGGCAGGTGTTGGGGTTATAACCCCGCGGTGTAACCCGCCCTGGAAGGGCTGGGTTAGGCTATTGGCGATTTAACAGTGAAGCCTGAGACAGGCCCAAGAGACCAAGACATGGAGCCAGGAAGGCGACTTACGAAGCGGGCTGGATGGAGGCCCAAAGCCGGAATACGGTGCGTGACCCAGACGTGTAAGCCGCCCAATGGCGACTTGCTAAAGAAGGCAAGGCGACTTAGAGCCAGGATCGGTTACGAAGTACATACCGACCCGGACTCTTGGAAGCCTAGGGCCTCGTCCTGTGTATATAAAGGCGAGATCCTGCGGCAGGTAAGGTTAAGTTACAATCAATCGAGTATTAGGTCAAGCGTTTCCACTCCCTTGTAATCGATACTAAAGCAATAACAAAAAAGTAGGAGTAGGCCTTTACCTCCATGTTGAGGGGCTGAACCTAGGTAAATCCTGTCTCTCGTCCCGCTCAACGTCGACAAGCTAATCACCGTTGCGATGGCCTCATGTTTAAGTCCTAACCCTAGGACATCTGCCGTTACAAAACCATGATAGTTGGTGCCCACCGTGGGGCCTCATGACGGTGGTTTCGAGTTCTTGAAGGGCACTTTCCCAGGGCTCGAGGGATACATCGTTGGCAGGATGACCAAGAGTCACCGCGGCAAGCTCTACATCGACGACGCTGGATGGGGTCCCGAGGCCGACTCAATCGAGTATGGGTACCTGGTCCCCTTCGGCGGGATTCACGTCTTCATCGGGAAGATCGGTGGGCCTGAACCTGGGCCGGACATCTGCACCGACCTCGTTGAGCCGGCTCGGCGCGCAACCCACCCGATCTCAAGTCTCCCTGAATCACGTCTTCGTTGGGTTCACCCAGGGCGTGAAACTTCCAGAAAATTTAGAGTTTGGAGGAGAAACTCGCATCTACTCCGATGGCGAGTCATCGACCAGAGAGACTAGGTCAATCTACCGGCTTGAAGATGGTGGGCTTGGGGGCTATTCCAATGGCGACCGTATTCCGGACCCCTATGAGCTCCCGCACCGAGCCACCATCTACATGGCAGGCACGACACTGGTTCAAAGTTCAACAGCAATGGGCGCAGCAGGCACAGTAGATCCATCCGGGGCGGCTCCAGGAACGTCTAGCTCAACAGTACCGCCGGCTCAGGTTTTGTCCGGGTTAACCGCTGCCCTGATGACCTTTCTTGGGAATGAGGTCACTGTGGAAAATCAGGCAGAGCATAATGTGGAAATCGCCAAACTGCCGGACCAGATGGCCAAGGCCCAGGAGGATCTTGATGCTGATAATGCCAGGATTGCTACGTTGCATGCTCAGTTAATGCTAACAGAGAGTGCTTACTGGCAGGGGCCTGGCACCTGAGTCTTGATCAAAACGCTTCAGAAGCTGTTAATCGGAGGCGGCACCCGAGCCGTCTGCCTCCGAATTACGAGCCTACATGTCTATTTAACATGCCAGAGACTGGAACAAGAACTCCAGGAGCGCCGGTTATACCCCAATTAACCTTCAATGCACAGGGAGCGGGGCTGCAGCTCAACCCAACCAGCCAGAGGTGGCTTGGAGGGAAGAGATGGCCCCAGATCCTCGTCTTATCCAACCCCAGCCATTTTTAACGTCGTCGAGTCACTTTTCTAACCCAGCGGATAACCTAGTGGCAGCAGCAACCCGCCTGGCTGCGATTCCAGTTGTTGGTGACACACCGGCCGCCATAGAGACCCAGAACGCCATTGGGCTTCTTCAAACCACAATTGCTCAGCAGGCCAATTATTCTTACAGCCGGCACCTTGTACATTCAACCCCGTTGCTGAGTCGGAGTTATAGCCGGCATGCTGAGTCACCAGCTGTGTCTAGCAGCGCACGACATCGTTGTCACCTGCCCCAGGGTAACCCGTCCCAAGGAGACCCGCCCCGCAATACACGTACGGATGCTCAGGCAATTGCGGATGCATCTAGAGCCCATAGAGAAGCGGAGGCTGCGAATCAGGGGGCTTATCAGCCGCCCCCAGTGACATCGTCAACTTCCATGGGAGCCGGATCAAACAACCGAACTATTGGAGTGCCATGTCTTGTGGTGGCTCTTGGTAATGAGCGTATGCTTAAGGATTTTAAGGGTCCTTGCAAGGTTCCTAATTACGTGATGGATCTTGAGATGACAGCTTGGATTGAAAGCTATGAGCTGGCCATGGATATGTTAGACGTCAGTGATTGGGTATGTGCTAAGTACTTTACTATGATGTTGGATGGAACGGCTCGTACATGGTTAAAAAGCCTGCCCCCCAACTCCATAAACACTTGGGGAGAATTGAAGGATAGTTTTATCAAGAATTTTCAAGGAACATGCAAGAAGCCAATGACAATTGTTGACTTAGAGCATCGTGTGCAGCGAGACGGCGAGTCGGCCCATCACTGGGCTCGCCGGGTTGCGACCATCATACGTACACTCTTCAGAAGGCATTGCGGCGGGTCAGGCTGTGTTGATGCTGGAGAAGAACTGTCACTTTGAGCCCCTTAAGAAGAAACTTGGGCATCCTAAGACTAAGTGGACAGACATGGGAAAGCTTATGGATGTTTTGGCCAGATATGCTGATTCAGATAATACAAAGGATCCTAACTCGAATGAGGATATGTCTAATAAGAGCAAGAAAAACGGTGGTGGCAAGGGCCAGCATCAGAACACCTTTGGCCAGAACGCCAATCAAAACGGTCAAGGTAATGGAGGAAAAGCGAAAGTTCCCAGATGGCGGCTCAGAATTTGTTGCTAACACCAACACCTGGTTTAGAAATCAACATCGTAATGGTAATGGCAAGCCGCCTTTCAATAGGGGCAAACCTATAGACCTGGAGGCACTGCTTGACGGTCCTTGTCCGAAACATAACTTTCCGGACAAGCCCACTCATGCATGGAAGGATTGTTATATCATGCAGGAGTTTAAAAGTCAGAGTCTTCAACAACACCATGGCAATGGTAATGGACCACCTGGCGGGTCAGGATCCAGATCTCATGGTCCCGGCTTTGGTGGTGGCGGCTCAACTTCCGGTTTTGGCGGTGGCGGCTCAGGTTCTGGATATCAGGGTCAAGGCAATCAGGGCGGTAATAATCAATAGTCTGGTCATCATAATCAGTAGCAGAACAACCAGTCTGGATACCAGAGTAACCCTAAGCAGCTTAACAGTGGTCAATATCATGTTTTCACAACCAGTATTTGCAAGAGGGACAGGAAGGTTCACAAACAGTTGGTTAACATGGTTGAGCCGGCAGTCGCACGCTATCTGAACTGGTCTGAGCAACCCATAACGTGGAGCCATGCGGATCACCCGCCCCGGGTTGATAACCCTGGTCACTTAGCCTTGGTGGTCGCTCCTCAAGTGGGCGGTTATAAATTCACAAAAGTGCTTATGGATGGTGGAAGCAGTATCAACATCCTGTACTATGAGACTTTTAGACGGATGGGTTTGACTGAAAAGAATCTTAAGCAGTCTTCCACTGTTTTTCATGGAGTAGTCCCTCGTAAGTCGGTTTACCTAGTGGGTAAGATTAAGCTCGAGGTAGCTTTTGGTGATGATCTCAATTACAGAGTGGAGAAGTTATGGTTTGAGGTAGTCAAAATCAAGAGTCCATATCATGCGCTATTTGGATGGCCGGCTTATGCTCGATTCATGGCACACCCCTATTATGTGTACTTGTAGCTTAAGATGCCTAGCCCTAAGGGACCAATCACAGTCCATGGGGATCGTCAGACAGCTCTTGATTGTGAAGAGGGCGACACTGCTTATGCTAAGACGGCTTGTGCCACGGAGGAGCTCAATTATTACAAGGATAATGTTGACCCGGCAGATATGACACCTCTCAAGAAGCCCACTACTGAGAGTGATCCTTTGCTGAAGTTTAAGTCGGCCAAGGATACAAAGCAGGTGGATTTTGTCCCTGGTGACTCTTCTAAGCAGTTCACTATTAGGACAGAGATGGATCCTAAATAGGAAAGCGCGCTCATCGAGTTCATTCGTGAGAATCAGGACATCTTTGCATGGAAACCTTCTGACATGCCAGGTGTACCGAGAGAATTCACTAAGCACCATCTTAATATTGATCCTAAGATGAAGCTTGTTCAACAGTTCCTCCTTCGTTTTAACGAGGAGAGATGGAAAGCCATTGGAGAAGAAGTCGCCCAGCTCTTGGCGGTTGGGTTCATCGTTGAAGTTTTTCATCCTAAGTGGTTGGCTAACCTGGTGCTAGTACTCAAGAAGAATGGCACTTGGCGTATGTGTGTTGATTACACAGATCTTAACAAAGCTTGTCCAGCTAATCCATTTGCTCTCCCTCGCATTGACCAAATTATTAATGCAACGGCGGGTTGTGAGAGTCTATGTTTCCTGGATGCTTATTCTAGTTATCATCAGATTAAGATGGCAGTGGAGGACCAAGAGAAGATGGCTTTTATCATGCCTTTTGGAGCTTTCTGCTATGTGTCTATGCCCTTTGGGCTCAAGAGTGCACAGGCGACTTATCAATGCTGTGTTCAGAATTGTCTGCATGGACATATTGGTCGCAACATTCATGCTTATGTTGATGACATTGTGGTCAATTCCAGGAAGTAGGAGTCCTTGCTTGAGGACTTGAAGGAAACTTTTGACAATCTTTGGGTTTATAAAATGATGCTTAACCCGGAAAAGTGTGTTTTTGGTGTGCCTGCAGGAAATCTGTTCGGTTTCTTGGTCTCAGAGAGGGGCATTGAAGCTAATCCGGAGAAGATTACAAGGATTACTTCTTTGTCTAAGCCGATTTGTATCAACGATGTGCAGAGACTGGTGGGTCGTGTTGCAGCTGTGAATCGGTTTATAAGCCGCCTGGGAGAGAAGGCACTTCCTTTGTACCAGATGATGAAGAAGACAGATAATTTTATCTGGAGCAAGGCACTGATGAGGCCTTTGAAGCACTTACGAGGCAGTTGGCTGAGCCACCCATCTTAGTTGCTCCAATAGAAAAAGAGCCTATGCTCCTGTATGTGGCAGCTAATAATAAAGATGGTAGCGTTGCAGTTGTTGTGGATCGCAAAGAGGCAGGGAAGGAGTATCCGGTCCAACGGCCCATTTATTATGTCAGCGAGGTTCTGATAGAGTCTAAGCAGAGGTATCTGCATTGGCAGAAGTTGGTCTTTCGGGTGTTCATGGCTAATCGCAAGCTGAAGCATTATTTCCTTGAGCATCCTATATCTATGGTCAGTTTAGCTCCCCTAGGGGACATAATTAAAAATAGAGAGGCTACAGGCCGGGTTGCTAAGTGGGCAATTGAGTTAGGGCCACATAATCTTAAGTATGTGCCAAGGACAGCCATTAAGTCTCAAGCTTTGGTGGATTTTATCCACCAAAGACAGATAAAACTTACTGGACGATACACTTTGATGGGTCTAGACAACTAGAAGGCTCGGGGGCTGGAGTTGTTATATCTTCCCCTCGAGGTGACAAGTTTTGTTATGTTTTAAGGCTCATGTTTCCTTGTACTAACAATGCAACTGAGTATGAAGCTTTACTCCATGGGCTTCGAATGGCTAAGGAGATGAATTTGAGCCGGGTCAGGTGCCTTGGCGACTCAGACCTGGTGGCCCAACAGGTCTCAGGAACGTGGGACTCTAAAGACCCACTCATGGCGGCTTATCGTCTGGCAGTGACTAATATCGCTGGGCACTTCAAGGGGTATGAAGCGGATCACATCGACCAGCGGCTTAACGAAGCAGCTGATGCTTTGTCACGGCTAGGTTCTCAGTGTAAGCCGGTCCCTCCTAATGTGTTCCTTGATGTTTTACACAATCCTTCTGTCAAGTTACCTTCAGTGGAAGACCTGGCTATCCCTGACCCGGAGTGCCAGTTGGTGGCGGCTCTACGCGCTACTCCAGATTGCACGGTCCCATATCTTGCTTATTTGACCCGGGGTGAGCTTCCAGAGGATGAGCTCTTTGCTCGTCAGATTATCCGCCGATCTAAGTCCATGACTATTGTCAATGGCGAGTTAGACAGATGCAGTGTGACCGGCGTCTTTCAACGATGTGTTTCTCCAGAGGAGGGCTGTGAAATTTTACACGAAATCCATGCTGGAGATTGCGGTCATCATGCCGGGTCAAGATCTTTGGTGGCTAAAGCTTTTCATCATGGTTTTTACTGGTTGATGGCTCACGCTAATGCAGAAGACATAGTTCGCAAGTGCGATGGTTGTCAGAAGTTTGCAAGACAAGTTCACATGCCGGCTCAGGAATTGAGGATGATTCCAATTACTTGGCCATTTGCAGTCTGGGGGCTGGATATGGTTGGGCCATTCAAAATGTCTCAAGACAAGAAGACTCACCTGTTGGTTGCAGTTGATAGGTTCACCAAGTGGGTCGAGGCAGGGCCAGTCAGCAAATGTGAGGCGGCTACTGCAGTTCAGTTTATCAAGAAGCTGATTTTTCGCTTTGGTTATCCTCATAGTATCATCACTGATAATGGGACAAGTTTGTCTAAAGGTGCTATGAAAGAATTCTGTCAAAAGGAGCACATCAGGCTTGATGTTTCATTAGTTTCACATCCTCAGTCCAATGGTCAGGCAGAACGTGCTAATCAAGAGATGTTGAGAGGGATCAAACCCCGGCTTATGGTTCCTTTGAAACGGACTCTGGGTTGTTGGGTGGAAGAGCTTCCTTCGATTCTTTGGAGCATCAGGACCACCTCCAACATATTAATGGGTTATACCCCCTTCTTCATAGTTTATGGTGCTGAAGCAGTTCTCCCAAGCGATATTCATCATGACTTGCCCAGGGTGGCGGCTTACGTGGAGACTGATAATGAGACGGCACGTCAAAACGCTTTGGATGCTCTGGAGGAAGAGCGTGATCTTGCGGCGGCTCGTTCGGCAATATATCAGCAAGACCTACGTCGCTATCACAACCATAGGGTTCGAAGCCAGACTTTTCAGGAGGGCGACTTAGTGCTCCCTTTGATTCAAGATCAGACAGGGATGCATAAGCTTTCACCTCCTTGGGAAGGACCCTTTGTGGTTAGCAAGAACCTTAACAATGGGTCATACTACCTCATTGACATACATGAGAACAAAGATTCACGCACATCTGAGGAGGAGACCAACATGCCTTGGAATATTGCTCATCTTCGGCCTTACTACACTTGAGCCACTAGCTCCCATCATTGTATATATCTTCATCAATGTACATATCTTTTATGATCAACGTAATAAAGATGGCATCCCCAAGTTACGGGGCCTCTGTTGTTTCAGCTCATATTTTTCTGTGTCTGAGACTTAATTAATTGATTGTAAGGTCACTTGGCGGCTTCCAACTCACTAAGTTTAGCTTTAACATGCTCCAAGTTGATCAGCAATTAAAACGCCACTCTATGGGTTAAACCCGCCTATTTTCAACTTGCTACTGCAACAGTTGACCCGCCGTACTCTTGACAGTCAATCTATAAGACCCTGAACTTGTCAAGGTTAAAACGGCGGTTTGTCACGTGAGAGCCATGTGACGCCCCTGGCTTAATCATGCACTAATCATACACGCAAATGCACATGATCAAACCTAAGGACTCACTTGAAGGAATCACAACACAACTCTAAAACATAAATAAAGGCATACAAGCATTTTATTACAAGCCAGGGCCTCGAGGGCTCGAATACATAAGCTTGATGTCAACAAGCATCAGCAGAAGCGTTAGATATCTGAGTACAGATATAAAAGAGAAACAGATAAGCCTTTAAGAAGGCGGTGCAAAACAAAAGCTACGATCGAAAAGGCACATGCCTCCTGCCTGGGACCCTCCAAACCTACTCCTGGTTGTCGGTCAACTCGAAGTAGTAACCACCCTCGGGGTGGTAGTACTAGTCGTTGGCAGGGCAACTGTCTCAGGGGCTCCGTCATCTGGTTGCATCAAACGGATATGGGGAAAAAGAGGAAGCAAAGCAACCGTGAGTACTCATCCGAAGTACTCAACAAGCAAGGATCTACACTACATATGAAACATTATCAAAGAAAGATTGTATATGTGGACTGGGCTTCAGAAATGCCAGAATAGAGAGAAGGCCTAGTCCTATCGAAGACTAGCATCTTCAGCGGTCTTGCAGCATTAGAAGAGTGTAGATTAGTACGGTATAAAGTAGTAGCAGTATTAAGTATCAACCTCGCCCAGAGATCCTTCCTCGACTCCCTGCGAGAAAGTGATCCCAGAGCCCTAATATCCATTTCTCATCTCATCATTAAGTTCTAGTTGTATCGATCGGGATACAACTCCGAGCGTCCGTTACCGAGGATCCGGCTATGCATAGATTAGTTCTTCCCTGCAAGGGTGCACCAACTTACCCACCACGCTCGCTTAACTCTGGCCGGACACACTTTTCTGGGTCATGCCCGGCCTCGGCTAAACAACACGCCGCAACCCGACCTAGGCTTAACAGAGAGGTCAGCACGCCGGACTAACCTATGCCCCCAGGGGTCTTGGGCCATCGCCCCGGGAACTCCTGCACGTCACGTGCACCACCGATGAGCAGAACTAGCAACCCCTTAATACAAGTGCGGTTGCGTTCCCAGTCCAACCCAGCGTGTGCCGCTCAGTCGCTGACGTCTAGAAAGCTTTGGCTGATGTATACGACGCAGAGTACCCATATTTATTCCAGTGTGATGGTTAGTGCTATCGGGCCAGAGGCCCACTCGGATCAAATATCCAAATCGTTAGTGTATTGGAAGTTTGCGGTAACGAGCAGAGACTCACGATCGATGTGACCCCGTCGCCCTGTCTCGAGGACTTGCGGCAAGGGCTAAGAATGCCCGACCATGCCTCGTAATTTTCTCACGGGCACCCTCCAGGTCAACCCGTCTCCACATCATTCGCATCTTATGCTCGCTCGGGTACCCCTCAGGGTCGACCCGACTTTCCAAGTAATAGTTGTAAAGTCCAAGTATCCGTGTGTCCATAACATCAGGGGAATCCGAGGTATCACCCTTGTTGGATTCCTACTCGATGTAACCGTCAAGGTGAACTCGGAGGAATCACCATCGATGGGTTCACACTTGAGGTGTTGCACGACAGCGTCGTTATCGGGAGTGGTGAAGGAGGAATCACCCTCGATGACCACGACCGAATAGCTACTCTACAGTGTTAACATCAGAAGTGCTAAACAAGGTATCACCCTCGGCACTCGATAGTAACGCTGCAGTGTCGTACAACTAAGGGGTGATGTGCGGTGCTGGGGCCTGGTCGTCGAGTCTTCCGATGATCTAGTGGGGGCAACTGGGACAAGTGGGGTCACTGGGGTTCACTAACCAGCCTATTCTAAGCAGTTTAGGATAAGCAGGTAATTATCAAAAGCAGGTTACAAAATCAGGTCATGCATCAGAATAGGTAAAGCAGTAACAGCAGCAATTGTAATGCAAGCACAAGAGTGAAGAGAATAGGCAATATAGGCATGCTCAAGGGGGGCTTGCTTGCCTGGAAGCTCTGCGGCAAAAGCAAGGTCGTCAACGGTGTCGTCGGGCTCCTGAGCTGCATCGGTCTCGGGGTCTATCGGAATAGAAGAGGGGGAAGAAACAATAATTAAAAGACAGACAATTGAAATCATAGATGCATGGCATGGCAGCACGTTATTCGAGGAGTGCCCTAACGTAGTACTACGCAAGTTAGTGGGAGTGGGAACTATCCTGGAGTGTTCTCCCAGCTCCGGAGGATTATCGGACAGATGAAACGGAGGGAAAAGTTCCATGTTCATCATGCTAGAAGCATGTGACAGGTATTAGGAGGGCATATTAGGATTCGCCTTCTTTTTCTGGTCATTTTTCATATATAAAGTTTTTCTATCCGAGCTACGGTTTATTTTCTACGAATTTCGAAAGTTTAAAACATTTTCTGGAATTACTCAAATTAACAGAAATAACAGAAAAAGAATATGATGTCAGCATGACATGGGGATGACGTCAGCAGTCAACTGACCCGTGGACTGGTCAAACTGACCAGTGGGTCCCACATGTCATTCTCAGTGGGTCTAATAGCAGTTTATTTTAACTAAACAGAGTTAATTAAAGGATGGGCCCCGGATATCAGTGACTGAGCTAATTAGCAGATTAGTTTTAAAAACTTCATTAGACTAATTAAGTGCAGGGGCCCACACGTCAGTGACTCAGGGTGAACAGTAACCCTCGTTGACCGTGGTCAACTGTAACACCCCAAAAATTTAATCATGTTTTTACTAAATAAAAATTTGGCTAGAAATAAAATTTTGAATTATACTAGGTCTTTATTTAATTTCAGAACCCTTTCTGTTTTCTGATTTCAAAATTCTTCCCTCCATATAGAAATTCTTGGAAATAATATTGTGGCTTTGTTAGTTTTATTAAAACATTTCATCTATATTTGGATAATAGTAGGAATTATTTTCATAATAAAACTCTGCCAAAACAATTCTATAAATAGCTTTTTCAACCTTTAAATGCCTCTGTTGCACAACAACCAATTTCAATAATTCTTTTTAATTTCCACAAAAATTATTGGAGGTCATGTGATGCCTACATATCACTTTTATGCAAAAAACCAAACTTTGTCTTTTGAAAGTTTTGAGTAAAACAATCTCTTTTCAATTCTGTCTAGTATTTGAGTTTCTACTACAACCCCAATTTTCCTTGCCCCAAAAATCCTGAAATTTTTCCCACTCATAGTCCTTCCAACCAAAACCTTATGTCCAAAATTTTAGCTCCGTTTGAATCATTTAGTTCACCAAATTTTCCCCTAAAGTTTCTGTCCAGAGATGAATTTCAGTGGAACTTGCACTAGCAAGTTTTCTATTTTCACAAAATAACTCCACCATCATATTTATCATCCAGTGAGACACCATTCTGCCAAATATCACTTTCTTAGGAATCTTGTAAATGGCCCTAGCATTCTGTCGAGCACATCATGGGCATGACAGAATTTGGCAACCTCTTTAAACTACATTAGGATCTTGCTCCCCTGTCCTAACCAACATGTCTAGTACTCTTTCCAACCATATTTGCATCCTCCTGCCAAATCCCAAGCTCATTGAGCCATGCCAGAGCACGGTGGCATTCTGTCGAATGCCTGGCGTGCGTACACTGGGCGCGACCAGAGCACCCGTTTGGCAGCCGCCGACAACCGAGCACCGCATGCCTCTCCAGCACCTCCCCGCTCGTCCTGATCCCCAGACATGCTCAAATAATTCCCCCGCCCCTCGCCGACACCCTCCCCCGTCCTCTAGTGCCATCCACCACCGCCGTCTTCCACTTGGGCACGGCACCGCCCGTGCCGCCCGACCCTGCCAGCACGTCCCTGGCTTAAATGCGGATGGCCACCGTCCACGCCGACCTCACCAGCCTCGCTGACCTTGGCCACCGCCCATAACCACTTCTCCGGCACAGTTATGATCGACGCCGCCGTGCTTATCTTCGGGCACAACAAACCGACTTACTTCCCCCCTGTAAGAAGCCACCCCGAGCTCGCCCCTATCCTCACCACTTCTCCTCCTTCCCCCTGTGAGCTACCCAAGCAACCAGACGACCAGGGAAGCCATCTTCTTCCCCTCCGGCGACCACGGTCTCCGCCACTGTCTCGATGATTCCGAGCCAACCAGGGCCTCACCCTCTCCACCTCCACCACCAACAGATTCTTCTTGACCCCATGGATCCACCCCCTCGTCAATTTCGCCGGAGGAACGCCATGGGCGAAAGCCCCTTCCCACCTCGCCGGAGCTCCGCTGGAGATCTCACCGCTGGCGACTCCGTCCACCCCGGAGACCGTGACGACCACTGGAAGGCTCGACTCGACCTCCTGAGCACGCCCATGTGCTCAGATTCCCGAGGGGCACCGCCTTTCGCCGGTGCCGGCCACCGGAGCCCCGTTCCGTTCGGCCAGAGGAAGGAAGCGGGGTGGACCGCGGTCAAACCTGACCAGTGGGCCAGGCGGGCCCACTATCAGTGACCGGTAAGTCACACCGCGTGGATAAGTGGAGACGGACTTTCCGAATGTCGTCTCCGCGCGCGGAAGACGTATTCCATGGATTACGCCTTCGGCGTCACCGCCTCCCGCACAGCCGATCGGCTGGGCTCGGCCCAGTGAGCCAGGCGTCTATATCGCGCTCAGGGCATTTCTCTATCTTTTCTATTTTCTTTTTCTCAGCAGATCCCAACAAATGCCACAACAGTCTTTTCAAATCCAAATTTGATAACTCAAATTTCTACAGATTCATAAAATCCTTCTCTATTTATCTAGATTAGGTGAACATTTTTTTCCTAAGCCTTTTCCTACTGGATTTATTAAATAGTCTTTTAATCATTTATTTCAACTTAGAAATTCCATAAGTAATTCATATTAACTCCAAATAATTTGATTCTTTTTCTGGTATTTCTAATTTTTCATCTAGTTTATCTTAGTATTTATTTCAAAATTTTCCAAACAACTTTATAGCACTGTTTTTGAATTATGTGGTAATTTAAACATTTTTGAAATAGGAAATGGAGGGAAGATAACTTTTCAAACTTTTGGAGTGCACCCAATATTTCTACATACTCAAGGCAAGCATCTTGAACACCTGATATGGTGATTGCATAGTTGTTTTGTTGTAGGAATAATTGAACCATGCTTCTGTTGAATTCAAATAAAAATTTGCATGCATATAGTATTGGCATGTTTCATCATACCGTGCAACGTGTGCTTGACTTGACTAACTGCAGGAGCAGGCATAAGAGAAATACTGTTACCAGCGGAAGGGTGATCACGTTGGAGCGTGATCATGCCTTGTTTGATATGCTTGTTGGAGCACGCAAGGGTTGTGGCCCTGTTGTTATTGCTGTTGAAAGAATACTTTGTTGTGCTAACCGCTGCAGGAAAACTTGAACCTCCTGAGTCGACTGTAGATCGAGTCTTGTTCCGGTAATCCCCATACTTGATTCGTGCTGCCACAGGTCCCTGCCATAGGTAGGGTATGGTTCAGTAAGTTGATAACCCCTTTCCATGCACACACCATACAGAGGGCCACGATGAGGGTTTTCGCGGCTGCGGACTAAATCCTGTCATCGGGTCAGGGGGCATGGGTGTTTCCGGTTGTGACTGAGATGGGGGCACCCCTTGGAATCCGTGCATATTAATAGTGATCCCATGTAGGACGTTGGTCTCTCCGTCTTTGAGATTTTCTTGAAGGATGCTTTGGGTGATTCCTGGCATGCGGAAAATTAATCTGGTGTGTGCTGGTCAGGTGTGTTTTCAACCCAAAGACCGTAATGGGAATTAGTCAGTGTCACGGTACTGACTAAAGAAATCCTTTACTTGTGGGTAAAGAGTACACCCTCTACAGAGTATAAACCTATTCGAATAGCCCTGTCCGCGGTTAAGGGCTACAGTCTGGGTTGGTCAAGTGTCGGTCTTAGTGTCGATCTTCGGAGGAAAATAATTAAAATGTGCCTGAATTATTTTGAAGGATAATTATTGTCACCCTGATGCTACCATGAATATTTTTGCTATGCATGTTAATATTATTATGGTTATGCATATTATTGAGGACTAACCCGTTTCTCTTATTTTTTTTATTTCCTGAGTGTCTCAGGGGCTGGCCAGACTACCCCGGGCACTCAATTTTATTTTCAAGACCTCTCTTGGCGTCTCTCGAGTTTACACGCGGTTCCGCCACTACTCTTGTGGACACCCGATTGGCATTTCTCATTAAGTCCGACCGTGGCGTCACTTGACAGCCGACTGGCATTTCTCTTCAAGTCCGACCGTGGAGTCACTTGACACCCGACTGGCATTTCTCTTCAAGACCTCTCCGTGACGTCCCTCGAGTTTACAGGCGGTCCCGCAACTACTCTTGTGGACACCCGATTGGCATTTCTTTTATTTTGCTGAATGTCACTTGGGCTGGCTAGACTACCCGTGGCATTCATTTGCTTTATTTCTAATAAGTTTGAGTATGAATAACATGCTATGCTCACGTTCATTATCATTTATTGTCATTTCAGTCAGCATGAGCATATGCATATAGTTTGGCTCATCATGATCATATATTTTATCTGCTGCATACGGTATATCTTTTGTTCATGATGTTTGCGAGTACATTCAAACATACTCACAGGCTTGTCCCTGGCTATTTACTTGGCCAGGTCAGGATTTCTACGAGGAGTACCACAGCGACGACCGTGCGGAGCCTAGGATAGCAGCCATGCGGGATATGAATTATCCGGGTCAGCTGTTCCTGTGGAAATGGAGCCCCATCGACGTTGGAGAACCATGAGTTAATTCTGTCATCCACCACCAGACATCATTGTTGTATCATTGGACATTTATGGTCTTGTATTCAATTCTTGTAATAGCTTGGTAATCTGTAACAACGACGTGTCCACCAGTAACAGTAATCCTGGGCTGGTGGTAACACAAGGGGTTAAATTTCTGGGATATGTTGTTTCCTTGAAATCCGGCCCCAACAGCCTTGGTACCAGAGCCAGGCTGACCATTGGCTAATCCTATCTTAGCCTGGTCACTATCCCTAGGTTTCCACACCACCCACATCCTTTCCTGTCCACCGTCAGGCCATTCCATCCAATAAAGCCTACACAGTGGCCAGCCGACATCTTTTGATAATCGGTGCCCAACCTATCCCCCTAACTGACAACCACAGTAATACGTCACAATTTGTGATTTGTATCTGTGACTTTGACCCCGACCACTCTAGAGCAGAGCCGATACCTTGAATGGTAACCCTGCTGATTTATGTTTCCTAGCCTAGGCACTATATAGGAGACCACTCTCGCGTCCATAACAAGCATCCCTCACCTTGTACACTGCCTCCACCACCATTTCCCCCATGTCGCACCTTGGGATTCATCTGAGAACCCCAGATGCAACCCCGGGCAGTTTTGTCAAGATATTGTGGGATTTCACCCGCAACACTCTTGGCTCCACTCAGCCACCCCAGTACGAGCTATTCAAATCGAGGATCAACCACAACGCCTCGAAATATTGGGCAGTCACGCACATCCCACCAGTAGACCCAAACCAAGGCCCTACAAGTGTCGTCTTCATCGGGAAATCTATGCCAACTTCAGAAATGGCTATAGAAGTTGCTGCCTATGAAGCAATTACCCGCCTCCGGTACGCAGTGCCCCGTGCCAGTGAAAGGGGGTATTACTACTTCCCGAGCCGTGCAGCACCCGGAGAAGAAGCATCTTTTCCCTGCAGACAATTAGAGAGAGATCCAATGCTAGCCAACCTTGTTCAATATGTTATCATGCAGGAGCGTCTGACCCAGCAAGTGATGGACTTCCTCCAGACTCTTGCTATTCTAAATCCTCAGATCGCCATCGGTGGACCACTGTCGCTAGACCAAGGAGGGAACGTTCTCCGACTCCTCCATCCACTTTCTCCGGGGGAAGAAGAATGTGTTCCAATGCCGGGGATATTTTCTCAGGACCCTATCGATTTTACATTTGTACCGTAGAGACCATGGTTGTGTTCGTTAGCCTAGCGTTTAAATTGCATGATTTCATATCTGTGTTGCATCTTGGGATTTACCCTATGAATAAAATGTTTGGTTGCAGTTGCGTCTGAGTAATTGTGGAAATTTTATTAAGGACCACTGCGAATATAATTTTTGCAAACATAGAATTAATTCACGCACCGCCACGACACCTGGCTTACAATCACACTCACTCCATTACATGCACTAAGTGCTGGACCACACACACACACTGGCACCTAATCAACCGCCTCACACACCAGACAATTCTCATAACACCACCAATTTTTCTGAAGAAAAAATTGTGGGTTTTCTTTTATTTCTACGGAGCTGCTGCAGAACGCACGAACACTCACCCGTAACCAACACCGATGCCTAGTCCTCACGGTCACTGCTGCCTCGAAGAGCCACCACTCGAGCTGCGGCATCACGGCGATCATCAAGGATCATCGTGCATAGGAGCAGCGAGAACCTGAGCAACGCCGCCACCGCTCTGGACATGAGAATCGTAAACTTCCCCGGAAGCACGTCCTCCATTGGAGCCCCGTCCGAACTCCTGCGAACAGAAAAGAAGGAGGAAGAAGAAGTGAGGCCAGGTGAGATAAAGAAGAGAGTAGCACTGCATTCGTTTTATAGCTCGGGCTCGGTGCATGGTGAACGAGGTCCACCAGCACCGCTTGTCGCCCGATCACCGGTGTTCGGAGGTGAAATCACGAGCAGTGCTGACAAGGTGCTTGCCCGCGAAGTGAGTGCACACTGCACCGGCAGCTTGCACGCCGCGCACTACCACAGTACGGCCCTAGATACCCTACACGCTAGATGCCGCAGATGGAGAAAGCGCGTGAGAGGGAGAAGGAGAAGAGAGCCAGAGGAAGAAGAAGAGGCTGACAGTGGGCCCTGGGTCCACCTGTCAGCCGGAGAGAGCAATATGCACTGGAGTACATCAAGCAAATTTTGGAATTTACACTTTTTCCATATTTGTCGTAACAGTCACAGTAGAACCACAGCACTGGAGCCTCACTGTAGTTACACCAATTATCAGGAGCCCTCATCAGCTATGACTAAACAGGTTATTTTAAATAGCTCAGGAAAATCTCCTCGAAAGGTGGGTTTAATTTTGGTGACCACCTAACAAATCTCGAGGACGAGATTTTCTTAAGGGGGGTAGAGTGTGTAACACCCCAAAAATTTAATCATGTTTTTAGTAAATAAAAATTCGGCTAAACATAAAATTTTGAATTATACTAGGTCTTTATTTAATTTCAGAACCCTTTCTGTTTTCTGATTTCAAAATTCTTCCTTCCATATAGAAATTCTTGGAAATAATATTGTGGCTTTGTTAGTTTTATTAAAACATTTCATCTATATTTGGATAATAGTAGGAATTATTTTCATAATAAAACTCTGCCCAAAACAATTCTTTAAATAGCTTTTTCAACCTTTAAATGCCTCTGTTGCACAAGAACCAATTTAAATAATTCTTTTTAATTTCCACAAAAATTATGGGAGGTCATGTGATGCCTACATATCACTTTTATGCAAAAAACCAAACTTGATCTTTTGAAAGTTTTGAGTAAAACAATCTCTTTTCAATTCTGTCCAGTATTTGATTTTCTACTACAACCCCAATTTTCCTTGCCCCAAAAATCCTGAAATTTTTCCCACTCATAGTCCTTCCAACCAAAACCTTAAGTCCAAAATTTTAGCTCCATTGGAATCTTTTAGTTCACCAAATATTCCCCTAAAGTTTCTGTCCAGAGATGAATTTCAGTGGAACTTGCACAAGCAAGTTTTCTATTTTCACAAAATAACTCCACCATCATATTTATCATCCAGTGGGACACCATTCTGCCAAATATCACTTTCTTAGGAATCTTGTAAATGGCCCTAGCATTCTGTCGAGCACATCATGGGCATGAGAGAATTTGGCAACCTCTTTAAACTACATTAGGATCTTGCTCCCCTGTCCTAACCAACATGTCTAGTACTCTTTCCAACCATATTTGCATCCTCCTGCCAAATCCCAAGCTCATCAAGCCATGCCAGAGCACGGTGGAATTCTGTCGAATGCCTGGCGTGCGTACACTGGGCGCGACCAGAGCACCCGTTTGGCAGCCGCCGACAACCGAGCACCGCGCGCCTCTCCATCACCTCCCCGCTCGTCCTGATCCCCAGACAGGCTCAAATAATTCTCCCGCCACTTGCCGACACACTCCCCTGTCCTCTAGTGCCATCCACCACCGACCCGAGCCGCCGACGCCGTCTTCCACTTGGGCACGACACCGCCCGTGCCGCCCGACCCCGCCAGCGCGTCCCTGGCTTAAATGCGGACGGCTATCGTCCACGCCGACCTCACCGGCCTCGATGACCTTGGCCACCGCCCATAACCACTTCTCCGGCGCAGTTATGATCGCCGCCGTCGTGCTTATCTTCGGGCACAGCAAACCGACCTTCTTCCCCCTATAAGAAGCCACCCGAGCTCGCCCATATCCTCACCACTTCTCCTCCTTCTTCCTGTGAGCTCCCCAAGCAACCAGACGACCAGGGGAAGCCGTCTTCTTCCCCTCCGGCGACCACGGTCTCCGCCACTGTCTCGATGATTCCGAGCCGACCAGGGCCTCACCCTCTCCACCGCCACCACCAACAGATTCTTCTTGACCCCATGGATCCACCCCCTCAGCAATTTCGCGGGAGGAACGCCATGGGCGAAAGCCCCTTCCCACCTCGCTGGAGCTCCGCTGGAGATCTCACCGCCGGCGACTCCGTCCACCCCGGAGACCGTGGCGACCACCGGAAGGCTCGACTCGACCTCCTGAGCATGCCCATGTGCTCAGATTCCCGAGGGGCACCGCCGTTCGCCGGCGTCGGCCACCGGAGCCCTGCTCCGTTCGGCCAGAGGAAGGAAGCGGGGTGGACCGCGGTCAAACCTGACCAGTGGGCCAGGCAGGCCCACTGTCAGTGACCGGTAAGTCACACCGCGTGGATAAGTGGAGACCGACTTTCCGAATGTCGTCTCCGCGCGCGGAAGACTTATTCCGTGGAATACGCCTTCGGCATCACCGCCTCCCGCACAGCCGATCGGCTGGGCTCAACCCAGTGAGCTAGGCGTCTATATCGCGCTCAGGGCATTTCTCTATCTTTTCTATTTTCTTTTTCTCAGCAGATCCCAACAAATGCCAGAACAGTCTTTTCAAATCCAAATTTGATAACTCAAATTTCTACAGATTCATAAAATCCTTCTCTATTTATCTAGATTAGGTGAACATTTTTTTTCCTAAACCTTTTCCTACTGGATTTATTAAATAGTCTTTTATTCATTTATTTCAACTTAGAAATTCCATAAGTAATTCATATTAACTCCAAATAATTTGATTCTTTTTCTGGTATTTCTAATTTTTCATCTAGTTTATCTTAGCATTTATTTCAAAAATTTCCAAACAACTTTATAGCACTGTTTTTGAATTATGTGGTAATTTAAACATTTTTGAAATAGGAAATGGAGGGAAGATAACTTTTCAAACTTTTGGAGTGCACCCAATATTTCTGCATACTCAAGGCAAGCATCTTGAACACCTGATATGGTGATTGCATAGTTGTTTTGTTGCAGGAATAATTGAACCATGCTTCTGTTGAATTCAAATAAAAATTTGCTTGCATATAGTATTGGCATGTTTTATCATACCGTGCAACGTGTGCTTGACTTGACTAACTGCCGGAGCAGGCATAAGAGAAATACCGTTACCAGCGGAAGGGTGATCACGTTAGAGCGTGATCATGCCTTGTTTGATATGCTTGTTGGAGCATGCAAGGGTTCTGGCCCTGTTGGTATTGCTGTTGAAAGAATACTTTGTTGTGCTAACCGCTGCAGGAAAACTTGAACCTCCTGAGTCGACCGTAGATCGAATCTTGTTCCGGTAACCACCATACTTGATTCGTGCTACCACAGGTAGGGTATGGTTCAGTAAGTTGATAACCCCTTTCCATGCACACACCGTACAGAGGGCCATGATGAGGGTTTCCGCGGCCGCGGACTAAATCCTGTCATAGGGTCAGGGGGCATGGGTGTTTCCGGTTGTGACTGAGAGGGGGGCACCCATTGGAATCCGCGCATATTAATAGTGATCCCATGCAGGACGTTGGTCTCTCCATCTTAGAGATTATCTTGAACGATGCTTTGGGTGATTCCTGGCATCCGGAAAATTAATCTAGTGTGTGCCGGTCAGGTGTGTTTTCAACCCAAAGACCGTAATGGGAATTAGTCAGTGTCATGGTACTGACTAAAGAAATCCTTTACTTGTGGGTAAAGAGTACACCCTCTGTAGAGTTTAAACCTATTCGAATAGCCGTGTCCGCGGTTAAGGGCTACAGTCTAGGTTGGTCAAGTGTCGGTCTTAGTGTCGGTCTTCGGAGGAAAATAATTAAAATGTGCCTGAATTATTTTGCAGGATAATTATTGTCACCCTGATGCTACCATGATTTTTTTTGCTATGCATGTTAATATTATTATGGTTATGCATATTATTGAGGACTAACCCGTTTCTCTTATTTTTTTTATTTCCTTAGTGTCTCAGGGGCTGGCCAGACTACCCCGGTCACTCAATTTTATTTTCAAGACATCTTGTGGCATCTCTTGAGTTAACAGGCAGTTCCGCCACTACTCTTGTGGACACCCGATTGGCATTTCTCTTTAAGTCCGACCGTGGCGTCACTTGACACCCGACTGGCATTTCTCTTCAAGTCCGACCGTGGAGTCACTTGACACCCGATTGACATTTCTCTTCAAGACCTCTCCGTGACATCCCTCGAGTTTACAGGCAGTCCCGCCACTACTCTTGTGGACACCAGATTGGCATTTCTTTTATTTTGCTGAATGTCACTTGGGCTGGCTAGACTACCCGTGGCATTCATTTGCTTTATTTCTAATAAGTTTGAGTATGAATAACATGCTATGCTCACATTCATTATAATTTATTGTCATTTCAGTCAGCATGAGCATAAGCATATAGTTTGGCTCATCATGATCATATATTTTATCTGCTGCATACGGTATCTCTTTTGTTCATGATGTTTGCAAGTACATTCAAACATACTCACAGGCTTGTCCCTGGCTATTTACTTGGCCAGGTCAGGATTTCTACGAGGAGTACCACAGCGATGACCGTGTGGAGCCTAGGATAGCAGCCATGCAGGATAGGAATTATCCGGGTCAGCTGTTCCTGTGGAAATGGAGCCCCCTCGACGTTGGAGAACCACGAGTTAATTCTGTCATCCACCACCAGACATCATTGTTGTATCATTGGACCTATATGGTCTTGTATTCAATTCTTGTAATAGCTTGGTAATCTGTAACAAGGACGTGTCCACCAGTAACAGTAATCCTGGGCTGGTGGTTACACGAGGGGTTAAATTTCTGGGATATGTTCTGTCCCCGAAATCCGGCCCCGACATCAACGGGGTCAACCGAGGTGCTGGGGCCCACTGGCATCCTCACAGGGCGGGCCCCACGTGCTGCCAGGTCAGTGCCGGTGCCGGAGTTGCGCCGGCGAGCTCTCCGCGGCGGCTGAACGCCAGAGAGGCTTCGATTTTCGCTACAGAGCGTAAAATCGTGCGTTTCTACTCGCGTTCGAACGGGCATTTGATGCCGCATCCGTTGGTGGTGGCGCCGGACCAAATGGTCACCGAAAACGGGAACCGCAATGAGGTCAGCGGCGGCGACGTTCGGGTGAAGATGGAAACGGAGCTGCGAGGCGCAGGTGAGCGAACAAAGCAGCTAGCAAGGTTTTACGCGTTGCGGCGGAGCTGACTGGCCTGGTCACATGACCAGTTGGTCGCCGGAGCCATGCCGGCGACGAGCTCGGCGGAGGCGAGCTCGGGCATGAAAGGGAACAGTGACAGCGGCGCGTCCTAGCACGAGAGAAGGCCTAGAGGAGGAGCGGGAGCTCACCGGGTGGCCACAGAAGGCCTTCGACAGCTTAGTAGCAGCAGACGGTGGCCGGAGACGTAGGAGACAACCGAGGCCAGAGGCAGAAGGGGCCGGAGGAGATCCGGTGCTGTGGTGCTCCTCGGCTTGAGCTGCTTGCACCGGACAACATGGAAGACGATGGCGAAGATGGTGGGCACGGAGGCGAGGCGATGCGGTGGCTGTGGCCGCGCGTTTTACGGCGGCGAGGCCACGGTGGTGCTCGGGTGCGCTCGGATCTGAGTGAGGAGAGGCGAGGAGGAAGGGGAAGAGTAGATGCGGATGGAGAGGAGAGACCGAGGGGGTCCTTATCCCCTCCTCGCGTTGGTGGGCGTCGTCGTGTCGCCGTCTCACTGGCGAGCGCGCGTGCAGGCATGGGTGCACCGACACGGAGGCGAGGAGGACGGCGACTGTGCAGCGGGGCCGACTGGCCTATCACTGTGCACTAAGGCCCAGTGCACTGGAGTATTTCTTCTTTTCTTTCAATTCTTTTTCTGTTTTCTTTTTCAGAGGATTATTAGGATTAAAATGAGCTGCCAAATGATTTTGTATAAATGTGAAACTTGGCCACAGAAATATAATGGAATATTTTGCACTGCCACAAAAAGTTTTGGCAATTTTGGAATTCAGTTGGGATTTTTCAAAAATGAATTTAGGCAGTTATAGTGCTGTTTTGGCACTGATTTAAATGCTACTTCTCAATTAACATTTAAGTGATGTTGGTTTGCTTAACCACCATTTGTTTTGGAATATTTGCTAGAAGGTGAAAAAATTTCCAGCAAATTTTTAGCAACTTTATTTTGCACTTTGATTTTGAATTGAATTTAGATAGGGAAATTGAAATGAGATATTAATCCAATATGATTAGGCTTTGTATATCAAGATGACTTGGCACTGATCATAAGGGATTACTGTAGTGTGATGCTAGGGATGTTACAAATCTCCTCCACTACAAGAAATCTCGTCTCGAGATTTAAGTGGGGAAGTGAAGGGTAACTTCGGGAGAACTGACCCTTGTGGGGTCGGTTATCTGGTGGACAATTCAGGGAGTGTGGCAGAAGTATCTCTCGAGTTGGAACTTAAGAAAATATCGAGAGCAAAGTATGAAGGTACAATAGGAAGTTTCAAGCGAATGGACAAACGATCGATATCTAATCAGAGTGTGTAAAGGGGTTCAGAGCATCGGGAATAGATCATCTCTCAGAGGGTGGCTCATGATAACACACAAAGCCAAGAGCATATGATACTTTGGAATCAAGGATATACAGGAGAGTCAGGTTATGATCCTGTGGAACTGTGAAGAGGGTCGATCAAGAGTAGGGAGAATGGTGTCATCTTACCGGTCACGACAACAAGATATGTCAGAGAATAGTCTGTCATTTATGTCGGTAACAACATCGGTACCAAGGGCGAGGGACGACGAGAACCATTTTCCTGCTCGTTAAAACGAGGCGGACCAATAGGCAAAGTTCTCGTCCATCGGGGGTTACCGAAATGTCATCAACAATAGTAACAGGGTCTTCCTGACAAGGTTGTACATCGGGGTGTTTTATAAGCAGGGAATTATTTCTGCTTATATCATATATAGATCACAAGAAAGGTTAAACAAACCAATGGAAAGGAAAAATGTGTTTATGCGCAAGAATTAGGAGTGTATCTTTTCCCAAGGAAAAGTAGAGCACGATATACATGTCAGATCAACAAGTACACCACCATTTAAATAAAGGGGCAAGGGAATTCATGATGTTATCCATACAACGGTGTCTGTATAATAGAGCAAGAAACATTTGGCAATGGACTTCCAATGTTCTCGTTGTTGTTCGGCGTACCACAGTCATGCTTCGAGGTAGCATTAACATGGTGTTTCAAGCAAGATTGAATCTGAAAGTCACAAGAAGTACAAAGGAACAATTCCAAGAATGTCAAGGAACGTAAGATATACCCAAATCATGACCAAGTCTGTATTGGTAGGAAGTCAAGGATGTTGTCGATGATAACACAAATCATCGAGGGACGAGGATGGTATTTCTCCTCAAGAATTCGATTGAAATCCTAGAACAAGTCAGTATATTGATGGTGATCACAACTAATTTTGTTGAGAGGCTCTATGAAGATGCCATCGAGCAGCAACGACATCAAGCATAAGGAATGATGAAGCGAAGGCTATTCGAACCACGGATACGTCACAAGCTCGAAATCAAGCTTGTTGTTCGAGGTGAAATGATAAGATGAGGAAGATCGGCGTAAGCTTCTCTCATTGTCGAAAAGTTGTGCTCCGGGAATAAGAACCAGGTAGCACGGTTAAAATTTAGCACGATGATGATATAGCCGATCAGGATAGGAATGATGTGATGGAGTATTAAACTTCCTAGTAACAAGTACTAGGGATAATATCCGAAAGTAAATCAGAGTAGAGGTTGGGCGGGTGAAATGATCTGCAGAGGACAAGTATTTTATCTTGTCTAGGAAATGGAATCAAGGAGAAAATATGGTCGGAACCATGATTACAAAGGATCAATTCACAGATACAAGATGAACTTATACCAAGGGAACAATTATTTTTACGAGCTGCTTCCATGATGAGTTCTACATCCGGTCCATGGGCATGAACACAAGTTCAAGGTCCACTTCCACTTCTTCAATACATAACCTTTCATTCACTCCTCGTTTTCGAAGAAATTGTAGTGCGGAAGATTTATCTGGTGAAACACCAGAAGAGTATGACTCGCATAACTTTCGAGTTCACACAGATTTGGGAAAGCATAGGTTCAACCCGTAGGGGTATCTTAGGAACATATACCATGAACTTCAGGAGTAATTAACACAAGCTCGATAGTAGAGCACGGTTGACAAAAGGAGAGGATACAATTTACCAAAGGCATTATGTATCAGGGAAGAACTCTCAAGATTTCAGATGTTAAGGACACTGTTGGATAACAACCTAACAATGGATTTGGCGATTCATGACGGAGTTGATGAGAGTATCGGTAATCAATCAGAGGGAGAAGGGATGCAAAGGCATTGACAAGGAATGTTAACGAAGATTGATAAACATATGGAATTAACCGTAATGCAAGCAGGCAAGAATTTCAAGAGCAATAGACTACAGAGGATTTTTGGAAGATCGACTAACAATGGAAAGTATTTTGTGAAACACTTGAACAACTAGGGATGAACGGATCCCTAGTAAATGTGAGGAATTATTCATAGTGCGAAAGAAGCTGCACGGCAGTAGGCTCAAAGGATTCCCGGATTAACGAGGAGTATTTCGGGGTATCTCGTACATAAAGGAGTATCTGGGAATGAAGATACAAACGACAAAGATGTGTAGCTGTCCACGATGGTTATCGGTAGTAGGGAACTTGCAAAAGCAGTGGGCATAATGGTCTCGGGTGTTGTCGGAAACCACGGCCACCTATAGGGCCATGAGCCCCTTTTGGTTCGGTGGGGGGATGGGCACGTTGCACAAAGAGCGGAGAAGCATCGCGCAGCACGGCAGAGATCACACGGGCAGTCTTTACCCAGGTTCGGGCCGCCGTGAGGCGTAAAACCCTACTCCTGCTTTGGTAGATTGATGGTGGATAATGGTGGTGGACGTAGCACACTCGCCCGGCCAGGTCGCTCTGGGGGCGAGAGTGGCTATGCGCGTATGAATATGCGAGGGTCCAACCCTTGCTACGGTTGCCATGGGCCTCCTTTTATAGATTAAGGGGTCACCACAGTGGCAAATCAGTCTTTGCATACTGATTAGATAGCTAACAATGCTATCATATCTAACTCTGTAGCTGACAGAGCGCATTAAATGCGCCGCTCAGTGTCACATCACAGCCTGCCTGACAGGTCCTGCCGGGCTGTTTTGCCAGCTTCGTGCCTACTCATTTGACATGTCTCAGGTCTGGTGTCATATGGAGGTGTTTGCTGTAGGAAGTGGCTGCCATGTGGAAAAAAGTAGCCACTTAGTCACCTTGGAGCTCGACACCGCTTCGATTAATGACTTGCGTCGCTTGTGAGGTGGAGCGGTGGAGTGGCTTGCCTCCGCCAGCCCCAGCAAGCCTGCCGGGATGATCTGGGAGCTTGCTTCCGAGGGAAAACCCAACCCTGCTGGGCTTGCCTGCCCGGCAAGGTAGGTCCTTCCCTTAGCGATGCCTTGTCCCTCTGGCTCACCTTGGCCTTCTCGACTTGTACTTGGATCCTTCAAAGGAATTGATCCTCCATGTTTGGTCTGATCATGGTCTTGTAATCTTGTCTGTGGCCTGTGCACAGTCCGTGCAATGGACCCAGGGTCTATTGCACCGACAGGAGCCCCCGGGCCTGGCACGAACGTGCCGCTGGGCGTCGTCGGGGTAGGCCCTAACCAGTGCATAGGCAGAAATATAAGGGCGGCTCCGCCCTTTGAGATCTTCTTTGCTCCTTCATTAACCTGAGCTCGGGTCAGTTTTCGGTTTTCGCGCGCGTCATGCGAAATATTTAGGGGAGAAACTGAACCACGATCTGTGGGCAGCCCACGCCCCATGATCACGGGGTAGCAAACTGCCTTCCCACTTGCCTCCTGTCCTGGGGCGCCTCTGCCACATGTACCGCATGCATTGCGCAGGGTAGGTGGTGGACGCGGAGGGCGCGGGAACCGGCGCCATGGCAGAAAGCCAGGCGTCGTCGAGTGGTGTAGAGGGGCAGCTTTGATTCCCCAAGCCTTTGGAGGCGCAGGGGAACCGCATTGGAGGAGCAAGGCTGTCGCCTGCTGGATGAGAGGCCAGCTCCTGCCTTGTTCTCCTATAAAAGGGGGTAGGAGTAGTGTGTCTGCTCACACACCTTCCTTCTCCCTTTCCTTAAAGCTTCCCTTGCTTGCCATGGTGAGGGGGCGAGGGCGTGGTGATACTCCGGTGGTGGCGACGAGAACTTTTGGTCGACAGTGTCTCCCCCCTCCTCTCGATGATGTGGGGGCGGAACCCGTTGTGAGAGGAGGCGGAAGGGGGCGCGGCCGAGGTCGTCGCGGTGTGCGCGGCCGAGGAGGCCAGGGCGGCGCCTCAATTGCGCCCGTACCGGACGCTCCTTCCCCGATGGAAGGCCACGTCGGAGATCAACCCTAGGAGTTCGTCATCAGGCTGTATAAGCCTCCGCGTGGCCACCTCCGCCTCCCCACTCCAGTTGCAAGGGTGATGGAGCTTGAACAGCCGCGTGCACTGAGGTTGCACATGAGTGGTTGTGGGAATGGTGTCATGTGGTTGGATGTTGACTTCCCTGCTCCTCACATTATGTACCTCTGCCGCGACTGGAAGACCTTTGCTCGAGCCCATAGCTTGTCGAAGGGGCACGTTCTCCAGTTTAAATTAATGGAGAGCGGCCTGCTTTCCATCAAGGTCTTTGGGCGCTCAGGAGCTCGCTTAGGGTGCTGCGCGGAGAGCTCGACCGACGATGAAAGCTCCTCCTCGAGCGAAAGTGACGAGGAGGACAGTGACGGTGATGATGATGGCAGTGACCAGGAGGGCGACGACTCCGACTCCGACTGAACATCGCCCGCACCATCTTCATCAGGCGGCAGCACCATCATCCGCACCTGCGTTTTCTCCCCGGCAAGGTGGTTTGCTGGAAAGTTGGATGCAGAGGTGGTGATGGTGCCACCTGGCTCCTCCAGCAGTCCTCCAGCTAGACCCTGGCAGGCTTCCTCTCGGGATACAGCTCCGTTAGCCCTGCCGTGTCCTGCTAGCCTTGGTGGTTGCGGTCGATGGGTCGCCTCCGCCATGCTCTCCGTCGTCGTCTTCGTCCATGCCCTCCCGCCCCCGCCGGCCAACCTCTCCTGGAGCCCGATAGGGTGAGGCTGAGCTTCTGCCCAGGCACTCCTTTTGCCCTCTTTTCCTTCTACCATCGTGCCTAGGAGGAGACGGACAAGAAAGGGCATTACGAGGAACTTATCTTTTTTCAATCTTAAATCTGTAGGCACTTGCCAAATTTTAGTTCGAATAATGTAATCTCTTGAATCCATGTTTATGTTCTGTGAGATTTGTACTTGTTGATTAACATATTAATGAAAAAGATAAGCTTTGCCGGGCACTTGTGCATGTATGATATCCATGGAGAGGTGGAACACCTCTATACTTTCATGTAAACAAGTAGATCCCGGTAAGCTACCTTGTCGGTATCCCATAGGATCGTTGCCGTGAGGCTGAGCCTGCCGGGCGTAGAACCCACTGGGAGGGACCAGCCCCCCGCCAACCCCTTCTAGCCAAAGGCCACTGCGACCTTCCTGACCGAAGCAGCATTCGCGTCAGCAGATGGGAGCCCCTTTGTTTTCGGGGCAGTGAGGTTTTCATATGCACAAGTCCTACTCACAGAACATGTATGGATAAGGGATGGAACTTATCTGTTTGGCTTGCCGAAGACTGCGGTGCTGGCTCGTCTCCTCATCCCCTTTCTGGGATCAAGTCCTTGGCAGGAGCCTGCAGTTTATGCAAATGAAGATGATGCCAGATGCAACCTATCTACATGATCATGCAACCTATCTACATGAATCATGCGATGCTTATGATATGCTTATGCATGCATGCAACTTGTCGGGGGCCCCCAGCTCTTCATTTATTTCTCTGGTGCTCAGGGTCTGCGCCTGGCTTTGTACAAGGGGTTAGATGCAGCTGAGGCAAGGCCTGTACAAAAGGGTGGCTGCCGGGCAGGGCCCGACAGCCATGCCTTATGGGTAGAACTTATGGAGAGGCTCAATATTCCATGAGTTTTGCAATTGAATGCCATCTCTAGTCTCCAGACGGACTGCACCAGGTCTGGTGACTCGTACTACCCGGTAAGGGCCTTCCCACTTCGGCGACAGCTTGTTTGTACCCTTGGCAAACTGAACGTGCCTAAGGACAAGGTCGCCTTCCTCAAAACACCAGGCATGAACCCTGCGGCTATGATAGCGACGCAGGGCTTGCTGATAGCATGCAGCACGCGTAGCAGCCCGGAGACGGTTCTCCTCGAGGAGCACGGTGTCACTGTTCTTGCGCTACTTCATCGTAGGCAAGCACTCGAGGTGACCCGTAAATGGATTCAGTGGGGATAACTGCTTCTGCCCCATAGACTAGGGAGAAGGGAGTCTGCCCGGTAGCTCGGTTTGGTGTCGTTCTGAGGGACCAAAGAACCACCCGCAGCTCATCGATCCACCATCTGCCGTGCTTCCGCAGCTTATCAAATGTTCTTGTCTTGAGTCCTCGCAGCACTTCAGCGTTCGACCTCTCAGCTTGTCCATTGCTTCTGGGATGTGCGACAGAGGCAAATGAGATCTTGCTTCCGAGGGTATGAAAATATTGCATGAAGGCGCGGCTCGTGAACTGGGTGCCGTTATCGGTGATGATCCGGGTAGGGACCCCGAAGCGACACACCAATCCTTTCAAGAACTTGATAGCTGACTGAGTAGTCACCTTTCTCACAGCATCTACTTCCGGCCACTTTGTAAACTTGTCAATTGCAACGAACAAGAATTCAAAGCCCCCAGACCGATAATCCATGACTTGATCACTTAGGATCCATCCACTTGAAACTAATCCGCGGTTCTTTCACCCAATGATATAATAACTCATCATCATCATCATATTAATATAAAAACTCTTGCATCATATCATCACCAACAACACTAGCTAATAATCATCATAGTCATTACGACCAACACTATTTAATCATCATAGTCATAGTGTAGCTATCTAATCACCACCAACACTAGCTAATAATAATCATCATAGTCATTACCACCAACACTAGCTATTTAATCATCATAGTCATAGTGTAGCACATCATCATCTTCAAACTCATTCTAGCTAGCTAATCACTCCTGTTGCTCTCTCTCAGGTAAAATAGCATAGAACATGTGTAGACCTCCTGCTTCATCATATTGGAGCATGCAGATGAACCTGTCTCCTAATTGTGGGCTGCGCTTCTGATTGCTGCCCCGTAGTACTTCTCTGCGATCCTTCACAATGTTGCTCCAGTCTTTGACTATTAAGACTTGCTCGCCTTTAGAAATCCTGAATGCACTCATGTGCAATGTAGGATGTCTTGGCCATAAGCTAACCATTTCCATGCGACCTTTAGGCTCAATCCAATGAGGCACAACTATCATCGGGAGTCCTTGTTGAAGAACATCGTAGTAACATACTTAGCAATGAAGTTTAGCTTAAAAAATAATGTATGCAAAAGATGCACTGAGGACAAATAGTACAAATCTTACCATCTTTCCTAAATAGATGTGACCGTAGTTCAATACGCACGCTAGTGGTCGCACGTTTTGAGTACTAAGATTTTCAATTCCAGGAAAATAATTTGTCTTGACAGTATCAAGATCCTCAAGCCATGAAACATAATGACTTATCTCCTCACAGTTTAGTTCAGCCCCGGGACAGTAGTAGGTCATGTCTACCAAGCGCCGGACATGTTTGCTTGAATGGAAATAAGCTGTCAATAGAAATTAGTTGTCAACTATTTTTGAATAAACAATATCCAAGACATAAATATGGTTGAGAAACTCACATAATGGTAGAACTGGAGGCGTCTGCACATCGACCCAGATGTCGATATTACCTTCAATATCATCTTCTGGACGAATATCAAAGGTGATAAGCATATCGGCTCAAATGCATAAGCCTTGCATAGTGATCTCCAATTTTTGCATTCAAAATAGGTGTAGGTGTCTGCATTGTATAATTTTGCGGCAAAAGTATAACCATGCTCGGTCCTCAAGTGAACTCTCTTTACCTCCATAGTTTCCATAGGACTGAAACCAATCTTATCCAAGACATAAATTCTTGCATGGCAGGGGATACGCTAGTAGAATTGTAAAAAAATAAAATTATAAGTTGAAGCAAAAGAAGCAGAAGTCATGCTTAATTACGAAAAAAGACTTGTCGTTGTAACTTACTGTATCCACTTCGAAGGTCTCATCCAGCTTGATGCAGAAGCGCCTACCACCAACTAAGAAATTTCTATCGCACAGGCCGCGCTCGTCTTCGCAGTATTCGCACATACCGAAATCCTTTTCGTCGTCAGACATTTCCTATGTTCATAGTTGAAACATTAATAAAAAATCGATCGAAGGCAACTACCAGGAAACTCAACACACAGATCACTATTACTCAATATGCAACGGGTTGACTTTAGGTCTGTCGAGTCTTCCTTCCTAAACTCTCATCTCACGTATATGGTGGGCACTCCCTCTCTAATATTGCGACCGTCCGTGATGGTCGCTACTCCTCCTTTCCCTAGTGCATTACAAATATCTAGCACAAGGAAAAGAAGGAGAAGCGACCCCCACGACAACAGTCGGCATTCTTCTTCTCTCATATATGGTGGACACTCCCTCACCTTTTCGACTGTCGATGATGGTCGCTACTCCTTCTTCCCCTAGTGTGTAACAAAGGTCTAGCACAAAGAGAAGAAGGAGAAGCGACCCCCACGACAATAGTCGGCATTCTTCCTCTCTCAAATATATATATGGTGGACACTCTCCCTCACTGAAAGACACACAAGGAGCCGAAACAGACCTAAAGTCAACATGTTCCATATATCGAGCAATGACATAGAAAAAATGCCCTATGTTTTGCCGAAATATCATTGAATTCCCATTCTGGTAAATCACAAGCACTCGATATGCCCTACATTGTAGCACAAGTCATGCTAAAATTCATGAAAAATTTTGGCATGACCTTTGCTAAAGACAGGACATATCGAGCGCCCGAAATTTGCCGGGACGGAAACGAATCAACATTCCGGCAAAACATAGGCCACTCGGAATGCATCATCATCTATATTTAGAATGCATCATCATCGACATCAATGACATGGCGACTAGCACTAGCATTTTCATCATCGACATTTACAACACATTATCATCTATATCAACAACATGGGGATTTGGCTATTCTCACCTAGAGGTCTTAAGGGGTCGGCGATGGGGACGACTGCGGGGACGAGGCAGGGGCAAATACTTAATTTCTGCATAAACAAACTAGTTCTATTAAGCACTTACTAAATAAACTAGTTCTATTAACTACTTACTAAATAAACTAGTTCTATTAAGCACTTACTATAAATAAACTAGTTCTATTAAGCACTTACTATAAATAAACTAGTTATATTAAGCACTTACTATAAACAGAACTAGTTATATTAAACACTTACTATAAATAAAATTTCTAATCAAAAGACCTAAAATTTCCTATTCTATTCAAAACACCTAAAATAATCTAAAAAAATTATTCTATTAAAAAACCTACATTCTACAATGTCTACATTCTAAAATCTACATTTAAATTACCTACATTCTACAAGAACAGAGACAAGGGAGGGAGGGAGGAGGGGTAGGCAGACGGGAGGGAAGGAGGGGGTAGGAAGGAGGGAGGGAGGAGGGGAAGGAAGGAGGGAGGAGGCGGGAAGGAGGGGGGAAGGAGGATGAGCTACCTCGGTGGCGTTGACGGGGGGGGGTGGGGGGGGGGGCGACAGCGGCAGGATGGAGGAGGGCGCTAGGGAGGGAGGGGGCGCGAGTGGCGGGATGGAAAGGAGGGAGGGGATGTAGGAGGGAGGGGGCGACGGCTGCAGCAGCTGGCGGCAATGTGGCAGCGGCGGACGACAGGGTGGAGGAGCTAGTGGAGAGGGGAGAGAGTGAGGGCCGGGCGGCCGGGCGGAGAAGCACTGCGCTGCCTTAGCAGTAGCGCTCTTAGAAAATAGGCGCTACTACTAAACATACTCCGGCGGCAACGTCGTGGCATTTGTAGTAGTAGCACTGTTTTTTTCTAACGCGGTACTACTACGAGGATGGTAGTAGCGCAGTTTTTTTAAGCGCGCTACTGATAAGTAGCAGTAGCGGCTAGTTTTGAACCGTGCTGCTGGTAAGGTTCTGTGTATAAGGTTTTCCCTAGTAGTGGAGCCGCACATGGCTTAGTGTATTTCTGCCAGCAGTTCCTTTCCTCCTTCCAGGCAAATGCACTTCAATTTCACACCGTTGGGCCTCCTTCTGTATAGTGTGTCATCAACAAACTGATACATAATGGCCGTCCGGGCTACTCTTTCAGCTTCTTCTTGCTCTTCGGGAAGTTCTCCGGTTTGGAGAAAATGGACTATGTGCCTTGCCCAAGTTGGAGCCTGAGGCTCGGCAACGAGGACTAGCGGCACCTTCTCATTCGTGGGGGTGCATCCCTCTACCGCGGGGACCAGTGGCCCGGCAGGAGGGTGCAGCCCGGCAATCGAAGGGGAGTTGTTTCCGGCAGGGTCCCTGCCAGGAGCCCCGAAAGGCTCTACCGGGAGAGGCTTACCGGAGTCCAATTTCCTCCTCTTTCGGGCCATTGTTGTCGGGGATACGGAGGGATGAGTAAGATGGAGAACAAAAGTTCCTTGTTCCACAGGAAGCTTCTGCGCAGCGCACTTTGATAGGTGATCAGCAATGCTGTTTTCCGCACGGGGTACGTGCTCTGTTTGCAACCCGTCAAAGCGCTCCTCCAATCTTCTTTCCTCGACGTATGCCTCCATCAATGGGCTTTGGTAATCCTTGTTGACTTGTCTCACCACCAGTTTTGAATCTCCTCGAATGATTAGCTTCTTGATTCCCAATTGTGTGGCAACCCTGAGCCCGGCAAGAAGCCCTTCATAGTCTGCTGTATTGTTGGTCGCCTCCTCCCGGGGAAAGTGCATCTGGACAACGTACCTCAGGTGCTCTCCAGTGGGAGCCACGAGAAGCACGCCAGCCCCTGCACCTTGTAGGGAGAATGCACCATCGAAATACATGATCCATTCTTGGGGCGCTTCCTTGCTGGGGATAACTGTTTCCAATACTTCTTCATCAGGGGTTGGCGTCCATTCCGCAATAAACTCTGCCAACGCCCTGCTCTGGATTGTTGATGTGCTTTCAAACTTCAGGCCAAAGCTGGACAACTCCAATGCCCACTCCACTATCCTGCCGGTGGCCTCTGGGTTTTGAAGTATCCTTTGCAACGGGAAGCGGGTGACAACCGTGATCTCATGGGCTTGGAAGTAGTGGCGCAGTTTCCTTGAGGCCATGACAAGGCCAAAGATCAATTTTTGCACGCCTGAATACCTGGATCTAGCCCCCTGCAATAGGGAGCTGATGAAGTATACTGGGCACTGCACCACCTTCTTCCTTGACGTGTCCTAGGGGTTGCTTCTGCTGCCGTGCTCCTCTTTGTCCTGATCCATATCTGGCCTTGCCGGGCCGCTCTCTTTCACTTCCCCGGGCGGGACACTTGCTGAGGTGGCTTCTTCTTCTACTTCCCGCTGCGCCACTAGGGCCGCACTAACCACTTGATTAGTTGCTGCCAGATATAGCAGCAACGGCTCTTGTGGTTTGGGTGCAACCAAAGTGGGCACAAAAGACAAATAGTCCTCCAAATCCTGCAGCGCTGCATCTGCTTTTGGGGTCCACTTCATGGGTCCTGCCCTCTTCAAAATCTTGAAGAACGGCAAGGCACGCTCGGCAGACTTGGAGATGAATCTGCTAAGCGCGACAACGCATCCTGTCAAACGCCTCACATCCTTAACTGTCTTGGGTGCCTGTATCTGCTCAATAGCCTTGATCTTATCGGGGTTGGCCTCTATCCCACTGTGGGACACAAAGAAACCAAGTAGCTTGACGGAGGGAACGCCAAACACGCACTTCTCCGGATTCAGTTTCAAGTTGATCTTGCGCAGATTAGCAAATGTCTCTTCTAAATCCTAGATGAGGGTTGATCTGTCCTTGGTCTTGACCACAATATCATCCATATAGGCTTCAATGTTCCTGTGCAACTATGGTTCAAAGCCAATCAGGACTGCTCTTGCAAAAGTGGACCCGGCACTCTTCAACCCGAAAGGCATGCGCACAAAGCAGTATGTGCCGCATGGGATGATGAATGAGGTCTTTTCTTCATCTTCCTTGGACATAAAAATCTGATGATATCCAGAGTATGCATCCAGAAAAGAGAGCAACTCACATCCTGAAGTAGAATCCATGATTTGGTCAATGCGCGGCAAGGGAAATGGGTCCTTTGGGCATGCCTTGTTCAGATCCTTGAAATCTTGCAAAGCCTCCATTTTCCATTAGCCTTGCGCACAACCACTAGGTTTGCTAACCATGTTGGATGCAGTACTCCTCTGACCAAACCAGCTGCTTCAAGTTTCTTGATTTCCTCGGCAATAAACTGCTGCCGTTCCAAGGCCTGCTTCCGAACCTTTTGCTTGACGGGTCGGGCATGTGGGCAGACAACAAGGTGGTGCTTGATTACCTCCCTGTGAACACCGGGGATATCAGATGGTTGCCAGGAAAACACATCGATATTCGCCCGCAGGAAGGCAACGGGTGCGCTTTCCTATTTTTCATCAAGGGTGGCGCTGATAGTGAAAGTACCATCAGCGCCAGCTAGCCCTGTCGTGACCTTTTTCACTTGGGGTGGAGCAGTCTTCGATCTCTTGCTGTTGGAACATTCTGGCATGTCATCAACGGGCGCGGCACATTCCACAGCAGTACGCTTCCCGGATTCCTTGCCAGTGCCTCTGCTATGCTTTTCCTTGGTGGGAACTTTGGCTTCCGCGACCTCTGCTGCGACCGCGTCCCAGTACATCTTATCCACGCAAATAATTGCATCTTTCTTGTCCGACGGGATGGAAATGACGCCTATCGGCCCTGGCATCTTCAAGGTGTTGTATGCATAGTAGGATGCTGCCATGAATTTTGCCAGGGCCGGGCGCCCAAGGATCCCGTTGTACGGCAGGGGGAGGTCAACCACATCAAACACAACTTTCTCAGTCCTGTAGTTCAACTCTCCTCCAAATGTCACTAGCAATGTAATCTTTCCCTTAGGATGGCTCCTGCCAGGATTGACTCCTTGAAACGTGCCTGTGGCCTTAAGTTCTTCCTCTGCTATGTGGAGTTTGCCAATAACCTTTGAGGAAATCAGATTCAACCTGGCCCCGCCGTCAACCAGCATCTTTGTGACCTTGAGGTTGCGAATTGTTGGTGAGACCAATAACAGCAAGCACCCTACCGCAGTAATGCGGTCAGGGTGGTCCTCTTCATCAAAGATGATGGGCGTGCGTGACCACTTGAGCGGCTTCCGAGAATCCGCTGCTGGCTCCACGTCATTGACTTCACGCGCCCACTGTTTAAGTTGGCGGTGAGAGGAGTGCAAAGATGCACCCCCGTCAATGCACAAGGCGTCAGTGGCCTTCTGGAACTCCTGCTCACTGGTTTCCACTTCATTCCCTCCATCACTCTCATTACTGCAATCCTCCTTCTCTCGGCCTTTGGCGGGTTTCCCTTGGTTCCAAGGAGCGTTGCCGGGGCGGTTTGCTTCACCACCCCGGCCCTTCCCGCCAGAGCCATTCTGACCTTTTTCCTTATCATGCTTCTCATACTCAGCCTTCTGCCTCTTGACGGGCTGCTCAACCTGATGACACTCCTGGAGATCATGGCCCTTGGTCTGATGAATCTTACAGTATGGTCCATCACTTTTCCCAGGTTTCTCGGCAGCCGCCGCCTCCCGGTAGTCAGCGCATGCGGTAGCTTCCTTGCCGGGGGCTTCAGCCTTGGCCTTCTTGCCGGTACTAGGTGTGCCTGACCCCTCAACAGTCATCACAGTCTTATCGTTGCGCTTCTTGTTGTGCTTCTTGTTCTTCTTTTTCTTACTGATGGTCTCGTCGTCATCTTCTGAGTCGATGTCGACGCAATCTTCCTCTCCAGGAAGTTTCCCCCCCTCCACCACCCGAGCACATTTGTCCACCAAAGTGTCTAGCTCCTTAACAGTCTTGGGTAACCGAACTTTCATCTTGGAACGTATCCTACGGTTGCGCACGTTGGATTGGAAGGCAGCTATCACGGCGGCTGGGTGGATATCTGGGATATTTCTGTGGACTCGGCTGAATCTCTGCAAGTACTTCCATAGAGTTTCTCCCTCTTTTTGTTGGAGAAGCTGCAAGTCGCTGGGCCGCCCTGGTTCTTGATGGCCGCCTGTGAAGGCACCAATGAACTCGTGGCACAAGTCAGCCCAGGTCGAAATGGAATTCTCCGGCAGGTGCATCAGCCAAGACCTCACATTTGACTTGAGGGCCAAAGGGAAGTAGTTGGCGAACACCTTCTCATCTCTTCCCCCGGCAGCTTGAATAGCGATGGTGTAGATGCTCAAGAACTCTGCCGGGAATAGTCTCCCATCATACTTCTCGGGTATCTCTGGCTTGAACGTGCGAGTGGATGGCCAACGGATTTGCCGCAGCTCACGGGTGAAGGCAGGGCACCCAACCTCGAAAGGAAGGCACCCGCCATCTCCGAACGCGGGCTCGTCGACATTGGGGCCATCGCACCCATTGGACCGGCGGGGGTTGTCGCGGCGCCGCTCGTCGATGACTCGTGCACCTTCCCTTTGCCTTCCTTCCGGGGCACGCTGTCGGCCTTGACGCGCTTGAGGGTCTGATGAGGCCATCAAGACGTCATCGGATGCTTGGTTTTGCTGCTCCCGGGCGGCTTGCCGTGGTGGGGATTGCACCGTGAGGGTGGCCCCTCCCGCACGACTAGCCGCACGAGCAGTCGTTGCTGCCTGGGACGGCCGTGGTGGTCCGTCCTACTGTGATCCTTCCGCTTTGGCAAAACCAATCAGACTTTGGATGGTGGCTTGCCACTCATCCATCTGGTCTGCCGCCGGTGGAAATATCAACAGCAGTTGGGCTCGCGCCATGGCCTCGGAGGCAGTGCTTGGCATGGGTGATGACGATATAGATCATAGTGTCGCTCGGCTCCTGACATTGCCGATGGCGACCGCACCGTGCCCCTGCTGCTGCGAACCAGCCGTTTGGACGGCATGGTGACGCGGCGGAGGCGTCTGAGGGCCAGCGGCTCCGTTGGGCATAGTAGCTGGGTCAGCCTGCCCCGTGGGTGGCGCGTGCCCCGCGGTCGCGCCTGCCGCGGGGGCGGCCGGAGGGTTGCGATTCGCCCCAGAACAGGCATCATCACTGCGGCTGTTCCCGTTGGCGAGGAGAAGTGGTTCAGGCAGAATGATCCCTCCATCCATACCTCGTGGAGCATGGCCGTCGGGATGTTGCTGATGCTGTCTTTCCCCGATACCCCCCGTTCCTGCTTCGGCTGTGGGGCAGGTGGTGATGGCGCCGCCTGCGCCGAACACATCCCCCGCAGCATCCACACCCTCGTGAGCCCCCGCATTCCCTGCGACGTCGGCGGTCGCGGGCGGCGAAGCCTTCGAGGTGGATGGGTGATTTGCAGCTCCGTGCTTCCTCTTGGGCGCCAATAGTCGATGACGCCGTCGGCGATGACAATGTCGATGAAGATGACACGCAGCATTGCTCTCGGTTTCGCGCAAGTGATCCCCCTACCTGGTGCGCCAAAGATGTCGTGGGAAACCATGACCACCTATGGGGCCATGATCCCCTTTTGGTTCGGCGGGGGGATGGGCACATTGCACAAAGAGCGGAGAAGTGTTGCACAGCACGACAGAGATCACACGGGCGGTCATTACCCAGGTTCGGGCCGCCGTGAGACGTAAAACCCTACTCATGCTTTGGTGGATTGATGGTGGATAAAGTTGGTGGACGTAGCACACTCGCCCGGCCAGGTCGCTCTGGGGGCGAGAGTGGCTATGCGCATATGAATATGCGAGGGTCCAACCCTTTCTACGGTTGCCATGGGCCTCCTTTTATAGATTAAGGGGTCACCACAGTGGCAAATCAGTCTTTGCGTACGGATTAGATAGCTAACAGTGCTATCATATCTAACTCTGCAGGCTGACAGAGCGCATTGAATGCGCCGCTCAGTGTCACATCATAGCCCGCCCTGCAGGTCCTGCCGGGTTGTTTTGCCAGCTTCGCACCTGCTCGTTTGACACGTCTCAGGACGGGTGTCATATGGAGGTGTTTGCTGTAGGAAGTGGCTGCCATTGTGGCAAAAAGCAGCCACTTAGTCACCTTGGAGTTCAACACCGCTTCGATTAATGACTTGCGTCGCTTGTGAGGTGGAGCGGTGGAGTCGCTTGCCTCCGCCAGCCCCGGCTGGCCTGCCGGGACGATCTGGGAGCTTGCTTCCGAGGGAAAACCCAACCCTGCCGGGCTTGCATGCCCAGCAAGGTAGGTCCTTCCCTTAGCGATGCCTTGTCCCTCTGGCTCACCTTGGCCTTCTCAACTTGTACTTGGATCATTCAGAGGAATTGATCCTCCTTGTCTGGTCTGATCTTGGTCTTGTAATTTTGTCTCTGGCCTGTGCACAGTCCGTGCAATGGACCCAGGGTCTGTTGCACCGACATCGGGAAACATCGAGGAGTATCTGCAGAATCTTCAGGGGAAGCAAGCGATCATTTGTGGTGAAGGAGCTCTCCGGGATGAAGTGGTTACGAGAACCTAATGTTAGAGTTTGTAAAATGTTTAACCGGAGTAGAAGAGAGATCAGAATACCAGAGTATAGACGAGGAATAAATGATCCTAATACCACCCAATGGCGACGTGGGCCCGTAAGCCACATAGCCAAGTTAGTAAAACAATTTTGACAACTAGACTCAACTTCGGCCAAGGAGTTGGAAAGGGGTTCCTACAGGCAGTCGGCTCTGATACCAAACTGTGACGCCCCTGGCTTAATCGTGCACTAATCATACACGCAAATGCACACGATCAAGCCTAAGGACTCACTTGAAGGAATCACAACACAACTCTAAAACATAAATAAAGGCATACAAGCATTATATTACAAGCCAAGGCCTCGAGGGCTCAAATACATAAGCTTGATGTCAACAAGCATCAGCAGAAGCGTTAGATATCTGAGTACAGATATAAAAGAGAAAATGATAAGCCTTTAAGAAGGCGGTGCAAAACAAAAGCTACGATCGAAAAGGCGTAGGCCTCCTGCCTGGGACCCTCCGAACCTACTCCTGGTCATCGGTCAACTCGAAGTAGTAACCACCCTCGGGGTGGTAGTAGTAGTCGTCGGTGGGGCAGCTGCCTCAGGGGCTCCGTCATCTAGTTGCATCAAACAGATATGGGGAAAAAAGAGGAAGCAAAGCAACTGTGAGTACTCGTCCGAAGTACTCAGCAAGCAAGGATCTACACTACATATGCAACATTATCAAAGAAAGGCTGTATATGTGGACTGGGCTGGAGAAATGCCAGAATAGCGAGAAGGCCTAGTCCTATCGAAGACTAGCATCTTCAGCGGTCTTGTAGCATTAGAAGAGTGTAGATTAGTACAGTATAAAGTAGTAGCAGTATTAAGTATCAACCTCGCCCAGAGATCCTTCCTCGACTCCCTGCGAGAAAGCGATCCCAGAACCCTAATATCCATTTCTCATCTCATCATTAAGTTCTAGTTGTATCGATCGGGATACAACTCCGAGCGTCCATTACCGAGGATCCGGCTATGCATAGATTAGTTCTTCCCTGCAGGGGTGCACCAACTTACCCACCACGCTCGCTTAACTCCGGCCGAACACACTTTTCTGGGTCATGCCCGGCCTCGGCTAAACAACAAGCCGCAACCCGACCTAGGCTTAACAAAGAGGTCAGCACGTCGGACTAACCTATGCCCCCAGGGGTCTTGGGCCATCGCCCCGGGAACTCCTGCACGTTACGTGCACCGCCGGTGAGCAGACCTAGCAACCCCTTAATACAAGTGCGGTTGCATTCCCAGTCTAACCCAGCTTGTGCCGCTCAGTCGCTGACGTCTAGAAAGCTTCGGCTGATGTATACGACGCAGAGTACCCATATTTATTCCCGCGTGATGGTTAGTGCTATAGGGCCAGAGGCCCACTCGGATCAAATATCCAAATCGTTAGTGTATTGGGGGTTTGCGGTAACGAGCTGAGACTCACGATCGATGTGACCCCGTCGCCCCGTCTCGAGGACTTGCGGCAAGGGCTAAGAATGCCCGGCCACGCCTCGTAATTATCTCATGGGCACCCTCCAGGTCAACCCGTCTCCACATCACTCGCATCTTATGCTCTCTCAGGTACCCCTCAGGGTCGACCCGATTTTCCAAGTAATAGTTGTAAAGTCCAAGTATCCGTGTGTCCATAACATCAGGGGAATCCAAGGTATCACCCTTGTTGGATTCCTACTCGATGTAACCGTCAAGGTGAACTCGGAGGAATCACCCTCGATGGGTTCACACTTGAGGTGTTACACGACAGCGTCGTTATCGGGAGTGGTGAAGGAGGAATCACCCTCGATGACCATGACCGAATAGCTACTCTACAGAGTTAACATCAGAAGTGCTAAACAAGATATCACCCTCGGACTCGATAGTAACACTACAGTGTCGTACAACTAAGGGGGTGATGTGCGGTGCCGAGGCCTGGTCGTCGAGTCTTCCGATGATCTAGCGGGGGCAACTGGGACAAGTGGGGTCACTGGGGTTCACTAACCAGCCTATTCTAAGCAGTTTAGGATAAGCAGGTAATTATCAAAAGTAGGTGACAAAATCAGGTCATGCATCAGAATAGGTAAAGCAGTAACAGTAGCAATTCTAATGCAATCACAAGAGAGAAGAGAATAGGCGATATAGGCATGCTCAAGGGGGGGTTGCTTGCCTGGAAGCTCTGCGGCAAAATCAAGGTCATCAACGGTGTCGTCGGGCTCCTGAGCTGCGTCGGTCTCGGGGTCTATCGGAATAGAAGGGGTGGAAGAAACAATAAATAAAAGGCAGACAATTGCAATCATAGATGCAAGGCATGGCAGCACGTTATTCGAGGAGTGCCTTAACATAGTACTACGCAAGTTAGTGGGAGTAGGAACTATCCAGGAGTGTTCTCCCAGCTCCGGAGGATTATCGGATAGATGACATAGAGGGAGAAGTTCCATGTTCATCATGCTAGAAGCATGTGACAGGTATGAGGAGGGCATATTCGGATTCGTCTCATTTTTCTGATCATTTTTCATATATAAAGTTTTTCGATCCGAGCTACAGTTTATTTTCTACGAATTTCTAAAGTTTAAAACATTTTCTGGAATTACTCAAATTAACAGAAATAACAGAAAAGGAATATGAATTCAGCATGACATGGGGATGATGTCAGCAGTCAGCTGACCCGTGGACTGGTCAAACTGACCAGTGGGTCCCACATGTCATTCTCGGTGGGTCTAATAGCAGTTTATTTTAACTAAACAGAGTTAATTAAAGGGTGGGCCTCGGGTATCAGTGACTGAGCTAATTAGCAAATTAGTTTTAAAAACATGATTAGACTAATTAAGTGCAGGGGCCCACACATCAGTGACTCAGGGTGAACAGTAACCCTCGTTGCCCATGGTCAACAGGGTCAACCGAGGTGCTGGGCCCCACTGGCAGCCTCATAGGGCGGACCCCACGCGCTGCCAGGTCAGCGCCGGTGCCGGAGTTGCGCTGGCGAGCTCTTCGCGGCGGCCGAACGCCGGAGAGGCTTGGATTTTCGCTACAGAGTGCCAAATCATGCGTTTCTACTCTCATTCGACGGGCATTTGATGCAGCGTCCGTTGGATGCGGCGCCAGACCAAATGGTCACCGGAAATGGGAACGGCGACGAGGTCAGCGGCGGCGATGTTCGGGTGAAGATGGAAACGGAGCTGCGAGGCGCAGGCGAGCGAACGAAGCAGCTAGCAAGGTTCTACGCATTGCGGCGGAGCTGACTAGCCTGGTCACATGACCAGTTGGTCGCCGGAGCCATGCCGGCGACGAGCTCGGAGGAGGCGAGCTCGGGCACGAAAGGGAACGGCGACAGTGGCGCGTCCTAGCACGAGATAAGGCCTAGAGGAGGAGCAGGAGATCACCGGTTGGCCACAGAAGGCCTTCGACAGCTTAGTAGCAGCAAGCGGTGGCCGGAGACGAAGGAGTTCGCCGGGGCCAGAGGTGCAAGGGGGCGGAGGAGATCCGGCGCTGTGGTACTCCTCGGCTTGAGCTGCTTGCACTGGACGACATGGAAGACGACGGCGAAGATGGTGGGCATGGAGGCGAGGCTATGCGGCGGCTGTGGCCGCGCATTTTACGACGGCGAGGCCACGGTGGCGCTCGGGTGTGCTCGGATCTGAGCGAGTAGAGGTGAGGAGGAAGGGGAAGAGTGGATGACGATGGAGGGGAGAGACCGAGGGGGGGTCCTTATCCCCTCCTCGCGTCGGTGGGTGTCGTCGTGTCGCCATCTCACCGGAGAGCGCGCGCGCAGCCACGGGCGTGCCAACACAGAGGCGAGGAGGACGGCGACTATGTAGCGCGGCAGGCTGGGTCTATCACTGTGCACTAAGGCCCAGTGCACAGGAGTATTTCTTCTTTTCTTTCAATTCTTTTTCTGTTTTCTTTTTTAGAGGATTATTAGGATTAAAATGAGCTGCCAAATGATTTTGTATAAATGTGAAACTTGGCAACAGAAATATAATGGAATATTCTGCACTGCCCCAAAAAGTTTGGGCACTTTTGGAATTCATTTGGGATTTTTCAAAAATGAATTTAGGCAGTTATAGTGCTGTTTTAGCACTGATTTAAATGCTACTGCTCAATTAACATTTAAGTGATGTTGTTTTCCTTAACCACCATTTGTTTTGGAATATTTGCTAGAAGGTGAACATTTTTCCAGCAAATTTGAAGCAACTTTATTTTGCACTTTGAATTTGAATTGAATTCAGAGAGGAAAATTGAAATGAGATATTAATCCAATATGATTAGGCTTTGTATATCAAGATGACTTGGCACTGATCATAAGGGATTACTGTAGTGTGATGCTGGGGATGTTTTAAGTAGGACTACAGTTGCAAGGATAAACTCACCCGTCTGCTTGGAGCTACTCTATTATGTGATTCGCCATACTCTTGACAGTCAATCTATAAGACCCTGAACTAGTCAAGGTTAAAATGGCGAGATATATCGCGTGAGAGCCGGCTTATGGGAGGAACGATTATCATATTAAAGCTTCTTTGAAGCAAGACTTGAGCCTTAAAAGCTAGTCTTTCTGTCGAGCCATAAAAGCTGACTTACAATTCAGACTTGAGCCTTAAAAGCCAGTCTTTCTGTCGAGCCTTAAAGGCCGACTTATAATTCAGATTGAGCCTTAAAAGCCAGTCTTTTCTGTTGAGCCTTAAAAGCCGACTTATAATTCAGATTGAGCCTTAAAAGCCAGTCCTTCCTGTCGAGCCTTAAAAGCCGACATATAATTTAGATTGAGCCTTCAAAGCTAGTCTTTCCTGTCGCGCCATAAAAGCCGGCTTATAAGTAAGACACGAGCCTTAAAAGCCGGTGTTTTTGGTCGATCCTTAAAAGCCGACTTACAATTTTATTGTGTATATTTGCAAATTTATTTCCTCTGTGTGTGCAGAGGTTACTAATGTTTGATGATGGCAATGGCTATAAGCTGACCGATTGATAAGACTCTGGATTACAAGCATACAGGGTCTTTGGATCTTAAGTCGCCTACAGACAAGCTGCCGAGTTATTCAACAACTACGGCGGGTTCAGGATATTGCATTCATTCAAAGGAAAATATTCTTCTTAAACACATCAAAAGCAGTCATGAGGAGTTGTTCAAATTTAACAGTTGGGCAATTCAAAAGATGTGCACGATGGCACAACAAGATTGAACAAATATTCTTAACTAGGCCAATTACAAGGCTACAGTTGAGCCCAAAAGGTTGCAAGCCAGAGTTTTTTAGGAGTTATAAAACTACTCCTTCAAAGCTGCCCGAGGTATTACCAGGTTAGTATCTCTCCGGTTTAAAAGCTGCTGCCTTCATGAAGACGTCCCTGGATCATCCTGAGCCGGCTCTTCGTCATTTCGGATCTGAAGAATATCCGTAGTCCAGTCGATACCAGTTAGGGCTTCGAAGGTTGCTTCATCATTGATGATAGTAGAAGGATCAATATCAGGAGCGAAATATTGCTTACGCCTTTCAGGTATCAGATCTACAACATCAAATGAATGCGGCTTGATTCTCTTGTTGTTACTGTCATAAGCTGGTTGGTACATGGTCAGATCGAGATCTTCGGCGAGTTGACACGCCAACGGCCGCATATCCTTAATGCACTTGGCATAATCCACCTCACTAAAGGTTGATCCATCATCTTTATATTCTTGGAAGCCGCCAGCCATTTCCTGCGGGTCTAGTTCAGCTTGATAAGCCTTCACACGGCTTAACCCGGCTATGGCCCCCGCATGGGCACATGATTTCTTCAGCTCCTCAATTTGACGAGGCATGGCGCATAATTGATCTAGAACATCTTTGATAAACTGAGATGGCTTTTTTCCATTGGAAACAGCAACAAGAGTGCGAAGGCTGCCAGCATATAATGTCTCTATTAAAGAGTAGACAGCTTTGAGCTTCATCAGCATATTTTGGCCGAGATTGGAACTCCTGGTGCCTGTTAAACATTTAAAAGAAGAGTCGCCAGGCGATTTAATATCACATCAAAGGCTTTAAACGGCAAGTTAATTCAATACAGTGTAGAAATTTACTTACCAAAGATGGCAGCAGTCATTTCTGAGATATGCTTCTTTAAGCCGGCCAGCTCTTCAGTTACCGGTTTAAGCTGGTTTTCAGCGTCTTTAGCACGCTTCAACAAGGCAGCCTTTTCAGACTCGAATTTTTTCCTTTCAGTCTCTTAGCTGACCTTTGTTTTTTCTAAGTCTTCTAAACAAGACCTTAAGTTTGATTCTGCTCTGGCACGTTCAGCTTTTTGAGTTTCAAGACTTTTCTTTAATTCAGCCAAGTTTCACTCGCCTAGAATTAAACTTCCTGCAAATTTTAAACAGGAATTGGTTCGATCCAAGAAAGCAGTATAAGTATACTAGACAACATTTCAGGAGAACATTATGATAAATATATGCAAGTCCCAAACACATTACTAGCAATATCCTTGGCACTTGGGGGCTAATGTATGTCGTTCTTTTTAGCAAAGACCCGGCCAACCTACTACAGCTAAGCCGGCCCTTGGGGGCTACACTTAGCTCTTATTTATAGAGACCCAGCTTATCATTGATATAATAAGTCGGCCCTTGGGGGCTACACTTAGCTCTTATTTATAGAGACCCGACTTATTTCATGGATATAAGTCGGACCTTGGGGGCTACATGACAAGTTTTCTCAAGTCTTCATCATATTCAGTGTTTCATATAATCAAGACTTTGGGGCTAATGGATGGATATATAAGCAGAGGGAGTGAAAATACCTCATATTTCTTTCTCATCATGTTAACGAGACTGGCCTCCATATCCCGACTGGTGGCCAGACGGCTTAAATACCTAGAGTGCAGCTCATCAGCGCTAAGGCTTTCAAAGTTTGACAATTCAAGCTTCAATTTGCCTTTATCTGCTAAGGGTGATTCCTCCTTAGCTGAGTGCTTGGTTAGCACTGTTGAAATTCCGGGCGCCTTAAAAGCTGCCCCAGTGATGATAATATCATCAGCATCTTTATCAGCAACAATTTCTTCGGCTGGCTTGGCAAGAGAGGAAGTAGGACTTGGCTGGTCAGGGTTATCCGCGGGGGTTAGTGTCAGCAGCTATTGCCTCAGTCTGTGGAGGCGGGGTAGGATTGTTGTTGTGATGCATTTCTGGATCTTTAGTATGAACCTCAGGGGATATCAATACTTGTTCTTCAGAGTCAAGGTTTTTGCGGGCTGTGGAAGAGTCGCCCGTCTTTCTCTTCTTGCTCTTCGCCTTAGCCCTGAGATCAGAATTGAAAAACTAAGATATGGATAAAAATGAGATCAACTGCTAAGTTCAGTGCAAGTTTTTACCCTGCGTTTATCACCACGGGGGGAGGCTGAGTCTGAGATGAGCCGCCCGAAGAAGGGGGATGACTCCTGATAATTTGAGTCAGATGGATTAAGGGGTTGTCTGATAAGGCCTGCTTTGGGAAGAGACAGAGTTGGAATATGTGGCACCTCAGCATGTCACTTGCGAGAAGGGTTATGAGTGAACCCGGCAACCAATTCTTCGGCGCCGCTACTCCGTGTTTGCATCTTGCATCACATTGAGCCTTCTTCAAAACAAAGTTTGGGTCTAAATAAGCATTTGGGTGAGAAAATGGAATTTTCCGGACAACCCGCCTGATTCTCTCTGGAGGTGGTGAGTCTGAGCCGGAAGAGATAGAAATTACCTCCGAGTTGCCATCCCGGCTTGATGCACCCTCATCCTGAGAGTGAAAAGTGTCAACTAAGTCATTAAAAAGACGGCCAAGAGAGTCAACTTCTACCTCAGACTGGTCATCAATGTTTGCTGACTCGCCAACGGTGGCTGGCTTAGCTTTGATTGCCACCTTAGTCTTCTTTGTTTTTGGGCCAGGTTTTGTCTTGTTTGTAGTGGCCTTTAGTTTCCTTTTCTAGAAAGGAGAACAGCCTATGAAATAAAAAGAAGATTGACAAGTGAGATGCATAACAAATCAAGAGTAGTTGTAGATAAGTGTAAGCTAATACTTACAGCTCGGGCCGGGCTGAGCTTGGAGAATGGTGGCAATCCAAGTTTATTACAGCTCTCTTGAGACTCTCCAAGCAGAGAGTTCATGGCTTCAAATACTTCTTCAGGAGTAAAGTCTTCAGAAGCATACCGCTGAGGGTCTATTGACTTTCCTGTATAATCGCACATTAAGCCAGTCCGGCGGCTTAAGGGGAGTATTCTCCATGAGACCCAGCAGCAGCTTAAGTCGACTCCAGTCAGTCCATTAGCTAACAAAGCAGTGGCTTTCTGAACTTGTGGAAGTACTTCAACATGTTCATCTGGTAGAACCCGGCTTGGCGGGTCAAAATTGATAGGAAGGCGCTCTGGTTTGTAACTCGGCAGAGGATTTTCATTAGCCGGAGTAGTGTTCTTGCAATAAAACCAGGTTGATACCCACCCTTTAGGGTGGCTAGTAGTGTAGCCGAGGGAAAGCCGCCATCCCTGCGTCTTTGAATCGATATTCCTACTAACTCTTGGAACGGGCCATTGGTACACTCAGTCTGGCGATTCAGATAAAAGAATTCCTTGAACATAACAAAAGTAGGCTCTGTTTGCAGATAAACTTCACAAAAGATTTGGAAGTGCCAGAGATTCGTTACTGAGTTGGGACCTAAGTCTTGAGGATGGAGGTTGAAATAGTGCAAGATATCCCTGAAAAAATTTGATCCGGGGGGTGTAAAGCCTCTAAGTATATGGTCAGTGAAGACCACAACCTCCCCTTCACCCGGGTTAGGAACTTTGTCTCCTTGACTGACCCGCCAGCCAATCTCTGCTTGAGTCGCCAGAAGGCCATTGCCTTGAAACTCCTTAAGAATGATTTCAGTGACAAGGGTGGCAACCCAATTGCAAATGGTAGTCTTGGTCATGATGAGTCGCCTGAGGGTAATAAGAGGAAAATTTCATATGTATATGTTGGCAAGCCGCCCGAACTACGGAGGCGAGTTGTCCAAGAATTCAGGATTATCGGAAATTCCGCTAAGTATGGAACAAGCAAGTTTCACAACATACAGCTATTTTTATGGATCTACAGGCAGTTCAAAAGGCAAAATAATTGCTAAACCTAAAAGGCAGTGGTGGAAAAGCTAGCAAGCTATGTACTGATTCTGAAGAAGAAGCAATCTGCCCAAGATATAAGATGGATGCTAAACTAGCTACCGTAGTGTTTATGTGGTGTTTTGGATTGGTACAGGTTTTGTTCAAAAAATATGAAGAACTATGATGAATGCCTATGAACTCTTGTGAACACAGGTGACCTAATGCAAATCTAAAAAAAGGAAGAAAGTGGAACCTGATGGCGATAGAGGAAAGTGGAGATGTGCCGCTGAAGCATGACGGCGTTGGGTTGATGCGGTGACCTCGACTGGGGCTGGCTGATGCCGCTTGACGGGGGCGTTGGAGCTCCGGTCGCGGTGGATGTTGCGAGGAAGAAGAAGAAGTGGAGGTGACGGGGGTGAAAAGTGAAAAAGGCAGGCCCCCGTGCCTATTTATAAGGGAAAAAGATGGAACCGCAACAGGCATATGCGCAAATCGAGGAGGAATGATAACTAGTATTACAAGAAGGGTGCCTCGATTTTCGGAATGGTTGATTAATGCAAAAGATCCGCTGTGATGTCAGGAAGGATTTTTCTGAATTTATGAAGATGACATCATCCTTTCATATGGCGGGTTAAGATGATCTGTTTAAGGTCAAAGGTTTAAAAGAATCAAAAAAGACTCACCAACCAGAAGCATGGAAGATTGACATGAACAAGTTCAAATCAATCTGGGCCTAATGTTGGGGATATAGCCCCGCGGTGTAACCCACCCTGGAAGGGTCGGGTTAGGCTGTTGGTGATTTAACAGTGAAGCATGAGACAGGCCCAAGAGACCAAGACATGGAGCCTGGAAGGCGACTTACGAAGCGGGCTGGATGGAGGCCCAAAGCCGCAAGACAGTGCGTGACCTGGACATGTAAGCCGCCCAATGGCGACTTGCCAAAGAAGGCAAGGCGACTTAGAGCCCGTATCGGTTACGAAATACATCCCGACCCGGACTCTTGTAAGCCTAGGGCCTCGTCCTATGTATATAAAGGTGAGACCCTACGGCAGGTAATGTTAAGTTACAATCAATCGAGTATTAGGTCAAGCATTTCCGCTCCCTTGTAATCGATACTCAAGCAATAATAGAAAAGCAGGAGTAGGCCTTGTAATCGATACTCGACGTTGAGGGGCTAAACCTAGGTAAATCATGTCTCTCGTCCCGCTTAACCGCGACAAGCTAATCACCGTTGCGATGGCCTCATGTGTAAGTCCTAACCCTAGGACATCTGCTGTGACAAAACCACAATAACAGGGGTAGTGGGTAAGTGCTGATTTAAAAGTTGGCAGTTACTCCCTTACATTGCACGCCTATGCATAAATTTTTGGCCTGACCCAACAACGCTTAATAAGCGCGTGTGGACCAGACTCGGGGGCTTCTGTCGGTGCACTAAGGTTTGGGTGCCTAGTGCCCCTGATTTATGCACAGATAGTAGTAGCCGACCCATCGATCCAAGTCCAAACCAAGCTAGAGAAGCCACTCTCCGTGAGATAAAGGAGCGCATCAAGAAGACCAAGATGTTAATACACCAAAGATTTCCTCAAGAGCCTCCCTTGCCGGCCAGGCGAGGCCGGCGAGGTCGAAGCCAACGCTAGAAGCAAGACCAAACCGCGCCAGCCGCGTCTCCGGAGCCGCCAGGGACCAAAGCGCATGCCACTCCAACAAGGCCCGGCAAGCCCTGCCTCGGCAGGCATAAGCCAGTTGCCACCGCTCCACCGCACCGCGATGCCAGTCACTTATCGGTGCGGTGTCGAGCCCTCATGCAACTAAGTGGCTCTCACCAAATACATGGTGGCTTGCTGGAAGACAGATCACACTCATTTGACACCCGTCTTAGGGGCGTGTCAAGCTAACAAGCAGTAGCTAGCTAAGCAGTGGTATAAGCTTGCCGGGGATGCACCTCCGCGCGCCACCTAAGGCAGCATTTATGGCATTTTGTCCTAAGTGCCAGAGTTATGTATGATAGCATTGTTGGCTATCTAATCACAAGATAATGTCTGTTTTGCCACTGTGGTTGCCCCTTGAGCTATAAAAGGAGGCCCAAAGCAACCTAGACAAGGATTCTGACTTTGGACACTTGTACACACATAGTAGCTCTCCCCGAGGCGACCTTGCCGGGCTTGAGAGCTCCGTGTCTTCGTGTTCCTCCATTCAATCCACCAAAGTAGGAGTAGGGTTTTACGCTTCTCAGCAGCCCGAACCTGGGGAAAAGCTAGAGCCTCACTGCTCCGCTGCCCCACCATTTTCGCTCTTTGTGCATTGTGATCTTCCCCCGCCGAACCACAGAGGGGCCCGTGGCCCCATAGGTGATCATGTGCTTGCACCACGACATCGATATTCGCCTCCGGACCACTCCGGAGTTCCTCGTCACGTCCGGGACTCCGAACAACCTTTGGTTACCACCATAATAACTCAACTATGCTTATATCATCACCAAACGTTAAGTGTGTAGATCCTGCGGGTTCGAGAACTATGTAGACATGACCGATACACCTCTACAGTCAATAACCAATAGCGGGACCTGGATGTCCATATTAGCTCCTACATATTCTACGATGATCTTTATCGGTCGAACCTCGATGTCAAGGGTTCAGCCAATCCTGTATGCAGTACCCTTTGTCTATCGGTATGTTACTTGCCCGAGATTCGATCGTCACTATCACCATACCTAGTTTAATCTCGTTATTGGCAAGTCTCTTTACTCATTCCGTAATACAAGATCCCATGACTAACTCATTAGTCACATTGCTTGCAAGCTCATTGTGATGCTGTATTACCGAGTGGGCCCTGAGATACCTCTCCATCATATGGATTGACAAATCCCATTCTTGATCCAGGCCAAGTCAACAGACACCCTCGGAGATACCTGTAGAGCATCTTTATAGTCACCCAGTTATGTTGCGACGTTTGATACACGCAAGGTACTCCTCCAGTGTCAGTGAGTTGCATGATCTCATGGTCATAGGAACAGATACTTAACATGCAGAAAGCGATAGCAGTAAACTTGATACGATCATATGCTACGCTTATAGTTTGGGTCTTGTCCATCATATCATTCTCCTAATGATGTGATCTCGTTATCAAATGACAACTCATGCCTATGGCTAGGAAACCATAGCCATCTTTGATCAACGAGCTACTCCGGTAGAGGCTCACTAGGGACATGTTTTTGTCTATGTATTCACACATGTATTTGAGTTTCCAATTAATACAATTATAGCATGGATAATAAATGATTCATGAACAAGGAAATGTAATAATAATCATTTTATTATTGCCTCTAGGGCATATTTCCAAGAGTCCTCACACTAGGACATCTGTCGTGACAAAACCAGGACAGTTGGCGCCGACCGTGGGGCCACCGCATAGTGGTTTCGAGTTTTTGAAGGGCTCTTTCCCAGGGATCGAGGGATACGCTGTTGACAGGATGATGAAGAGTCCCTGCGGCAGGCTCTACATCGATGATGCTGGATGGGGTCCGGAGGCCGACTCAATTGAGTATGGGTACCTGGTTACCTTCGGCTAGATCCATGTCTTCATCAGAAAACTGGTCTAATCTAGGCCCGAGCCGGACATCTGCACCGACCTCGTCAAGCCGGCTCGGCGCATGCAACCTGCCGGGATCCAAGCTACCTAGAAGCACGTCTTTGTGGGCTTCACGCAAGGAATGGAACTTGCGGAAGATTCTGCGTCTGGCGGAGAGACTCTCGTCTGTTCAGATGATGAGTCCTCTACTGGAGATTTCGAGTCAATCTACTTACTTCATGACGGCGGGCTTGGGGGCTGTTCTGATGGCAACATTATTCTGGACCCCTACGAGCCGCCGTGCCGAGCCACCATCTATATGGCAGGGATGGCGCCGATTCTCAATTCGACAGCAACAGGAGCGACAGCCACAACCGGTCCTTCAGTGTCGACTTCTAGAACGTCCGGCTCGGTGAGAGCGCCGACTCAGGTTCTATCTGAGCTGATGACTACACTGATGACCTTACTAGGAACCGAGGTTACTGTAGAAAACCAGGCGGAACGCAATGCGGAGATTGCAAAGCTTCGAGAGCAGAGTACCAAGGCCCAGGAGGATATGAACGCTGAGAGCGCCCGGGTTGCTGCGTTGCAGGCTCAAGTCAATGCAGAGGTGGAACGCCTTAAGACGGAGGCCTGGCATCTGAATCTGGATCAGAATGCCTCCAATGCAGTCCATCGGAGAAGGCATAGAGCTGCCTGCCCTTGCCTTATGAGCCAATGCGCTTGTTTAACACGTCGGGAGCATGAACAAGCACTACAAAAAAAGACACATCCGTGACATTTTGGGCCGAAGGAATTTTTTTTCCTGTCATGCTTATGACACCTCTATGACGATAATTGCGACAAAAGCAACTATCATCATAGATGTGGTGGGCTCCTACTTCTATGAAAAAAAATCATGACAGAAAATGGGCTTTTCATCATGGGCGGGCCGGGGATGCACCTGCATGACATTCTTTGGGCCGTCCTTGACGAAAAAAATCGTGGTAGAAGCGAGGGCGAGGAAAATTTTGGGGAGTTCCCGGTTACGGTGGGTGGTCGGGGCCGAGCGATGCACGGTGGTTTGCGCGTTTCTCTCATAGATGTACGCGCATGTGTGCGAGGTGTTGGGCTCTAACTGAACCCGAGCGAGGCGTTGGGCTCTAACTGAACCCGAGCGATTGCACTAGCTACGTTACTGAACCCCGATCGATCCCTTGGCTATTAACTGAACCCGAGTGATTCCTTCACTACTGTTGCTAACTAAAGCCGGTCGAAGCTGCCTCTTGATGAATAGTCACCGGTGGGGGTTGGATGAACAGTTCCTAGTGGGGGGTTGGATGAACAGGATCCCGTGGTAGTAGAGGCCGTTGCCGCTGGATGAACAGGACCCCGATCGAGGAGGTGGGGGTGGATGAACAGTAGTCGGTGGAGGGACCCAGTGGAGGGCTGGTTGAACAGGACCCCGTGTGAAGGGTTGGTTGAACAGTAGCCGATGGAGGCTGGATGAACAGGACCCCCGTGGTGAACAGTAGCTGGTGGAGGCTGGAGGAAGTCGACGGTGGATGAACAGTGGCAGGTGGAGTCTGGAGGAAGTCGACGGTGGATGAACAGTAGCCCGTGGAGGCTGGAGTGAGGCAGTTGACGGTGGATGAACAGTAGCTCGTGGAGTCCCGTTTTGCGGTACGCTACACCCCTCCCGATGAACAGGACCCCCGTTTCGACTGTAGGTGCTCCAACACAAGTCCGTTTCCTCTGTTTTGCGGTACGCCACACCCCTCCCGATCAACAGCACCCCATTTTGACCGTAGGCACTCGAACACAAGTCCATTTCCTCCATTGTGCGGTACGCTAGACCCTCCCCGATGAATAGGACCTCGTTTCGACCGTACGCGGTCGAACAGAATGCCGTTTTCCTCCATTTTGCGGTACGCCAGACCCTGTTCCGGCTATTCCGTCCAAGCCAGTTGGCTCCGGTTGAACACGACCCATTCCGACCCAGTGGCTTTGCTCCCGATGTACAGGACGCATTCCGACCCAGTCAATCGGCTCCTAGTGAACATGACGCTGTTTCCTCCATTCCGACCCAGCCAGTAAGCTGCCGTCCGTTGCCTCTCCATGTACACGAGCCCAGGCTGTTCGTATGCGCGAGTACGCATTTCGAGACCCCACTCGTATGTACGTACGTGGCCGTATTTTTGGCGTGTGGCTATATGTATGTGTACACGGTTTAGACGGGACAGCCTGAATTGCTACGTGGGGGGCTCTACTATGACATGTGCTGCTACTTACTCGGCCACGGTTCATCGTTGCAGAGCGACCGATCGACCAGTATGAACATACACATTCGCGACAAGATAGACAATGCTACGTACGCTCCGACCAGGTGGGTCCCAGCTGTCTGGGAGGTTAAGGACGTACTTCCTTGCGTGCAAAGATATAGCTGCTGGGTCCCAGCTGTCAGGGGGAGGAATCATTTTCTTGCACATAATAAGGATGCACTTCCTTAAGTGCGAAGATGTAGCTGGTGGGTCCCAGCTGTCAGGGGGAGAAAACATTATATTTCAGGGTAAGGAGATGCAGTTGCATGCATGCGTCCATGGGCGTGGTGCGTCCCCACTATCAGCCTCTCACGTATAGTCATCTTCTGATGACTCTCGTTTGTTGACCACACCGTGCCGAGCGCACCAAGGCCGATGGACGATGGCGAGGCCCCCGACTGGAACGACCCGGAGATGGGGAAGACGTGGCAGTGGAGTCACAGATGGAGCGGAGTGGGAAACTTGACTGTTTTGGGTGCGTGGCAGCACTGCCGCCCATGGGAGACAGGAGCAAGAACAGAGGTTGAAGAAGTAGCACGGTTGTTGGATTAACATCCAATGGTCCAGCTACTAGAATCACTTGTTGATTAAGTTAACAAAGCACTACGTACATGTCAACTTAGTAGGCGCATAAGTCAGCCACCAAATCTGTCGGGTCCCAGCTGTCATCGGGAGGAATAGTTTTTTTTCGCATAACAAGGAGGCACTTCCTTCCGTGCGAAGATACTGCCGGTGGGTCCCATCTATCAGGGGGAGGAAACATTTTTTTCACCTTAATAAGGAGGAACTTTCCTTGCGTGCGACCATGGACCTCGTGGGTCCCAGCTGTCAGGCTCTCCACGTACAGTCCTCTTCCGATGACTCTTGTTTGTTGACCACGCCACGCTGAGCGCAGCAAGGCGGTGGACGACGGTGAGGCCCCGGACGGGAACGACCCGGAAATGGGAAGACGCGGCAGTGGAGTAGCAGATTGAGAGGAGTACAAGGGTTATAACTGGTTCTGGTGCGGCGTGGGGCTGCAGTCAGTGAAGAATAACAAGAGGTGTGGAGGGGTGGAGGGATAGCTTGGCTGACGGTGGGGTAGCGCTTCGCAGCGATGCGTGATAAACATAGCCGCTAGTCGTTGGAGGCCGAAGCAGGCGGTCCCGGCGACACTGGAGGAAGAAGATGAGACATTGAAGGTGCATGCTGGCTGTTGGATGTAAATCCAATGACTGTGGATATCAGAATCATTTGTTGACTAAGTTGACAACGCCTTGCGTAGGCTTCGAGCTATTGGCCCACATGTTAGCCTGCAAAAATGTGGCATATATTTAACCCATGTTTCTAGAATTTACAGTCCATTTGCTGGGCTAGGTGAACAAATAATTTCGCGTCAATGCGGCCCATTTAATATTTTCTAAGAAATCCCAGCCCATTTGCACTTTCTTGAAATACACGAATTAGCTGGGCTTGTTCTATATTTAATGTTAGGTTAGAAGGAGCAATTAATATCAAAAAATAAACCAGAGTTACACATTTTATTATATATAAAATTAACAAATTAGCAAGTTATTGTTCAAAAGAAAAATGAGCGCGTTATTATTACATTGGTCCTTTAAATTTTTGCAAACTTTTGTACGCAATCACCAGGATTTTCCTTGCCTGTGATTAAAAAACAACTAGGATTTTCCTTGCCAGCTTCTGTTAAACATTTACTTTTATATGTTAATAAGACATGGGATGTTTTTATAATGTATATATAAGTCCCTATTAAATATATGATAATAGTAATAATATAAATATATATAATGTGGTTAGAAGGGAAACCATAAATTGGACACTGCATTATTATTCTTATTTATAGATAAATAGGACAGAGATCTGTGTTTTATTAAAAAATACATTGGGCTGCCGATGTTTAAGAAAAAGTAAAACCTACGTTGGGAGGCCCATAGGCCGGTATGTACATGATGGAGCTCAAAAAATAAGTTGAAACCACTGTCTCGGTATGTCGTGGGCTACGCATGTTAAAAAATAAAACCTAGGCCTAGCTGATACTTGTTCACCCTCTGAAAAAATGATACCAGCTAGTTACCCGATACCCCTTTCCCGCAACAAAAAAAAATCCCCGATACCCCTGAAAAAAAAGCTCCCCGATGACAGTCATCGTTGGAAATTTATTTCGTTTATTGACTAGGTTGACAAACCCGTGGGCCCTGACGTCAGTATACAATTAGGAGGAAGCTTTTTTTTTCAATGAGGCACTTGCTTGCGTACAGCTTGGACCTGGTGGGTCCCCACTATCAGCCTCTCGGCGTACAGTCCTCTCCGGATTCCTCTCGTTTGTTGAGCATGTTGACAACGGCATACGGCGGCGCCATGGCGAGCGCACACGGACGGGAAAGAACCGGAGCCGGGGAAGACGCCTTCATTCTTTCGAACATACCGCACTAGCCCAGTGGTTGCAGCCCTCTCACACAAAAGCTGTACTACCCGGGTTCGATTCCAACTAGTGCAGTTGCAAAATTTCTATAACAATTGCCAAAATTTCGTCCCTGGTTTACCCAGTTTTTTGCACACTCAACATTGTCTTGCCATTTTGAAAATAGCATATCTTTTTGACTTTGCATCATACGAAGATGTGCTATACATGAATGTTGATCAGCATGATGTTAACTTGTTTTTAGTTCTATTTTTTACCATGAATAAAATTTCCAACATTCTGTTATCCATGTTTGAACAGTGCGTGTTGATTTAAATGCTCTGCCTCTGAAACATGCAGTTTCTTATCTGAAAATCACTTGGACAAGCAGCCATCGCTGGTGTTGGATTCGATGCCGCGCTTCTTCAATCCCCCGGCAGTGCGAGGGGGAAATAATCTTCCGTCCCATGCTGCCGGTTGGGGAATGGAGCAAATTGGATTAAAGAGGGGGCCGGCGGCGCGACTGAAGAAGCACATCAGACGCGGTTTTTTTTTCAGTGGATGGCTCTGGATGGCGTTTTTTTTACTTGCCTCTGCACCATACAACTTGTATTTTTAGCCTCCCAGTCCGTGGTGGACCAGCAACTCATTTGCTGGGCGGGCTAACCTACAGACAGCAGCACTTAATTTTTCATCAAGCCCAAAAACAACGCAGTACTATGTTTGTTTTGAGGCCGAAAACATTACGGCAGGGGTTGAGTAGGGGAGGGGGGAAGACAGAGCAAAAAGATAAAAAAGAGCTGATGCGCCGTTGCTACACTAACAAGCAGGTGCAATTCTTCTCGGGAAGAAGGTGTGCCGTTGAGACTCACACGTCACTATCCCACAGTAGACATTCTAACAAGTTCACACACAAGTACAACAGAATAGGTAAACATTTGTATCAAACTCAGGTTCACAGGACACGTTCATATTCATAGCCAACATTCACAATCAACAACTCAAAAGATTCATATATACACAAGTTCAGCATGTCTATGCATCCAAATGATTGATTGATCACAAGACAATATTCATAGATAATTCACAAAAAGATTCAGATATTGTGACACCCTGGATTTTGGCCCTTTCTTTTTCTTTTATTTTTCTTTGGATTTTTGAATTTTGAATTGCTTTTCTGTGGCTCTGTGGTCCTGAAACCTAGGAAGATCATCTCTTCTCAGGCTCCCTAGTGGCTTGTCATCCTCAAAACCATCTCATGACCTTGTCATTTTCATCTTAGCCCAATCCCAATATTCTTTTATTGGGAATATTCCTTTTTTCTATTAAAGGAATAATCCTTTTTGCTCTAGGTTGTGAAACAACCTATAGTTCTGTCACTCCCAAAATTCCCAAATAATTCTCATAAATTGTTTCGGTCATATCTTCCACAAATATGTCAAAACCCTTCCTTGGCATCATCAAAGATAATTCACAAATATTCCTTTTCTCATTCTGCCCTAAGTGGCTTTTTGAGAAGGAAGTGTCATTTTTATTTGCTTGATTGACCCCAAACTTTTTGGACACCTTTTCATGTCCATATCATTGGCTCCTGTCAAAATTTAACTCAATTTTCCTAGTGAATATTCCTGAGCAATTTTTCAAAGTTCCTATCTGAGGGAATTCTGTGTGAAGGAAGTACTAGCTAGGTTAATCCAAATGAGTTGAAATTTTGCAAGGTTCTTCATATGATCAAATCATCACTCTCCTCAAGATTTGGGCTCATGTCATCACTCTATGTGAGCTCAGCATCAAATCTTGGTTTCTAGTTAGATTTTCAGGTTGTGAAGCAACTATATTTTATATTGCTTCATTTTTGCTGAAAATTTACCAGGACATTATCCTATCTATATCAACTCTCTACACAAATTTTTGGATCATTTTATCTAGCCCATTTTCCTCAGCTATTTTTCCAAAATTCTGTCCAGAGAGCTGCATTGTGAAGCAAGTACCATTTTGGTATTTCCAAATGGCATGAAACTTTTACAGCAGCTTCATATCGTCAAATAACTCATCTCCTCTAAAATTCAACTCATTACAACTTGATATGTGAGTGCCACTTCATTGTTTGCATTTCTGTACAGAATGGTGATTTGTACAACAAGTGCCACTTATCTTCATTCTAATGAGCTGCAAATTTGCAGAGATGCTCATCTTAGTGAGTAATCACACCTTGCCAAAGCTCCGAGTCCATCTCCCAGCCCGTGAGCCACAGCAAGCAACAAACACCTTGCTGTGCATTTGGTTTCTTGCTCCCTGTGATCACACCAGTGCCAACTATGCTTGGTTTCCTCTTCTTTGGCAACTAGCTTTGCCTCCCTTGTCTCCTCGACATAAATTGGCCGACCACCGTGCACTATGTGCACCAGTGCACGCGGTGACCACCACTTTGGCATGTCATGGACACGAGCTGCGTGTCGTTTGCTTCGGGCCCCTCCTTTGCTCGTCGTTCTCGTGAGCCCAACCATGTCCGTCTCCCTGGACCCCTCTCCCCCTCCTGTAGATCGCTCGTCCGAGCTCGCCGTCGCGCGCCCACGGGAGCACTGCCGCTGTTTCGTCTCTGTTCGTCCCTGGCCTCTTCCTCCCCTTGCCCCTTGGCCTCCTCTGCCCCGTGAGCTCCCCCCTGTACCCTCTCGTCGCCTACCGTCGAGCAAGTTCGCATGCCCACATGTCCGTGGCTCTGGCGATGTATCCCGCGGCCGTGCTCGCCCACCCGCGTTGCCCTGCCTATATATAGGCACTCCGAGCACCTCCTGAGCTCACCAGCAGCTCCACTACCCTCCTCTGGTCCCGCCTAGCCTCTTCCCTGAGCCGGAGAAGCTCTCTTTGCTGTCCTTTGCCGCCATGGCCGCCGTCGGGCATCGCTCAAATTGGAGCTACCATGACCATCTCTCTCCGTTCCATCTCCACGAGAGGCTTCCCTACACAACCACTACCCTCCCCACCTTCTCATTTCCTTGCCGGAGTTGCCAGGACGCCATGCCCCACTTCAGCCGAAGTCCTCCTTCGCCAGAGTCCAAGCCGCCGCCGTCTCGAGCCTCGCCGGTGGATGGCTCGTGCACCATCGGATGCGCCTCCTCACGCCGAGCTCTTACGTAGGTGGAGCGCCGCGAGAGACGCCCGAAGTCACCGGCAATCGCTGTCGGGCTCCTCTCTTCCCACGGCCGAGCGCAGCCAGCGAGAGGAAGAAGGAGACTCCAGCCGCACAGGGCGTTGACCCGAGTCACTGACGTGGATAAGTGAAAGCGTATTCTTCGGAATATGTTTTCCTCCACCGAAAGCATACTTCGGCCCTGCTTCAACCTAAAATACGTTTTCTCTATTAGAAAGCGTATTCCCTGGAAAGGCACGTTCTGTTTAATCAGCCAGGGACCTGTTTGTGAATACTTTTGTTACAGATTGGTCCCTGAGCTTTAAACGACCGTATCTTTTCAACCAAGACTCCAAATGAGGTGATTCCAAAGCCTACTTCTTCGTCTCGTCGAGCTCTATCCGTTGGTATCATTTTCACTAGGTGGTCCCCCTATGAAAATGACCATTTTGCCCTTGCCCTTATCTAGCCACCTCTGGGAGAGAACTGTTTCCGGCGAATCTTTCCGCGATCCTTCTTCACTTCTTCCCGGTGACCTCTTCATTCCCAGGCAAGCCACGGCAGCCACTTGCATAATGGATTTGCAGTAGCCATGGTTTTCACTTTAATATTTAATAAATGACTACTCGTTTAGTACTGCTAGTACCATTTCGGTTATGCTTTTGGTTACATGCTTATCTTCATGCTATGTTCTTATGCACCTTGTTAGTATATACTACTTGCTAGTATTATTCTCATATGTCATGCTTGGTAGCAGTACATGCTGGTGATAGTGATGTTCATCTGATGCATGATTACCGTCTGTTATGAAGCACCTGTGTTACGTACGATCATCGCTATGCCATGTTCATCTGCATCAAGTAGACTAAGTGCTTTATTATTATTGATGCTAATGATCCATATGGTTATGTTGCTCTACCCATGCTCTTGTTGATATCATGCTCATATGCACTTTTATTTCATCATGTTATATTGTGTGACTCATCATCATTTACATTCAAGTTTAACCGGACTTTAATTGAACTTGAACATCTGTTGGCTGAGTCATAGTGCCATCGAAATCGAGCTGACCAGTGCAACCACACTTGCTTTATGGGGGCTCCTAACTGGGTCTATTGTTGTGCCTCTCGCCGGTGCCTCCAACTAGGGAAGTTTATGGGCGCGCGCTACCCTGATCAGGTAGGCGGACATAAGCCTTGTGTGCCCGTGTTGGTATTGAGCTCATGCCCCTGTTTGGGACCATTTTGTTTTGCTACGACGGTGGCCGTTGGATGTCACGAGGTGACATCGGGGCCAGCCATGACTTAGCCTAAAGGGGAGTTTGTCGGAGTGGCCAGGAGAGTGTCATGGCTGTAGATCTGTTTTGTCGAAACGCCGTCGGTCCACCCGAATGGGAGTACGAGGCCTTGGGTTCCGTGGTATGGGTACAGTGTGCTAACCTCTGCAGAGTGTGTTTAATCTATCGATAGCCGCACCCGTGGATATGGGCCCAGTTCGTAGTAGGTCACACTATGGGTCAACAGTAATAAAAACCTGACTAATAAACAACCCCGGTTTGATGAGGAAAGAAGTTGGTTGATCTTTATATGGTCACTGGAGGATCACGATGGTATTCTTGATATTGATGATGCGATCTTGTGAGGATCACGATGGTATTCTTGATATTGATGAGGTGATCTTGTGAGGATCACGATGGTATTCTTAATATTGATAAGGTGATCTTGTAAAGATCCCGATGGTATTCTTGATAATGATTGAAGTGATCCCGTGACCACGATGGTAAGTAAGAGTGGCATATATTTGGTGGTTACGAGGTAACCCGAACAGAGTAAGTGATATTTGTAGCATGTTGCATGCTAGTATCATCATTGTTCATGTCTCGAGTAATATGTTCATGCCATGCTGATAATGTTCTAGCTGTATCATGTTCACCTTGTACATGCCATCTTGTTCTAGTTGTATCATGCTCATGCTTGTTTAACCTGTAAGTACCGTGTTATTGCTTGTCTTGATTGCTTTGGTTGTTGTGAGCTTGCAAGTACATTCAATGTACTGACCTGGCGTGTCATGCCAGTTTGCAGGTCATGCTTTGTCTGCTTACTTGTTTGCTGTGGATCCCTTGTTGGCGAGCTAGGATAAGCGTCCCAGCCAGAGTCCCTACAGAGTGGAGTCCATCACTGTCGTCGTTATTCCGCTGCTAGAAGTTATTCCGCTGCTGTGAGTTGTTCTAATGCTAGCACAGAGCAACCTTGGCAGGCGTAGTGTCGCCATGCCGATGTAATTCCTGGTTATATCAGAACCCTTGTATCCCCGAGTATTTGTAATAAAGAGCTGATTTGTTCTATGTCAAGCAGTGCCGTATTCTAGAAGACTTGATCTCTGGGCTAGAATATGGGGTGTTCCGGTCTCTCTGAGCTGGGGTGCCACAGATATACACATGTTCAGCATGTTTATGCATCCAAATGATTGAGATCATAGCCAATATCATCCATTGACAAACTTTAATTACCTAGGGTATAGACTGGTAAATGGTGTTCACTCGGTGGTACTTCTTGCTAAAATTAATGCTTGTACGAGTAAACTTTCGAGTACATAAGAGGCAGCACAGACAATCTGAAATTTTCTTGTAGGTTTATCCTCAAGAAAGTGGCCTCGACCGAGGGAGGTTTGAGCAACTTGGCCACTACTTTCATCCAACTAGTTTTACTGGCTCGTGAACTGGGTGCCGTTGTCGGTAATGATCCTTGCCAGAATTCCAAAACGACACACCAATTCTTTCAAGAACTTGATAGCTGACTGATCAGTCACCTTTCTTAGGGCAGTCACTTCCGGCCACTTTGTAAACTTGTCAATAGCAACGAACAAAAATTCAAAGCCCTCGATTGCTCGGGGGAAGGGGCCGAGGATATCGAGCCCCCAGACCGAAAATGGCCATGATAGAGGGATTGTTTGAAGAGCTTGGGCAGGCAGGTGGGTTTTCTTGGAATGGAGCTGGCAGGCTTCACATTTTGTGACAAGCTCGACCGCATCTTGGAGGGCTGTGGGCCAATAGAATCCTTGCCGGAATGCTTTCCCAACTAGTGCCCTTGATCCAATGTGGGAGCCGCACATGCCTTTGTGTATCTCAGCCAGTAGTTCCTTTCCTTCTTCCCGGCAGACACACTTTAATTACACACTGTTGGGCCTCCTTCTGTACATAGTGTTATCGACAAACTGATACATACTGGCCCTCCGGGCTACTTTTTGAGCTTCATCTTGGCTGCCGGGAAGCTCTCCGGTTTGGAGGAAGTGGACAATGTGCCTTGCCCAAGTTGGAGCCTGGGGCTCGGCAACGAGGACTAGTGGCACCTCCTCTGCTGCGGGAGCACATGCCTCGTTCGCAGGGTCCATGGGCCCGGCTGGGGGGAGTGGTCCGGCAGACTGCGAGGAGTTGTTTCCAGTAGGGTCTCTGCCAGGAGCGGACGGCTCTACCAGGAGAGGCTTACCGGAGTCCAACTTCCTCCTTTTTCGGGCCATTGGTGCTAGGGATACGGAGGGCTGAGTAAGATGGAGAACAAAAGTCCCTGGTTCCACAGGGAGCTTCTGCGCAGCACACTTTGACAGATGATCAGCTATGCTGTTTTCCGCATGGGGTACGTCCTCTGTTTGCAATCCATCAAAGTGCTCCTCCAATCTCCTCACTTCCTTGACGTATGCCTCCATCAATGGACTTTGGTAATCCTTGTTAACTTGTCTCACCACAAGCTGTGAATCTCCTCGAATGATCAGCTTTTAAATTCCCAATTCAGCTGCAATCCTGAGCCCGGCAAGGAGCCCTTCATATTCTGCTGTATTGTTGGTTGCTTCTTCCCAGGAAAAATGCATTTGGATGACGTACCTCAAGTGCTCCCCGGAGGGGGCAACAAGAAGCACACCAGCTCCTGCACCTTGTAGGGAAAAAGCACCATCAAAAAACATAATCCATTCTTGGGGCGATTCCTTGCCGGGGATAGCTGTCTCCGTCACTTCCTCATCAGGGGTTGGCGTCCATTCTGCAATAAACTCTGCCAATGCCCTGCTCTGAATAGTTGATGTGCTTTCAAACTTCAAACCAAAACTAGATAACTCCAAAGCCCACTCCACTATTCTGCCGGTAGCCTCAGTGTTTTGGAGTATACGTTGCAACGGGAAACGAGTGACAACCGTGATCTCATGGGCTTGGAAGTAGTGGCGCAGTTTCCTTGAGGCCATGATGAGACTAAAAATCAACTTTTGCACGCCAGAGTACCTCGATCTAGCCCCTTGTAATAAGGAGTTGACGATGTACACTAGGCGCTACACCACTTTCTTCCTTGCCGCATCCTTGGGGTTGCTCTCGTTGCCATGCTCATTGTAGTCCTGATCCTTCTCTGACTCTGCCGATCTCTGCTCACTCTCTGCCTCATCCACTTCTCGCTGCGCTACCAAAGCTGCACTGACTACTTGGTTGGTTGCCACTAAGTACAGCAGCAACGGCTCCTGGGGTTTGGGAGCAACCAAGGTAGGCACAGAGGACAAGTAGGCCTTCAACTCTTGCAAAGTTGCATCTGCTTCCGGGGTCTAGTTCATGGGTCCTGCCTTCTTCAAAATTTTGAAGAACGACAGGGCACGCTTGGCAGACTTGGAGATGAATCTGCTTTGTGCGGCAACTCATCCTGTCAGACGCCTCACATCCTTAACTGTCCTTGGTGCTTCGATCTTCTTGATAGCCTTGATCTTGTCGGGATTGGCTTCGATCCCATGATGGGATACAAAGAACCCAAGCAACTTGCCGGAGGGAACACCAAATACACACTTCTCTGGTTGAGCTTCAAATTGATTTTGCGTAGATTAGCAAACGTCTCCTCCAAATCTTGAATGAGGGTGGCCCTATCCTTGGTCTTGACTACAATATCATCCATACAGGCTTCTATGTTTCTGTGCAACTGTGGCTCAAAACCAATCTGGACTGCCCTTGCAAAAGTGGACTCGGCACTCTTTAATCCGAATGGCATGCGGACAAAATAGTATGTACCACATGGAGTGATGAACAGCGTCTTCTCTTCATCTTCCTTGGACATGAAGATCTGGTGATACCCAGAATACGCATCCAGAAAGGAGAGCAAATCACAACCTGAAGTGGAATCCACAATCTGATCGATACGAGACAAGGGAAATGGGTCCTTCGGGCAAGCCTTGTTGAGATCTGTGAAATCTATGCAAAGCCTCCACTTCCCGTTAGCCTTCCGGACTACCACTGGGTTTGCCAACCACGTGGGATGCAATACTCCTCTGACCAATCCAGCTGCCTCTAGCCTCTTGATCTCTTCTGCATTGAACTGCAGCCTCTCCAAGGCCTACTTCCGGACTTTCTGCATGACAGGTCAGGCATGTGGGAAGACAGCAAGGTGGTGCTCGATTACCTCCCTGGGAACACCGGGGATATCAGATGGTTGCCAGGCAAACACATCAATATTCACCCGCAGGAAGGCAACGAGCGCGCTTTCCTATTTGTCATCAAGGGTGGCGCTGATAGCGAAAGTACCATCAACGCCAGCCAGCCCTGCCGGGACCTTCTTCACTTGGGGTGCAGCGACCTTGGATCTCTTGCCATCGGAACACTCCGGCACGTCATCAACGGGTGCCGTGGACTCGGTGGGGGCACACTTCCCGGACTCTTTGCCGCAGTCCCTGCAATCCCTCTTCATTCCTTTGCTTTCCTTAACGGGAGCTGCTGCTACCGCTGCCTCTGCTGCGACCGCATCCTGGTACATCTTGTCCACACAAATGATTGCATCCTTTTCATCTGATTGGATGGTGATGACTCCCAGTGGCCCAGGCATCTTCAAGGTGTTGTAGGCATAGTGAGATGCTGCCATGAACTTAGCCAGGGCCGGGCGTCCAAGAATCCCATTGTATGGCAGGGGGAGATCAATGACATCAAACACAATCCTCTCAGTCCGGTAGTTTAGTTCTCCCCCAAACGTAACCGGCAACGTGATCTTTCCCTTAGGATGGCTCCTGCTGGGATTAACTCCTTGAAACATGCCGGTAACCTCCAGCTCTTCCTCTGCTATCTGAAGCTTGCTGATAACTGCTAGGGAAATTAGATTCAACCCGGCCCCGCCGTCCACCAACATCTTCGTGACCTTGAGGTTGCGGATTGTTGGGGAGACCAACAATGGCAAACACCCTACCGCAGAGGTACGGCTAGGATGATCCTCCTCGTCAAAGATGATGGGCATACGGGACCACTTGAGCGGCTTCCGGGCCTCGGGCGCTGGCTCCACGGCATTGACTTATGGCGCCCACCGCTTGAGTTGGCGGTGAGAGGTGTGCAGAGATGCACCCCAGTCGATGCACAGGGCGTCGGTGGGCTTCTGAAACTCTTGCTCATTGGTTTCCTCTTCATTCCCTCCATCACTCTCATCACCACAGGCTTCCTTCTCTCAACCTCTGGCGGGTTTTCCTTGGTTCCGAAAGGGTTTGCCGGGGCAATTTACTTCACCACCTCGGCCCTTGCCGCCAGCAACATTCTGACCCTTTTCCTTGTCACGCTTCTCATACTCTGCTTTCTGTCTTTTGACAAGCTGCTCAACCTGATAACACTCTTGAAGGTCGTGGCCCTTGGTCCGATGAATCTTGCAATACGGCCCATCACCTTTCCCTCTTTCTCGGCAGCAGCGGCTTCCCGGCAGTCAGCGCACACGGCAGCTTCCTTGCTGGGGGCCTCAGCTTTGGCCTTCTTGCCGGTACTAGGCGTACCCGATCCTTCAACTGTCATCACTGCCTTATCCCTTCGCTTCTTGCTCTTCTTCTGACTGGTTGATTCATCCTCATCCTATGAATCAATATTGGTGCCATCTTCTTCTCCGGGTAACTTTCTTCCCTCCTCCATCCGAGCACACTTATCCACCAATGTGTAGAGCTCCTTCATAGTCTTGGCCAACCGTACGTTCATCTTGGAACGAATCCGGCGGTTGCGCACATTGGACTGGAAGGCGGCTATCACGGCTGCCGGATGGATATTTGGGATATTTCTATGAACTTTGCTGAATCTCTATAAATACTTATGGAGGGTCTCCTTCCTTTTATTGGAGAAGCTGCAAGTCGCTGGGTCGGCCCGGCTCTTGGTGGCCACCGGTGAAGGCACCGATGAACTCATGGCACAGGTCTGCCCATGATGAAATGGAGTTCTCCGGTAGGTGCATCAGCCAAGACCTCACATTGGACTTGAGGGCCAAAGGAAAGTAGTTGGCGAACACCTTCTCATCTCTTCCCCTGGTAGCCTGAACAACAATGGTGTAGATGCTCAGGAACTCTGCCGGGTTCAGCCACCCATCGTACTTCTCAGGTATCTCTGGCTTGAACGTGTGAACGGACGGCCAACAGACTTCCCGCAGCTCACGGGTAAAGGCAGGGCAGCCAACCTCGAAAGGTAGGCACCCGCCAATACCGAGCGCGGGCTCGTCGACGCCGGGACCGTCGCACTCATCGGTCCGGCAGAGGTCCTCGCGGCATTGTTCGACAACGGCGCGCTTGTTCCCTCTCCGCCTATCCTCCAGGGCTCATCGTTGGCCTGGACGTGCTCGAGGGTCAAAAGAGGCCATCGAGACGTCATCGGGGTCTTGATTCTATTGCGCTCGCGCTGGCTACCGTGGTCGGGACTGCACCATGGGGACGGCCCCTTCTGTACGGTCAGTAGTATGAGTCATCGCTGTCGCTTGGGGCGGCCGTGGCGGGCTAGCTCGCCGTGAGCCCACAGCTTCGGCGAAACCAAGCAGACTTTGGATGGTGGCACGCCATTCGTCCATTTCCTCGGCCCCTGGCGGAAACCTCAGCAGCAGCTGAGCCCGCGCCATGGCCTCCGAGGCTGTACTTGCCATGGGTCATGATGAAGTCGATCGCACCGTCGCTCTGCTCCTGACGGTGCCAGGGGCGGCAGCACTGCGCCCCAGCTGTTGCAGAGCGACCACCTGGATGGCAGGGTGCTGCGGGTAAGGCGCTCAAGGGCCAGTGGCTCCGTCGGGTGTAGGATCTTGGTCGACCCGTCCCGAGGGAGGTGCATGCGCTGCGACCGCACCCGTGGTGGGAGCGGTCGGAGGGCGGCGATTCGCCCCGGCCCGAGCACCGTTGCTGCTGCTGTGCCCATCGGGATGTTGCTGATGCCGCTCTCCTTTGATGTCTCCTGCTCCTGCGTCGGTCGCGGGGGAAGTGGTGACGGCGCCGACTGCCCCGACCACATCCCTTGCGGCGTCTGCGTCCTCGCGTGTCTCCGCACCCCCCGCAGCGTTAGAGGCCGCGGGCGGCAGAGCCTTCGAGGTGGAAGGATGAGCCGAACAACTGGGTTTCTTCTTGGGCGCCATGGTCGATGGCGTCGTTGATGATGCTGATGGTGATGAAGGTGATGCGCTACACACGCCTTTAGGTTCGCGCAAGCGGTCCCCCTACCTGGCGCGCCAAAGATGTCGCGGGAAACCGCGGCCACCTATGGGACCAGGAGGCCCCTTGCTGGTTCGGCAGGGGGCGTCGTGTTGCACAAAGAGCAGACGAGCGTGAGGCAGCACGACAGAGATCACACAGGCATTTTTACCCAGGTTCGGGCTGCCATGAGGCATAAAACCCTACTCCTACTTTGGTGGATTGATGGTGGATCATAGTACACTTGCCGGCAAGGGTTGCCTCAGGGCGGCAGTGGCTACGCACGTATGGGGGTCTGAGTTACCCAACCTTCTAACCCTCTCTACGGTTGCCATGGGCCTCCTTTTATAGATTAATGGCTCACCACTATGGCAAAACAGTCATTAGGCACTGATAAGATAGCAAAAGTGCTATCGTACCTAACTCTATGGGCTGACAGGGCGCATTAAATACACTGCTCATTGTCACATCATTGGTTGCCCGGCAAGGCTTGCCGGGCTATCTCGCCAGCTCCACGCCTGCTCGCTTGACACGCCGCAGGACGGGTGTCATCTGCAGTTGTTTCTTGTAGCGAGAGGCTGCCATGTGGTGAATGGCTGCCACTTAGTCACTCCGCGGTTCGACACTGCACTGATTGACGACGTGGGTCATGGTGGAGTAGTTGTTGAGGTTGTTTTTCCTCTGTGTGCCCCGGCAGGCCCTGCCGGGACGTCTTGAACGTCGTCTTCCGGGGGTGGCCTCGCCCCTTGCCGAGCTCGCGTGCCCTGCAAAGGAGACCCTTCTCCTGATGGTGTCTTGATTCTTTGGCTTGATCTTGGCCCCTCTGATCTGTATGCTTGGCTCTTTGATGATCTTGGTCTCTTGTATTCTGACTTTGGTTGGTGCTTCAATCTCATCCCCGTGCCTGTGCACAGTCTGGGCAACAGACCCAGGGTTTGTTGACCCGACAGGACCAAAGATTGGACTGCATTTTTCTGTGCTATGCGCCAAGCAATATTGTTGGCGTTCACTCTGGCACTTCTTCTTGTCAACATCGATGCTTGTCTGAGTGAACTTTGGAGTACATAGTAGCAACATAAGTATCTGTCCATCTGATCTTTTTGTGCAGTTCTACTGAAATCGCCCAATGTAATGATTTGCCTGCGAGATCAGGCTCCAAGTTACTACTTTATGAAATCGGCAAACAGTAGCACAATACCAAATTACCAATACATATGACAAGCACAATAATCAGGATAAAGACCGGTACCAACCTGTGTGAGGTAGCATATCAAATACTATTTCCTTTGACTGGAAGCCGAGATAAGCGACTGACAGGAAAGGAAGGAAGCAGTCGAGGCAATGAAGCACCCAAAGTTTTTGTGCAGTTCCACCAAAATGGAGCATCCCTGTTGGCACATATATTGATAGAGTGAGATTACTCTAATAGTGGGACTAGTTGATGAAACATACACTAACAATTAGAAGCACCCTCATTATCTTAATGGGTAAAGTTAGCAACATAGGAGTCTTCCTTAAAGAGAGGTATTAGTTTATTTAATCAGTGCCAATTAGCTCAACACTCAAAGCATTTTCATGTATCATAGGTTGCAAAACTTTAACGAGCAAAGATAAAGGAGTTTCTCATGACAGTAGCAACACAGTAGCACGATACAAATAGAGATGACAGCAAACTAATATGGATGAAGGCCTTAGGCCGGTACCAACCTAAGCAAAAAAGCTTATTCAAGTAGTCCCAGAAGAGATGATAAAGCGATCACTAGAATCATTCAATAGTATATATTTGTGTGCCCTTCAAATGTATGGTTGACATCACTCTTGTTTACCAGTGGTGAGATTATATCGAAAGATTATCAAGAACTTCCAGCAGAGTTAAAGCGCTGGCTGGGATACAGTTCATTGTATTCTCTTGTGCAGTTCCACTGAAATGTACGATTGGCACAACATGATCCCTGTTTGCACAAGTAGGAACAAGGTGAAACCTTCATTAGCTTAGTGAGAAAGGATAGAAATACATTAGCATATTACTTTAACAGTAGCATCAAATTCATGATGGACAATACACAAAACATTGCCTCATTGTACCAGCAGCAATAAATTGACAAGCAAAACAATAGCATTATTATGTCATGACACTACCAAGATTCCCTCCCTGCTCCACCACATGATTTACATCCACAGACACACATACACACGTACATGATTCAGCATAGGGTGCTACTAAAGATTTGTTTAACTCCGACAGGAAAATTAGGCAGCAATAAATTAGTGCTACTTGAGTACTCCTAATTAATTAAGTGACCTTACAGGAGAGACAGCAGAAGTGGAAGGGCTCCTGGAGGATCGTCTCACATGTCAGGGAGACGTTGCCGGAGCCCTTGAATGGCCTCGACTGAGGCCTCGGCTTCAGCAAGATCACCTTGGCACTGTTGATCGTGTAGAGCTGGGTCACACATGCATCTAGAATCCAGTTAATTAGTATGATGTGTCGTCAAGCCAAGTACTACTCTTCTGCATTTCTCTATCTATCTCTACTCTTATAAAAAGCAGAGTTGGTGATGATGGTGTGCCTGCCATCCTGTAATATAGGTCGTCCGATTTATATCTGACGGATAGGAAGGAAACTATGGCAATTTTGCAAAAAGATACCCACACCCCTCTCCATATTTGCAAGTAAGGCCTTCCCTCATTCATCCTTTTCTCTGACAAGATAAACTACTCATACAAATGCATCTTGATGTTACATGCAATGCACGGGTATCTGGCTAGTCTTCCTAGTAAAGTAAGACTAGTAGCAACACAGCAATACAATACCACTAGCAAGATGTCAGGATAACATAGGACGGAACCATCATGTGATCTTCTTCATTTCCTCCTTCTTCTTCGTCTTCGTCTTCCTCTTCATGCTCTGTTTCTCTTTCTCCTCACCAGTTGGTGAAACCAAGTACATGATTGGCCTTCTATTTCAGAATTGGTTTTGTTAGTGAGTGAGTAGAAGTGTACTAGTAAACAATAGCATTATTTTCTCATGGCAGTCACAAAATAGAGGTGAACACATGCATTAAATATCATTCTTACCTAAAGGAAGGTTATGGTGCCAATATGGAGGATGAAGATTGGAACATAGATCTCCCTTGTACAGCTCCACCGAAATGAACCAACGGTTCCATTCTGACATTCCAGTTAAACAGCACAAAAGTCACTTCTTTTAAGAAGTGTTTTGTGCAGTGCACCAAAAGGTCGGAATAGCAACGAGGTGAAATGGATATCCCTGTTTGCACAAAAAGCTACAGAGGAAACAGTCAGAGTCTCAAACAATTACTGGCAAAAACAATTGGTTAAACTTGTCATGGCTTATAACAGTAGCATGGCTTCATTTTATCAGGGGCATTAGATTAAGAACAACTAAATATTTGCTATAAGGGCATGGGACAGTGGGTGCACCAGCAGTCCAGCACCATGTACCTAAACCGGGGCATAAAGTGGTGATTAAGAGTTTGTTGCCCCGAGAAACAAACATCCAAGAAACATATCTGGGTTGGTCCCATTTTTGTTTACTCTAGCCACCTATTCCTATGTGTGGATAGCAAATCTAGTCCTGGTCATTCCACTGTGTACAGCGTTTCCCCTATATTTCCCTTTTTGACCAAGAGACCGGTTGGATGACCAGTCTGTACTACTTTCACCCCCTTTCTTTCCTGTTTGTACCAAGTCCGATGTACATACTAAATTTTCCACCTTTATTTCTTGTTTGAACGAAGTACAAGATTCGACTCCATGAAGTAACTTTACCTCTAACAATAGAAAAAAAGGTGACGTTGGACCATCTGATCGAGCCTAGCTACGAGGGGGGCTGAGAGGTAGAAAATGATGCAGATGCAGCGACATAGCGAGCTGGGGAAGTAGAGCTCGGCTGGTTTTGAAGGAAGATATACCTCAAGGTCGTCGGGGTGTGGATAGGTGGGTGGCAGGAGGCCGAATCCGCCCACACTAGGGCAGCGACGAAGGGATCGGAGGACCTCCCGTGCCGGCACTCGGCCAGAGATAACGGTGTGGCCGACAGTGGGTCTCCTCCCTCGCTGTCGACGACGGCCTAAACGCTGCCCCTCCTCCCCTTCACCGGCGGAGGGGGATATGTCCGGATCTATAACCAGCGGTGAGGATAGAAAGATAGTGTTACCACCGCTATCTTTTTTAGATCTAGAGAGGATGAGAGTGTGTGAATAGAGCAACCCTAGCAAGCAAGCGCGGAGGCTCCTACCTATATATACGTATAGTGGGGTAGTTATCTTTTTTTACTCCATCAAAACAATCGTGCCAGGTCACACTTTGTATCGTTCAAGTCTGGTACTAGACCCTCCATTAAGTGAACAACCACCGCCTCATAAAAATTGTGAACAAGCCCGCGGCTAAAATTATCAGAAATGTGGGCTGCACTTACATGCATTATTATTTATATTTTCTATGTGGGAGTATCCTCAAAACAAAATGTGAGAGTACAATCTTTATTGGGCCCCTTTGTAATTTGTGCTAAATTTTGACCAAAGATTTAACTGGCAAAATGTTAGTGCATGTTAACAAAAATTATATCCTTGGATTCGTATTTGAACATATTTTTCAATGATGTAATTTTTTGTGGCATGCATGAATATTTGGTTAGTTAAATTTATAGTCAAAATTTGGCACAGATTAGCCTAGGGACCAAGGACCAATAAACCTAGACGGAGCTCCTCTTATATCGTCCAAACTAATATATGACTAGCCGCTCTATTACATGCAGGACATCAAGCATCCGGGCCCGCGTGCCATCCACCAAATCACAGCAAGGTGCTACAGTCGAGACTCACCAGTCACCCCGGTGTGGCCGTCATGACCCGTCATATCAAAAAACCCACACCTTTACCAGCAGTGGTAAAGTGGCCACAAAGTTGGACTGGATGAAGCAACCATCATTTCACCGGAACGCTCGTTGAAGCCCTTTCTCCCCTTTCTTGAAGAAAACCTCACTCCAGGCTACTCACTTCTGCCATTTTTCTTCTGTGCCGACGAAGGAAAGGTGGGCGAATCAGTGATGCTACTATATTTTGATTCCAAGAATCTTCTTTTTGCGAAGCACCGGCCGATTCTCACCGCCTATTCTTTTCCCGTTTTCATTGCGATTGTGGTTTCCTTTCGATTGCTTTTTGTTTGTCAGTTTATTGATGGATCCTGGAGCACTAGGCAAAGAGTTGTCGGCGGACAACCCACTCGAGACAGAGATCTCCAGGAAACAAGCACCGACCAATGAGTTGGCCATGTTGGCGGGACAACCCATGGAGACGAAGAACTCCAAGAAACAAGCACTGGCCAAAGAGTTGACGACGTTGGCGGACAAACTCCTCAAAGAAAGCTGGAAGAACAGCAAGGGACCCACCGAGCCTACCCCAGAAACTCTAATGGCCACCTATGAGAGGCTCAAGGCCGAGTTTGAGGAGATAGTCGCTGTTGAGAAGCAGTATTTCCCTGGCAAGGCGATGGCCCCCATCGAGGAGATGGCCCCCGGAGGGATGGGATCCCCCGGTGAGCTGCAAAAGGTAAAAAAATGGCTTACCATAGTTGTGGTTTTTTATTATTTGCAATGTGCTTGCTAATATGTTAGGGTTGTGCAGGTGCTAGTGGACGTCCTTGATGATTCCAATGTCGCATTCCGTCCGATGGACATCGCCCCGGAGATCGATTCCGATGCCGCTGTCCGTCCTGTGGACATCGCCCCGGAGATCGATTCCGATGCCCTGTCCGTCCTGTGGACATCGCCCTAGAGATCGATTCCGATGTCGCGGTCCGTCCTGTGGACATCACCCCAGAGATCGATTCCCATGCCGCTGTCCGTGCTGTGGTCATTGCCCGAGAGATCGATGACAAGAAATAGTTGGTCGCGCTAATCCTTCAAGGTAGTTTGCATTGCGTTTAATTAGCAGAACGATGCGTGTTATCAAACCATCTTAGGGCTAGTGCACTCTCTTGTGTGGGCGGTACTTGCTACTTAGGTTTGATAGTGAATCATGCGAACCCTCCCCGAGTTATGGAAACAGATGTATCCTCACCAGCTTTTGATGTAATATATGGCATGCTTAGATGTAATTTTGAACTGTTTATCATATTAGCAGGGCTTGTTTGATGATTCTTGGTGTTAGTAGGCTAGGTACTGTGTGTGCTATAGTACTTGCAAACACTCATCGAAGAGAAACGTTGGGGCTGATGAGCTCGTGGTACGCTTATAGGTCTGATCCGTCGTCGATCGGCCAATAGCCCAAGCTCCTAAAATTGTAGGCTTAGTGATCGATCAGACAATAGTCCTATCCTATGCACCAAATAACATCTCTTTCTCTATAGGAATTGAGACGCATGTCATCTCACTTCCTATGATTTTCCTATTCCTATAAAATTCCTATCCTATGAACCAAAGGAGGCCTCCATTTCTTTCTACTCCTCATCATTAGATTGACAAAGGGTATTTTTTGAGAACACAAAATCATAGCAGTATAGAGACGTACAAATCCAAGGCGGGCTAGTTTGGCCTAGTGGGTTTCAGTGATATGACGTGCTACAGTGCCGTCCAATCTTCACAGGTGGTAGCAGTATTGCGGGTACAGTAAGTTTTCTTGAAGAAGCGGAATTCAACAAAGTCGTGATGGTTCCTTCGTCTGACCAACTTACAGTGGAAAAGGTTGGGCCTGCACTACGACCGAGGTGGGCCAGGATAATTTTGTGGATGGCAAGTGGACCAGGATGGTCGACGTCCCACATGTCGGCGAATGAAAGTATTCTTTCCAATATCGAGGACGAGCAAGGAGTATTATTGTTTATTTTTTATGAAAGCTATTGTCTCCACTGTTACGACGGAGGAGTGTGAAACACGGTAGCCTAGTGAACTTGGCATGTGCACAACTCCCTCCTTCCTCATGTACCGTAGTGTTGACTATAAGGTTGGCTATAAGGTTACAACTTTTTCTCACTTTCTCTCTATCTATTTCCTCTCAAATGTTTTTTACGTTCTTTTTTTTAGACACAATTGTTTTTTTATACCTTTTTTTTAGAATTAGTTTTTTTATACCTAGGAGCAAGTGTAGAGACGGGCTCTTGCAGAGCCCACTCCTTCACTTTTTCAATGCCTCTCTCCTCCACATAAGCGGGCTTATAGACCAGTACTGTACTTGCTATGAATGAGGGCAGCTGGCGCCTGAGGGGGGAGCGCATGCGGGAGGTGGGGAGGGGTTTTCTGGCGGGCCAGGGCGGTCAGAAGCGGGCTTGGAAGCGGTCCGGACTCCCGCATGGCACACCTCACATTATCACCATATTTCTTGTAGTCCGTGCGCGGCGGGCGGGCGATCTCTTCTCCCTCCCCCGTCTCTCTCTTCTCAGCCGACGCCCGCCGAGCGATTAGATTTCGGCTATCGACGGTTTATTCAATTGCAGTCCCACATGTCAGTGAAAATGCAAGACAACGCATGTCCTCTTTGGTGAGCGGCGTGCGAGCTGGACTGTTGGGGGTGCGACGCGAATACGACAGGTGTGCTTTAAGTGTGCCGCCTTTTCCTTTTGAACTTGCAAAGTGTAACATTTTCGTGCGATCTATCGATAGAAATCTAGAACAAAATGACGAGGGCGGGGCTTTCCAGCGCGTTAGGCGGGCTAGTTTGGCCTAGTGGGTTTGAGTGATATGATGTGCTACAGTGGCGTCCACTTGCTCCTTTTTTATGTAAGCAAGCGTCTCCACTCTTACGTGGGAGGAGTGTGAAACACGGTAGATCTGATTTTGATCGAGGGATAACTATTCCCTGCGAAATAATGGAGCACTGTTAGCGATTATAGCATGATAGTTCGGGCATCTCCAGCGCTGACCCACAAATTTACACCGACATTTGTCCGAGGACACTGATGCCAGAGGATGCCATCCAATGCTGCCCGCATACCTTTTGACAACTATATGAACTAACCGGACAAAATTCATGCAAACAAAGCAAATTTCAAATTAACCGGATGAAATTCATTAGATTTCGAAAACTTTTCCTATAAACTGGACGAAATTCATTACATATTTCGCACAAACCGTACTAAAACCTACTGTAAACCTAATCTAAACGATCGCCAGCGCCCAACCACCATGTCCGGCCATGAGCCCCGAGAACTAACGCTCCGGCTATTGCCTTTGCCTCCTCCTCATCCGCCTCAGCTTTGTCCAGCTCCGCTTCAATAACCTCCTCCTCCGGAGCACAAGGTTCTGAAGATTTCTGCCTCCACGTCGCCGTCAAGCGGCTAATTGGCCGCCGATGTCTACTCGACCAAGCTTGGCGTCGACTTAGTGGAGGAGCGGTGGCCTTCCTGGGACCAGAGCGGCGGTGACCTACCATGTACTACTCTTCCTCACTGCCGGCTGCGCCCGCACACGCGCGCCGGCTTTGTGGTCATGGCGGCGAAGGGTAGCCGGGGCGGAGCCGGCGATATCCTTCGTCTGCTCCTGTGACAGTACGTCCAAGAGAGCTTTCGAGTGCGCCCGGAGCGGAGCCGGCAATGTCCTTCATCTGCTCTTGCGACAGTCTGTCCAAGAGAGCTTTGGAGCACGAGGAGGCCATGATTGGAGTGGTGCCGACAGAAGGAAGGGACCGGAGGAGAATGACTGTGGGTCTTTGGCTATGGCTGGGAGCTGGGGCTGAAGTTAATATAGTGGGCGAATGGCAATGAGCCGCGGCAGACGGATGGATGGCTGGCGCCGAAGTAGGTTTGTCGGCAGCCGTGTGTCATTAATGTGGGTGGCGGATGGACGGATGCCCGTTGTGTCGTTAACGCGGAGCAGTCGCTTGCACCGGGATGCCATGCGGGTGGCGCTCTCTCGGCCGTCCCGCTGCTGCAATGCCGGCGCGAGTGAGAGGTCGCGTCAGGCGGGAATGCGGCATTGACATTCTGGAGCGACGGTGACCGTTTCAGGCGGGAAGTGCGCACTAGTGATGCAAGGGGTTTCAGTAGGCCAGGGCTGTCAGATGCTGGCGTGGTGGTATATTGTTTTTGTAGTTTGCAAAAGTACTCAATTAATGTGGCAGTTCACATTTTTTTCTACGATCAACATACACCCTACAAAGCACCGTGTTCAAATTTGGCACTTCTCCGGGTTCATTTACCATATTTAGGCCATTATGTGGATTTTTTAGAAATTTACTACCACTATAAGAGTTAACAAACATCTACATCATGCATATGTGACTCAAAGCTTACATGCTATAGTGTGGTATTTATTCATATTTTGGTTGCCAAATCTCATGCGTGCAATGCACCTGTACCTTACTAATAAACATAGTTTCTAGTGATATTATTTGTAGTTACATGCATCAACCAGGACGGAGGTGCAGAAACATCAAATCCCAGCTACAGCTACACGGGTGTGATGATAGGGACCGTATAATCACCATATCTTGTATATAATGACCGTATTGACCGTATTCTTAAGTACAATGATCAACGTGAACTATCAAGACAAGTTCAATGACCGCCAATGCATTTTACTCGTTAACAAATGACCAGGATTGAAGGGGAATCCAAATTTCCTTCGTCGTCTGTCCTTGAGCTCTTGACAAACCAATGCACTACACGGTTGTCCGGCCACTCCGTCCCAGAGCTCTCACCAAGCGTCGTTCATGCCACCGCGCCGCACACTAACCGGTAAGGAAACAATGGCATCCCACCGCGCCGAGTTCCTCGCCGCCCACGACCGCACACAAAATGGTAGGGAAGCGATGGCATCCCGCCATGCTGAAGTTCATCGCCGCCCGCGACCTCACACCTACGTGGGCGGATTATGAAGCTGCCAGGGCCGAATGGGCGGTAGAGCAAGAGGCGGCCAAAGCCGCATAGAGGGAGCGGAAAAAGGCAGAAAGCACTCAATAAAAGAGAGGCATGCCGCCGCAAGAAAGAAAAGGACGCACGCGCTGCTGTGGAGAGCTCGGCAGAGATCCAAGCACGGTGGGGTGTCGCCGACAAAGCCGGGAAGGAGAATGACGGCGTCTTGCCAGCATGTGAGAAGTAGTAGTACTAGTAGTTAGTGTGTGTGTCTGTGTCGCCCGTACGTTTGTTTAATTAATTACGAGCATGTACCAGTACTAGTAACTATTGTAGGTTTTAGAGCAAATTACCAGTACATTAGCCTAGACTCAATGGAAAAATTCCTATCCTATTCATCAAATGGCATCTCTTTCTCTACAGGAATTGAGATGCATCTCATCTCACTTCCTATTATTTTCATATTCCTATAAAATTCCTATCCTATGAACCAAAGGAGGCTTCCGCTGGAGTACAGTACTACTTCAGCTAGCAGTATTGCTGGTACAGTAGTTTTCTTCAAGAAGCGGAATTCAACGAAGTCATGATGGTTCCTTCGTCCGAGCAACTTTACAGTGGGAAAGGTTGGGCCTGTGATTTGACGGCTCATTACTCATTATTACTGCGGCGCGACGACTGGGGTGACTCTCCCTTGGGAGTTCTGCATGCATGGCAAGTGGACTAGGATGGTCGACATCGCACATGTCGGTGAACGAAAGTATTCATTCTGATATCAAGGAGCAAGGAAACCGCGTGGTATAGTATCACTGTTGATTTATATTTATTTTTTATTTTTTATGAAAGCTAGTGTTTCAACTCTTACGATGAAGGAGTGCCAAACACGACATGTGCTAGATGTCCCACACGTCAGCGAAAGGAGTGGGACATGAATAGCCTGGTAGAGCGTCTCCACTTCTTCCACTTCTAGGTCGGAGACCACACGTAGTACTAGTAGTATGAACGATACATAGTGCGACCCGGAGAGAAAGACGCTTCTAGTTGGAAGGTCTCGGGCCATACACATAAACAAATATTAAACCTAATATGTGCCTCCAATTAATATAGTAGTAGAGTACTTAGGCACGTACATCATAATATCACCGTGCATTTCACGTACAACATTTAGTGGTAGTAAGAGAGAAATGCCTATATGCCACGCATGTTCGTACTTTTTGTGCCTTTCTACTTCACTTACTGTGCTACATTACTCAGGTTCGTACATCCCTAGGTACATGTCCGTCTCGTAGTTCCAGTCCCACGTGTTCTTCATAGATGGAATGATCCATAACGGTGGGCAATGGGAGTCCATATAATCGCAGCTTCTTAAGTGTGGCTCCCCATGATGGAGACTCATCCAAACTGAAGCAGCATAGATCAGGGATAGGGGCGTTCAAGATATGAATCCGTCGGTGCACAATGAAAACGCACCCTTTCTTCATGAATGGCAGGCTGTTGGCGTCATGCACGGAAGGTGGCATCGTTTGCACTATGGGGTAGTTGTCCCCGATGAAAATCGAGTACTCTTCAAGTATGTTCATCCGCAACCAGGTAGCATCACGGGGGTCGAACACGCCGCCGTCCATCTGGTACACCTGGCATCTCAAACCTAGATACATGCTGACGTGCATGGTTATGGTCCATGCAGTATAATAAGGTGACGTAAGCAGGGGATACGGATTAAAATAAAATACTTTATATTGCTTATTTCTATGAGGGGGAACGGAAGCAATGTATAGACCAGCTGTGGCACAGGCGGCGACAAACAATTTGAGAGTGTTACCTGGGTCATGTACATTAATTAAAGTAGGAGTAGTTTTGTTTGATGGGATTATGGTTACCTAGCTAGTACTACACATAATTGAAATTGTTAAGTCCTTTATAGTTTATACAACTGGCATTATAAAGTTGCATAGATGACTATCCCAATCAATAAAAAAAAGAAGGAAAGAACTACTCCTGCTCATGGAGTACAAAGAGACATGTACTGAAATGTTATAAGATGACATGGCAATAAGATGTGGGAGATGAAGATGAATGGGGGAAGGCCTTATCTGCAAATGTGAAGAGGGGTGCGGGTATCTTTTTGCAAAACTGCCATAGTTTGCTTTCTATCCGTCAGATAGAGATCGGACGGTCTATATTGCAGGATGGCAGGCACACCATCATCACCAACTCGGTTTTTTATATTTTTTATTATTTATTACTAGCAAGATGCCCGTGTGTTGCACGTAACATCAAGATGCATTTGTATGAGTAGTTTATCTTGTGAGAGAAAAGGATGAACGAGGGAAGGCCTTATTTGCAAATGTGGAGAGGGGTGTGGGTATCTTTTTGCAAAATTACCATAGTTTCCTTCCTATCCGTCAGATATAAATCAGACGGCCTATATTGCAGGATGGCAGGCACACCATCATCACCAACTCTATTTTTTATAAGAGTAGAGAGATAGATAGATGGATTATTATTATTATAATAGTAGAGATAGAGATTAGGGAGCTGGTGGGCGGTTCGTTGTACGGCACGTTCGCGTCCATCCACTAGCTCGGAATTAAAGCACGCACGACATTTACAGCGACTGGGATTAGTTGTTTTCCGGGTGCATGGACCAACGCGGACTAGCGGACCTGGTCGCCCTTTTTCGAGAACGCCTTCGACAAGTACGTGTGTGACATGCGTGCATGCAAATCTTGCATGATCAAACCGTGCGAAGCGAAGCGGTAGGCTGTCGAACTGCAGCCTGCATGTTGCATCCATGTCATCCACACGCAACCAAGGCAAATTCATACTCCGCTGGACTGTACTGTACTACTATGCATTGTTTGGCACGAATGTTCCTTGGAGCTCGTGCTGCAACTGGCGTACTCCACAGCCCGCTTCCCTTCTCCTTCCTCTTCCACCACCCGAGCACGTCCGCTGGAAGCGACCGGTTAACCCTTATATAGGAGTGCTAGCACAAATAGATGCATGCATGACCACTAAAATTTCCTTTCTTTATCTCTATGAAATAAATGTGGCGTGTAACTCAAAGCCCTTTATGTCTGAGTATAATGGAAATCATCATCCTCCTCCGGCTCCGCTTCACCCGCGTCGTCGTCCTCCTGTTCCGGCTCCGTGTCGTCGTTCTCCTCCTCCGGCTCCGCGTGGTGCTCCGCCTCCATCGCCTCCTCATCCGGCTCCGGCTAGTCTGGACTCTGGAGGCAGGGCAGCTGCGATTCGGGCTTCGCGCCGCCTCCAGATGTCGTTACCTTCGGCCAGGCCATGGCTGTCAGGCTACGACGACCAGAGAAGAGGCGGCGGGAGGGGAATGAATGCAGCTACTGTTCAGGTTCGCCGTCCGGCTTAGATAAATGCGCACCATCACGTGTACCTGCGGGTGCACAAATTATAACATATGGGTCTGCTTAGGGGGCGTCACGTAACTGGTATGTGTGTGAGATTCTGAGAGACAGAGTGCGTGTGTGTGACTCTACTCTTCGGACATGTACTCCACCTTTTGCATCGGGATATAAGTATAATGGTATTACACTTTAGCTTGTGATTTACGTGGCCATGTTAACGTGGTTGTGTAAAAAAATGTCACTTCCTGCTCATGATTTGCGTTATATAATTATGAGAACTTTGCTAACTACTAAAATAAAGTGGAATTTGTCCATGTTATATAAGTAAATTAAGGCGATTGTTGGACATACGGGTAAGGTTGGACGAAGGGTGGTAGGAACAAATGCTCCACCTAGAGCATGTGCATGTGAGATTGAGTCTTAATGTGTGTGTGTGTTTGTGTTTGTGTGTGTGTGTGTGTGTGTGTGTGTGTGTGAAGTGGAGTCTTCGGTGGCAAAAGTAATTTAAGTGTGTGTGGATTCATCGTAGAGAGGTGATGTGTATGGCAGAGGCCACCAATGAGGGATGTGCGAGAGAGAAGAGGCCCGTAAAGAGGGAAGAGAAGGCGTGTGCGTGTGAGAGGAGTCGACATCGAGATAACGTGTTTGTTCAAGAGACACCGAGGAAGACTACTATATATCGATGGTGCATGTAGGCGAGAATTAAACGAAGGGATGGTCTTATTGGTTTCGGGGATATAGGGGAAGAGTGAGAGAGGGGTAGCTAGAAGGAGATTGTTAAGTGTGAGTGTGTGTTTTAGAGAAGAGAACCATCCAGGCGGAAGTCATGTGCACTCAAGAAGAGAATGATTTGATGTGGGGTTACTGAAGGAAATATGCCCTAGAGGCAATAATAAAGTTGTTATTTTATATTTCCTTATTTCATGACAAAGGTTTATTATTCATGCTAGAATTGTATTGATCAGAAACTTAAATACATGTGTGAATACATAAACAAATACCGTGTCCCTAGTAAGCCTCTACTAGACTAGCTCGTTGATCAAAGATGGCTAAGGTTCCTAACCATAGACATGTGTTGTCATTTGATAATGGGATCACATCATTAGGAGAATGATGTGATGGATAAGACCCATCCGTTAGCTTAGCATAATGATCGTTCAGTTTACTGCTATTGCTTTCTTCATGTCAAATACATATTCCTTCGACTATGAGATTATGCAACTCCAGGATATCGAAGGAATACCTTGTGTGCTATCAAATGTCACAACATAACTGGGTGATCAAAAAGATGCTCTACAGGTATCTCCGAAGGTGTTTGTTGAGTTGGCATAGATCGAGATTAGGATTTGTCACTCCGAGTATCGGAGTGGTATCTCTGGGCCCTCTCGGTAATACACATCATAAGCTTGCAAGAAAATGACTAAGGAGTTGGTCACGAGATGATGTATTACGGAACGAGTAAAGAGAATTTCCGGTAACGAGATTGAACTAGGTATGAAGATACCGACGATCGAATCTCGGGCAAGTAACATACCGATGGACAAAGGGAATTACGTATGTTGTCATAACGGTTTGATCGATGAAGATCTTCGTAGAATATGTAGGAGCCAATATGGGCATCCAGGTTCCGCTATTGGTTATTGACCGGAGAGGTGTCTCGGTCATGTCTACATAGTTCTCGAACCCGTAGGGTCCGCACACTTAACGTTCGTTGACGATATAGTGTTATATGAGTTTTATGATTTGGTGACCGAATGTTGTTCGCAGTCCCGGATGAGATCACAGACATAAGGAGTCTCGAAATGGTCGAGAGGTAAAGATTGATATATAGGACGATGGTATTCGGACACCGAAAGAGTTTCGGAGTGCACCGGGTAGTCATCGGGTCACCGGAAGGGGTTCCGGACACCCCCGGTAAGTGTATGGGCCTAATGGGCCAAAGGGGGGACAGACCAGCCCCTGGTGTGCCCTTCTTTGGACAGCAGGCCCTAAGGGAAGGAAATGAGGGAGGGCAAGCCCCTCCTGCCTTTCCCTCTCATGGGAGAAAGGAAAGGGGGGGGGGGGGCGCCACCCTCCCCTGCCTTTCCCCCGCACCTATATAAGGCAGGGGGCGCGGCTTGGGAGGGACTCCAAGTAGGATTCCTCCTACTTGGCCGCCTCCTTTGGCTGCTCCTCCCTTCCTCCCACCTATATATATATGTGGGAGTGGGCGCCTAGCAAGGACACAACATTGTCTTAGCCGTGAGCGGCGCCCCGTCCACCGTTTACTCCCTCGGTCATATTTTTCGTAGTGCTTAGGCGAAGCCCTGCGGAGATCACTTCACCATCACTGTCACCACGCCGTCGTGCTGCCGGAAGTCATCCACTACCTCGTCGTCTTGCTGGATCAAGAAGGCGGAGTACGTCACCGAGCTGAATGTGTGCAAAATGCGGAGGTGTCGTACGTTCGGTACTTGATCGGTTGGAGCACGTAGAAGTTCGACTACATCAACCGCGTTAACAAACGATTCCGCTTATGGTCTACGAGGGTACGTAGACACACTCTCCCCTCTCGTTGCTATGCATTTCCATGGATAGATCATTGCATGTGCGTAGATTTTTTTTCCATGCAACGTTTCCCAACAGTGGCATCCGAGCCGGGTCTGTGCGTAGATGATATGCACGAGCAGAACACAAAGAGTTGTGGGCGGTGATAGTCATACTGCTTACCACCAACGTCTTATTTTGATTCGGCGGTATTGTGGGATGAAGTGGCCCGGACCTACCTTACATGTCCACGCACATGAGACCGGTTCCACCGACAGACATGCAACTAGTTTTGCATAAAGGTGGCTGGCGGGTGTCTATTTCTCCTACTTTAGTTGAATCGAATTTGACTATGGCCAGTCCTTGAAGAAGGTTAAAACAGCAAACTTGACAAATCACCGTTGTGGTTTTTGCCGTAGGTAAGAACGGTTCTTGCTAAAAACCCGTAGCAGCCACGTAAAACTTGCAACAACAAAGTAGAGGACGTCTAACTTGTTTTTGCAGGGTATGTTGTGATGTGATATGGTCAAGACATGATGTGATATACGTTATTGTATGAGATGATCATGTTTTGTAAATTATCGGCAACCGGCAGGAGCCTTATGGTTGTCTCTTTATTGTATGAATTGCGAATGCCATGTAATTGCTTTACTTTATCACTATGCGTTAGGGATAGTTGTAGAAGCAATAGTTGGCGAGATGACCACGACGCAACGATGGAGATCAAGGTGTCGAGCCGGTGACGATGGAGATCATGACGATGCTTTGGAGATGGAGATCAAAAGCACAAGATGATGGCCATATCATGTCGCATATTTTGATTGCATGTGATGTTTATCTTTTATGCATCTTATTTTGTTTAGAACGGCGGTAGCATTATAAGATGATCCCTTCACTTAATTTCAAGATAAAAGTGTTCTCCCTGAGTATGCACCGGAGATACAGTTCATCGTTTCGAGACACCACGTGATGATCTTGTGTGATAGACTCTATGTTCACATACAATGGGTGTATGACAGTTTTGCACATGCAGAATACTTGGGTTAAACTTGACGAGCCTAGCATGTACAGACATGGTCTCGGAACACTGGAGACCGAAAGGTCGAACGTGAATCATATAGTAGATATGATCAACATAGAGATGTTCACCATTGATGACTACTCCATCTCACGTGATGATCGGAAATGGGTTAGTTGATTTGGATCACGTATCACTTAGATGACTTGAGGGATGTCTATTTAAGCGGGAGTTAATTAGTAATTTGATTAATGGAAATTAAATTTATCATGAACTTAGTCTTAATAGTTTTTGCATATCTATGTTGTAGATCAATAACTCGCAATACAGCACCCCTATTTTTTGATATGTTCCTAGAGAAAACTAAGTTGAAAGATGATAGTAGCAATGATGCGGACTGGGTCCGTGACCTAAGGATTATCCTCATTGCTGCACAGAAGAAATATGTCCTTGATGCACCGCTAGGTGATGGACCTATTGCAGGAGCAGATGCAGACGTTATGAACGTTTGACAAAGCTCGATATGATGACTACTTAATAGTTTAGTGCGCCATGCTTTACGGATTAGAACCGGGACTTCAAAAACGTTTTGAACACCACGGAGCATATGAGATGTTCCAAGAGCTGAAATTGGTATTTCAGACTCATGCCCGTGTTGAGAGGTATGAGACCTCTGACAAGTACTTTGCCTACAAGATGGAGGAGAATAGCTCAACCAGTGAGCATGTGCTCAGAATGTCTGGGTACTACAATCGCTTGAATCAAGTGGGAGTTAATCTTCTAGATAAGATAGTGATTGACCCAATCCTGAAACTGAGTGCCTCTACTGCAAAGGAAATGGTCACTAGAAGAAGAACTACCCCAAATACTTGGCGGATAAGAAGGATGGCAAAGTGAACAAAAGTATATTTGATATACATGTTACTGATGTGTACCTTACTAGTTTTCATAGTAGCCCCTGAGTATTTGATACCGGTTCAGTTGCTAAGATTAGTAACTCGAAACAGGAGTTGCAGAATAAACAGAGACTAGTTAAGGGCGAGGTGACGATGTGCGTTGGAAGTGATTCCAAGGTTGATACGATCACCATCGCACACTCCCGCTACCTTCGAGATTAGTGTTGAACCTAAATAAATGTTATTTGGTGTTTGCATTGAGCATGAATATGATTTGATCATGTTTATTGCAATAAAGTTATTCATTTAAGTCAGAGAATAATTGTTGTTCTGTTTACATGAATAAAACCTTCTATGGTCATACACCCAATGTGAATGGTTTATTGAATCTCAATCGTAGTGATACACATATTCATAATATTGATGCAAAGTTGGTAATTATAGTGCAACATACTTGTGGCACTGCCGTTTAGGTCATATAGGTGTAAAGCACATGAAGAAACACCATGCGGATGGACTTTTGGAATCTCTTGATTATGAATCATTTGATACTTGCGAACCATGCCTCATGGGCAAGATGACTAAAACTCCGTTCTCCGGAACAATGGAGCGAGCTAATGACTTACTGGAAATAATACAGACCGATGTATGCGGTCCGATGAGTGTTGAAGCACGCGGTGGGTATCGTTATTTTCTGACCTTCACAGATGATTTGAGTAGGTATGGGTATATCTACTTAATGAAACACAAATCTAAAACATTTGAAAAGTTCAAAGAATTTCATAGTGAAGTGGAGAATCATCGTAACAAGAAAATAAAGTTTCTATGATCTGATCACGGAGGCGAATATTTGAGTTATGAGTTTGGCCTTCATTTAAAACAATGTGGAATAGTTTCACAACTCACGCCACCTGGAACAGCACAGCGTAATGGTGTGTCCGAACATCGTAACCGTACTTTATTGGATATGGTGCGTTCTATGATGTCTCTTACCGATTTATCACTATCGTTTTGGGGTTATGCATTAGAGACAGCTGCATTCACGTTAAATAGGGCATCGTCTAAATCCGTTGAGATGACACCGTATGAACTATGGTTTGGCAAGAAACCTAAGCTGTCGTTTCTTAAAAGTTTGGGGATGCGACGCTTATGTCAAAAGGCATCAGCCTGATAAGCTCGAACCCAAAAGCGGAGAAGTACGTCTTCATAGGATACCCTAAAGAAACTATTGGGTACACCTTCTACCACAGATCCGAAGGCAAGATCTTTGTTGCTAAGAATGGATTTGTCGGGGGATGTACCCCGGGTAGCATCATCCGCACCCCCTAACATTTCAAGACATCGGGGCTAGCAAAGCCCCTCATGCTGACTAGCCGCGTGGCCGGCTCCCTGGGCCGGTTAGGACCACGCGGCCGGCTCCCAGAAGACGACGCACTCATAGAAGGCAGCTTTGGGGGACGGGCCGGCTCCCAGCAGCCGGCCCTTGCTCCTCGAAGTCTGCACTCACCCACCATGACGAGACGGGGCGTGGCTACAGTGCCGCCTGCTCCCCCGAATCCCGAAGGGGCATGGCTACAGTACGCGCTGACCAAGCGGCCACCTACCCGCATGGCGTGGGACTGTGCCCATACGGCGCATGACACGGCCCTCATCAGCAAGGACCATGCTACAGCAAAAGGCAACCAGCATGGCCAGCAGGCGGCGGGCCCTACCTGTCGGCCGGATCCTCGCCAGCCGGTGGGGCCCTCCAGAGGCGGGCCCCAGCAGCCGACGGAGAACCCAGTGACCTTAGACACTGACAACTGGGTCCTACACCCGGCCGTATTACCATTGTACCCCTGGGGGGTCGGCCTATAAGACCCCCCAGGCTCACCCATGCAAAGGGTTCAGCACTCATTCCACACACACACCTTAGCAGGGAGAAGAGGGAGAGCTCTACTCTTCTTCCTCCTCTAGCAACACAGCTCTAGGAGCAACTATGTATACTCTTGATCATAGTCATCTCAGCAGGATTAGGGGTGTTATCTCTCCGGAGATCCCCGAACCTGGGTATGTCTCGTGTGCTCCCGAGCTCGAGCTCACTCTCGCTTTCGGAACCCCACGACGTCCTCATGGCTCCACCCACGATAAGCCACCCCCTGGCATCTGCCATGAGATTACCACGACAGTTGGCGCCCACCGTGGGGCCATCCGCGGCATAGGCCGGAGTTCTGTTCCGGACGGGAAGCACCCTTTCCTCCGGCGAGCGCGTTGCATTTGGCCTGATCAACAAGCCCAGTGCGTTCGTTTGCGCTTGCACCGGCGCATCACCCGACGCAGGAGCGGTCTACCCCGCGAGTTGTCTCGTCGACCTCTTCGGGAAGCTCGGCCTCTCCGATGCGGTCGCCACCGACGGGTACCCCGGCGACGTGGTGATCATCAAAGACCTGCTCCCTCCTGTCGCTAGCGACGCCTCTGCCGGCGCGCTCGACGCTGGCGTCTTCGTGGAGGTGATGGTCACTGGCGACAGCCAGCACACTGGCGGGGCCGCCGGGGACCCATTACGAGCAGCAATGTGGGAACTGGCTGCTCCCGTCGGCGCCGACATCGACCCGGCAGCGCTGGATGAAATCCGCGTCAAGCTCCTCGATGGCGCTACCAAGATGGCGGCCATGAAGCACCGCACTGAGGATAACCAGCACGAGATTGACCGCATAGCGGGCGGCACACCGGCTGCCAGTGAGCCCAGCCGAGCTGGCGCCGTCCGGCAACGCAGCGCGGCCATCTCCAATATGCTGGGAGTCCGGCGTCCGACTACGACACCCCAGTGCACAACCTACGGGCCGCGCAGGCGGCGGCAGAAGAACTTCAGACCCTGGAGGGCGACGAGCGGCGCAGCTAGCTGGAGCCTCCAGGAGCTCCTCAATGCTGCGAACGCGCACCAAGACGCGTGCAACCGCGTGGTGGCAGCCAGCCTGCAGGCCGACCTCCTGGAAGGAAACCTTCAACCCCGCTTCGAGAATCGAGCGACCTCCCGGTCCCCTAGTGGCGGCGGCCACGGCCAGCGGAACCCGGAGCCGGCAGCTAGCCGTAGCCGGAGCTCTCGCGAGATGGTTGTGGGCAGCTGGCAAATTCCTCCAAACCCGGAGGGCCGGCGCCAGCAGGATGAACGACCGCCTCTCCCCCGCAGGGAGAGGCCGTCTTCTCCGGCGTCGGTTGAACACCCGACGTTGGGGGCCGGCTAGGCCCCCGTGAAGCAGTCGGCGAGAATGACACTCGTCTCCGGATCGAGCAGCTGGCTCGGTCCCTAGCAATGGACGATGAGGATACAGTCGGCCCGGCCTGCTTCCACCCCCACATCCGCGACGAGCCCTTCCCCAAAGGGTTCTCTCTTCCTCGCGACACACCCAAGTACAATGGCGCCGTGAAGCCGGAAGATTGGTTGACCGACTATGCCACAGCAGTCAGCATAGCGAACGGAAAAAATTGCGTTGCCGTGAGGTATGTTCGGCTCATGTTGCTGGGCACGGCCTGGACATGGCTGAACAGCCTCAAGGCCAACAACATCAACAGTTGGCTGGACTTCAGCGAAGCCTTCGTGCGCAACTTCAACAGCACCTACAAGTGGCCCCCCAAGCCTCGCCAGCTCTCCATGTGCGTTCAGGGCCCGAACGAGTCCACTCGCGACTACCTGACGCGCTGGGCCGAGTTGCGCAACTCCTGCGAGGGGGTGCACAAGGTGCAGGCCATCGAGTACATCACCTCTGGGTGCAGAGAGGGCAACCTGCTCAAACACAAGCTTCTGTGCGATGAGCCGGCTACCTTGGACGAGCACCTGGTTCTGGCGGACAAGTACACCACAGCCGGCTCTTCCATGAAGACGGAGATCCGGATCAACGCATCTGGGAAGGTGATCCCGCCTGCTTCTCCGGCGTCGGCTGGTGACTCCAACCGGCGTCAGCAGCCGAACGACAACAAACGCAAGGCCTAATAGCCGGCTTCTAATAGCCGGCAGGTGGCGACCGTCGAGGACCAACAGCCGGCAGGTCAACCCGGCCCCAAGCGTCTGCGGGGCGGCAATGGTGCCTGGTAGCTGACCTTCTCCTTTGAGTAGGCCTCGACGCTCCTTGCAAGTTCCATGGTGGTGCGAAGCCATCCAACCATACAACCCGGCAGTGCAGCTGGCTCACCCGAATCACTAAGGGTGAGGGCTTGCCGCCTCCTCCAGCCGGCCCGGCGACTCTGGCTCTCCAGCAGCCGGCCCGCCCTGTCGGCATGCTCCAGGATGAATTCCCCAATGAGAACGCCACTTATGTCATCTTCACAAGTGAAGCCGACGACAAGCACAGTCGGCATCGACAGCATCATGAGGTGAATGTTGTTATTCCTGAGGTCCCCCAATTCATGCACTGGTCCGAGAGGCCCATCACTTGGAGCCAAGATGACCATCCGGCCATGATGCCTTCGTCGGGTGCTTATGCCTTGGTGCTGGACCCAACCTTCTCAACCGAGAGGCAGACGTGCCGCTTCTCCCGAGTCCTGATAGACGGCGGCAGTAGCATCAACATCCTCTACCACGGTACCATGGAAAAGCAGGGCATCAAGGAGAAGCAACTCCAGCCCAGCCGGACCGTGTTCCATGGCATCGTCCCTGGGCTTTCTTGCTCTCCATTCGGCAAGATCAAGATTGACGTCCTATTCGGCGACAAGACCCACTTCCGCCATGAGCCTATCTGGTTCGAGGTGGTCAACTTGGACAGCGCCTACCACGCGCTCTTGGGCCGGCCAGCGATGGCCAAATTCATGATGGTTCCGCACTATGTGTACCTGAAGATGAAGATGCCGGGTCCCAAGGGCATCATCACCATTGCCAGCGACTACAAGAAGTTGCTCGAGTGCACCGCAGCCAGCTCCCGGTTGGTCGAGTCCCTCGTCATCGCCAAAGAGAAGCACCTCCTTGACCGGGTTGTAGCCATGGTCAGCGAGCACCCGGCCATGCCGACTAACCCCAAGGTAGCCGAAGGCGAGGGCTCCTTCCAGCCGGCTAAGGAAACCAAGAAGATCATCTTGGACCCGATGCACCCGAAGCAGTACGCTGTCGTGGGGTCCAACCTCGACAGCAAATAGGAAAGCGAGCTCGTCGACTTCCTCCGTGAGAATCGGGTTATCTTTGCATGGTCCCCCAAGGACATGCCGGGTGTTCCGAGGGAGATTGCCGAGCACAAGCTGCATGTGCGGCCGGATTCTAAGCCGGTCAAGCAACCTCTCGGCCGCCTATCAGAAGAGAAGAGAAGGATCGTTGGTGAAGAGATCGCTAGGCTTTTGGCAGCCGGCTTCATCATGGAAGTATTCTACCCGGACTAGCTTGCCAACCCAATCCTCGTCTTGAAGAAAAACAACAAGTTGCGCATGTGTATCGACTACATGAGCCTGAACAAGGCCTGCCCCAAGGATCCATTTGCCTTGCCCCGGATTGTTCAAGTGACCGACTCCATGGCCGGCTGCGAGCTGCTATCCTTTTTGGACGCCTATTCCGGATACCACCAAATCAAGCTGGACCCGGCCGATCAACTGAAGACCGCCTTCATCACCCCTTTCGGCGCGTTCTGCTACATCACCATGACGTTCAGCCTGAGGAATGCCGGCGCCACCTTCCAACGCCGCATGCAGAAGTGCCTCCTGCTACAACTCGGCAGGAATGCCCATGTCTACGTGGACGACATAGTGGTGAAGACGGAGAAGCGCGGCACCCTTTCGGAGGATCTCAAGGAAACCTTCACCAACTTCCGCCATTTTCAAATCAAGCTCAACCCAGAGAAGTGTGTTTTCGGAGTGCCAGCCGGCCCGCTCCTTGGCTTCCTTCTTTCTGAGCGCGTGATAGAGTGCAACCCTATGAAGATCAAGGCCATTGAGCGGATGAAGAAACCGACCAAGCTGCGGGACATCTAGAAGTTCACTGGGTGCCTGGCGTCTCTCAGCCGGTTCATCAGCCGGCTGGGCGAGAAGGCCCTCCCTCTGTACCAACTGATGAAGAAGGCCAAGTGCTTCGAGAGGACAGACCAGGCAGACGAGGCATTTCTCCAGCTCAAGCGGATGCTGTCCACGCTGCCTATTCTGGCCACCCCGACTGCCAAAGAACCCATGCTCCTCTACATCGCCGCCTCCAACCGGGTTGTCAGCACGGTGATCGTTGTCGAACGCCCAGAAGCCAGCAGGGCGCAGCTAGTCCAGAGGCCGGTCTATTACTTGAGCGAGGTGTTGTCCGCCTCCAAGCAGAACTACCCCCACTACCAGAAGATGTGTTACGGCGTGTACCTTGCCGCCAAGAAGCTGAAGCAGTACTTCCAGAAGCACTCCATCACGGTGTCTGCACCGCCCCTCTTGCCGAGATCATTGGCAACTGAGATGCCTCGGGCCGGGTGGCCAAGTGGGCCATCAGCTGGCTCCCCACACCATCCTCTACCAGCCCTGTACCGCCATCAAGTCCCAAGCGCTGGCCGACTTCCTTGTCGATTGGGCCGAGTCCTAGTACCTGCCGCCAGCGCTGGATTCCACGCATTGGCGGATGCACTTCGACGGCTCCAAGATGTGCACCGGTTTGTGAGTCAGCATCGTCTTCACCTCTCCCAAAGGCGACAAGCTGAAGTACACGCTGCAGATCCACTTCGCCGCCTCCAACAATGTAGCTGTGTACAAGGCACTCGTCCATGGGCTCCGGCTGGCCAAAGAGATAAGCATCTGCCGCATCCTGTGCTACGGCGACTCGGACCTTGTGGTCCAACAATCCTCTAGTGACTGGGATGCCAAGGATGCCAACATGGCCAGCTACCGCTTCCTCGTCCAGTAGATCAGCAGGTACTTCGATGGGAGCGAGTTCATCCATGTGCCACGGGCCGACAACGAAGCAGCCGATGCCCTGGCACGGATTGGTTCTAATCGGTAGGCCATTCTATCCGGCGTCTGCCTCGAGTGCTTGCGCCAGCCGTCTATCCAGCCATTGCCAGAATCAGAATCCATCTTCGTGATGGCTGACCCTGGAGCAGCCGGATCTGGCTCGCCAACTTCAGCAGCCGGCCCGGGGACTTCTGCAGGCGGCGCGGGGGCTGCAGCACCTAAACTCGGCCTGGGGACTCCAGCATCCAGCCTGTGGACTACTGTAGCCGGCCCAGGGACTTCCAAGACGCAACAAGGAGCGGCCGGCTCCAGCCCGCCACTTCCGAACCCGGTATGTACCACGCTATCTTTTGTACTAAGTAAAGACGACAGGTACCCCGAGGCGCACTCGGGGGCTACCTTTTTATCTCTATGATAAACTTCTCCTATGTATGAGTATTTGCTCTTCCGCCCTGCTCGGGTCCGGTCAACCGCCCCGGGGGCTCGCTGACTTGGCCCAAGTCAGCATCGTCCAAAGTCGGCTCAGTAATGTGCCGATGCCAAAAGCCCTCTCTTCGCCCCAGCCACAGCTCGCAGCGCTACTGTCTGGCAGGCAAGAGCTAAAGGCCGGAAACGTTGTCCACATGAAAAACGACTAAGGAAGAACACCAATTCGAGCCAAGCAGGCCTTTCGCCTCACCCGTGTGGCTGCTCAGCAGCCAGCCGGCCGGCCAGCTTCTTGCTTGACTAGCACACGCTTTGAGCGGCCGAAGTAATTTGCCTATTCTGGCAGCCAAGTCCCTGATCCGGCCACAGACCACAGCACGGCTATCCGGCTGGCAGAGCAGCAGCCAAAGGAACACGGCAAAGGAAAAATCCAAAGAAAGCAAAGGCAACATCGAGTTAGAACTCGGCAAAGAGCACAAGCATGTGGGGAAAGTAAATCCATTTACATTCCAAAAGGCCCGCGGCCGGCATTCATCAAAGTTTAAAGTACACCCCTAGTGGGTGGAACTGCGCAGAACTAACTTTGTTCTTGAGCACAAGACAGAAAACTTAAAACAGATAAGGGCTGCCCAGGTCGGAGGTGCTATGGGCAGCTCGGACAAGTGGTTGGTTCCAGTGGCTGGTGGGCTTCCGCCTGGTTGGTTCCGGTCTGGTCAGCAGCGGCGGCCGACATGGTCTCTTGCTGCTCGTCGGGTGAGGCCGGATCAGGCCGACTCCGGCTGGTCGCTCTGTCATCCGGCGCGTCGCCTTCGCCTCCCTCGTGCTTGTCCTCCTTCGCGGCCTCGTCGCTGGAGTTGATCTCCTCCGCCGGGTTCTCCGCCTCGTCCGGGTTCAGCACGAACCAGGACGGTGGCACCTGGGTGCCGTCTTCTGTCTGCTCTGGGATGAATACATCGCCGTTGGTGTACTCGGTGAGGGCCGATGCACGAATGGCGATCCCTTCGGGCTCCAGCTCCAACTCCGGCGTCGCCTCCTGGAGGAAGGTGGCCAGCTGTGCCATGCTCACGTCCGGATACCACGCCTTCACGAACTCCAGCAACACCTTGGCACTGGCCCGTGCCCCGGCGCCCTTCCAGGCGTCGAGCCACTCCCACACCACCTCCAGCCAGTCAGCAGTCCGGCTGGGAGTCCGGGGGAATTGCACGCCCGGCCAGAGCCCTTCCAAGACCTGCGCCTCGGCACGTTGAAACCGGCGGAGCAGCTGGCGCGCTGGCGCAAGGCGCAGCTGAACGGCCCGGAACTGTTCGCCCAAGTTCCGGGGCCGGTCCGGTGCAATCTCCACGCCCACCTACCTCCGTCGCTTGCGCAGCGCCTCGATCGCCTAGCTGATGACGCCGGTGTGGTCTGGGAAGTACTCTGCTTAAAAGAAAACAAGAGAATAAGAAGCCGACTTCCTGCAATAGCCGGCAACCAACCAGTCAAGAAAGAAAGAAGCTTTACCTTCGAGCAGGTCCTCAATCACCTCATAGCCCTCCATCAGGTACTTCTCCTTGTCGAACCAGCCAGAGCGCTGGGACTCGAACTCGGCGTTGATGCGCTCCTCCTCGTCCTTCAGCTGCTGGACCTCCTCTGCATGCCGGGTCGCCTGGTCGGCCAGCTCCTTCTCAAGCCGGTCGCGCTCCGCGGCCGCCTGGCTGCGCTCCAGCTCCTTGGCCTGAAGCTGGCCCTCGAGCTCCTGCATGCAGCCCTGCAGCTGGGAGTGGCCTCTGTAAAAACAAAGAAGAATCGTCAGCAACGGTGTCAACAAAGACAAGAAGCTGCCAGGAAGATTCGGCCTGAATGCTCAGCAGTCGGCCCGAATCTCGGGGGCTACACCCAGTGGGTGCGCTTGCGCGCCCCTACTGAAGGCCGGCCTGCGTACCTCGGCTCCTTCGCAACTTGGCGGTCTGGTTGATGAGCATCTGGTTCTGGGAGTTGTAGGCGGCCGCATGCAGGTTGTGGTAGTCCTGCATCAAGAATAGCATCCCGACATTCAGGAACATGCCTTAAAGTTCCAACCCACCTGCTCAGCAGCCGGCTTAGAACCCGGGGGCTACACCCAGTGGGTGTGCTGGTGCGCCCCCACTGAAGATCGCACAAGATAAAGAAGCAAATCAAGGGCGTACCTGGACGGACGTCTGCATCTCCACCATCTCGCCCCTTGCCTTCCTGAGGGTGGCGCCATGGGCGGCGAACTTCTCGAGGACATCCTGCACCGCGAGGTTCAGGGCGGCTGTACCGGCCACTGAAGTCCAGCCCGGCGGGGCGGAACTCGTGGCCCCGACGTCGGCCCCCTGCGAGCTCGCGGCCCCGGTTTCCGCCGGCCTCGGTTCGAAGGATGGTCGCACCTGGCGCGGGCGCAAGGGGATGCGCGCCGTCATGGCCTGGCTCATATCCATCCCGGCGCTGGCCAGCGGCATCTCCAGCCTTCTGGGATGGCCGTCACCCGACGCGCACCTAGTCGCCTCCGCCTCCGAGGCTGCCGAGTCGGCAACCACCTGCTCCGGTGCCTCCGCCTGCGTCGACGCCGCGGCTTGGGCCTTCGCCTGCGCTAACGCGGCGGCCTGGGAATCGGCCTCTGCCCGCGCCGTGGCCTCCTCCCGCACCTCCCACGTGTTGTTCTCCGCCGCCCTCCCACACCCAGTGGGTGGAACTGCGCATAACTAACTTTGTTATTGAGGACAAGACAGAAAACTTAAATCAGATAAGGGCCGCCTAGGCCGGAGGTGCTACGGGCTGCTCGGACGAGTCGGCGGTGGCTGCAGCGCGGGCAGGCAGGGCCTCTGGCTAGTTGGTTCCAGTCTGGTCGGCGGCGGCGGCCGACGTGGTCACGTGCTGCTCACCGGCTGAGGCCGGATCGGGCCGATTCTGGCTGGTCGCTCCATCATCCGGCGCGTCGCCTTCGCCTCCCTCGTCCTCGTCCTCCTCCGTGGCCTCGTCGCTGGAGGTGATCTCCTCCGCTGGGTTCTCTGCCTTGTCCGGGTTCAGCCCGAACCAGGACGGTGGCACCTCGGTGCCGACTTCTGCCCGCTCCGGGATGAAGACGTTGCCGTTGGTGTACTCGGCGAGGGCCGATGCACGAATGGAGATCCCTTCGCGCTCTAGCTCCAACTCCGGCGTCGCCTCCTGGCGAAAGGTGGCCAGCTGTGCCATGCTCATGTCCGGATACCACGCCTTCATGAACTCTAGCGCCACCTTGGCACCGACCCATGCCGCGGCGCCCTTCCACGCGTCGAACCGCTCCCACGCCACCTCCAGCCAGTCGGCAGTCCGGCTGGGAGTCCGGGGGACCTGCACGCCCGGCCAGAGCCCTTCCAAAACCTACGCCCCGGCACATTCAAACCGGCGGAGCTGCTGGCGCACCGGCGCAAGGCGCAGCCGAACGGCCCAGAACTATTCGCCCAAGTTCCGGGTCCGGTCCGGTGCAATCTCCACGCCCACCTGCCTCCGCCGCTCGCGCTGCGCCTCGATCGCCTGGCTGATGGCGCCGGTGTGGTCCGGGAAGTACTCTGCTTAAAAGAAAACAAGAGAATAAGAAGCCGACTTCCTGCAATAGCCGGCAACCAACCAATCAAGAAAGAAAGAAGCTTTACCTTCGAACACGTCCTCAATCATCTCATAGCCCTCCGTCAAGTACTTCTCCTTGTCGAACCAGCCCGAGCGCTAGGACTCGAACTCGGCGTTGAGGCGCTCCTCCTCGTCCTTCAGCTGCTGGACCTCCTCCTCATGCCGGGTCTCCTGGTCGGCCAGCTCCTTCTCAAGCTGGTCGCGCTCCTGCAAAAACAAAGAAGAATAGTCAGCAACGGTGTCAACAAAGACAAGAAGCTGCCAGGAAGATCCGGCACGACTGCTTAGCAGTCGGCCTGAATCTCGGGGGCTACACCCAGTGGGTGCGCTTGCGCGCCCCCACTAAAGGCCGGCCTGCTTACCTCGGCTCCTCCGCAACTCGGTGGTCCGGTTGGCGACCGTATGGTTCTGGGAGTTATAGGTGGCCGCACGCAGGTTGTGTTAGTCCTGCAACAAGAACGACATCCCGACATTCAGGAACATGCCTTAAAGTTCCAACCCGCCTGCTCAGCAGCCGACTTGGAACTCGGGGGCTACACCCAATGGGTGCTCTTGTGCGCCACCACTGAAGATCGCAAAAGATAAAGAAGCAAATCAACGGCGTACCCGGACGGACGTCTGCATCTCCACCATCTCGCCCCTCGCCTTCCTGAGGGTGGCGCCATGGTCGCCGAACTTGTCCAAGACATCCTGCACCGCGAGGTTCAGGGCGGCCGTACCGGCCACTGACGTCCAGCCCGGCAAGGCAGAACTCGTGGCCCCAACGTCGGCCCCCTGCAAGCTCGCGGCCCCGGTTTCCGCCGGCCTCAGCTCGGAGGATGCTCGCGCCTAGCACGGGCGCAAGGGGATGCGCAACATCATGTCCTGGCTCATATCCATCCCGGCGCTGGCCAGCGGCATCTCCGGCCTTCCGGGATGGCCGTCACCCCGTTCGCCGGCACCCAGCGCGCGTTGGGTCGCCTTCGCCTCTGAGGCTCCCGAGTCGGCAACCACGTGCTCCGGTGCCGCCTGGTCAGCTCTGGCTGCTCCAGTCGGCACCTGGGTCTCCACTACCGGCAGCTCCGGCTGCTCAAGATTGGCGGCCTCCAAAGTCCTGCCACCAGCGAGGTCCTCCGCGGCCCTGGCGTCGGCCTCCGCCTGCTCCTTGGTCGCCGCCTCTGCCTACGCCGACGCCGCGGCTTGGGCCTCCGCCTGCGCTGAAGCGTCGGCCTCCGCCGGCGCCACGGCCTCCTCCCGCGTCTCCCGTGCATTCTTCTCTGTCGCCTCCCGGAGGGCGGTGGCCGGGTCCACACTTCGGGCCTCCTCAGAGGCGTCTGCTGATCCGATCAGCGAGGCGGATGGAGCCCAAGATGTGGGCATGGCGGCCCTGTGGCAAAACAAACAAAGATCATAAATTCGCAAAAGGAAAAAAAGATTAAGACAGTGCAACAGATTGCCTCGGCCGTAGCGGATCCGCGCGCGCGCCGAGGCCGAGTAGTGGAGGGCCCAGGCCTGCGGCGGCGTCCTGTCACGCGTGTGGGCTAGTAAGTCGGGCCGGCCTGCTGGCAACGTGTGGCATGCGAGCTACGGGCAGCTGGCGTGCTACCCGGTGGCGTACCCCCGGCGCCCACCGCGATGATTCGAATTCACCAGTCGGCCGGCTTCGCCTCGACCGGCTCCTGGCACACGGCTTCTTCAAGCCAGACAAAACAAAGACACAGGATCTCCCGGAGGAGGAAACAGCTGAGGCATTCCGGCTTCGGGCCGCGGCGCCTCACCAGCTTCGGGGACTACTGTCGGGGGGATGTACTCCGGGTAGCCTCATCCGCAACCCCTAACATTTCAAGACGTCGAGGCTAGCAAAGCCCCTCATGCCAACTAGCCGCGTGGACGGCTCCCTGGGCCGGTTAGGACCACGCGGCCGGCTCCCGGAAGATGGCGCACTCATAGAAGGCGGCTTTGGGGGGCGGGCCGGCTCCCAGCAGCCGGCCCCTCCTCCTCGGAGTCTGCACTCACCCACCATGACGAGACCGGGCGTGGCTACAGTGTCGCCTGCTCCGCCGAATCCCGAAGGGGCATGGCTACAGTACGCGCTGACCAAGCAGCCACCTACCCGCAAGGTGTGGGACTGTGGCCATACGGCGCATGACGCGGCCCTCGTCAGCAAGGACCACGCTACAGCAAAATGCAATCAGCATGGCCCGCCGGCGGCGGGACCCACCTGTCGGCCAGATTCTCGGTAGCTGGCAGGGCCCTCCAGAGGCGGGCCCCAGCAGCCGGCGGAGAACCCAGCGACCTTAGACACTAACAACCGGGTCCTACACCCAGCCGTATTACCATCTTACCCTTGGGGGGTCGGCCTATAAGACCCCCCCGGGCTCACCCATTTAAAGGGTTCAGCTCTCATTCCACACACACACCATAGCAGGGAGAAGAGGGAGAGCTCTATCCTTCTTCCTCCTCTAGCAACACAGCTCTAGGAGCAACTCTGTATACTCTTGGTCATAGTCATCTCAGCAGGATTAGGGGTGTTATCTCTCCGGAGAGCCCCGAACCTGGGTACGTCTCATGTGCTCCCGAGCTCGTGCTCACTCTCGCTTCCGTAACCCGACGATGTACTCATGACTCCACCCACGATAAGCCACCCCCTGGCATCTGCCGTGAGATTACCACGACAGGATTCTTTCTAGAGAAGGAGTTTCTCTCGAAAGAAGTGAGTGGGAGGAAAGTAGAACTTGATGAGGTAATTGTACCTTCTCTCGAATTGGAAAGTAGCACATCACAGAAAACCGTTCTCGTGATGCCTACACCAACTAGAGAGGAAGCTAATGATGATGATCATAAAACTTCAGATCAAGTTACTACTGAACTTTGTAGGTCAACCAGAACACATTCCGCACCAGAGTGGTATGGTTATCCTGTCCTGGAAGGCATGTTAATAGACCAAGGCGAACCTACGAACTATGAAGAAGCTATGGTGATCCCAGATTCCGACAGACGGCTTGAGCCCATGAAATCTGGGATAGGATCCATGTATGAGAACAAAGTGTGGACTTGCTCGATGATCGGCAAGCCATAGAGAATAAATGGATCTCCAAGAAGAAGACTGAAGCTGATAGTAATGTTACTGTCTACAAAGCTCGACCTGTCGTGAAATGTTTTCGACAAGTTGAAGGGGTTGACTACGATGAGACTTTCTCACCCGTAGCGATGCTTATGTCTGTCCGAATCATGTTAGCAATTGCCGCATTTTATGATTATGAAATCTGGCAAATGGACGTCAAAACTGCATTCCTTAATGGATATCTTAAAGAAGAGTTGTATATGATGCAACCAGAAGGTTTTGTCTATCCTAAAGGTGCTAACAAAGTGTGCAAGCTCCAGCGATCCGTCTATGGACTGGAGCAAGCATCTCGGAGTTGGAATATACACTTTGATGAGGTGATCAGAGCATATGGTTTTATACAGACTTATGGTGAAGCCTATATTTACAAGAAAGTGAGTGGGAGCTCTGTAGCATTTCTGATATTATATGTGGATGACATATTATTGATTGGAAATGATATAGAATTTCTGGATAGCATAAAAGGATACTTGAATAAGAATTTTTCAATGAAAGACCTCGGTGAAGCTGCTTATATATTGGGCATCAAGATTTATAGGGATAGATCAAGACGCTTAATAGGACTTTCACAAAGCACATACCTTGACAAAGTTTTGAAGAAGTTCAAACTGGATCAGTCAAAGAAGGAGTTCTAGCCTGTATTGTAAGCTGTGAAGTTGAGTAAAACTCAAAGCCCGACCACGGCAGAAGATAGAGAGAGAATGAAAGTCATTCCCTATGCCTCAGCGATAGGTTCTATAAAGTATGCCATACAGTGTACCAGACCTATTGTGTACCTTGCCATGAGTTTGGCAAGGGGGAACAATAGTGATCCAGGAGTAGATCACTGGACAGCGGTCAAAATTATCCTTAGTTACCTAATAGGAATAAGGAAATATTTCTCAGTTATGGAGGTGATAAAGAGTTCATCGTAAAGGGTTACGTCGATGCAAGCTTTAACACCGATTCAGATGACTCTGAGTCTCAATCTGGATACGTATTGAAAGTGGGAGCAATTTGCCAAAGTAGCTCCATGCAGAGCATTGTAGACATAGAAACTTGCAAAATACATACGGATCTGAATGTGGCTGACCCGTTGACTAAACCTCTCTCACAAGCAAAACATGATCATACCTTAGTACTCTTTGGGTGTTAATCACATGGTGATGTGCACTAGATTATTAACTCTAGTAAACTCTTTGGGTGTTGGTCACATGGCGATGTGAACTATGGATGATAATCTCATGGCGATGTGAACTAGATTATTGACTCTTGTGCAAGTGGGAGACTGAAGGAAATATGCCATAGAGGCAAAAATAAAGTTGTTATTTTATATTTCCTTATTTCATGATAAAGGTTTATTATTCATGCTAGAATTGTATTGATCGGAAACTTAAATACATGTGTGAATACATAAACAAATACCGTGTCCCTAGTAAGCCTCTACTAGACTAGCTCGTTGATCAAAGATGGTTAAGGTTTCCTAACCATAGACATGTGTTGTCATTTGATAACGGGATCACATCATTTGGAGAATGATGTGATGGACAAGACCCATCCGTTAGCTTAGCATAATGGTCGTTCAGTTTATTGCTATTGCTTTCTTCATGTCAAATACATATTCATTCGACTATGAGATTATGCAACTCCCGGATACCGGAGGAATACCTTGTGTGCTATCAAACGTCACAACGTAACTGGGTGATCATAAAGATGCTCTACAGGTATCTACGAAGGTGTTTGTTGAGTTGGCATAGATCATGATTAGGATTTGTCACTCCGAGTATCGGAGAGGTATCTCTAGGCCCTCTCGGTAATACACATCATAAGCTTGCAAGCAAATGACTAAGGAGTTGGTCATGAGGTGATGTATTATGGAACGAGTAAAGAGACTTGCCGGTAATGAGATTGAACTAGGTATGAAGATACCGACGATCGAATCTCGGGCAAGTAACATACCGATGGACAAAGGGAATTACGTATGTTGTCATAACGGTTCGACCGATAAAGAGCTTCATAGAATATGTAGGAGCCAATATGGGCATCCAGGTTCCACTATTGGTTATTGACCGGAGAGGTGTATCAGTCATGTCTACATAGTTCTCGAACCCGTAGGGTCCGCACGCTTAACGTTCGTTGACGATATAGTGTTATATGAGTTATATGATTTGGTGACCGAATGTTGTTCGGAGTCCTGGATGAGATCACGGACATGACGAGGAGTCTCGAAATAGCTGACAGGTAAATATTGATATATAGGACGATGGTATTCTGACACCGAAAGAGTTTCGGAGTGCACCGGGTAGTCATCGGGTCACCGGAAGAGGTTCCGGACACCCCCGATAAGTGTATGGGCCTAATGAGCCAAAGGGAGGACAGACCAGCCCCTGGTGGGCCCCTTCTTTGGACAGCAGGCCCTAAGGGAAGGAAAGGAGGGATGGCTAGCCCCTCCTGCCTTTCCCTCTCATGGGAGAAAGGAAAGGGGGGGCGCCACCCTCCCCTGGCTTTCCCCCGCAACTATATAAGGCAGGGGGGCGCGGCTTGGGAGGGACTCCAAGTAGGATTCCTTCTACTTGGGTGCCTCATTTGGCTGCTTCTCCCTCCCTCCCACCAATATATATGTGGGAGGGGGGCGCCTAGCAAGGACACAACACTATCTTAGCCGTGTGCGGCGCCCCCATCCACCGTTTACTCCCTCGGTCATATTTTCGTAGTGCTTAGGCGAAGCACTGCGGAGATCACTTCACCATCACCGTCACCACGCCGTTGTGCTGCCGGAACTCATCCACTACCTCATCGGCTTTCTGGATCAAGAAGGTGGAGGACGTCACTGAGCTGAACATGTGCAGAACGCGGAGGTGCCGTACATTCGGTACTTGATTGGTTGGAGCGCGAAGAAGTTTGACAACATCAACCGCGTTAACAAACGCTTCCACTTATGGTCTATGAGGGTATGTAGACACAGTCTCCCCTCTCTTTTCTTTGCATCTCCATGGATATATCATTGCATGTCCGTAGAATTTTTTTTGTTTTCCATGCAATGTTTCCCAACAGTTAGGGCTGAGGGTAATTAACTACGTATGGAGACATAGGAGACATTGAACGTGCATGTGCGAGAGTTATACATGTATACGTGGGATGTGTGTGTGTGTGTGTGCGCGCAGGCATGATCGAGATAAAAGAAAGAAGACATAAGTCATAAGATCAACGACCTGGGAGAGACGGATCGGTATGACAATATGCATGATGTGAGAGTGGAGGGAAGAAGGCCCGATAATTGAGCATGTGTTTTTGTCTTTAAGAGATAGTGGCGTGGGCTGGAGCATGCATCTATGGCGAGCAGAGAGAGAGACACACAACGATTGTGCAAAAGAGATCAACCTATAGATGCATGTATAGAGAGACAGATATAGTGTGCATGATAGGAAGCAAGAGTGTGTGCGAGAAAGAAAGGTTGACGGAGAAACTGCAGATAGATAGAGAGATAGAGATGCTAGCTAGAGGGACATCGGCTAGTTTGTGTGTTAGAGATGACCGCCGAGTGGTTCAGAGGGGTGAAGTTATGTGTGTGTGATAGAAAGATAAAAAGAGGGCGCATGACTGCATGTAGAGAGAAACATATATAGTGTGCGTGATAGGAAGCAAGAGTGAGGGCGAGAAAGAACGTTGATGGAGAAACATATAAATAGAAAGATAAACATGCTAGCTAGAGGGAGATCGGCTAGCTAGTGTGTGTGTTAGAGATAAGAGTCGAGTGGATCAGAAGGCTAAGTTATGTGTGTGGGTGTGAGAGAGATAGAGAGAGGGTGCATGTGAGTCACATACAAACAAATATAAGAGAGAAATGAGATCCCGATAGACGGAGTTTTGTGTTTGCGAGAGAGAAAGATATTTCACAAGGAGAGTGATAGCTAGAGAGACATATCAAGGAATGCGAGATATCTCTAGGGAGAGAGAGTGTGTGTGAGTGACATACAAGTGAATGGTGGAGAGATATGAGACCCTGGGAGACAGAGTTTGTATTTGTGTGTGAGAAAGAGATATTTAAGAGGGAGAGTCGCAGCTTCTCATACCTAAGGAGTGCAAGACATCTCTGTGTGAGAGGGGGTGTGCGAGTGGCACACAGGGGAATAGTAGAGAGAAATGAGACCCCGGGAGACGAAGTTTGTGTTTGTGTGAGAGAAAGAGATTTCATAGGGAGAATCATAGTTAGAGACACATAGCAGGGAGCGAGATATACTTAGAGAGAGATAGAGTGAATGTCGAGGGAGAGAGTACCGTCAATGTGTTACGAAGATAAAAGATCATTGTCGACATACAAGTAGCACGAGAGATACCTGAGAGACGAAGAAGGCGTATAGGTCTAGAGAGATATACAAGCATGAGTCATAGCTATATGAGACAAATATCTGGATTAAAGGGGATTCAAATATTTAAACTAGAGATCATGACATCGATAATATCATAACAAAAATTGGTCTATCAAACATGCATATTCATTTGAATTTGGGGACACGTGTAATGTTATATAGTTTATCAATATTAGTGATCCATAGATTCTTTAATTAGAGACAATGCATGGTTTGTATGCAATTAATGTCTAAACGAGATTACACTATATGTTGCGTGTGTCAAACACATTATACGTGTTTGAGAAGTAAAAAACCCGCAAGAAAAACACATTAATTGCAGACAGTTAGCGTGGAATGCATACATTGGATTTCAACATAAAGTGGTTTGAAATATTTGAAAATCCAAATTAAGATGGATCCAGCCTTATGAATCTGAGATCATGCCATTTGTAAACCATATTTAATGTATAAATGGTGTTGTGCTTTTGAAAGTATATATAAAAAATGATGTGTAAAGAATTGTATTCGAATACAAAATGGATCCTGCCCAAAAAAAATACAAACTGGATTCAAATTGAGTTGGCATGGTAAACGTGTAATCTTTCTCTGCAAAAATTAGAATGAAGCAAGGAAACTCACAGTAACCGCCCGAAACCAAAATCTGTGAGATGGAAATTACTGCCTATCCATGACACGCAAAGCCTATCGGCTCGATTTCTATAGGTTTCGATAGGGGTAGGCTTGTAATTTCACTCAAACATGACATAACCGCCTCCACCTCTCACCTCCCTGGATTCATACATGTTGGGCGGCAAAACACAGTTTCTCCTCGGCCAAAATCGCCTCTCACCTCCCTCCTTGATTCATACATGGTGGGCGCCAAAACAAACTCTCCTCGGCCGAGATCTCCGTCGGCAAATATTCGGTGTATGCGAGAGTACCGTCCTATCCCCAACCAACTAATATTGCTGTGATGAAGGAAATTTTAAACGGGTGCTAAGTTTGTAAATTTCCTCGCATTTGAGACAAGCGCGCCCTGAAGACATGGTTCCCCCCTTCCTCTCTCCCTCTATTTCCCCATTCGTACTGCGTGGGCACCAAAACACCCTCTCCACCGCAGTCTCCTCTGTCCGCCACCCCATCCACCGCCGTCCTCCTCCACCATGCCGGAGCTGATACCCTAACGTCGTCGTCCATTACAAGAGATCGACCGCTCTCATCCACGGCTTCGGACCAGGATCCTTGCATTGCATCCTCTCGCTTCATCCACGCCGTCATCCACCTTGCCGAGGCCGCTCGTACGACCATCTCATCCACCGCGCCGGGATATTTCCCTCGCCGGCACTGTCTGCCCTCCTAGATCTGCTTCCACGCCGTCGACAGCCATCGCTACCGCAGCACCCTCAATGCCTCAGCAGATGCTTACACGGCGCCACACCAGAGGCAGTACTCTTTTGTATCTGCCCAAGTTGTTTATCTCAGCGAGAAAATAGATCGCCACTACTTTACTATGATTTCTCATCCATCACTTAGAATCTTACTTGTTAGTTGAAACCAAACATTGGTTGCGAAGTTGCCTTTGTCCGGTTTGCACCTTCAGATCCGCCATGGCATGCGCACCACTATACTCGCAATGCTTATGGTTTTCCCCTTTTATATTCCACATTAGCTTAAATGACAGTCGACTGAATTTCAAATTGGGGTCCGTCAATTTTTGGGAGTTTGCCAGAGGGAAGGAAGGGGCTCGCCGGAGGGCTGCCCCATTATTTATCTTAGGGTTTCGGGTGGGGACCGTGGTTGTTGGGGGCTGTCGTCGGGCTATGGTGGGGCCTCGCCGGAGGCAAAACTCGACGCGGGTGGGGGATGGGGTTAGCTAGAGGGATGGCTGGCGCCAGCCGAAGACCGGAAGTGGTGGACGGTTCAGGGGAGGGCGGGGTCCGGTGGTTCGGTCGGAGGCCCGTGCGATGGTCTTTAGGGGAAGAATAAGAGGCGGGGAAGAAGAAGGGTTAGGAGACATAGGATCTTCATCCAACCGCCTAAAATGGTCGACTGACCCAAATGAGAAAAGTCAGGCGACTTGCATGTAGACATTCCCATATATTCAGTACCATTATCATAGGTGCTTCAAGACGTACGTGCAAGCAGTGCTCCTCAACCCATCAAGCTAAACAACATGCCACTCATAATTCGAAACTTTGTTGCTTAAATACGAATCCGATATGATGCTGACATGTACTAAAATAGAGAATGTTTAATTGGTCAGCTAATGTTCCTACTTTACTTTCAAAAAGCACATGCGCCACATATCGTGGGATAGCAGGGAGTTGTGTTCTTAATGCGCTCTGGTTCATCATGTGTGGCCAACAAACATTTTATTATCCAAAATCTGCTTGCTCTTCTTTAATATGCTCCTCTTCTGTTCTTCTTTTGTAAGTACTCTCTCCGTACCTAAATATAAGTCTTTGTAGAGATTCCTCCATGGACTACATACGGAGCAAAATGAGTGAATCTACACTCTAAAATGTATCTATATACATCCGTATGTGATCCATAGTGGAATCTCTACAAAGACTTGTATTTAGGAACAGAGGGAGTATAATAGTTGTACAGTATGTTCTTTGTAGTGAAGAGGAGCAGCGACATTTGCAGTGTACAGGTCTATTCGGTCGCTTGTCATGGATGCTTTCAACTTTTCGTGTTGGTCTTCATGTTGATTGTCATGGACGCTTTCAACTCTTCGTATTCGGTCATATGTGTCGCCCTTGAGAGTTAGACTGATAGTAACAGTACTGCGCCTTCAGTTGTAGAGAGCTGGTATCAGAAGCCTTTCTAGCCGTACCGGCAATACTAGCACATATATTCCAGCAAGTTTCACTTTCCTGATTTTACTCCTAATGCTTAGGGTTTTCCCATTATATCTACACTATGATCTGTGTAGGTGCTTTGTGTCCTACTAGCAGCTGTCCACCCTTTAAAGCTAAATAACACACCAATCATATGTCCTAAGGTTCATCAAATACGAATGTGATATGATACTGACATGAGCTAACAAACACACACTTAATTGGTTAGCTAATGCTCCCACTTGAGTTTCCAAATGCATGTGGCCACATATAAAGAGACATCATGGAATGGCATTTCTTTGGGCGCTCTGATTCATCATGGGTGGGCAACCAACATTGTATAGAAAGAAGGGGAATCTCAATAATATGCTTCCCCTTCTATTCTTTAACATGTTCCTCTTCTGTTCTTCTTTAGTAAGTACAGTATGTTCCCTGTCAGGAAGGGGAGCAGGGACATCTGCAGTGGACAGCTCTATTGGGCCGGTTCTGCTTCATGATTTCGCACTGCGAGTTGGTCTGCCATAATATCTCGAAAATGGTGGGAGCCGCGCGGTCTTTGATAGACTAGACTGATAGTAACAGCTGTGCGCCTTTAGATGAATAGAGCAGGCCTATAGGTGATCGATAGGCTGCATATCAATAGCGGCAAAACCCTGTATTTTCCAGCCAGTTCCACTTTCCTGATTTATTTATGGTGGTTATGGTGTACCCCTATTATCTACACTACGATCTGCCTAGTGGTGTGCGCTCTTGTTATCATGGTTTGGCAATAAACTTTCTATACGGTATATTATGAACCTATCATCTGCCAACTATCCTTACATCTGGAGCTCCCAACAGGGAGCCTATTTTTTTGTGTAGTTTTGCGAGATTATATTAATCTACTCACCATATTACAGCACACATGGGCTCTCTCATCAGAATCCAGTGAAAGCACACAAGGGTTTATAGGGAGCCCCTATTATATTACAATATCCTCTGCATTACAAAGATAATCTCACTACTATTTATGTTTTCATGATTTTCAGATACTGTACGTAATCACAATGAATATAAGAATGCGCACATCAGAAGTATATTGCGGAATAGTTCAATGGGTAACAAACTTGGCATCAAGAGATTGAGGTTCATTGTGGATGCAATGAAACCCACATGCTCCCGACCTATAGATTCGTATTCAGAATATGATCCTAATGACTATTCTGAGCTCAAGGAGTCAAAGCTAGATGGCCTATCTATTCACCCAATAAGGTGCCTGTTCTAATTTGGCAAGGTTTTATTTCTTGCACATATCTTGCATAAGGTGTCTTGCATTTCTTTTGCTTTGTTGCACCGCCATCTGCTTACTTTACTCATGATATATGTGAAGATGCCATGCCTATCCATTATCAATACCTATTCGATTTGTCGTCATACCATGTTTTTCCATTCAAATGTTGTTCTTGTGTTTCAGACATCCAAAAGGAAGATGGTGATTGCAGAACCTGAAGGAGTACAAGCAAAGTCCTTGAAAAAGGTGGTGCTACCGGAGAAATCAGATAGCACACCACGTATATTGGCGACAGAACTAGTGCCGCAAAACCTAGGATATCGCAAGTATACTGGTCGCTGCTTTGCTCTTGTGAGTACCTATTGTCCTACCGCTGTACTTACATTCATAACTGGTGGATTATGTGACATCATTATGCATTATAGCTTGCTTATCCACTATTCACTCCAAATTATCAGATCTATATTAATGCTTACATTAATGTAGAATAAACCCAATGCTTATGAAGAAATTTAGTTCTACATTGTTCTTGTAAGTATCTGCTGTCCTTCATCACTGCTAGTTCTTCATGTACACTTTGCAGCTTATTTTCCCTTGCCCTCCATTTTCTACACATCAAATCTACATTTACTCTTGCGAAAATATTGAATAAAACAAATGTTACTTAAGAAGTTTAGCTCTGCATTGCTCTTGTCAGTACTTTTTGCCTGTATGCTGTATTTACATTTGTACTCTGCATCTTAGGTTAAATAATCGCCATTTGTTCCTATATTTTCACATCTATATTTACTCTTAACAAAATGTAGAATAAAGGCAATGCTCTTGAAGAAGTGTGTGCGGTAAACTTCTTGAATTGCCCCCCCCCCCCCATCAATATGGACAAGGGCTTTATAGAGCCGGTCTTCACTCCTAATGTAAGTTTGTCCTCCTCGAGCCTTCAAACTTTGTTGTGTATATTTGGATAGCTATGAGTGCAAATGCTGTTTATTTTTGTCATCTGCATCAAATTGCTTATGCAAAGTTTATAATGAAGAAGTACATAAACATAAGTTTATCCTTCTCAATTTTAGTCTTTAGTTGTACAACCTAGTTCCTTATTCATACCATCTAAATTAAACTAAACATAGCAAGTTATCTTCTTTAGCACTGTATGTATGCTTGTGTTCTTGATCTGTAATCCAGTGGTGTGGTGAAACTACCAACTCCAGCACAATGTCATATCCTGCTATGTCTCAACTATGAACAATGCCATATTATATTAATGTTATTTAAATCATGTCTCTTTATTTACCAATCTGAAATGGTATAAATTGACAGTACACTCACCATTAATGCTTATATGTTGTTTAGCACTACATGTATGCTTCTGTTCTTGATCTGTAATCAAGTGGTATGGTGAAGCTGGCCGCTCCTGCACAATGCCATTTCCTGCCGTCTTAACTATGAACAATGCCTATTATGTTAATGCTATTTTAAACCGTGTCGCTTTATTTCTGACAAAGAAATGAGATGAATTGATAGTGCTGATGCTTATACGTGCAAAACCTGTTATCTACCTACTTGTTTCTCTTTCAGGGTGACAACACTAATGCTAGGAAGAACTGCCACAATGATAGTGAGACGAACCCATTGTTTGTCCGTGTAACATATATTCCAGAGAAGAAGGCAACACATCTTGAGGGTAGGGATACAACCACAAAGTCATGCCTTGATGTAGTGTCGAACTTACTCAGTGACACAAGCTCGATGAAGTCGCCGCCTGAATCTGTTCGACTTCTTCAGTCTGAAATTCTAGCAGAAAGACATGCTTCTGCTCAAATCCGACTGGAACTCCAATCTCTATGCAAGATTAACCATAAGTACAGGACGTCTATTGATGCTATGCATCTTAAGTTAGTGGATATACGCGTCAACCAAGCACAGTCTCATAAGGTTGCTAAGCTGCTTGTGCTGCAGCTCCTGGGCCGGGCTAACCTTTCTTGAACTATGTTGAAGTGTTGTTGGTTTTGTCTATTATTTTGTCGGCTTGTTTACTTCCACTGGTGGCGACCTACCCAGTTTATGGAATCTGCTGTCTGGTTGCCCTTTATTATGACTGGCTGCAAACTTTGTTGCCTAGGGGATGTATATGCTGTAATTTGTTTGTTTTATGGACTAGGTTTATTCTTTGTCACGATCCTGTAATTTATTTGCTGCTTATACTGTCGTCGCTCTGAGAAAAGGTCGTAATCTTCGCTCGGAGCACAATGAGCCAATATGTTAGGTTTATAAAAAAATAATTTCGGTACTAAAACTGGTCGGTCGCCAATCGCTAGTACGGGCCGAACCGTGGGCCTACAATCAACTTGGGCCATTAGTTAGGTCTAGTCTTAATCTGGCCCACTATTAGTTTTGGGCGTTTAAAAGGCCTAGTAAACCGTTTGCTTAATTGGGCGGGAAAATTAAATTGGCTTTTAACAGGTCGAGAACTAGATTGAGCCTTAATTGTGGCGAAAAATTCACGGGCCGACAGCATGCTGTAATATACATCGGCCCATTATTGGCCCATTTGTGTGATGGGCCATTAACAGGCTGAAATGTTTTTGGGCCTTGGCTGACCCAATTACATGACGGGCGGGAAGCAGGCCAGATGTATAACGGGCCAAAATTAGGCCCAACACTGTCAAGGGCCTTTAACGGGCCGATAGGCAGTTTGGGCTAGAATGTATCCACGAAGACTACGGGCCGTTAAGAGGCCGAAAGTAACTACGGACCAGAATTAGGCCCAGGTGCAACTCGGACCTTTAAATGGCCGAAAGTGAAACTGGGCCGAAAGAGGCCCATATGTAGATAGGCCCGCCGACAGGCCGAAACTAATATCGGGCCGAACTGTTAAACGGGCCATTAAGGGGGTGAAGAGCAAATCAGGCGCCCAATGGGCCTGATGGCACATTAGCTGTTAAAGGGCCATATATGTTATGGGCCGTAATTTGGCCCAAGAAATGAAAGTCAGTTAATGGGCCGGATCCAGTATGGACCGTAATTTTGCCCAAACTATTGCAGGCTGTTAACGGGCCGGATCTAATATGGGCCGTAAATGGGCCCAGAATATTGCAGTCCTTTAACTACCCCGTATCTGATGTGGGCCATAATTTGGTCCAGAAAATGTTAGGCTGTTAATGGGCCGGCCCATTAGATCTGACGAAATCTTGTGGGCCTGTTCCTGGGCCAGCTTTTAAACCAATATGGGCCTCTATTGGGCCGTCCCATGTGTCAACGTTTCATTGGCGATTCTTGTCCAATGGACGGTTGACATATGTCCCAACGCTGAGCTGACACGTTGATCGTCAGCGAATGAGAATTTTACACGTGGAAAATCACCATTGGTCCGGGCTGTTAACGGGTTATCGGATCCAAACCGGAACCCGATAGCTTAACGACGACCCGTTACGGTGGATGCCACGTGTCGGTTACCCTTGACGAAAGCACTTCCATGACGCGGCATTTATCGTCATGGAAGTGGACACTTCCATGATGATAATTTTGGTAATGTCATGGAACACTTCTACGACATCACAGGTATGACTATCTTGATTCTGTCATAAAATCGTCATCAATGTACATGTATGACAGAAAATGTGACCTACTGTGACAAACACGTATCATCACGGAAGTGTATTTTTTTTGTAGTGAAGTACCCCGGAGGCACCGGTCATACCCCAATTGACCCCTGAGGTGCCTGGAAGTGGGGTGGCGGTTCAGCCCCGCCGGCCAGAGTCGTTGCGGCGAGTTGAGCCAACTCAAAATCCACCCCTTGTCCAGACACCACCGCAACGTTTTGTAACGCCGGTGGGTCCCTTTTCCAACCCGGTGGATAATATGCTGGCGGCACATACCCAGCTTGCAGTGCTTATCATTACAGGAGAATCGCCAGCTGAGGTGGAGGCCCAAAATGCCATTGAATTCTTGCAAACAGCGATCGCTCAACATGCCACCTTTCTTATAGCTGCCAGCGTGTGCATTCTACCCCATTGCCGAGTCGCATTTGCAACCGTCGTGTTGAGTCGCCAGCGGTTTCCAGTAGCGAGCAGTGCCATAACCCGCCCAAGCTATAAGACTAGACGTTCAGATGCTCAAGCACGTTCAGATGCTCAAGCCCTTGTGGATGAGGCACGAGCCCGCCGTGAGACAGATGCAGTAAACCAGGGGGCTCAACAGCCGCCCCCGATCATGCCTTCAACCTCTGTAGGGGCCAGGTCAAGTGCCAGAACCATTGGGGTACCGTGCTTAGTGCCGGCTTTACGTAACGAGCGCGTCCCTAAAGACTTGAAGGGCCCTCGCAAAGTACCCCACTACACGGCGGATCTTGAGCCGGTAGCCTGGATTGAGAGCTATGAGCTAGCCATGGATACGCTGGATGTCAATGATGCGGTGTCTGTCAAATATTTTACTATGATTTTGGAGGTGCTGGCTCGTACATGGTTGAAGAACCTGCCCCCAACTCTATCAACACCTGGGTGGAGTTGAAGGAGCGCTTTATCAAGAATTTCCAAGGAACCTGCAAGCGTCCGATGACGATCATTGATTTGTAGCACTGTGTGCAGCATGACGATGTTTTGGCCCATCATTGGGCTCGCCGGGTTGTAGAGATCATATACTCGTCAGATAGCATAGGGGCGGCTCAAGCTATCTTGATCCTGGAGAAGAACTGTCATTTGCAGCCTCTTGTGCAGAAGCTTGGGTGGCTCAAGTGCAAGGTCCATGAGAGGGGTGATTTGATGGATGTCCTTACCAGATACACTGACTCTGATGGTACCAAGGATCCTACTTCTGATGATGACAAATTAGCAAGGGCAAGAAAAACGGTGGTGGTAAGAACCAGCAGCAGGATGCTTCAGTGCATAATGGCAATCATAATAATCAGGGTAATGGTGGCAAGCACAAACACCCAAATGGCGGGTCAGATTTTATGGTGAACACCAACGCAGGTTGTAAGAACCAGCGTCACAGCGGCAAGACGCCCTATAATGGAGGAAAATCCTAGAGTTTTGAGGAGGCTCTCAATGCACCATGCCCAAAGCACAGTTATCCCACCAAACCATCTACTCATGCTTGGAAGGATTGTTATATCATGCAAGAGTACAGGAGCCAGTCGTTTCAACAGCACCATGGCAATGGCAATGGGCCGCCAGGCGGGTCAGGCTTAGGAGGATTCCATGGAGCCAGCTTTAGTGGTGGCGTCTAAAGTTCTGGCTATTAGGGGAAGTAACCATGGTGGCCATAATCAGCAGGCTGGTCCAGGTAATCAACATCAGAATAACCAGTCTGGATATCAGAGTAATCCCAAGCAGCTCAACAGCGGCCAGTACCATGTTTTCACTACGAGTACTTTCAAGCGTGACCGGAAAGTTCATAAGAGGACGGTCAACATGGTTGAGCCGGCGGTGCCACAGTATCTGAATTGGTCTGAACACACAATAACTTGGAGTCGGGCGGATCACCTGCCCCATGTAGGTAATCCGGGTTATCTAGCCTGGTAGTGGCCCCTCAAGTTTGTGGATACAATTTCACCAAGGTGCTTATGGATGGCGGCAGTAGTATCAATATATTGTGCTATGACACATTCTGGAGAATGAATTTGACAGAGAAGGACCTCAAGCCATCTTCTATGGTATTTCACGAAGTTGTTCCTGGTAAATCAGCTTACCCTGTTGGGGAGATTTCTCTGGAGGTGGCGTTTGGTGATGATTATAACTACAGAGTAGAGACGTTGTGGTTTGAGGTGGTCAAGATCAAGAGTCCGTATCACGCGTTGTTTGGACGACCGGCTTTTGCGAAAATCACGGCATGCCCATGTTACATATACTTGTAGCTTAAGATGTCAGGGCCACGAGCAACAATAAGGACTCATGGGGACCGTAAGGTAGCCTTGGAGTGTGAAGAAGGGATGCTGCTTATGCAGAGACTGCTTGTGCCGCTGAGGAGCTTAAGTTTTATAAGGATAATGTTGACCCGGCTGACATGACCCCTTTGAAGAAGCCCACCGCCGAGAAAGACCCTCTGCTCAAGTTTAAGTCGGCAAAGGACACGAAGCTGGTTGACTTTGTCCCCGGTGATTCTTCTCAGCAGTTCACCATTGGGACTAAGATGGCTCCTAAATATGAAAGCACGCTCATTGAGTTCATCCATGAGAATTGGGACATCTTTGCATGGAAACCCTCTGACATGCCTGGTGTACTGAGAGAATTCGCTGAGCACCACCTTAATGTGGATCCTAAGATGAAACCTGTCCGATAGTTCCTCCGTCGTTTAATGAGGAAAGACATAAGACCATTGGAGAAGAAGTGGCCCGGCTACTAGCTACCGGGTTCATCATTGAAGTATTCACCCAGAGTGGTTGGCAAATCCATTGCTTGTGCTCAAGAAGAATGGGACTTGGCGTATGTGTGTTGACTACATAGATCTTAACAAGGCTTGTCCAGCTGATCCATTTGCTCTCCCCCGTATCGACCATATTGTTGATGCAACGGCGGGTTGTGAGAGCTTATGTTTCCTGGATGCTTATTCTGGTTATCATTAGATCAAGATGGCGGTTGAGGATCACGGGAAAACAACATTCATCATGCCCTTTGGAGTTTTCTGCTATGTTTCAATGCGTTTTGGGCTCAGGAGAGCCCAGGCGACTTATCAGCGCTGTGTCTAGAATTGCTTCCACGGGAAGATTGGATGCAATGTCCAAGCTTATGTCGATGATATTGTGGTTAAGTCAAGAAAGAAGGACACATTGCTTGCTGATTTGAAGGAGACCTTTGACAACCTCTTGGTGTACAAGATGATGCTTAACCCGACCAAGTGTGTTTTTGGTGTACCAGCAGGAAAATTACTAGGTTTTCTGGTTTCAGAAAGGACCATCGAAGCTAACCCGGAGAAAATTGGGGCTATCACTTCCCTGTCTAAGCCGGCATGTATAAATGATGTTCAGCACCTGGCGGGTCGTATTGCAGCCTTGAGCTGGCTCATAAGCTACCTGAGTGAGAAGGCAATTCCTCTATACCAGATGATGAAAAAAGACTGATAATTTCGTGTAGAGTGATGCTGCTAACTAGCCTTTTGAAGTGCTAAAGAGGCAGCTTGCTGAGTTGCCTATCCTGGCAGCTCCAATAGACAAAGAGCCTATGCTCCTGTACGTGGCAGCTAATAATAAAGCCGTAAGCGTAGCAGTTGTCGTGGAGCGCAAGGAGGTAGGGAAAGAGTATCCAGTCCAGTGGCCAGTTTATTATGTCAGTGAAGTCTTGACAGAGTCCAAGCAAGGATATCCACATTGGCAGAAGCTGGTGTTTGGGGTTTTCATGGCTAGTCGCAAGTTGAAATATTATTTTCTTGGGCATCCCATCACTGTGGTCACTTCAGCTCCTTTGGGAGATATCATACAAAGCAGAGATGCCATAGGCCGGGTTGCTAAGTGGGCAATTGAGTTTGGGCCACATCATCTGAAATATGTGCCCAGACTGCTATTAAGTCTCAAGCCTTGGTGGATTTTATCAATGAGTGGACTGAATTACAAACACCTAAGGATAAGCCAGACAATAGATAGTGGACGATACACTTTGATGGGTCCAGACAATTGGAAGACTCGGGGGGTGGAGTTATCTTGTCTTCCCCGTGAGGTGATAAATTTTGTTATCTCTTGAGGCTTATGTTTCCCTGTACTAACAACGAAGCTGAGTATGAAGCTTTGCTCCATGGGTTGTGTATGGCCAAGGAGATGAACTTGAGCTGGGTTAGATGCCTTGGCGACTCAGACCTTGTTGCCCAACAAGTTTCTAGGACTTGGGATTCTAAAGACCCGCTCATGGTGGCTTATCGTCAAGCAGTGACTAATATTACTGGTCACTTCAAAGGTTATCAAGTGGATCACATAGACCGGCAGCTTTATGAGGCGGGTGATGCTTTGTCTCAGCTAGGTGATCCCAATAAGTTGGCCGTTTGCAGTCTGGGGGCTTGATATGGTTGGACTATTTAAGCGGTCTAAGGACAAAAAGACACACCTGTTGGTGGTAGTTGATAAGTTCACCAAGTGGGTTGAAGCAGAGCTAGTCAGTAATTGTGATGGGGCGACTACAGTGTAGTTTGTGAACAAGCTCATCTTCCATTATGGTTATCCTCATAGTATTATCACCGACAATGGGAAAAATCTGTCTAAAGGTGCTATGAAGAAGTTCTGTCAGCAAGAGCATATCCGGCTTGATGTTTCTTCTGTGGCCCATCCACAGTCCAATGGTCAGGTCGAGTGAGCTAACCAAGAGACATTGCGAGGGATTAAGCCTCAACTCATGGTTCCTCTTGAGTGCACTTCGGGATGTTGGGTAGAAGAGTTTCCCTCAGTTCTTTGGAGCATAAGGACTATCCCCAACAGATCAACATGCTACACGCTGTTCTTCATGGTTTATGGTGTAGAAGCAGTTCTGCCAAGCGACATCCGTCACGACTCGCCCAGGGTGGCGGCTTATGCTGAAGCAGACAATGAAAAGGCTCATCAAAATGCTCTAGATGCCTTGGAAGAAGAACATGATCTTGCGGCGGCTTGATCTGCGATTTACCAGCAAGACCTACGTCCCTATCACAGCCATAGGGTTCGCAGCCGTACTTTCCAGGAGGGCGACTTAGTGCTCCGTTTGATTCAAGATTAGACAGGCATGCATAAGCTTTCACCTCCTTGGGAAGGGCACTTTGTGGTTATCAAAAACCTCAACAATGGGTCATATTATCTCGTCGATATACGTGAACACAATAAGTCACGTACCTCTGAGGAGGACACCAACAGGCCTTGGAATATTGCTCATTTTCGGCCTTACTATACTTGAGCCACTGGCTCCAGTTATTGTACATATCTATATCATGTATATACCTCTTTATGATCAAATATAATAAAGCCAGCATCCTCGAAACTCAAGGCCTTTGTCGTTTTGTCTCATATATTGTTCATGAGTCTTTATTTATTGATCATAGGTCACTTGGGGGCTTCCAACTCACCGAGTTTAGCTTTCTCACCCTCTTGACCCAGTAAAAACTCCACATATTATTGGTTAAACCTTCCTGTATGCTTGATGCGACTCCAAAAAGGTGACCCGCCGTACTGTTGACAAGCCAATCTTTATAACCATGAACTTGTCAAGGTTAAAGCAGCGACTTAAGTTCACGTGAGAGCCGGCATACAGAAAGCGAGGATAAACCAAGGCTATCATGCCAGATTCATTGAAGCAAGACTCGAGCCTCTAAAGCCGGTCTTTTTTTTAGTCTCGAAAGCCGAATTATTGGTCAAGTAATTTCATACTCCCTCTGTCCCAAAATAAGTGACTCAAATTTGTACTAGCTTTAGTACAAAGTTAGTACAAACTTGAGTCACTTATTTTGGGACGGAGGGATTATATTGCAATTATTTATTCTGTTTTTGTAGGATCTTTTCAAGCTCCTTGATCCAATAAATTGACTATAATTCGCCGGGTCAAACGAACTCTAGTTTATTTTTTGTCAAGATTGAGCTCTGGTCGACCGTGAGTCGCCACAGCCCCCCTTGAGGTGGTTGATGACCCACAAGTGTAGGGGGTCAATCGTAGTCCTTTCGATAAGTAAGAGTCTCGAACCCAACGCGGAGCGGAAGGAAATCACAAGCGGTTTTCAGCAAGGTAATGTCTGCAAGCACTGAAATTGTCGGTAACAGATAGTTTGATAGCATGATAGTTTGTAACGAGCAAGTCACGGTAACGGTAAATAAAGTGCGGCAAGGTAGCCCAATCCTTTTGTGGCAAAGGACATGCCAAAACGGTTTCTTATAAATAGCAAACGTTCTCGAGGGCACACGGGAATTCCATCTAGCCACTTTCATCTTGTTGGTTTAATTTGCGTTCGCTACTTTGATAATTTGATATGTGGGTGGACCAGTGCTTGGGTGTTGTTCTTACTTGAACAAACCTCCCACTTATGATTAACCCCCTCGCAAGCATCCGCAACTACGAGAAATGTATTAAGATAAAATCTAACCATAGCATTAAACATATGGATCCAAATCAGCCCCTTACACTAGTGCAGAATTGGGCTTTAGTCCCGGTTCGTAAGGACCTTTAGTGCCGGTTTTGCAACCGGCACTAAAGGGTGGGGACCAAAGCCCCCCCCCCCTCTTTAGTGCCGGTTCATCACGAACCGGGAGCAAAGGCCCACCACGTGGCACGAGCCCGCGCCGGGGGGCTGGGGGCCTTTAGTCCCGGTTGGTTACACCTACCGGGACTAAAAGGTTTAGGGGTCTATGGTATATTTTTCCTTTTAATTTTGCTTTTTCCATTTAATTATTTTTCATTTCAAACATATTTTACGCTACTACATATTGTACACGTTATGCATATATATAAATAGAATTTCTCGTAGAACCAATCATATATATATCATCGAATTTCTCGCACGACCATTCACATACATATATATATATATATACAATTTCTTCTACAATTTGCAGATCATTACATGGAGTCATTACAGCTTGTAATGGTATTCTCCTTTGGGATCTATGACCTGGTCGAGCAAAAATCATGCTATTTCCTCTTGAATTGCTCGTACGCGATCCGTTGGTAGGAGCTTATCCCGCATCTCCATCATCTTTAAAGAAGGAGATCAATATGAATGTATTAGTTGTGTGTATATATATTAGATAATGATGTAAAAATTGTGAATAGTGCTCTGGCAAATGTACGCAAGATTGTCTATCATCTTTGGTACTTTCGGACGTCATAATGCGAATGTTCTCGCAAACATAGTATGCACATAAATTATTCCCCGGCGCCTACCTCAAGGTCTTTACGAGAATAGAATTCAATCAGGTAATAATTAATCAAGCATGATAATGGTATTGAAACTAGAATTAAAGAGATGGTAGCTAGCTAGTACTACTTAATTAATTACCTTGGGTCGCACCCATTTCAGCTTTTGTTTCCATGGGCCTTCAACCTGTTTGATGAAACTTTTCCCAAGCCCTGCTCACCGGCAAAGAAAATGAATAAAGGAGTTATTAATTAGTTAATATAAGGAAATGAACTAAAGAGGCCGACATAGTGCGATAATGATTGAAATTACCTGTCGACCATCCCGCTCACGATTGCATAGTCATTATTGTCTTTAAGTAGTGAGTCCAGTACTTGAACTTTTCCCTCGTCAAATTCAATGATTAGCAGGATCCAGTGAAAACTACATGCGCACATGTTTGTATAATTGAGCGGGCATGTGCATAACACATCAACTACACTTATTAACATCTAGTAAGCAAAAACAGTATTTGTAGTACAAGACAGTATCACTCACCCGAAGTTGTAAGGAAGTAGTATTTCTAGTTGGGTATTTAGTCGCTTCAAGAACTCTAGCAAGCTTCTCTTTGTGTCTTTTCGCTCCCATTCACGTGACCATGTCTCTTGATTAATGGTATTTGGGTCAATGAACCCAATGCCATAGCGCCCAGCTCTTTTCATTTCATACATCTTCATTCTGCAAAATACCACAGAAAAGAATATAGTGAGGATAATTACAGGTAATGAACGAGCACTACAGCTAGCTAGAGACTTAAATTACAGAAAGAAATCACTTACAAACAATAGCAACTGACCATAGATTTGTCGAGTGCGTCCTGATTGAATAACTAAAACATTTCTTGAAAGTCAACCCACAAATCTTTTTGATGGAAGTAATGCTTTGCCTTGACTTTCACCATGAGGGACTCTCGATTGGTCTTTACTTCTCTTAGGTATGATTCATGCAATTCATACATTCTCGTTGATAGAAGCGGGATCTCCTCAGGCTTGACCAGAGGATGGCCATGGAAATATTTCCACTTTAGTTCCTCCTCTGTAAACCCGGGGAGTTCCTCGATGCCTAGGAGTTGTTCAACAGTGATACCAACCTCTCCAACCTGCCTTCTATGATCGTCGGTTATTACCAGCTGATCGGCGGTACTCACATGTGTTTGTACAATGAGCGGGGGGATCGATTGCACTACCTGTTCTCCTAGCTGGGGAACAGTTTTCCCGCTTTTTTGCCAACTACTTGGCTCGAGCACGAGCTTGACTCCTTCTTTTTTTTATGCATGATATGACTTCTTGATAGAGCGCTCATAGTATGAGTCCCTATGCTTGACAGCTGGTCGAGCATTATCAATAAAGTGTTGTATGACATGCTCAGGTACTTTCTCCTTAGGCGGCGGGGGCGGTTTCGGTCCAAAATGGGCCTTCACTTGGGCAGCCACTTCGGCGTTGTTTTCCTCCTCAGTCAGGTGGTAAGGAAACTTCGGAAGAGGATTCAGGCTTGGACCATATTTGTATTTCTTGCCTCCTTTTGTACCACTAGCCGCCGTAGCTGCGGCGCCTCTCTTCTGTTGTTGCTGAGGCGGCGAAGCCCACTGACGCGGTGCCTGAATTAGAGGAGGAGTCGGCTGACGCGGTGCAGGACTTGGAGGAGGAGGAGTCGACTGACGCGGTGCCGGACTTGGAGGAGGAGGTGTTGGCTGACGCGGTGGCGGACTTGGAGGAGCAGGAGTCTACAGACGCGGTGGCGGACTTGGAGGAGTGGGAGTCTGCTGACGCGGTGGTGGACTTGGAGGAGGAGCCGGCTGACGCGATGTCGGTGGCCTTGGAAAGACGATGCAATCCTTTCTCCATAGAATGATACGATGTATGGCCTCTCCCAGTGTGCGCTGCTCGTCACCTCCAGGAATGTCAAGCTCTAGCCCCGAATATCCTGTCATCACTTCATCAACCCCGACACAAGCATAGCCAGCTGGAATCAGATTGCAATGGAAGGTTGCTTCAGGGGGATTTTTTAAAGCATAGCCGTCCGCCACCTTCATGGATATGTTCTTCACTTTCATGTGTAGCTCACAAGTTGTCGTAGCTATGATATCATCCACAGGGTATCTATCCAGTAGTGCATCATCGCCCAGGGCGGAACCCATGTTACTTCTCGGCATGGATGGGACGGTGCTACCCAATGCTGGATCTGCTTGCTGCTGCAGCTGAGACACCCTTTCCTGGCTAAGTGAGTCGATCTGCTCCTGCTGCCGGATGAAAGCGCATTCCAACTCCGCGTGCTTTCATTCTACGATGCAAAGACAGTCTGCTTCCTGCTTCCTCTGCTCCTCCTCTAGCTTCCTCTTCTCCTCCTCCTGCTACCTCTTTCTCACACGACTTCTATAAGTGTCGTTCCAATCTGCAAACCCCTCAAACCACGGAACAATGCCTTTGCCTTGTGTTCTTCCTGGGTGTTCAGGATTCTTGAGGGCGCCCGTAAGCTCGTCGTTCTCTCTGTTGGGCGTGAACACCCCCGTTCGAGCCTCGTGAATTGCAACAAGTAAACTATCGGTGGCTCCTTTAAGACATGCCCACTCCAAAACCAGCCCTCTCTTTGGGTCCAACTTCCCCCCATGCACATAAACCATGTCCTGCACCTTGGGGGCCAGCTCAATGTAACTGGAGTGACCCCTGCATCAATCATCTATTGCTCAGCGATATGCCACTTAGGCTGGGCCACCTCGTAGCCACCTGGCCCCAGATTATGGTGCCACTGCTTTTTCGCAGTATTAATCTTGTGTCTTCTCGACCGTTCCTGAGCTACTTCCGATTCCTTGAAGTTCACGAAAGCGTCCCGGTAATCTCTTGCCTTCTCCAGTGTTCTCTTGAATTCTGGAGTCTGCTTTCCTGCTTTGACGTACATGGCCCATATATTTTTCTTGTGGTTGTTGAATGCTATCGCCATCTTCTTAAGAGCACTGTTCTTGAGTTTCTCCAGATTTGCATCTGTCAAATGATCTGGTAGGGTGAAATGTGACATGAGCGATTCCCAAAGCAGATCTTTTGCACTTTGGTCGACAAAAGTAACATTTGGATCTCCCTTTGCTGGCTATTTCCATTCTTGAACGGAGATCGGGATTTGGTCCCTGAAAATAACTCTGCATTGATGAATGAACTTGTTCGCATTCTTCTTAGGTTCAAGCAGTTCACCATTAGGTTAGATGGCATCGATGTTGTACTTTACGCCAGCCGTCAACTTTTTGGCCGGGCCTTGAACTGTCCTGCTGCTTGTAGAAGATTTGCTCGATCTGGAGGGCTAAAAGAAGAAAGATCGATTCGTTAATATATATACAAATCAATTAAAACATGTGATGATCACCAGATGCCTTATATAAATATACCTCGCCGGTCTTTGTTATTTGAAGAAGAACATTTCCTTCATCATCATTGTTCCGGACTTCATCTATTCATTCGTCTTCATCAAATATCATACCCTCAACGGTATTGCTCAGATGTTCTAAGCCGTCATCTTCTTCATTCTCATCTGGGCTCGGGGAGCGTATGATGTCGAACATAGTCTCCTCTCCTTCTCTGCCGGTATTGTCCATAGCTTTTATTTAATTAATCCGGAAGAAAGATAAAACAATTTAGTATTCAAATTAGAATGCATCCATGCACTCAATAAGGAAAAACTGAATCATAGTAGATAATATATATACATCTCGAATAATCCAGATAATATGCATCATCGAATATAATCTCGAATACATCGTCTTGAATATTATCGGATAATATAATCTCGAATACATCGTCTAGAATATAATATCGAATACATCTTGAATATGATCATATATATATAACATCACTAGCTAACATCACTCGCGGTGGACACCCAAAGAGAAGGAACGATCACGGGATCATAGCTCGGGTGAGATCCCTGAAGAACCTGCCAGGTATTGGAGAACCTGACGTCCAACGCAAGCATGTAGCGATGGACGTGCTCGTCCTCCTCCCAGACACGGTGACGTACCACCTCCGCGGGGGACGCCAGCCTCCGCACCGAATGTGGCCCACGGGCCCGGCACCAAAGAAGCGCCGGGTCGACGACGGGACCCGGGTTCCTCACCAAGCTGCGCGCCCCTGAAGGTAGCACCTCCCAGTGCCAGCCCGGCGGAGCCCAGTCCCGGACATGGCGCCTCTGAAGCAGGACGTCGTCGCGAACGAGTCGACGATGAGGATGCGGGCCGGGCATCGTTGACGTTGAGAACAAATTCTTATGAAAAAAATTCCAATATATGCAATGTCATTTTATTAGGAAATTTTGAGCAAAATGTCCTCTTTTCAATTATAATGTCCCATTCCTAGGTTATAACTACCCTAATAATATTCGTTTGTCAAAAAATTTCGAAACTTTTCCCACTTATAGTCCTGCTAACAAATATATATATGGTCAACTTTTTCCTATGCAACTTTTTTATATGCAAATTTTTTCTATACTATGATATACAACATTATATAAAATTAAAAATCAGAAAAAGAAACACTAATTAAGCATACTTCTATACATCAATTAAAAAACAGAAAAACAACATTATATAAACAATATTCTATACTAATTATATCCATCTAACATGCATTCATACATACATATATACTAGTGAATAAATAATCATCTAAAACATCTAAACTAATTAATTTCTATACATACATATATACTAATATACTAATTAATTCCTCAAATGTCAAAATTCCTCAACTTTTTCCTATACATACAAATATACTAATATACCAACATGTATAGTGAAAAAAATTCTATAGATACATATATAATAAATAATCATCTAAAACAACTAAAACATCTAAATAAAACATCAAACATTCATTCATACATGTATAAAAAAAACTAGTGAAAAAATCGCCGGAGGAGGCGGCCGCGCGAGCTCACAGCGGACGGACGGCGGCGTCGAGGTGCGGCAGGGGCGAGGACGGACGGACAGCGATGTCGAGGGGCAGGGGCGCAGACGAACGGCGACGGCGACGACGAGGTGCAGGGGCGCGGCGGCCACGACGTCGAGGTGCGGCAGAGGCGCGGACGGATGGCGGCGTCGAGGTGCGGTATGGGCGTGGACGGACGGACGGCGACGTCGAGGGGCAGGGGTGCGCGGACGGACGGCGATGGCGACCTCCGGCAGCCTGGCGGCGTGGTGGTACATTCGGCGTCGTCGAGAAGAATGGATGATTTGGGAAAAATTCGTAAGTGTTCTATATAGGAGGCACCTTTAGTCCCGGTTGGAGCCACCAACCGGGACTAAAGGTTGAAATTTGGCCAGGCAGAGCGGCGGGAAGCCAAGCCTTTAGTCGCGGTTGGTGGCTCCAACCGCGACTAAATACCCCCCCTTTAGTCGCGGTTGGAGCCACCAACCGGGACTAAAGGTGGTGTGCCAGGCGAGGGGCGCGGTGGATGTTTAGTCCCACCTCACTAGCTGAGAGGAGCTCGCACCGGTTTATAAGCCCCGCCGCGGCTACCGTGTCGAGCTCCTCTCTAACAGGCCTTGGTTGGCCTATTGAGCCTATGCCGCCCAGTGGGGCCTACTGGGCCGTAAGGGCCTGCATCCTGGCCCAACTAGAGGTTGGGTTTCTAGTCGTATGCAGGCCATGGCGGCCCAGTAGGCGGGCTTTTTTTTAATTTATTTATTTTTCTGTTTTTTTGTTTACTGCTTTATTTATTTTCTTTTGTTTCTGAGTTGTTTTTTGCTTTATTTGGAGTTTCTTTGTGAATCTTTTTTATTTAGGTCACAAAAATTATAAACTTTCTGTTAGTGCCATAGTTTTCAAATTTGGATAGTTTAAATTTGAATTATTTGAATTTTGTGTGAATCACTAGTTTGTGAATAACTTTACTTTAAAAATAGATTTTTCAGTGATTCTTTTTTCCGTTGTTTAATATTAGTGTGTTTTATCATTATATTTAAATTGGTAATTCTTAGATTATTTTAAAAAATGAAATGCCTTTGTAACAGATGAGTTTTCGTCCGAAACCCTGATACTTCGAAAGAGATTGTCCATTTTGTACATGAAGTGCATCCAGTTTTTGCCGTAACCCTCTCAGCTTTTTAGCACATGCTATGTGGGTGAAATGATGATACCATGCCAACTTTCAACCTCTTCAGAGTTCATTTTGTAGTGCTTTTCAAATTCAGGGTCATGTAGCTCAAAAAAATCAGCAAATGCATGAAAAATAACAAATGAAGTCAGAAAGGTTTGAAAATTGATGAAGTGGCTTTGAATGATGCATACTGAACGCACAAAAAGTCTGGAGTTCAAATAAGTTTAAAAAAATGAAATGCCTTTGTAATAGATGAGTTTTCGTCCGAAACCCTGATACTTCGAAAGAGATTGTCCATTTTGTACACGAAATGCATCCAGTTTTTGTCGTAACCCTCTCAGCTTTTTAGCACATGCTATGTGGGTAAAATGATAATACCATGCCAACTTTCAACCTTTTCAGAGTTCATTTTGTAGTGCTTTTCAAATTCAGGGTCATTTAGCTGGAAAAAAATCAGTAAATGCATGAAAAATAGCAAATGAAGTCAGAAAGAGTTGAAAATTGATGACGTGGCTTTGAATGATGCATACTGAATGCCCAAAAAGTCTAGAGTTGAAATAAGTTTAAAAAAATGAAATGCCTTTGTAACAGATGAGTTTTTATCTGAAACCTGATACTTCGAAAGAGATTATAAATTTTGTACACGAAGTGCATCAAGTTTTTGCCGTAACCCTCTCAGCTTTTTAGCACATGCTATGTGGGTGAAATGATGATACCATGCCAACTTTCAACCTTTTCAGAGTTCATTTTGTAGTGCTTTTCAAATTCAGGGTAATTTAGGACAAAAAAATCAGTAAATGCATGAAAAATAGCAAATGAAGTCAGAAAGGGTTGAAAATTGATGACGTGGCTTTGAGTGGTGCATACTGGATGCACAAAAAGTCTGGAGTTGAAATAAGTTTAAAAAATGAAATGCCTTTGTAACAGATGAGTTTTCGTCGAAAACCCTGATACTTCGAAAGAGATTGTCCATTTTGTACATGAAGTGCATCCAGTTTTTGCATAATATTTGTTTGTACATAATATTTCTTCGTGTTTCAAATGCGAAAACACATAAGTACCCTAACTACTACAAAGATTGCCTCCGGTTTGTTCGAAGTGGGACTTTCCAGATATATAAGTTCGGAAACTCACTAGAGAAGAAAGTGATGACAGTGAAGCCGGTCACATCCCAGAGTGGGATCTTTGTGTATAAAACTTTTTCTTCGCGTGTGTCCCTTTGCGCCGTAACCATGGACAATCTTCATCATTTAACTGGATGCTCGGGTCAATATTCACTATGAAGGGAGCAATTTCATGAAACTTTTCATAATCTTCTGACATGTCTGTCTTGTCATCCACTCCCACGATGTTTCTTTTCCCTGAAAGAACTATGTGGCGCTTTGACTCCTCGTATGATGTATTCGCTTCCTTATCTTTTCTTTTTCTCACCTTGGTAGACATGTCCTTCACATAGAAAATCTGCGCCACATCATTGGCTAGGACGAATGGTTCGTATACATACGCAAGATTGTTGAGATCCACTGTTGTCATTCCATAATGCGGGTCTTCCATTACCCCACTTCCTATCAGATTGACCCATTTGCACCGAAACAAAGGGACCTTCAAACCACGTCCATAGTCAAGTTCCCATATCTCCTCTATGTAACCATAATATGTGTGCTTTGGCCTATTGGTGTTTGCTGCATCAAAGCGGACACCACTATTTTGGTTGGCGCTCTTTTTATCTTGGGCGATCGTGTAAAATGTATTCCCATTTATCTCGTACCCTTTGAAAGTCAATATATTCGAAGATGGTAACTGGGAAAGCAAGTACAACTCATCTTCAATAGCGTCGTCATGCATGAGACGTGTCTGCAACCAACCAGCAAAAGTCCCTGTTTGTTCACGTGTAATCCAGTCGTCAGACTGCTCCGGGTGTTTGGACCGTAGAATATTCTTGTGTTCCTCGATATACGTAGCCACCAAGGAGGAATTTTGTAGAACTGTGTAGTGTGCTTGAGCCCAAGAATGCCCTTCCATACATATCATTGCTTTCGGTCCTAGCGTGCCTTTTCCACCGAGTCTACCCTGATGCCGCGATTCAGGAACACCAATCGGCTTAAGGTCAGGAATAAAATCAACACAAAACTCAATGACCTCCTCATTTTCATGGCCCTTGGAGATGCTTTCTTCTGGCCTAGCACGGTTATGAACATATTTCTTTAAGACTCACATGAACCTCTCAAAGGGGAACATATTGTGTGGAAATACAGGACCAAGAATGACAATCTCTTCGACTAGGTGAACTAGGACGTGCGTCATGATATTGAAGAAGGATGGTGGGAACACCAACTCGAAATTGACAAGACATTGCACCAAATCATTCTCTAACCTTGGTATGTTTTCTGGATCGATTACCTTCTGAGAGATTGCATTGAGGAATGCACATAGCTTCACAATGGCTAATCAAATGTTTTCCGGTAGAAGCCCCCTCAATGCAACCGGAAGCAGTTGCGTCATAATCACGTGGTAGTCATGAGACTTTAGGTTCTGAAACTTTTTCTCTGTCATATTTATTATTCCCTTTATATTCCATGAGAAGCCAGTGGGGACCTTCATACTGAGCAGGCATTCAAAGAAGATTTCCTTCTCTTCTTTGGTAAGAGCGTAGCTGGCATGACCCTGATGTATGCCGTCTTTTCCGTGCATACGTTGCTGGTCCTCCCATGCCACCGGTGTATCTTTTGTCTTCCCATACATGCCCAAGAAGCCTAGCAGGTTCACGCAAAGATTCTTCATCACGTGCATCACGTTGATTGCAGAGCGGACCCCTAGGTCTTTCCAATAGGGTAGGTCCCAAAATATAGATTTCTTCTTCCACATGGGTGCGCGTCCGTCAACGTCATTCGGAACAGATTGTCCGCCAGGACCCTTTCAAAAGATTACTTTTAAATCCTTGACCATATCAAGTACATCATCACTAGTACGGTGGCGAGGCTTCTTCCGATGATCTGCCTCACCTTTGAAATGCTTGCCTTTCTTTCTTATGGGATGCCTGCTCGGAAGAAATCGACGATGTCCCAGGTACACATTCTTCTTGCATTTATCCAAATATATACTGTCGGTATCATCTAAACAGTGCGTGCATGCGCGGTAACCTTTGTTTGTCTGTCCTGAAAGGTTACTGAGAGCAGGCCAGTCATTGGTAGTTACAAACAGCAACACATGTAGGTCAAATTCTTCCTGTTTGTGCTCATCCCACGCACGTACACCTTTTTCATTCCACAGCTGTCAGAGTTCTTCAACTCTTGGCCTTAGGTAGACATCAATGTCGTTGTCGGGTTGCTTAGGGCCTTGGATGAGCACTGGCATCATAATGAACTTCCGCTTCATGCATAACCAAGGACGAAGGTTATAGATACATTGAGTCACAGGCCAGGTGCTATGATTGCTGCTCTGCTCCACAAAAGGATTAATGCCATCTGCACTTAGACCAAACCATACGTTCCTTGCGTCATGTGCAAAGTCATCCCACTTTCTCTCGATTTTTCTCCACTGCGACCCGTCAGCGGGTACTCTCAACTTCCCGTCTTTCTTACGGTCTTCTTTGTGCCATCGCATCAACTTGGCATGCTCTTTTTTTGGAACAAACATTTCAACCGTCGTATTATAGGAGCATACCACATCACCTTGGCAGGAATCTTCTTCCTGGGGCGCTCGCCCTCAACATCACCAGGGTCAACGCGGCTGATCTTATAGCGCAATGCACCACATACCGGGGAAGCATTCAAATCCTCGTACTCACCGCAGTAGAGGATGCAGTCATTAGGGCATGCATGCATCTTCTGCACCTCTAATCCTAGAGGGCAGACAGCCGTCTTTGCTTCGTACGTACTGTCGGGCAATTCGTTGTCCTTTGGTAGCATCTTCTTTAACATTATCAACAACTTTTCAAATCCCTTGTCAGATACACCATTCTCTGCCTTCCATTGCAGCAATTCCAATGTGGTGCCTAGCTTTTTCTTGTCATCTTCGCAATTTGGGTACAACAATTTCTTGTGATCCTCTAACATGCGCTGCAACTTCAGCCTCTCCTTTTCACTTGCCCAGTTTCTCTTTGCATCGGCAATGGCCCGGCCAAGATCATCAGGGGGCTCATCTGATGCCTCTTCTTCAGCTTCTTCCCGCATTGCCGGCTCAGCTTCTTCCCCCATTGTTGTTTTACCATCGAATTCAGGGAACCCATGGCCAGGATCGCTGTCGTCATCCTCTTCTTCTTCATTCTCTTCCATTAGGACCCCTCTTTCTCCGTGCTTGGTCCAATAGTTATAGCCGGACATGAAACCGGACTCAAACAGGTGGACGTGAATGGTTCTTACGTTAGAGTAATTTCGATCATTCTTACAGTCCGCACATGGAGAACACATAAAACCATCCGCCCGCTTGTTTGCCTCAGCCGCAAGTAGAAAAGTATGCACGGCATTAATGAACTGGGGAGAGCATCGGTCATTGTACATCCATTGCCGGCTCATCTTCATTACACAACACCGAAAAGACTAAATTAATACAAGTTCATACACACTTATTCTCATAAAACAACATACAAACTCTCTAGCTAAAGCATTTAAATGCAACAACAAATGCGATCAAGATCGCAACTAAGGTAACAATTGATCCAACAGCATAATGATACCAAGCCTCACTATCAATGGAATATTTTCTAATCTTTCTAATCTTCAAGCGCATTGCATCCATCTTGATGTTGTGATCATGGACGACATAGGCAACATGCAACTCCAATTCCATCTTCTCCTCCTAAATTCTTTTCAATTTTTTCTTCAAGTAATTGTTTTCTTTTTCAACTAAATTTAACCTCTTGACAAGAGGGTTGGTTGGAATTTCCGGTTCACATACCTCCTAGATAAAAATATCTATGTCAACTTGATGGGCATAATTGTCATAAACACGAAATGCAACAAATAGTTATAAAAGAGAATATACCACATCAGAAACATAAACCGGACGAGGGTCGACAGGGACGGATATCAAAACCATGCCACTATGTATAACAAACAACGTACGGGTAAGAAAATTATACAAGTAACTATCTAAATCACACAAACATGATTTTATTTTTATAAAAAGGATAAGAATTACTGGAGGCTCACCAAGGTGGTGCCGGCGACGGGACGGTGCGGGCGATCGACGGTGGTTAGGATGGGGACGGGAAGGCACTAAGTAAACCACACCTACACATGCAAACTAAGAAGTAAATTTGAGATCAAATTGCATATAAATCAAATAAACTTCCAAACATAAATACTCCCAAACTAAAACCCACAAATTAATGTACTTATAGAGCATTGCAAAAGCTAATCTAGCAATGAGAGATGAAAGGACAAAGTTGCTAACCTTTGTGAACACTTGGATGGATGGGGTACCTTCAAATCTTGACAATTTTTTGCAAAAATGGAGGATGAGCTCGAGCAAGAGGGGAAGAACAGAGAGGAGAGGAAAGGGGAAGAACAGAGAGCTCGGGCTCGACGAACGGTTTATATAAGAGCATCTTTAGTCCCGGTTCATGACACAAACTGGGACTAAAGGTGAGCCTCTAGTACCTGTTCGTGACACGAACCGAGACTAAAGGGGCTCGTGGGGCCCCAGCCTGCCACCAGCCTGCCACCACCCCTTTAGTCCTGGTTCGTGTCACGAACCGGTACTAGAGGTTCAACACGAACCGGGACTAATGATTTCCGCCCCCCTAGCCGTTGGAACCGGCACTAATGGTCACATTAGTACTGGTCCATTTACAAACCGGGACTAATGTGGCTACGTAAAGTAGTTTTTCTACTAGTGTTACGAAGCAGCTCATAAACTAGGGTTTAAGCTTCTGTCACTCTAGCAACCCATCACCTAATAACTACTCCACAATGCATTCCCTGAGGCCTAGAGATGGTGAAGTGCCATGTAGTCGACATTCACATGACACCACTAAGAGAATCTCAACATACATATCATCAAAATATCGAACACATATGAAATTCACATGATTACTTGCAACATGACTTCTCCTGTGGCCTCAAGAACAAAGATAACTAATCACGAATAATGTTCATGCTCAAGATCAGAGGGGTATTAAATAGCATAATGGATCTGAACATATGATCTTCCACCAAATAAACCATATAGTAATCAACTACAAGATGTAATCAACACTACTAGTCACCCACAGGTACCAATCTGAGGTCCCGGTACAAAGATTGAACACAATAGATGAGCTTGGGTTTGAGAGGAGATGGTGCTGTTGAAGATGTTGATGAAGATTGGTCGCCCAAAGATGAGAGGGTTGTTGGTGATAACGATGCCTTCGATTTCCCCCTCCGGGAGGGAAGTTCCCCTGGCAGAATCACTCCGCCGGAGGGCAAAAGTGCTCCTGCCCAGGTTCCGCCTTGAGACGGTGGCGCTTCATCCCGAAAGTCCTCTCCTTATTTTTTCTAGGTCAAAAGACCTGGTGTCTTGTGGGCACCAGGCAGCCCCCCTCAGGTAGTTATTTGCTCCAATATTTATTATTTGTTCCAAAATAATTGTCCGTAGAATTTCAGCTCATTTGGAGATGTGCAGAAATAGGTAACTCTGACGTAACTTTTTCAGATCCAGAATTCCAGCTGCCGGTATTCTCCCTCTTTGTGTAAACCTTGCATATTATGAGATAAAAGACATTAGAATTACTCCATAAAGCATTATTATGCATAAAAACATTATGAATAACAGTAAGTAAACATGATGCAAAATGGACGTATCAACTCCCCCAAGCTTAGACCTCGCTTGTCCTCAAGCGAAAGCCAATATCGAAAATCATGACCACATGTTTTGAGAGAGAGGTGTGATACGTCTCCACCGTATCTACTTTTCCTAACGCTTTTGCTCTTGTTTTGGACTCTAATTTGCATGATTTGAATGAAACTTACCCGGAATGACGCTGTTCTCAGCAGAACTACCATGGTGTTGTTTTTGTGCAGAAATAAAAGTTCTCGGAATCAGACAAAACCTTTTGGAGATTTATTTCAGAATAAAAGAAAAATACTGGAACCAAGAACCACCGGAGGGGGGCCCCTAGTTAGGCACGATACACCCGGGCGCGCCACCCCCTCCAGGCGCGCTCTGGTGGGTTGTGCCCTCCTCGGGGCCCACTGACCCCGAGTCCAACTCTATAAATACCTATTTTTAGAGAAAAAAATAAGGGAGGAAGTTGTGACACCTTGGATTTTGGCTTTTTTTTCTTTTTATTTTCTTTAGATTTTTTCTTTGGTTTGCTTTTCTGTGGCTCTGTGATCCTGAAACTTGGGAAGATCATATCTTCCTAGGTTCCAAAGTGGCTTGTCATTCTCAAAACCATCCCAAGATCATGTCATTCCCCATCTTGGACCAATCCCAATATTCTTTTTATTGGGAATAATCCTTTTACATTAAAGGAATAGCCGTGTTTGCCCTAGGTTGTGAAGCAACCTATATTTCTGTCCCTCCAAAAATTCCCAAATAATTCTCATAAATTGTTTGGGTCATATCTTCCACAAATATGTCAAAACCCATCCTTGCCAAAACCGATCACTACTAGGGAAAAGCATAGCAGTCGCACGGGTCTAAGGGCTACAGTAGCGCGGGGTACCGCGCAACTGATATGGCGCTACAGCTAATGTTTAGCAGTAGCGCGTTTTGACACGCGCTACTGCTATACCTACTTAGCAGTAGCGCTTTCCATTCCAGCGCTACTGCTAAGTGCCTTAGCAATAGCGTTTTCTTGTCCAGCACTAAAGAGCGCTACTACTATATTTTCACATATCTTTTTTTTTCTACGTATTTGCGATGTTTTTGTACAGGTTTTATATGGTATTCTAATCATATCATAAACATGCAATATGCTCATCATATCATACACATAATAGTCTCATCATATCATCCAACACAAATCATGTTGTCACATCATAATCACGATATAGCTATACAAGTTACATTACATGTCTCATCATAAATAATGTAGTACTTCTTGAGGCGCCGGTTCGTATCCCTCTCTCGCACTAGCATGAACCTAAACTAACTATTTCCCGCTTCGGCTCTGCTATCGAACCCTCTTTGGCTGTCGCTCGAAAACTGGTACACTTGGGCCTGACACTCCGGCCACTCGTCGTATACTCCTGGCATAGCACTTCTTCGCCATCGATGATCTATGTACCTGCATCATCACATGAGTCGATAATATGCAACATATATAGTTGAGCAACAGAAAGAGACAGAGTTGGCAAAAAAAGAAGAAACATATCATAAGCATAAATAACAAAGTTCATCGTACCCAAAATGCCCTAACTAGAGTGATCTTCGCTAGTTGAGGAGGACAGTTTAATTACATGACAAACAAAGTTTCATCGTGCATAACTCAAAGTTTCATCATAGAGAAAGTATGGACTAAACGGACACATTGTCATATATCGTCAATCACTCCAACATGTCATGCCATCCATCCAAGTCAGGGATATAGTCCCCGAGCGCAGTGAAAGGCTTCAGGTCGAGACGCTGAGTGGCTACGCATGTTCGGATGTCTTCCCGCGACATTTGCCCTTCTTCGTAGAACATCCTTGATTTTTCGAGGGCCTCCTTCATGATGATTTGGGCAAGTTCACGCTGGATGTGATAGAACTCAGCTCGGAGTCGATGATCCGGGATATCTCCTAGGTTCTTTGCCCATTGCAAAATATGGCCATCGCCGGATCTAGGTTCCTTTTTGGCGATGATCCGATGTTTCACCCTTACTTTCCAGGCAGACAACGCGTAGCTAAAATTGCCGATGGCGCATTTGTTTATCTTCTCCATTGCCGGGTCTTGCCACGGTCGAGTATATTTGATTTCATCCCGGCCCGGGAACAAGAATACCTGGTGCAGCTTAGTTAGGAGGGAGTGCTCCATATCTCGTATCTTCTTTAGTTTCTCATCGTTGATGGTGGCGGTTGCCCGTAGGATGCACCCTATTTGATTGCTGTAGCACACGCGCGCTTCCGCAGGCTCTTTTGGCTCAAAATTGCCGGAGTCCACCTCCGTGACCACCAGTCTAGTAGTGATGAGCTGGTTTGGGCGTCGTATCCTCTTCGGTTTCGGTTCTATACCGGCTTCGCCAGTCTCGGTGATGGTCTAGGCGCTGGTGTCAGTCTCAACACCGGTCTCGATGTCGGTCTCAGTCCCGGATGTGACAGGTGGGCCCTACAACAATCGTTACTCCTCGAGAAGGTTCATATAGGCGTCTGCCGCCTCGTAGACGTTGCAATCACCAGAACCTTGTCCTTCATCGTTGCTAGCCATGTTTCCTATGATTAAATCTAGTCAATTAATTCTAGACCTAATAAAATGAATAATGACATAAAGAAAAGGCCTATGTTTTGCAGGAATGTTGATTCATTCCTGTTGAGGCAAATCCTGGGCACTCGATATGTCCTAGTTTGTAGCACAAGTCATGCCGAAATTCACGGAAAATTTCGGCATGACCTTTTCTACAAAGTGGACAAATTAAGCGCCTAAAATTTGCCGGAACAGAAATGAATCAACATTCCGGCAAAACATAGGCCACTCGGCTTCATTGTCTGCAAACAACAAAAGGCCATTTGGGCACAATTGAACCACTTCAATGAAAAGATATAACATGAGCACTTCAATGAAAAGATATAATCAACAATAATGGAATATGCAAATGAACATCAATGACATTATTTTCTCTCACACACACACACATTTTTTTTCATCCAAATTGTTTTAGAGCAAATATTCCAACAATACTTGACCTTATTAGAAATTGCAAAGGAACTCCATTTTCTCTAATCCTTCTGACCTCACCAAAATTTACACAACAAGACCTTAGTACCTACACCCAATTTCTTCAAAAATATTCAGGTCCATAGTCCAAATAATTCAAATTTCATTTGAATGAAATTTGGACCAGATTCAGGTCCATAGTCCAAATAATTTTTTATAGCTAAATGCTACTATTTTTTGTTTATAGCATCTATTAATTTAAAGCTAAATGCTACTATTATTTATATACCCTCCGTTAATTTAAAGCTAAATGGAATTACTATTCAGGCATTTTCATAAAAATTTGCCTTAGCTAATTTCCTAAAAAAATTGCCAATTTTTTTTCCTAAATGCTAAAAAAATTCCTACTATCCTAAACAAATCTATGGTTCATATGAACACCTAGGATTCATATAAACACCTAGGGTTCATATGAACATCATCACAGCAGCAACATATGAAATTTGCCCTAGCTAGCAGAGGGAGAGAGAGAGAGAGAGAGTAGGGCAGGGGAGAGGAGAGGGAGAGGCTTACGGTCGGCGGCGAGGGCGGGATCAGGCTCGGGCGGCGATGGTCCAGGGAGGGCTCAGGCGGCGGCGTGGTCGAGGGCGGCGGCGGCGCGGTCGAGGGCGGCGGCGGTGAGGTTGATGGCGGCCTCGGGCAGCGGCGGTGAGGTCGAGGGCGGGCTCGGGCGACGGCTGGCGTCGAGGGCGTGCTCGGGCAGGGCGATCGACGGCGGTGACAGATCGAGTGGGGGGATAGGTGGGAGAGGGGGGAAAAGGACTCAGCAAAATTTTGAGCCCGCGCAGGGTTAAGTCAAAATAGCAGTAGCACTGGTAGCAAAAAAATGCTTTAGCTAAGTTAGCTATAGCGCTTTTCACCAAAACGCGCTACTGCTATAGGAAGTCTATACCTACTAATAAAGGGGCTATTGCTTCTTACCATCGTAATTTCGTCCGTCCACTTCACCCGTATTATTTTATATATCCGAGGTGGTACTAATCTATATAATCCTACATGTAAGTCAAAGACGCGTGTGGCCTTTTTATTCTAAGACAAGGCTACAGGCCCAAAGCGTGTAGCCTTTTTTCTCTCACATGGCCGCCGGCCCACCTACACTAGGAGGTGAAAAAATATTAGCACATGTTTTTTGTGTACCAAGGATCGACCTCGCAACCGCTCCTGTAATCTACTAGGCTACAACCAACCGAACAAGTTTGTTTTTGTGTCTTAGTACCACCTCGCTCCAATAGATTCAATAGTACCAGTTTAAATATGTGTGTGCAACTTGCACCAGCATGAAAGCTGGGGATTTGTGGGCAAGCTTGATTGTAATTAAAGGAAGATGATTGTGGGCTGGTCATTAAAGGAAGAGGAAATTGTGTGGGGGCGCGCTGCATCATAAAAACATGATTGCAAGCTCTACTTGATTAGTGGAAAAACAGATTGTGGGCTGCATAGAGAAGTGGGCCTCTAGGAGCAGTGGCCGAGAGAGCCGTGCGAAGTACGACGTCAGGACCGGCTGGCCGGATGGATTCCGTTCTGCCTCATGGCTGGGGCAGAGGACGGCGCCGGCTGGTCAGCTTACAGCGAGAGAACGAGGTTAAGACAGCGTTCTCATGGCTGGAGTTGCAGCTCGTTCCCGGGATAAAACGAAGGCGTCGCGGGCGGCGACACCTTCCATGCATGCCGCGTCAAGATTGGCAAAGAACATGCCGGCCTCACACGCTCCACCACTAGCTACTCTTCTCATATCTTAATAGAAAAATTCAACCAATATAGCTAGAGCCGGAGCTCGCCGAGGTGAGCGAGGAGAGAGAATATAAAGGAAACCTACGGGAGATGATGATGATGGGATAAGAAGGAATATGTGGCTATATATATGTACATGTCCGTTGCACCTAGAAAATATTCATATTTCTATTAGGCATGGTTGAGAATGACAGGTGGGGTTTGTGTTTCAGTGTTTGGCCGAGCTATTAGTTTGTGCTTGCAACTTTTTCGGTGCTTTTTCAGTCGTATATGCTTTACACCTGATTTCTTTTCTTCTTTCTCTATTTTCTTTCTATTAATGGTTTTTAAAGGGGACTTACGTGGGTATTATTGTATTAGCGTAAATACTTTTTTTCTATTTTTTTTAAATTGTATTAGTGTTAATACTAGCGTGTAAGATAAGATAGAAGGCATGCTTTTCTGATCGAGCAGCATCACCATCGATCTGTGCTTCGATTTGCCACCATGGACTGACCTGGGATTCGGCCGGTTGGAAGTTCTTGCCGGCGTGATGCTTTTTTGGAGAAAACGAGGTGATGGGGAATCGGTGAATTGGGGGTCTATTGAGGACAGTTCACTTGAGTTTTGATCTGAGGGTCCCAAAACTCGAGGCTAACAAAAGCTATATGTTGCACCATTTTATGTTTATTTATTTATTTATTTATATATTCATCGATGCCTCTAAAGCGAAATCCCAAAGAATCATGGACAGACGATGCACCAGGTGTCCGTGCCATTGGGCAGAGGAGTATGTGAATTATCTCCCGTTGCAACGCACGGGCAATTTTCCTAGTAGCTATTTATTTTCCTTTTTCTTTTCCTTTTATCTAAGGAACTTAGCTATAGCGCGGGCATATAAAAGGCGCTACTGCTAAAGTAGCTACAGCAATTTTTGAGAACAAGCACAACTGCTATGCCTTTCTACTTTATTTTTCTTTTTCTTTTTTTCATTTCTCCTTTTTCTATTTCTTTCATTTTCATTTACTTTTCTATTTATTTTTTATTTTATTTTGTTTTTCTTAGCAATAGCGCTCTACAAGAAAAATGCGCTACTACAAGGCACTTAGCGGTAGTGTGCTTGTGGCTGGATCGCTACTACTATTCCTAGCCGACCGGCGACAGTGGGGGAATTATAGTAGTAGCGCTTTTACCTGCAGACGCGCTACTGCTACAACCATAGCTGTAGCGCACTTTGTTGACACGCGCTACGGGTAAGTAGCAGTAGCGATTTGTTCTGACCAGCGCTACTGCTATACCTCTGTGTATAAGGTTTTCCCTACTTGTGCATCCTTGCCATGTTCAAAAATAATTCACAAATAATCCTTTTCCTATTCTGCCCTAAATGGCACTTTGTGAAGGAAGTGCTATTTATATTTGCCTGTTTGACCCCAAACATTTTGGACACCTTTTCCTGTCCATATCATTGCACCATGCCAGAATTAAACTCAATTTGCCTACTGAATATTTTTCAGCTAATTTCCAAAGTTTCTGTCCTAGAAGGAACTTAGTGAAGGAGGTACTACCAAGGCAAATCCAAATGAGTTGAAATTTTGACATGACCTCTAGATGATCAAATCATATCTCTCCTCCAAATTTGAGCTCATTTCATCCTTCCATGTGAGCTCAACATCAAATCTTGGTTTCTGGTCAGATTTTCAATTTGTGAAGCAACTATATTTTATATTGATTAATTATTACTGAAAATTTACGAGGACATGCTCCTACCAATATAAATCCTCTCCACAAAATTGGGCTCTTTTCATCCAGCCATTTGCCCTCTACAATTTTTCTTAGATTCTATTCAGATCGAAGCTTTGTGAAGCAAGTACCATTTTGGTATTTCCAAATGATATGAAACTTTTACAGTAGCTTCATATTCTCATATAACTCACCTCCTCCAAATTTCATCTAAATCTCATTTGATATGTGAGTGCTACTTCATAGTTTGCATTTCTGACCAGTAGGGTGCATTCTACAGCAAGTGCCATTTCTCGTTATCCAATTGAGCCAAGACTTTGCAGAGATACTCATCTTAGGGGATGATCAAACCATCCAAAGGCCAGAGTCTATTTCCTGCTCAATCTCTCTCACCTCACATCAAACACCTTCCTGTTCCTGTGGTTGCCAGCAAGCTGCGGTCATCTTAAGCTCCCCTGTGCTCGTTTCTTTCTTCCTTTGCTCTTTCCTCTGCTCACCTTTTCTCCTAGACATGATTAGGCCGGACAGAGTGCACCGCGTGCGCCTGTTCACACGGTGACTATGTGGCCAGCATGCACGTCCACGCGCTCTAGCACTCCGCGGCGCTGTGCTCGTCCGCTACCTCCTCCTCTCGAGCTTTCTTCGTGTCCTGGAGCTAGCTCGTGACCGTGCGGTCATTTCCCCTCCTCTGCCCCCTCCAGTTTCGCCATCGTTAAGTTGCCATCGCCGTGCCCGTGACGATTAGCTCTCTGCTCCCTCCTTCTCCGGTCGTCGAGACCTCTAGAGCCCTCCCGAGCTCTCCTTGGGCCTATAAGTAGCCTCCCGGTGGCCCACCGCACCTCGCCGCTCTCTCCCCCGCCCTCCTAGCTCACCAGAGCCACCTCACCGAGCCCCCATCCTCCATGGCCGCTGCCGATCCACTCAGCTATCTCCGGCCATAGCCCTCCCCTCCACCTCTAGCCCTCACCACTAGCCCCCACGTGCTCCGGCAAACCTCCCCAACTCCTCATCTCGTCGCCGGAGGCCCTGTTGTTGTGCCTCCATAGAACGGCCGCCGCCTTTGCCCTCGGCCGCCGCGAGCTCCGTTGCCCCACGGTCCTCCGCGGTGCTACTGCTGCGTCAGGTGGATGCGGCCCACCGTCCCGAGGCCGCCGGTGCCATTCCCTCGACCAGAGACGGTCGGAGCCGCGAGCCCCATCGCTGGTGCCCCTCCTCTGTTCCTCCCCTGCCCCTGCTCTGCTCTTTGTTGCGAGGAAGAAGACAACAGGCGCGGGAGGAACGAGAGAAGGATGGGACCCACCTGTCAACCTAATAAGGCCAGGCCCGCGCCTGAGTATGTGGAGACGCGTTTCTCAAAATACGCTTTCGGTTAAGGGAAGTGTATTTTTCTTTCTCTATGGCTGGAAGTACGCTTTCTTTTTCAGAAGACGTATTCGGCCCGAAGGCGCTTTCTGTTTTAAGTTGCCAGGGACTTGTATGTGGATATATTTTTACAGATTGGTCGCTGCTGTTTAATCATTCATATCTTCGCAACCATAGCTCCGAAACAGGTGATTCCAAAGCCCACGACTTCGTCTCGTCAAGCCCGTCCTGTTGTTACCATTTTCAATATGTTGTCACATTGTGAAAATGACCATTTTTCCCTTGCCCCATCTCAGCGCCCTCCGAGTGGGAAGAGTTTCCGAGAAATCTTTTCGCGAGCTTTCCGCACTTCTTCCCGGAGTATTCTTCATCCCCAGGCAACCCACGACAGCCACTTGCATGATGGATTTGCAGTAGCCATGGTTTCCACTTGAATATTTATTGTTTGTGCATTTACTACTGCTATTATTGTTTCGGTAATACTTATGGATACACGCTCATCTTCATGCTATGTTCTTAGGCAACTTGTTAGTATGTGCTACTTACAAGTATTATTCTCATATGTCATGCTTGTTGGTAGTACATGCTGGTGATAATAATGTTCTTTGATGTATTATTATCGTCTGTTATGACAGTACCTGGGTTATGCATGATCATCGCTGTGCCATGTTCCTCTACATCTAGTGGACTAGCGCTTTATTAATGTTGATGCTTATGCTTCATATGCTAAATGGTTAGGTTGCCTATCCATGTTCATGTTGATATCATCTTCATATACATTATTGTTTCATCATGTTATTATGGCTCAGCTCATTACTCTTCAAGTTGAACCTGATGTTAATCGAACTTGAACAACTGTTGGCTGAGTCATAGTGCCATCGAAACCGAGCTAACCAGTGCAGCCACATGTGCCTTTATGGGAAGGCCTTAATGCGGTCTATTGTCATGCCGCTCGCCGGTGCCTCCAATTAGGGAAGGTTATGTGCGTGCGTTACCCAGATCAGGTAGGCGGCCATAAGCCTTGTGTGCCCGTTGTTGTTGTATGGTACCATTGTCCCTGTTTGGGACCGTTTTGTTTTGCCACGACGGTGGCCGTTGGATGTCACGAGGTGACATCGGGCCCTCCCATGACTTAGCCCAAAGGTGAGTTTGTCGGAGTGGCCGGGAGAGTGTCATGCAATAGATTGGTTTTGTCGGAACGCCGTTGGTCCACCCAAATGGGAGTATGAGGCCTTGGGTTCCGTGGTGTGGGTACAGTGTACTAACCTCTCCAGCGTGTATAATCTATCGGTAGCCGCGCCCGTGGATATGGGCCCAGTTCGTAGTAGGTCACACTATGGGTCAACAGTAATAATAACCTGCTTAATAAACAACCTTGGTTCGATGAGGAAAGAAGATGGTTAATCTTTATGTGATCATGAGAGGATCACAGTGGTATCGTGGATACCGAGGTTGGCCGATTTGTATGGTGTTATGCGATAATCATGGGTAAGGATCAAGCTCATTGTGGTCATGTAATGATTACTACGTTATTGTTAATACCAAGCTTGATTTGATCCTGAGGTGATCGTGTGATGACCATGATGGTAAGTGGTACATGTGGTGGTTACGAGGTAACCCCGAACAGAATAAGTTGAATAATGATAGTTTAAACATGATGCATGCTAGTATCATCACGTCCATACCAAGAGTAACATTGCCATTTCATATGTTGCTAGATGTGTTATGTTCAACATGTTCATGCCATGCCTATATTGTTCTAGGAAAATCATGCTCATCATGAATGTTTAACCTGTAAATGCCATACTATTGTTTGTCTTGATTGCTTTTGCTTGTTGTGAGCTTGCGAGTACATTCAAAGTACTCACCTGGCGTGTCATGCCAGTTTGCAGGTCATGCCATGTTTGCTTGATTGCTGAGGATCCTGAGTTTGCGAGCTAGGATAAGCATTCCAGCAAGAGTCCCTGCGGAGTGGAGTTCACCGCCGTCGTTGTTGTTTCGCTGCTATAGAAGATATTCCGCTGCTAGAAGTTATTCCGCTGCTATGAGTTGTTCTCCTGCTTGCATAGAGCAACCTTGGCAGGCGTAGTGTTGTCGTGCTGATGTAATTCCCTGTTATATCGGAATGCTTGTACGCATATCTTTTGTAATAAGAGCTGAATTGTTCTATGCTAAGCAGTGTCGTATTCCAGAAGACTTGATCTCTGGGCTGGAATACGTGGTGTTTTTGTTCCTCTGAGCCGGGGTGCCACAAATCTTGGTATCAGAGCAGGTCTAGCTGTAGAACGTCCTAGTTCACGCGAATGCTCGAAAATGGTAGTATAGGGTCTAGTTGTTTGCTGTCTTTGACTGCTGTATTTGGTTGTTGCATTTGTTTGTCGCATAGCATGTATGTAGATTTATTTCATTATCCCTAACCATTTATTCTGTGCGTATAGATGACTGCTATCCCCAGTGAATCCGATGCTGTTCCTATTGCGTTCAGCGCTGCCCCCGCACCTCTCAGCTTTGCCACCCTCCTTTGTGACATGTGGCATAGTCTCTATCCCAACGGAGATCCACCTAAGTATCAAGTCTTCCAGTTTTCAGTTGGAGGAAGAATCCTGGAATATGTTGCTCATATTCATCTGTCAGCCACGATTCCTGTTGGAAGGCGCACCTATAGTTTCCATGGTGGTTATGGTGCCACTCTAGAACGTGCAGTTCAGCTAGCCACGATGGCAGGAGTCACGGGTCTTCGTCATCAAGAGAGTACGATGCAAGAGAACCGTGCTTATCAGTATTATCCTACCATCGTCGAGAATCCTAAGCGGATCGGGTTACCCTCTGTTCATCCTCAGGATGATGCGACCATTTTCGCCATGTCTCGTTACATGACAGCTGAGTGTCTTCTTATTTCTAAGTTAGTCCAATACGCCACCAGAGCCAGCAGACTGCTTGGTGCTACTCTAACTCAATATCAGTTGACTTCTCCACCGAACCCTCTCGCTAATTCCACCGAAGTTTCGGGGTCAACTGCTCCACACGCTACTCCTTTACCATCTTCACCAGCCCCCGAGCATTCGTCCAAGCGCTAGGTGTAGGCATTCGTGTAGTGCATGTGCATTTGTGGTAGTATCATGCTTGTGTGTGACTGTGTGGAGTAGTTATGTAACTTGTATGTTGTGTGCTTTGTTGCAATTGATCGTTTCTTGTGCTTCTTTATTTGAATCTTCGGTGTTACCACATATTTTCCCCTTAAGGAAGTTGTTCATCAACCGACCCTGGAACAGAAGAATCCGTGCGAAGTATATACCAGGAAGCTCAGTAAACACAATGAAATTTTCAAACGACAGCATCGTATTGCAGACATCCCGTCTGAATACAAACTATGTCCGGATCTGACTACCAGCCTCAAGTCTACATCAGAGAGCAACCTTCACCGCAGCAATGATTAACCCAACAGGAATATTAAGAATGTATATATATGGCATTTAGTACGCATAATCACCAAGAGAAGTTTCTGGTGGGAGCAACCCAGTCTGCCTCCGGAAGATACCAGAAAGCTTACAATACAAGACTCCTCCATTTTCCTCAGTAAGGTATGAATGACTTCAAGTGCAAGATACTCAGGCTTCTCTTGTAAGCTACTGCAAAAGCTTCCAGCATAAGGTACCGAGTCTTCCCTAGCAAGTCACTAAGGGGGGAAGCTTCGGAAGCACGGTACCCAACCTTCTTCAGCAAGCTGGTTGACGAAAGCTTCGAGCACAAGCTATTCAGTCTTCCTCAGCACGATACTCTCGATGGCATTCAACACAAACTGACAAATCTCCTTCAGTAAGGCACCGATGCAAAACATTAAAACAATGAGTTGGCATCATATGGCAGTGCATCCAAAGAATTTGATCTGCAACAGTTGGGTCAGAAGCAAAAATCAGACAGAACACAAGTATGCCTCTGGAATCAGATATTTCTACATACGGTGAGCATGCTGCCAAGTTTATGCAAGACACTCGTATGAGGAAGAATTCGAGGTAAGCATCCGACAACCTCACCAGTTATGCAAGAGAAAGAAAGACAGTGGGTGATGCAAGAACCGACAAGCCTTGAAGAATGACAACATTGAAACAGCCATCTTAGCCAGTGGTTATCAAGGTCAGCCTGCTTACACCCGACAAAGTGATATTATTAACCTGTGTCACGATCTTATACGATTAACGACAATGAGTTCCGTACAAGCACACGTGAACCTGGCATATATCCTAAAGAGATGGTACATTAACAAGGCCAAGGCATGATTGCCGAAAGATTGCATACAACAATAACTAGGGTCACAAAATGAATCAAGAGTATATGAGGCCAAGTTCTCTCGGCAAAGAACCCAAATGAAGGGAATAATAATGAAGGAGAAAGACCGACAACACTGGTATGACGATTGTTGCGTGAACAACATGGTATGGATACGCAAGACAGTCTTATTCCATATCAAATGCCATGAATATACACCTAAGAGGTCTACTCCGTCCATAAGGACCTCATATCAAGCCTCTTATCCACATGGATATACTAGCAAAAGGAGTAATCAGAATGTTGAACTACAAGCCTCAAAGCATGTGCCCTCACATATGGGAATTGGTTAAAGAATAGACTGCCATGGACAGGATTCTTTTGTCAAATCACTGCTAGTCAAATATGTGAATGTCATCGTCTCAAGGTAGTACACCTTTATGTCAGTCATGACAAGCTACAATCAAATCTTCAGTATGGATTGGAAACTCCTAGCGGTGGAGCCTGTCAAGATGATTCCGAAACTCCTGCGAGAAGTCAGAATCCATCAGAAGAACAGGTATGATTCACATCACTATTTTGAACCCGGAGAGCATGTATATATTCAGGCAACCTGATGACTAGGTAGAAAAGATTCCTTGTTCCCCGAGAATAAGTATTCACAACTCAATGGAATATTATCGGTACTGGATACAAGAATAACCCCTCCATCGAGAATCATTATCAAGAAGGGCACGTATTTCAGTTATGATGATCTTTCGGACCTCAGCCAAGTCAGCAGATATGAAAGAAATTGGAGCCAGTGTGAACATGAACAAATGAGGAAAGGCCTATCAGAATGTCAGATACGGTGAAGCAAACCACCCCGGAGCAAGCTAAATGGGTTATATGAAATTCAGTGGGAACATAATATAAGGGAAACCCGAGTTGGAAACGGTTTCCTTGAGTCAGAATATTCACTTGTTCCCTGAGCAACCAAATCTCGAGGATGGGATTTCTTTAAGGGGGGAAGCCTTGTGACACCCTGGATTTTGGCCTTTTCTTTTTCTTTTGATTTTCTTTGGATTTTTGCTTTGGTTTGCTTTTTTGTGGCTCTGTGATCCTGAAACTTGGGAAGATCATATCTTCCTAGCTTCAAAAGTGGCTTGTCATTCTCAAAACCATCACAAGATCATGTCATGCCCCATCTTGGACCAATCCCAATATTCTTTTTATTGGGAATATTCCTTTTACATTAAAGGAATAACCCTATTTGCCCTAGGTTGTGAAGCCACCTATATTTTTGTCCCTCCCAAAATTCCCAAATAATTCTCATAAATTGTTTGGGTCATATCTTCCACAAATATGTCAAAACCCATCATTGCCATGTTCAAAAATAATTCACAAATAATCCTTTACCTATTCTGCCTTAAATGGCCCTTTGTGAAGGAAGTGCTATTTATATTTTCCTGTTTGACCCCAACTTTTTGGACAACTTTTCCTGTCCATATCATTGCACCATGCCAAAATTAAACTCAATTTGCCTAGTGAATATTTTTCAGCTAATTTCTAATGTTTCTGTCCTGGAAGGAACTTTGTGAAGGAGGTACTACCTAGGCATATCGAAATGAGTTGAAATTTTGACATGACCTCTAGATGATGAAAGAATATCTCTCCTCCAAATTTGAGCTCATTTCATCCTTCCATGTCAGCTCAACATCAAATCTTGGTTTCTGTTCAGATTTTCAATTTGTGAAGCAACTATATTTTATATTGCTTCATTATTGCTGAAAATTTAGCAGGACATGATCCTACACATATAAACCCACTCCACAAAATTTGGGCTCTTTTCATCTAGCCATTTGCCCTCTACAATTTTTTTCAGATTCTGTATAGATTGAAGCTTTGTGAAGCAAGTACCATTTTGGTAATTCCAAATGATATGAAACTTTTAAAGTAGCGTCATATTCTCATATAACTCACCTCCTATAAATTTCAGCTCAATCTCATTTGATATGTGAGTGCTACTTCATAGTTTTCATTTCTGACCAGTAGGGTGCATTCTACAGCAAGTGCCATTTCTCTTCATCCAATTGAGCCAAGACTTTGCAGAGATACTCATCTTAATGGATGATCAAACCATGCCAAAGACCAGAGTCTATTTCCTGCTCAATCTCTCTCACCTCACATCAAACACCTTTCTGTTCCTGTGGTTGCCAGCAAGCTGTGGTCATCTCAAGCTCCCCTGTGCTCGTTTCTTTCTTCCTTGGCTCTTTCCTCTGCTCACATTGTCTCCCAGACATGATTACGCTGGACAGAGTGCATCGCGTGCGCTTGTTCACATGGTGACTGCGTGGCCAGCATGCATGTCCGCGCGCTCTGGCACTCCGCGGCGCTGTGCTCGTCCGCTACCTCCTCCTCTCGAGCTTTCTTCGTGTCCTGGAGCTAGCTCGTGACCGTGTGGTCATTTCCCCTCCTGTGCCCCCTCCTTTTTTTCCGTCGTTGAGTCGCCATCACCGTGCCCATGACGCTAAGCTCTTTGGTCCCTCCTTGTCCGGTCGGCCGAGACATCTAGAGCCCTCCCAAGCTCTCCCGGGGCCTATAAGTAGCCTCCCCGTAGCCCTCCGGACCTCGCCGCTCTCTCCCCCGCCCTCCTAGCTCACCGGAGCCGCCTCACCGAGCCCCCATATGCCATGGACGCCGCTGATCCCCTCGGCTATCTCCGGCCATAGCCCTCCCCTCCACCTCTAGCCCTCACCACTAGCTCCCCCATGCTCCGGCGAACCTCCCCAACTCCTCGTCACGTCACCAGAGGATCTGTGGCCGCGCCTCCATAGAACAGCCGCCGCCTCTGCCCTTGGCCGCCGTGAGCTCCGTCGCCCCTCGGCCCTCCCCGGTGCTGCTGCTGCGTCAGGTGGACGCGTCCCACCATCCCGAGGTCGCCGATGCCATTCCCTCGACCGGAGACGGCCGGAGCAGCGAGCCCCATCACCGACGCCCCTCCTCTATTCCTCCCCTGCCCCTGCTCTGCTCTTTGTCGTGAGAAAGAAGACAGCAAGCCCGGGAGGACAGAGAGAAGGGCGGGACCCACCCGTCAGCCTAATAAGGCCGGGCCCACGCCTGAGTAAGTGGAGACGCGTTTCTCGAAATACGCTTTCAGTAAAGGGAAGTGTATTTTTCTTTCTCTACGGCTGAAAGTACGCTTTCTTTTTCAGAAGACGTATTCGGCCCGAAGGCGCTTTCTGTTTTAAGCTGCCAGGGACTTGTTTGTGGAGATATTTTTATAGATTGGTCCCTGGTGTTCAATCATCCATATCTTCGTGACCATAGCTCCAAATCAGGTGATTCCAAAGCCCACGTCTTCGTATCGTCAAGCCCGTCCTGTTGGTATCATTTAACTATGTTGTCACACTGTGAAAATGACCATTTTGCCCTTGCCCCAAATCAGCCCCCTCCGAGAGAGAAGAGTTTCTGGGAAATCTTTTCGCGAGCATTCTGCACTTCTTCCCGGAGTATTCTTCATCCCCAGGCAAGCCACGACAGCCACTTGCATGATGGATTTGCAGTAGTCATGGTTTCCACTTGAATGTTTAATGTTTGTGCATTTACTACTGCTATTTACTGTTTCGGTTATGCTTATGGATACATGCTCATCTTCATGCTATGTTCTTAGGCACCTTGTTAGTATGTGCTACTTGCTAGTATTATTCTCATATGTCATGCTTGTTGGTAGTACATGCTGGTGATAGTAATGTTCTTCAATGTATTATTATTGTCTGTTATGACAGTACCTGGGTTATGCATGATCATCGCTATGCCATGTTCCTCTACATCTAGTGGACTAGCACTTTTATTATTGTTGATGCTTATGCTTCATATGTTAAATGGTTATGTTGCCTATCCATGTTCATGTTGATATCATCTTCATATACATTATTGTTTCATCATGTTATTATGGCTCAGCTCATTACTCTTCAAGTTGAACCTGATGTTAATCGAACTTGAACAACTGTTGGCTGAGTCATAGTGCCATCAAACCGAGCTGACCAGTGCAGCCACATGTGCCTTTATGGGAAGGCCTTAATGCGCTCTATTATCATGCCTCTCGCCGGTTCCTCCAACTAGGGAAGGTTATGTGCGCGCGTTACCCTGATCAGGTAGGCGGCCATAAGCCTTGTGTGCCCGTTGTTGTTGTATGGTACCATTGTCCCCATTTGGGACCGTTTTGTTTTGCCACGATGGTGGCCATTCGATGTCACGAGGTGACATCACGGCCACCCATGACTTAGACCAAAGGGGAGTTTGTCGGAGTGGCCGGGAGAGTGTCATGCAATAGATCGGTTTTGTCGAAACGCCGTTTGTCGACCCGAATGGGAGCACAAGGCCTTGGGTTCCGTGGTGTGGGTAAAGTGTACTAACCTCTCCAGCATGTATAATCTATCGATAGCCGCGCCCGTGAATATGGTCCCAGTTCATATTAGGTCACAATATGGGTCAACAGTAATAATAACCTGCTTAATAAACAACCCTGGTTCGATGAGGAAAGAAGATGGTTAATCATTATGTGATCGTGAGAGGATCACAGTGGTATCGTGGATACCGAGGTTGGCCGATGTGTATGGTGTTATGCGATAATCACGGGTGAGGATCAAGCTCCTTGTGGTCATGTAATGATTCCTACGGTATTGTTAATACCAAGATTGATTTGATCCTGAGGTGATCGTGTGATGACCATGATGGTAAGTGGTACATGTTGTGGTTACGAGGTAACCCCGAACAGAGTAAGTTGAATCATGATAGTTTAAACATGCTGCATGCTAGTATCATCATGTTCATATCATGAGTAACATTTCCATTTCATATGATGCTAGATTTTTTATGTTCAACATGTTCATGCCATGCCTATATTGTTCTAGTAGTATCATGCTCATCATGAATGTTTAACCTGTAAATGCCATGATGTTGTTTGTCTTGATTGCTTTTGGTTGCTGTGAGCTTGCGAGTACATTCAAAGTACTCACCTGGCATGTCATGCCAGTTTGCAGGTCATGCCATGTTTGCTTGATTGCCGAGGATCTTGAGTTTGCGAGCTAGGATAAGTGTTCCAGCCAGAGTCCCTGCTGAGTGGAGTTCACCGCCGTTGTTGTTGTTCCGCTGCTAGAAGATATTCCACTGCGAGAAGTTATTCCGCTGCTATGAGTTGTTCTGCTGCTTACAGAGAGCAACCTTGGCAGGCGTAGTGTCACCGTGCTGATGTAATTCCCTTTTATATCGGAACCCTTGTACCCATATCTTTTGTAATAAGTGCTGATTGTTCTATGCTAAGAAATGTCATATTCCAGAAGACTTGATCTCTGGGCTGGAATACGGGGTGTTCCGGTTCCTCTAAGCCGCGGTGCCACAGAAGTTTCATCGTGTTTTTTGATACGGAGCCACCGCCACCTCCTATTCTTCATCGGGAGGCCAGATCTGGAGTCTGTTCGGGGCTTCGGAGAGGGGGATCTTCCGTCTTCATCATCATCAACCATCCTCCATCGCCAATTCCATGATGTTCCCTGTCCGTCTCAAAACCGGTAGATCTCGGGTAGGGGGTCCCGAGCTGTGGATCTTGGATTGATGGGGAACAGGGGACGATGGACACTATGTTTACCCAGGTTCGGGCCCTCTCTAGGAGGTAAAACCCTATGTACTGTTTGATTGTATTTGATGTTTATGGTTACAAAGTAGATCTACCTCGAGATCAGGCGAGCTAAACCCTAGGTGGATGCGGTGATGTATGAAGCTCTAGCCCTAAAGACTAAAACCCTTTGATTTATATAGACACTGATAGGATTAGGGTTACACGAGGTCGGTTACAATTAAGGAAGGATCGGGCTTGATCTTGGCTTGGAGGGCACACCACAACTCCGGAGATCTTCCATCTATGCATGGATCCGTACTCTAGCAGGGTTCCATAGCGGCCCATTAGTCTGGCCCATACGCAGTAGGCCGACGCCCTGAGGACCCCTTAGTCCATGACTCCCTCAGTAGCCCCCAAACTAGCCTCCAATGCCAGGGCTTGTGTCTGGCATCTGCACACTTCGAAGTCTTTGGCTTGCGAGGCGAGTTCTTCATCCAGTCTTGTGCGAGCTCGGAGTTTAGGTGGTGTCCGAAATCCGAAACGTTTGTTTAATTTGGCTTCAAAGGTCAAGGTGCTAAAGTGTGAACAGTGATCTCAACTGAAAACTTTTAGCGAAGGGCCGTGGCTGGTCATAACGTCGAACGGCTGGCAGTCTTTGATGCGTGGCCCGAGGCCGCCTCTTCATAGGCACGTCCCATCAAGGCGGAGATCGTATCCCGCTTTTTAGGGGATAAGATTAATGATTTCGATTCCTCACCTGCGCACGACGGCGCATGTATATCAGGAAGTGGAGAAGTCCACGGAACGGAAAGGGAAACATAACCTCTCCGTGGCCCATAAAAGGGGAAATAGCAGCGGTCATCGGCCTACGCCATCCTCCACCTTTCGCTGTCATTTTTCCAATCCTCAGAGCTCCAACGCCCCGTTCTTCTCCTCCTGGTTTCCCCCTCACTCCAGCCATGGCCGGATCTGGCGCCAACGGCTAGTGGGAGGCCTCCATCGTCACCAACAAATACATAGAGGATCTGAAGCGAGCCGGCTATGTGCCGGCCAACGTGGCCCACCGGGCGCCGAAAAGGGCCAGGTCAACCCTACGCCCCAACTGGGTGAGAGGGTGGTTTTTCTTGCCCATTTCATCCGAGAGTTGGGATTCCCGTTGCACCTCTTCGTGCGGGGATTGATGTTTTTCTATGGGCTGGATTTCCACGATCTGGCCCCCAACTCCCTTCTCCACATCTCTACCTTCATCGTCGTTTGTCAGGCCCTCCTACGGGTCCAGCCGCACTTTGGCCTATGGCTGAAGATCTTCACTGTCAAGCCGAAGGTTGTCGGCGGCGCCCAGGCGGACTGCGGAGGAGTGATGATCAGCAAGCTCACCCGAGTACAATGGCCGGCAGGCTCATTCATCGACACCGTCAAGGTGTGGCAGAAGGAATAGTTTTATATCACTGAGCCACGGGATGCGGCTAGGACGGCAGCTCCGAAGTTCATGTTGGGGCCCCCCATGAGACTGACCTCATGGACCAGGAAAGGCCTTGATTGGGGATCCGCCGATGAGGTGAGGAAATTGCAGACGCGCATCGCCAATGTGATGGAGACTGGCGCCAAGCTGACCAACATGGTTCAGATAATGCTTTGGCACTGCCTCCTGCCCTGCCAGGAGAGGGCGGATCCGATGTGGTCTTACAAGCCCGACGACCCGGCCATCGTGCAACACCTCTTCGGCACCACCCATGACAAGGTGTGGGGTTTGATGTTCAAACCTCAGAAGGAGTGGCCGGCCGAGGAGGAAGACATCGGCCTCGACGTCGCAAACCCCCCACGGGAGGTAATTGATTTTTATGCCTAATTTTTATCCAGACTGTTCGAGGTTCAGTCTAAGTTTCCTTCAGTCGTTTTATAGGGATGTCTTAAGAAGGCTTAGTAGATCAATAGTCCGGCTCCGCTGCCCAAGGTGCCTAAATCAGCTCAACTAGTGGAGTTGCTGGTGGCGGCGCCTTACAAATCGTCAGAGAGGAAACCGAAGAAGAAGAAGGATGTACCGGAGGCCAGGGGTGGCCCCCTCTTGAGAGACCGTCCGAACACCAAGGCCAGAGATGCCGCAGCCCTGCCTGCCCAGGACAAGGAAGATGACAAAGACGAGGAGGAAAGTGCCACCTCTCACTACAAGAAGAGGGCGGCGCCCAAAGATGCCAAAGAGGAACAACCTCCATGGGCCCCCAAGCGGCAGTGCAGGCCCAAGTTGGTCCTGCCTGACAATTCGGACTCCGATGAGGAGTCCGTGGCATCTGAGAAGGTCCCGGAGAAGGACCGCAGGGTCAAGCCCTCCGCTGTAATGATTGAGCTAGGCATTTTGCATTCCATTTTTACTAGTTCTTTATTGACTAAGGCTAACCATGCGAGTTTACAGCCCACCGTGTGGTCACCTTGCCGAGCAGACCTCGGAGGGGACCTCTCCGCCCATCGGGTTGGCAGATAGCGGATCGGCGTCACGCGCCACGCCTCCCTTAGTACTAGAAGAAATCGAGGATGTGCTGTCCGCAAGACCCCACCTTATCCGGATATAGGAGAGGGGGGTGACGCGGTCGTGGCCGAGGCGGATGCCTCGGCCATCCCAAGCCAGGAGGATGCATCCCTCCTGGCAAATACCAGAGGGGGTCCGGACAAACCGGACCCTCGCCGCCTACCGCACCCGAGCCCCCAAGGCCCTCAGAGGTGCCGATCCCGCCTCCCAGTGGAGGTGGGGCTGAGGTCCCGCTGCCCGCGCCGAATACCAATGATGAGGCATCGGCGGGCTGGCCGGACTCACTAGTGGAGTTGGTGAACAACTCCATGATTGTCAATGAGCACCACGCCCTTATGTGTGCGGTTCTGCTGGGTGTTCGCTCCGTCCACGCCGGACTGAATGATGCCGTCCAAGGCCTTTTGACGGGCTTTGAGGTGAGTCAAGTAATTCTCTTTCCCCATAGAACGGAATTAATTTTTGGCTTCTCGAGTTTAAGTAGGCCTTATGCCTGTCACCCCCTGGGACTCTGTAAGGATTGCAAAAAACCTTACAGAGGGTCCAGTATTCATAAGCTAGTATTTTTAAAATATGGTGATGGAGTTAATATCTCAGGCACCGTCCCTGGCTGCGGCTGTGAATGCCACTACCCTGGACGAGATGGATCAGAAGCTTAAATGCTCCGATGATGAGCTCGACCTCGTCAACAAGCAGCTTGATGAGGCTCAAGGTATGCTCCCATCAAAAGGCGTGATAACATATCCGGATACCTATGCTCCGGACTGTGTATTGAGCACATGATGTTTTGTGCCTGCAGCTGCTGCCGCTGAGGTCGAAGGCCTAAAGGCTGTGCTGAGGAGGGCCGAAGATGAAGTGGCCAAGAAGAAAATGGCCGCCGAAAAGGCGGTGGCCGAACTGGAGGCGGGAAGGGCCGCTGGAGAAAAACACGAGGCTCGAGTGGCTGAAGTGCATGTGGAGCTCAAGGGTGCCGTCACCAAATGTGAGGACCTTGAGCAGAAGCAAAAGGAGCAAACCTCCAAGCTATCCAAGGCTGAGAAGGAACTCCAAGAAGCCAAAACAGAGGTGCGGGGTGTCCGGGAGGAGCTCCGCCAAGTGAAGCAAATCGCAGATGGTAAGAAGTACTTACTGCAGAGTGTTTTTGGCGGCAATAGGTTCGCCTTGCTGACGCGGGTCTGGCGCTCCGCATGCGTTTTTGCCAAACTTCCGAAGAGTGTGGCGGCTGCGGCGGAGCATTATGCCATTCGTGAGGAGGACTCCGTGCAGCGGCTCTTCTGGTCGCAGTTCCAGGCTCCCAAGCATCCTCCCCTCCTTAGCAACCGGATGGAGCTGCATCGGATGTGCGATCCGGCCTTGAAGGATCTATGTGTCTGGCTATGGCCCGTTGAGCCTATTCCGGACAGCTACTTTAGCCTGGTGTAGAGGCTGTGGCAGGCATCGCCCCGGATTGATGCTGTGAAGCGCTTTGTGTTCCTTGAGGGGGCTAGGTTGGCATTTGCGAAGACCATGGTCCATTGGCCTAAGATTAAGCCAATGGACATGGCCACTGGTCCTCCGCTAGCTGGAAAGGAGCATCGCCATCCTTAGTTGTACTTCGTGTAGGTTATGGATGGCGCTCGGGCAATAGAGGGCCAGTGCTCGAAAGATGTAATCATTGAATGAGTGTATGACGTTGTCAACTGGATCTCATGCTTTATAATGCGGCCTGTTTGTATGTTTAAAACTATAATTGTTTTATTTTGACTCCTGTGCGGCCGTATGTTTATTCTGAAAGTTACAACTCGTCGGCTTCAGCCCCCTGGTGAATATCACGTGGGGTGTCTCATCTCTGCATTGTTACCCTTAGCCGACGTCTCGGTAACCGAAGGCAGTAGCGCGTGAGAGAGGCTAGGCAATAGGACTATGCGGCTTTACTGCTTTCACTTAGCCATAGGAGCTTGACGGTGGGAGCTAATGACTAGCCCCCATTTCGTTGTGGTATACTTGGTAGCTGAGGTATGCCCTTGTAATCACATGGTTTGTGCTAGGGCAGACCCTGCGTGTGACACGGAGAAATCGCCAACGATTTTTTGAGTCTAACCCTCCTCATCGGATCACCTACCATTTCACGCTTACTATGACAGTCAGTTTTCAGCTTTCTCCTCCTGAGGTACTTAACTAGGCTAGCCAGAAGTACAATCGCAGGGGTTCTCCCTTTACCTTCTTAGCCCAACATGCGAAACACCAGGGGGTAAACACAGGAGCCGGGCAACCCAACTATTGACCCAAGACATAGTTCGGAACTGATGCATATAATGCAATATCCGAGACGCCGGACACTCAGCGGAAGGCTGTGCCAGACTTTGGTACATGGAGCTAATGAACTAGCTGAATTGTGGTTAATTAACCAATTTGCATTTACTACAAAATTGGTTCGTGCCCGGCTGTTCGAAGAGCGGGAAAAGGAAAAGGAAGGCGTCAGACAATGCGGATGCCCGAACACCATAAAGGGTGTTTATTTATTAATTTCCGTTAGCTCAGGACGTCTATCAGTACAATTTGAATTGCCGAGGCATTCATTGTATACAAATTTTTTACAGAAGAAAGGTTTACACAGGGCCTTGATACGTGGGTCGAATAGCAACTGTGCCCTGCTGCACATCTGCGCCTTAGCTTCTGCTGGGTGAGGAAGCACCGTATAGGGGGGCGTGCTTGGGTGATGCTGATCCTTTAAAGAGGAATCTTGACAAGTAGGCTTATTGTAACAGCTTGATGTTGTGCGAATCCGGAGCCGTACCCATTGCCATCCGAATACATGGCCGTTCATAGTTCGGTTGAGCCGAAAACATAAAGTTGTGGTTTGATGTGGGCCCCTCGGCCGCCCATAGTATCTTGTGGCACCCCGGCTCAGAGAAACCGGATCGCCCCGTATTCCTGCCTAGAGATCAAGGAGAAGTCTTATGGAATACGGCACTTCTTAGCATAGAACAAATCAGCTCTTTATTTTTTGACCATGGAAACTGCAGGGCTTGGCCCCACAACATTTTATTAAGAAAAGAGCAACCAAAGTCATATGTACAGATCCACAAGCAGTGGAAATAAAAAGATAAAAAGCTAAGCTAAACTAAGCTACAGGGGAAACCAAAAAAAGAAAAGAATCCTCAAGGTGGCAGGAAAGCAATCCAGTGAAGAAGTTCCTCCTTTTGTCTTGATTTTATCCTGTGTGCCATGAGGGAGATATCATGAAAGAATCCAGCCTTCCATCTACCAAAAGATGGTCTAATCTTTCTGAAGATCTTATCATTTCTAACCATCCAGATGTTCCACCATGTTAAAAAGACCACTTCAGCAAAGAAAGGTTTAGCAAACTCCTCTCTAGCCTGGACAGCAATATCCACCATATCAGAGCTGGAAGACCAATATATCTGCAAGTAGTTCCAAACTCTAGCACTGAAATTACATTGGAAAAACAGATGATTTCTGTCCTCCAACGAGCCAGATCTACATAACACACATTCAGGGCCATCCTCAATTCTCCAGTGCCTTCTCTATATCATGTCTTTGGTGTTGACTCTTTTCCATAATCACTAGCCATGCAAACATTTTAATGGACATAGTACAACAACTCTTCCATATCCAATTCAGAATAGGGTTTGCCACAATGGGCTTATGGACTAGATCATAATACTTCTTGGCAGTATACTTTATCCTTTTGCTATCATTCCAAGTCCAGCAATCAGGCAGCAATCTATCTCTAGCATATTCATCAAGGCATTGTGACAGGCATTGAAGCTCCACATATGCCTGTTCAGATAAAGGCAATTGGAAAACACCCAGAAGGTTGTCAGAACTGAGAACTTGCGATACTAAAATGTTCTGATCTAAACATTAGGAGAAAAGCCTTTTAAATTTATCCTGGAGTAGCAAACTGCTTGTACTAGCCCAACTATCTTTCTAGAACAAAGCAGTATCCCCACTGTTAACTTGAACTACAGAAACAGCTCTGAATTTGTCCATGAGTTTGGAGACATCTCTCAACGAAAAAGATCCACACAAGGTGCTGTCATGGGGAACCCTATCATAATAATAGGAGTTCCAGATTAGATGCACCCATGGAATATCCTCCTTGTTGTAAAATTTATGCAAATGTTTAAGCAATAATGCATCATTTTGCACACTGAGATTCAGAATTCCCAGGCCCCCCTTATTCTTGGGTCTGAAAACTAGAGGCCAAGCAGCTAAAGAGTGCCCAGTTTCCTGTCCATATTTCCTCCGTAAGCATTACCTCTGTATCCTTTCCAATTGCTTCAAAATACCAGGTGGGATTTGTAGGTTACATAAGAAGAAAATTGGCATTGATGATATTACAGAATTGAGCAGTTGCAATCTTCCCCCCGGGGCAGAAACCACGAACTGGCAGTGAGCCTCTTCTCCATGCAATCAACCAGGGGCATGAAATCAATGATCTTGGGCCTTGTTGTACCAAGTGGCAGGCCAAGATAAGTAAAGGGCATTGTCCCAATTTTACAGCCAAGAACACTAGCCATATCTTCGGCCATGTTACTATCCGCATTGATTGGAATCATTGAGGATTTGTGGAAGTTGATTTTCAGCCCTGTTGATTGTGAAAAAAATCATAAGAGCCTCTTTTAGCACCACCAACTGATCTCTCTGGGCAGGGATAAATAAAATAGTGTTATTAGCATACTGCACCACTGGGAAATCTGGATCATGTGATGGAATTGGTAATGAGAGAAGACCCCTTTGGACCATATTATTTAACATTGATTGGAGAATATCAGCTGCTAAAACAAATAACAAAGAAGACAAAGGATCTCCTTGTCTGACCGCACATTTGCATTTGAAGTGTCTGCCAGGAACTCCATTTACCAGCACAGAAGAAGTTCCAGGAGATAATAGCTCTTTGACCCAAGAAATCCATTTCTAGGGGAAGCCCTTGGCCTGCAAAATGGTGAGGATAGCCTCATGCTCAATAGAATCAAAGGCCTTCTCAAAATCCAGCTTAAAAAGGATTATGGGCCTCTTTGACTGCTTGCATTGGTGTATATACTCAAAACTCCAGGCAAGACAATCTTGAATTATTCTTGTTTTAATGAACCCATACTGATTCTTGTGGATACACCTCAAAATCTCATGTTGAAACCTGTTGGCAGCCATTTTTGTCAGCAATTTAAGCCCAAAACTAGTAAGGGATATAGGCCTATAATCACCCACCCCCTCTGGTGTATTTGATTTGGGTACCAACACAATAAAAGAATCATTAATGTTCTCCAGCTTGGCCCTCCCTGCATGAAAATCTTGTGCCAGTGTGTTAAATTCATGAGAACTAGTGTGCCAACACTTCTTAAAGAAAAGCCCATTAAATCCATCAGGCCCTAGTGATTTATCAAGTGGCATTTCCTTCACCACCTGCTCAATTTCCTCTTTTCCAAAAGGTTTCACAAGCACATCCAACCCAGGTACCCTCTGGAGCAGATTATCCAAGTCTAGCACCATATTAATACCCTTGGCTTGGCCCATTCTCTCCTTGAAAGCTTTATGGAAAGCATCAGCAATGACATCATGTTGAGAAGGGACAGATCCATCTCCCAGAGTCATGGAGGCAATTGAGTTTCTCCTATGTCTCTCAGAGGCCATGGCTTGGAAGAATTTTGAATTTTCTTCCCCAACCTTGATATATCTGATGGTGCATCTTTTCTTCCAGTAAACACACTGTAAGTGCACCAAGTGTGCATGATGCAATTTCACCAACTTCCTAAAATTGAATTCCTGTCTGAATAATGGCCTACAGTCTTCCAAACTGTCAATCCAGCAGATAACCCAGTTACATTTCTCAATTAGGTTTTTGATATGTGAAATACCTTTTTGCCAAGACTTTAAAGCCTTCCTCAGAGCCTTTAATTTATCAGAATTACGGCCGTGATGTGTTGCTTTGGGGAAGGTTGTGACCAGGATTGCTGCACACAGTCTAAGAAACCAGGCTGCTCAGTCCAGTAGTTCTCAAACCTGAAAATGTTAGCCTTTCGAATAGAAGTTGAGATAGTAACTAAGCAGGGTACACGATCTGAGGTGGTTCTGGCTAGAGGAACAACTTGTGACATTGGATAAGAATCAATCCAATTTGCAGAGGTGAATATTCAATACAACTGTTCTAACAGTGGAGAATCTTGCATGTTTCACCAAGTGTATTTTCTACCTTTTCGGGGCAACTCAAGCAGACCAACGTGGCCTATTATTTCATTAAAGATAAACATATCATTAACATCCCCCCCGGCAAGATCCTATTGTCCTGTGACCTTATAAATTTGAAGTCCCCCAAGATCATCCAGTTTGTTTGAGGGTCAATATTCAGATTATAGAGCCACTAGACAAATTCATCTCTCATTTCCCCTTGACTAGGGCCATAAACATTCACCAAGGTCCAGCAATTGTTGTTATGCACGGAGGTGAAATTAACCACAATACTATAAGGTTTAACCTCAACCAACGAACCAGTGAAGCAATCTGATCTCCATGCAATTAACAAACCACACGAGGCCCCTCTTGAAGGAGACTCAATGAACTGGTCAAATCTAGATGGGCAGATGCTTTTAATTAACCGACGATCACATTCAGATAACTTTGTTTCTTGTAAACAAACAACCGAGCATTGGCTCTCATTGATCTTCTCTCTAACTACTCTCTGGCGCATCTCAGAATTAAGGCCTCTCACATTCCAACATAGTACCTTCCAACATTGCTTAGAGTTTAAATTCATGTTTAACAAGCATAGTTCGGGCAGCAAAAGTATAGCACATAGTGTTGCACATTAAAACCATAGTACCCCACAAAATAAAAAGTTCTCCAGAACCACAGGCAAGCAACATAAGTAGCATAACAGGCCTAAGATAAGTAGCAAATTTAAAGGGCTTGCTAAACCCATGGAAAACATGGAGAGGACACATCATTTGTCAGATGTTATGGGCGATTCTTCAGAAGGTTCAGCCATAAGCTTCTCCTTAGTGAGCAGAACCGGGTCCATCTCCAGGTCCTTCCCTGCACTCTGCAACACTTCTATGGGCGTCTCAGGTGGCACCATGAGTTGTTTGCTTTGCTGGGCCGAGGTGTCCATTGGGCTTCTTTGATGGGCCTTTGGAGAGACTGCAACAGGCTTAGCTCTTGGCCTTTTCTTCCTGGGCTGCTGGGGCAACTCTTCAAAAACCTATTTCAAACCATCCCGCCGAGCAGTGCTCCTGGTGCAGCGTCTAACTGATGTTTGCACAATTGGTATAGCCGCCTTCTTTCTGCCCTTACTCTTCAGAGGCTTGACTTTCTCAGCAAAGAAAATAGTCAAGCTGTCCTGAGAGCATTCATCAATAGAGGGAGTTTGATTAGTAAATAAAGCTCGTGCCACGGGCCGCCTGGGCAGTGTGATCACTTCACGAGTCACTGAGACATCATCAACAGGCCTGACCAACTTAGAAGCCAAGAGCTCCACATCAAAGGCAATATTCCATGCACGCTTGGAGTAGATCACAGGGCCCATTGGTTTGCAGAAAATAGGACGAGGCACTTCCAAAGCATCAAACTCTGGCAGGAAAGTGAGAAAAGATCTTTTCCAAATCATCTCAGGAGGGAGTGCTGGGCCCTCCACCACACGCACCATGCCAATGAATACCTGCTGGGGCTGAATGATAGGTGGCTGGTAGGGAACAATTGCAAGCTATTGAACTGGATCTGCTGCATTATGCTGTTCGACAGGCTCTGCTGCAATGTGTTGCTCGATAGGCTCAGCCGCATTTTGGAAAGGCTCTGCTGCATTTTGGACAGGCTCCGCTGCATTTTGCACCTCAAGAACAATCTGCTTTACCGAGACCGAAGCTTCAGGTTGATCAATGACAATGGACACTTGATCCTGTAGTGGCTGTTCCTGCTGCTGTGGAGGCGGCTCCTCCCAGACTGCATTGCCCCAGCCCTCAACATCATTTGCTTGCACTGGGGGCGCAGGTTCCATCGGAGCTTCATTCCATCCAAGCTGGGGGTAAGGAGGCAGGACAAATGGAATATTGTCAGGCACAAATTGGCCAGGCAGCGGGTGAGGATTGCCATCCAGCGGCATTGGGTCCTCATCATTGGGCATTTGATCTGCAAAATCCGCCCCAAGGACATAGCAAGCCGCAGTCCAAGAGACCCTCGCCCCTCCCCATTCAACATAATCCCCGAAGACCACACTACGTGGGACCAATGGTGTATCAGGAAAGGATGCCCTGACCAAAGTACGAACCAGATATGTATCTTCACTGTCCCAAGATTGAAACTTGCCAAAAGTACTGACTGCCTATGCAATGAACTCTGTGGTGTGATAATCCAAAGGAATACCAATAAACATAAGCCATCCATCTCTGATCCCATGTGCTCCCTGAAAACCCTCTCCCTCGTCATGCTTCATAAAACAGACAAAGCGATCGTTCCCAATATCAAAAGGAGCATGCTGAATCAGACCATAACGGACTACTGGATCTCTGACTTGAAACAGACCAACTCCATGGAACCATGGTTGAGCAGAGCGGACCACAATACCTCTGTTTTGCAGAAACTCGACCACTTCCTCTCTGACCGGCCCCAATGGCCCCTCTGGGCGGGGCATCACCTCTGCAACCATGTAGTCCTCATGGCGGCGCGGCGGCCTCGAAGATGGCGTGATATAGGTGCACGGAAGACGAAACTGACCACGATCGATGATGTGGTGGCCAGCCAAAACAAAGCGCTCAGGATCAATCTCAAAAACTACCATGGCCGCGGAGGGAGGATCTGAAGTTGGAGCAGAGGAGGAGGATTGTGGTTGCTGCATATTGGGCAGTGCTGAGGTGACCAGGCGTAGAGTCTCGTCGGCAGGGGCACAGTTTCCTAGGCCGGTATGCAACCCCGATAAATCCGAGCTATGCTTGCGATTAATTGGCCTCCATACCAATCTGTTAGCTCGCGCGTAATCAAAACAATCTTTTCTATAGTGACCTAACCGAGAGCAAGTCGAATAGACCATTCACCTTCCACAAGACGATGACAGGTGGCCCTGCTCATTGCAGACTGAGCATGTCATAATTTGGGCCACCATGTCAATGATCATGCTATCAAACTGGTTGGCCGCTTCTTGTGAGCTAGGTATATGAGGGAGATCCTCCACAGGCCGACGACTAGGGCCCAATAATGGGTCAGTAGAAGCTGTAGGGCCAGAAGGGCTTGGGCCAGCAATTGGGCCATGCGTCTGAGCCGAAGTTCGAATAACCGAAAGTTCCGAATCTCCCGCATGAATCACGGCAGGAGAGTCACGATGCATGGGATCGGGTTGACCGCAGCTCGCCGGAGAAGAACCCGCCGATGAGATATGAACCGTGCCAAAGGTGATGGGTGGCCTAGCCACCGTCCACTGTAGTTCAGTCGGAGGAGGAGGACGAATAACAACCCTTTCATGGGCCGGGACCTCATAGCCCGCATCATTAGCCGTGTCAATGCGCACTTGTTTCACTGGATATCTATATCCAAGGCAAACATCATACCTCTAAAAGGTAGCAAATGAAAGTTTCTTTCTAGGAGCATTTGCACTTTTGAGTGCGGATCGAGCTGGTGGCTTATGCATAGCTAGAAGCCCTAAGGCCGATCGGCACTTCGAAGGACTCACTAGAATCCATTCTGCGTCACATTCCTTCCTCCAGATCTTGAGTTCTCTAATCCAGTTAGGACTCCCATTGCCCCAAAGATTAAAATAACACTTGAATTGCATACATGCATAAGATCAGAGATCAACAATATAAAACCCAACTTGCTTGCATGAGACATGGAAGGAATAAACCTTATCTTTGATGTGAGAGACCATAAGATCAATTGCAGAGCCCCCAAGGGATGATTCTAGGACCGCCCCCACCGAATCTTCAGATAGACGGAAATCATGACGGCTGAAAGAGACCACCAAGGTGAAAGAGCCCATGTCCTCCATCGGGTGCACCGTGAAGCCAGTAGATCTATAGATCTCATCTGCAAAAGCTAAGCCCTTGGAAAAGTCCAAGTCCAGGGTTGATCCACCGTGAGAACCCATGGAAGATGGGTATTGGCATGATCCATAGGCGCCGCCGGATCTTGTCATCGGAGAGGATCCACAGATTAGTGGATGAGGGAGGAGATCGCCGGAGATGTGGTGGGTGGGTGGGTGGGAGGTGGAGTCGCCATGGTGTTTTCCTAAATCAGCTATTTATTATAGTCTATATGGGTACAAGGGGATCACATCGGCACGGCGACACTACGCCTGCCACGGTTGCTCCATGCAAGCAACAGAACGACATGAAGCAGCGGAATAACTACTGGCAGCAGAACAGCGACGACGGTGATGAACTCCACCCCGCAGGGACTCTGGCTAGAACGCTTATCCTTGCTCGCAAACAAGGGATCCACGGAAACAAGCAATCAAATCCGGCATGTCCTGCAAATTGGCATGACACGCCAGGTCAGTACATTGAATGTACTTGCAAGCTCACAGGAACCAAGAGCAATCAAGACAAACAACAACATGGCAATTACAGGTTACTTAACAATGATGAACACGATACTATTAGAACAACATGGCATATACAACATGATACAGCTAGAACAATATGAACATTGCATGAACGAATGAACATGATGATACTAGCATGCAACATGATGACACTATCATGCACCAACTTACTTTGCTCGGGGTTACCTTGTAACCATCACATGCATAAGCTTACCATCACGGACATCACACGATCATCTCAGGCTCCAATCAAGCTTGGTATTAACAATACCGTAGTAATCATTACATGACCACAAGGAGATTGACCTTTACCCTTGACTCTCGCATAACACCACAAATATCCACCAACTCGGTATCCTCGATACCAAGGAGATCCTCTCAGGATCACCTAAAGATCAACCAACTTCTCTCATCATCGAACCAGGGTTGTTATTAAACAAGTTATTATTATTACTGTTGACCCATAGTGTGACCTACTATGAACTGGGCCCTTATCCGCGGGCACGGCTATCGATAGATTAAATACACTCCGCAGAGGTTAGCACACTGTACCCACACCACGGAACCCATGGCCTCAGACTCCCATTCGGGTGGACCAACGGCATTTTGACAGAACCAGTCTATTGCAATGACACACTCCCGGCCACTCTGACCAACTCCCCTTTGGGATCAGTCCTGGGTGGCCCCGATGCCACCTCGTGACATCCAACGGCCACCGTCATGGCAAAACAAAACAGTCCCAAATGGGGAGAAGAGCGCTCAAACCAACACGGGCGCACAAGGCTTATTTCCACCAACCTGGCCAAGGTAGCACGCACCCATAACCTTCCCTAGTTGGAGGCACCGGCAAGAGGCATGACAATAGACCAAGTTAGGAGCCCCAATAAAGCAAATGTGGCTGCACTGGTCAGTTCGATTTCAATGGCACTATGACTCAGCCAATAGTTGTTCAAGATCATTTAAGTCCGGTTAAACTTGAATGCAATAAGCTGAGCCATATTAAAATAACATGATGCAACTACAATGCAGAAGCATGATATCATCATAAGCATGGAGGTGCAACATAATCATCATGCATAACAACAATGAATCATTTATCCAAATGAGCATGGCATATTAACGAGCATAAGTATAACAATACACATGAGCATAGCATGACCACTAGCATCAGAAATAAATAACATGCAAGAACATATCAAGAATACTAACAAGTAAGCATGTAACCAACTAGATGCAACGGAACATGCATAGCAACTGTACTGGATAACAAACGGTAAGCATGCATCAGAATGAACAGCACTACCACCAGCATGTGCTACTACTACCAAGCATGACAGGAGAAAATAATACTAACAAGTAGTACAAGATAACAAGATGCATCAGAACATAGCATGAAGGTGGATATGAATCCACGAGCATAACCGAAACACGACAGTAGCAGCAAATAAGCAGGCAGGAAACGGGCAAACATTTATTAAATATTCAAGTAGAAACCATGTCTACTGCATGGCTATCATGCAAGTGGCTGTTGTGGCTTGCCTGGGGATGAAGAAACCATTGGGAAGAAGTGCGGGAAGCTCGCGGAAGGAATCACCGGAAAGGGTTCTTTCCCGGAGGGGCTGATTTGGGGCAAGGGCACAAAGGTCATTTTCAAAATGTGAACACATCATGAAAATGATAAGAACAGAACAGGCTCGACGAGAAAAAGACCTGGGTGTTGGAATCACCTCAATCGGAGTTACGAGCAAAAAGTTAGGAGGGGTTTTCTGCCAGGGACCTATCTATAAGAAAAATCTTTACAAACTGGGCCTGGACAGAAAAACAGAAAGCGCATTTCAGGAACTACGCTTTTGGGACAGTGAAAACGTATTTTTGGCGGAAGCCGCAGAACTTTATGCTTTCACTGAAACGAAAGCGTAAAAGGGAAAATACGCTTCCACTTATCCTAGTCAGCAGAGGCGGGGCCGGGCTCTGTCTCGCTGCCAGGTGGGGTCCGCCCCTGACATCTCTTCCTTCTTCTTCCCGACACAGCGCTGGGGAGGAATGATGCCGATCGGTCCCGACGAGGCTCCCCGGCGGTGTGGGCCACCTCTCGAGGCGTGCGGCATACCGGTGAGCTCATGGAGCCGAGACGCATCCAATGGTGTACGTGGCGACCGCCAGGGAGGACTGAGGCGACTGCAGCTTGGACTCGGGTGGAGATGGCCTTCGGGTGGAGATGGGCATGGCGCTCCGGTGTGGGAGAGGAGGGGGCAAGGCCACTGAGAGGTTCGCCGGAGCTCAGGGGATGCGATGGTGGTGGTGGAACAAAGAGGGAGGCTCGGGCTCGCCGGAATCGGAGCGGGGCTCACCAGCGGCCGAGGGTCAGATGGAGGTGGGGAGGCACTCCGACAATGCTCTGAGGGGCTAGGGAGGGGTAGAGGAGGATGGTGGAGCTAATGGTGCGGAGAGCCGAGGCCGGGGAGGGCCATTTATAGCCGTGGCCGAGGGTGACGTCCGCGGACGCGTGGCCGTGGCTCGGCCATGGCCGCGTACGCGTGTTCATGCCTGCACGCTGGACGGAAGGCGACGGGGAGGAGCAGATGGCATGCATCATGGGTCAGAGGAGGCCAAGGAGCACGGGGAAGAAGCGGCCAGAGGAGGAAGACGACAGCCCGCTACAGCTCGTCCTTGGGCGCGCGGCGATGAGCGCCAGCGAGCGAGCTGCTGGAGGGGGAGAGGGGTCCATGGTGAAGGCGATGATGAGGGGAAGCCACTAGACACGCTCACGCACGAGAAGACTACGAGAGGGGGAGGGTCCGGAGCTAGGCGACGTCCTGGACGAGGCCAAACGCTGTAGAGCGCATGCACCGTCGCGCCAACAGCGCGGTCACCGCGTGAACCGGGGCATTCATTACTCTCTAGCACCCAAAATGTTGTCTACCTGATAGTCCTTCCAAGATAGATCATTTATGAGGTTATGGCTTGTTCTGGGGTACTATGGTTAGATGGGAGTGATCACCTGAAGTTTGCGGTAGCAAATTTGGCTTCACTTCTGTGATCAGCAGAGATGAGCTAAGGGCCAAACTTGATGTCTGGGATGATTAGGTTAGGAAGGACTATTATCCTGTTAAGTTTGAGGAGAAATGGACCAATATGAATCATGGTTGTTTGTAACAGCAGAATTGGTCCAGAAAACAGACTTGGATGATGCACTCATATGGAGTATCAACTTGACCTGAATTTTGGCATGGGATGATTATTTGGACATATGAAGATGCTGTAAAAATTTCATACCAAATGGACTTGCCAAAATTGTACATCCTTCACAGCAATCCCCTCTGTCTAGAAACTTGAGATAATATTGGTGAGTAAATGGATTGCTTAAATGATCCCAAATTTGGTGGAGAGAAGTGGTATTGGTAGGAGCATGATCTGGTAATTTTTCATAATTAATGAAGCAATATAAAATGTACTTGCTTCACAACCTAAAAATATTGCTAGAATAAAGATTTGAGCCTGTGCTCACATAGATGATTGGATGGAGCTGAAAATTGGAGGAGTGTGATAATATGAGCACATGAAGGAGTGTGAAATTTTTTAACTCATTTGGGTACTCCTAGATAGTACTTCCTTCACAATGGCTTCTGTTTGATAGAATTTTTCAAAAATTGCTGAGGAAGATTCACTAGGCAAATGAAGCTGAATTTTGGCATGGAACAATGATTTGGATGACATAGCATGCCCAACAAGTTTGGGACCAATCAAGAAAGGATAGGTGGCACTTCCTTCACAGAAAACCACATTGGACAGAAATGAAGAATAAATATTGGGGAATTATTTTTGGGCTAGGATAGGAAGGTTTGGGCATATTTGAGCAATATATGACCCAAATAAATTATGAGAATTATTTGGGAATTTTGTGGAACATAGAAATATAGGTTGCTTCACAACCTAGGGCAAACAAGGTTATTCCTTTAATAGAAAAAGGAATATTCCCAATAAAAATAATGTTGGAATTGAGCTAAGATGAAAATGACAAGGTCTTGAGGTGGTTTTGAGGATGACAAGCCATTTGGGAGAGGTGTCAAAGGTGATCTCCTCAGGTTTCAAGTCCACAGAGCCACGGAAAAACAAGTCTCAAGCAAAAATCCTCAGAAAATCGAAAGAAAAAGAAAGGGCCAAAATCCAGGGTGTCACAAACCTTCCCCTCTTAAAGAAATCTCGTCCTCGAGATTTGGTTGCTCAGGGAACAAATATGAATATACCTAACTTAAGGAAACCGTTTCCAACTCGGGTATCCTTTTCCTTATATGATTGTTCCTACTAAAATTTATATGACTTGAATGTCTGTCTCTGGGGTGGTTTGCTTCACCGTATCCGATACTCTCACAGGTCTTTCCTTATATGTTCATGCTTATACTGGCTCCAATTTCTTTCATATCTGCTGACTTAACTAGGGAGCGATGGATTATCGTGACTGGGATATATGCCTGTTCACAAGTCCGTGAGTGGTTTCCGATGGATGTATCATCCAGTACTAACAACATTCCATGGAGTCGTGAGCCAATTTTCTCGGTGGGCATGAATTCTTTTCATCCTGGCATCGGGTTGCTTACTTGGATGCATGTCCTCCGTGTTCAACACAGTGGCGTGAATCATAACTGTTCTTCTGGCAAAATCTGTCTTCTTGCAGGAGTTTCTGATTCATCTTGACTAGATCCACTATCTTGAGTATCCAATTCGTACCAAATATTTGACTGTCGCCTGTCTTGGCCAACATAAAGGGGTATGGCCTTATATGATAGAATCCGCAGACTTGACTGACGGTGGTTCTGGCAGAAGAATTTTGTTCACGATAGGCTATCCTTTGATGATCCTCATAAGTGAGGACACATGCCTCAAGACTGTTATTCATCATCCTGATTATTCATTCTGTCGGCATATCCATGGGGATAGTAGGCTGTGTGATGCTTTACCAAGGTCACTGAGGTCAACTGTCGAATTGACCTTTGGTCTGACAGGGCAGACTCAGATATGCGATACTTGAAAAACCTGAGCATATGTGGTTGACTGAGCGGGTTGTCTGGGTATGGGGTCCTTACCAAAATTGAGTAGACCCCTTAGGTGAATATTCATGGTGATCGATGCTAACTCAGACTGGCCGGGGTATCTACACCATGTGGTTCATGGAACAATTATCGTACCTGTATCGTCGGTCTTACTCCTTCATTACTGTTTTCTTGTTCTGGATTCTTTGCTGAAAGAGCTTGGTCATATTGCTTTTTTGTGTGACCATAGGTATTGTCAGGTGCAATATTTCGGCAATCGTGACTTTGTCCTCATTCATGTATCATGTGATAGGAACTATACCAGGTTCACACGTACTTGCATATAGCTCGTTGTTGATGTCAAGCATACAAGGTGGTGACAAGGGTTAATGATATCACCTTGTCGGGTATGAGGAAACTGGCCTTGCTGAGTACTTCCACAATTTGCCATCCCATTTTGTCTTTCTCCACAACTTGTCGGTTCTTGCATCACCAACTGAGGTGTGTAACGAGCTTTCTTATTCTTGGACTGCCATAAGCTGTCAGTTCACAGTGCAATATCTTGCACTAATGCCGTACTGAGGGAGATTGGATGGCTTATGCTGGAACAAGGAGAAGTCTTCTGGAATACGGCACTGCTTAGCATAGAACAAATCAGCTCTTTATTACTGTCTATATGGGTACAAGGGGATCACATCGGCACGGCGACACTACGCCTGCCACGGTTGCTCCATGCAAGCAACAGAACGACATGAAGCAGCGGAATAACTACTGGCAGCGGAACAGCGACGATGGTGATGAAATCCACCCCACAGGGACTCTGGCTGGAACGCTTATCCTAGCTCGCAAACAAGGGATCCACGGCAAACAAGCAATCAAATCCGGCATGACCTGCAAACTGGCATGACACGCCAGGTCAGTACATTGAATGTACTTGCAAGCTCACAGCAACCAAGAGCAATCAAGAAAAACAACAGCATGACAATTACAGGTTACTTAGCAATGATGAACATGATACTATCAGAACAACATGGCATATACAACATGATACAGCTAGAACAATATGAGCATTGCATGAACTAATGAACATGATGATACTAGCATGCAACATGATGACACTATCATGCACCAACTTAATCACATGCATAAGCTTACCATCACGGACACCACACGATCATCTCAGGATCCAATCAAGCTTGGTATTAACAATACCGTAGTAATCATTACATGACCACAAGGAGCTTGACATTTACCCTTGACTCTAGAATAACACCACAAATATCCACCAACTCGGTATCCTCGATACCACGGTGATCCTCTCACGATCACATAAAGATTGACCAACTTCTCTCATCATCGAACCGGGGTTGTTATTAAACAAGTTATTATTATTACTGTTGACCCATAGTGTGACCTACTATGAACTGGGACCTTATCCGCGGGCACGGCTATCGATAGATTAAACACACTCCCCAGAGGTTAGCACACTGTATGCACAGCACGGAACCCATGGCCTCGGACTCCCATTCGGGTGGACCAACGGCCTTCCGACAGAACCAGTCTATTGCCATGACACTCCCGGCCACTCCGACCAACTCCCCTTTGGGATCAGTCCTGGGTGGCACCGATGCCACCTCGTGACATCCAACGGCCACCGTCGTGGCAAAACAAAATAGTCCCAAACGGGGAGAAGAGCGCTCAAACCAACACGGCCACACAAGGCTTATGTCCGCCTACCTGGCCAAGGTAGCGCGCGCCCATAACCTTCCCTAGTTGGAGGTACCGGCAAGAGGCATGACAATAGACCCAGTTAGGAGCCCCCATAAAGCAAGTGTGGCTGCACTGGTCAGTTCAATTTCGATGGCACTATGACTCAGCCAACAGTTGTTCAAGTTCATTTAAGTTTGGTTAAACTTGAATGCAATAAGCAGAGCCATATTAAAATAACATGATGCAACTACAATGCAGAAGCATGATATCATCATAAGCATGGAGGTGCAACATAATCATCATGCAGAACAACAATGAATCATTTATCCAAACGTGCATGGCATACTGATGAGCATAAGTATAACACTACACATGAGCATAGCATGACCACTAGCATCAGAAATAAATACCACGCAAGGACATAACAAGAATACTACCAAGTAAGCATGTAACCAACTAGATGCAATAGAACATGCATAGCAACGGTACTGGATAACAAATGGTAAGCATGCATCAGAATGAACAGCACTACCACCAGCATGTGCTACTACTACCAAGCATGACAGGAGAAAAAAATACTAACAAGTAGTAAAAGATGACAAGATGCATCTGAACATAGCATGAAGGTGGATATGAATCCACGAGCATAACCGAAACACGACAGTAGCAGCAAATAAGCAGGCAGTAAACGGGCAAACATTTATTAAATATTCAAGTACAAACCATGGCTACTGCATGGCTATCATGCAAGTGGCTGTTGTGGCTTGCCTGGGGATGAAGAAACCACCGGGAAGAAGTGCGGGAAGCTCGTGGAAGGAATCACCGGAAAGGGTTCTCTCCCGGAGGGGCTGATTTGGGGCACGGGCACAAAGGTCATTTTCAAAATGTGAACACATCATGAAAATTATAAGAAAAGAACGGGCTCGACGTGACGAAGACGTGGGTGTTGGAATCACCTCAATCGAAGTTACGAGCAAAAAGTTAGGAGGGGTTTTCTGCCAGGGACCTATCTGCAAGAAAAATATTTACAAACTGGACCTGGACAAAAAAACAGAAAGCTCATTTCAGGAACTATGCTTTTGGGACAGTGAAAACGTATTTTTGGATGAAGCCGCAAAACTTTACGCTTTCACTGCAACGAAAGCGTAAAAGGGAAAATACGCTTCCACTTATCCTTGTCAGCAGAGGCAGGGCCGGGCTCTGTCTCGCTGCCAGGTGGGGCCCGCCGCTGACATCTCTTCCTCCCGCTCTTCCTTCTTCTTCCCGACGTGGCGCAGGGGAGGGATGACGCCGACCGGTCCCGACGAGGCTCGCCAGCGGTGTGGGCCACCTCTCGAGGCGTGCGGCATACCGGTGAGCTCAGGGAGTCGAGCCGCATCCAATGGTGTACGTGGCGACCGCCGGGGAGGACTGAGACGACGGCAGCTTGGACTCCGGCGGAGATGGCCTTTGGGTGGAGATGGGCATGGCGCTCCGGTGGGGGAGAGGAGGGGGCGAGGCCACTGAGTGGTTCGCCGGGGCTCACACTGTGAAAATGACCGTTTTGCCCTTGCCCCAAATCAGCCCCCTCCGAGAGAGAAGAGTTTCTGGGAAATCTTTTCGCGAGCATTCTGCACTTCTTCCCGGAGTATTCTTCATCCCCAGGCAAGCCACGATAGCCACTTGCATGATGGATTTGCAGTAGTCATGGTTTCCACTTGAATGTTTAATGTTTGTGCATTTACTACTGCTATTTATTGTTTCGGTTATGCTTATGGATACATGCTCATCTTCATGCTATGTTCTTCGGCACCTTGTTAGTATGTGCTACTTGCTAGTATTATTCTCATATGTCATGCTTGTTGGTAGTACATGCTGGTGATAGTAATGTTCTTCAATGTATTATTATTGTCTGTTATGACAGTACCTGGGTTATGCATGATCATCGCTATGCCATGTTCCTCTACATCTAGTGGACTAGCACTTTTATTATTGTTGATGCTTATGCTTCATATGTTAAATGGTTATGTTGCCTATCCATGTTCATGTTGATATCATCTTCATATACATTATTGTTTCATCATGTTATTATGGCTCAGCTCATTACTCTTCAAGTTGAACCTGATGTTAATCGAACTTGAACAACTGTTGGCTGAGTCATAGTGCCATCAAACCGAGCTGACCAGTGCAGCCACATGTGCCTTTATGGGAAGGCCTTAATGCGCTCTATTATCATGCCTCTCGCCGGTTCCTCCAACTAGGGAAGGTTATGTGCGCGCGTTACCCTGATTAGGTAGGCGGCCATAAGCCTTGTGTGCCCGTTGTTGTTGTATGGTACCATTGTCCCCATTTGGGACCGTTTTGTTTTGCCACGATGGTGGCCATTCGATGTCACGAGGTGACATCACGGCCACCCATGACTTAGACCAAAGGGGAGTTTGTCGGAGTGGCCGGGAGAGTGTCATGCAATAGATCGGTTTTGTCGAAACGCCGTTTGTCGACCCGAATGGGAGCACAAGGCCTTGGGTTCCGTGGTGTGGGTAAAGTGTACTAACCTCTCCAGCATGTATAATCTATCGATAGCCGCGCCCGTGAATATGGTCCCAGTTCATATTAGGTCACAATATGGGTCAACAGTAATAATAACCTGCTTAATAAACAACCCTGGTTCGATGAGGAAAGAAGATGGTTAATCATTATGTGATCGTGAGAGGATCACAGTGGTATCGTGGATACCGAGGTTGGCCGATGTGTATGGTGTTATGCGATAATCACGGGTAAGGATCAAGCTCCTTGTGGTCATGTAATGATTCCTACGGTATTGTTAATACCAAGATTGATTTGATCCTGAGGTGATCGTGTGATGACCATGATGGTAAGTGGTACATGTTGTGGTTACGAGGTAACCCCGAACAGAGTAAGTTGAATCATGATAGTTTAAACATGCTGCATGCTAGTATCATCATGTTCATATCATGAGTAACATTTCCATTTCATATGATGCTAGATTTTTTATGTTCAACATGTTCATGCCATGCCTATATTGTTCTAGTAGTATCATGCTCATCATGAATGTTTAACCTGTAAATGCCATGATGTTGTTTGCCTTGATTGCTTTTGGTTGCTGTGAGCTTGCGAGTACATTCAAAGTACTCACCTGGCATGTCATGCCAGTTTGCAGATCATGCCATGTTTGCTTGATTGCCGAGGATCTTGAGTTTGCGAGCTAGGATAAGTGTTCCAGCCAGAGTCCCTGCGGAGTGGAGTTCACCGCCGTTGTTGTTGTTCCGCTGCTAGAAGATATTCCGCTGCGAGAAGTTATTCCACTGCTATGAGTTGTTCTGCTGCTTACAGAGAGCAACCTTGGCAGGCGTAGTGTCACCGTGCTGATGTAATTCCCTTTTATATCGGAACCCTTGTACCCATATCTTTTGTAATAAGTACTGATTGTTCTATGCTAAGAAATGTCATATTCCAGAAGACTTGATCTCAGGCCTGGAATACGGGGTGTTCCGGTTCCTCTAAGCCGCGGTGCCACAGAAGTTTCATCGTGTTTTTTGATACGGAGCCACCGCCACCTCCTATTCTTCATCGGGAGGCCAGATCTGGAGTCTGTTCGGGGCTTCGGAGAGGGGGATCTTCCGTCTTCATCATCATCAACCATCCTCCATCGCCAATTCCATGATGTTCCCTGTCCGTCTCAAAACCGGTAGATCTCGGGTAGGGGGTCCCGAGCTGTGGATCTTGGATTGATGGGGAACAGGGGACGATGGACACTATGTTTACCCAGGTTCGGGCCCTCTCTAGGAGGTAAAACCCTATGTACTGTTTGATTGTATTTGATGTTTATGGTTACAAAGTAGATCTACCTCGAGATCAGGCGAGCTAAACCCTAGGTGGATGCGGTGATGTATGAAGCTCTAGCCCTAAGGACTAAAACCCTTTGATTTATATAGACACTGATAGGATTAGGGTTACACAAGGTCGGTTACAATTAAGGAAGGATCGGGCTTGATCTTGGCTTGGAGGGCACACCACAACTCCGGAGATCTTCCATCTATGCATGGATCCGTACTCTAGCAGGGTTCCATAGCGGCCCATTAGTCTGGCCCATACGCAGTAGGCCGACGCCCTGAGGACCCCTTAGTCCATGACTCCCTCAGTAGCCCCCAAACTAGCCTCCAATGCCAGGGCTTGTGTCTGGCATCTGCACACTTCGAAGTCTTTGGCTTGCGAGGCGAGTTCTTCATCCAGTCTTGTGCGAGCTCGGAGTTTAGGTGGTGTCCGAAATCCGAAACGTTTGTTTAATTTGGCTTCAAAGGTCAAGGTGCTAAAGTGTGAACAGTGATCTCAACTGAAAACTTTTAGCGAAGGGCCGTGGCTGGTCATAACGTCGAACGGCTGGCAGTCTTTGATGCGTGGCCCGAGGCCGCCTCTTCATAGGCACGTCCCATCAAGGCGGAGATCGTATCCCGCTTTTCAGGGGATATGATTAATGATTTCGATTCCTCACCTGCGCACGACGGCGCATGTATATCAGGAAGTGGAGAAGTCCACGGCACGGAAAGGGAAACATAACCTCTCCGTGGCCCATAAAAGGGGAAATAGCAGCGGTCATCGGCCTACGCCATCCTCCACGTTTCGCTGTCATTTTTCCAATCCTCAGAGCTCCAACGCCCCGTTCTTCTCCTCCTGGTTTCCCCCTCACTCCAGCCATGGCCGGATCTGGCGCCAACGGCTAGTGGGAGGCCTCCATCGTCACCAACAAATACATAGAGGATCTGAAGCGAGCCGGCTAGGTGCCGGCCAACGTGGCCCACCGGGCGCCGAAAAGGGCCAGGTCAACCCTACGCCCCAACTGGGTGAGAGGGTGGTTTTTCATGCCCATTTCATCCGAGAGTTGGGATTCCCGTTGCACCTCTTCGCGCGGGGATTGATGTTTTTCTATGGGCTGGATTTCCACGATCTGGCCCCCAACTCCCTTCTCCACATCTCTACCTTCATCGTCGTTTGTGAGGCCCTCCTACGGGTCCAGCCGCACTTTGGCCTATGGCTGAAGATCTTCACTGTCAAGCCGAAGGTTGTCGGCGGCGCCCAGGCGGACTGCGGAGGAGTGATGATCAGCAAGCTCACCCGAGTACAATGGCCGGCAGGCTCATTCATCGACACCGTCAAGGTGTGGCAGAAGGAATAGTTTTATATCACTGAGCCACGGGATGCGGCTAGGACGGCAGCTCCGAAGTTCATGTTGGGGCCCCCCATGAGACTGACCTCATGGACCAGGAAAGGCCTTGATTGGGGATCCGCCGATGAGGTGAGGAAATTGCAGACGCGCATCGCCAATGTGATGGAGACTGGCGCCAAGCTGACCAACGTGGTTCAGATAATGCTTTGGCACTGCCTCCTGCCCTGCCAGGAGAGGGCGGATCCGATGTGGTCTTACAAGCCCGACGACCCGGCCATCGTGCAACACCTCTTCGGCACCACCCATGACAAGGTGTGGGGTTTGATGTTCAAACCTCAGAAGGAGTGGCCGGCCGAGGAGGAAGACATCGGCCTCGACGTCGCAAACCCCCCACGGGAGGTAATTGATTTTTATGCCTAATTTTTATCCAGACTGTTCGAGGTTCAGTCTAAGTTTCCTTCAGTCGTTTTATAGGGATGGCTTAAGAAGGCTTAGTAGATCAATAGTCCGGCTCCGCTGCCCAAGGTGCCTAAATCAGCTCAACTAGTGGAGTTGCTGGTGGCGGCGCCTTACAAATCGTCAGAGAGGAAACCGAAGAAGAAGAAGGATGTACCGGAGGCCAGGGGTGGCCCCCTCTTGAGAGACCGTCCGAACACCAAGGCCAGAGATGCCGCAGCCCTGCCTGCCCAGGACAAGGAAGATGACAAAGACGAGGAGGAAAGTGCCACCTCTCACTACAAGAAGAGGGCGGCGCCCAAAGATGCCAAAGAGGAACAACCTCCATGGGCCCCCAAGCGGCAATGCAGGCCCAAGTTGGTCCTGCCTGACAATTCGGACTCCGATGAGGAGTCCGTGGCATCTGAGAAGGTCCCGGAGAAGGACCGCAGGGTCAAGCCCTCCGCTGTAATGATTGAGCTAGGCATTTTGCATTCCATTTTTACTAGTTCTTTATTGACTAAGGCTAACCATGCGAGTTTACAGCCCACCGTGTGGTCACCTTGCCGAGCAGACCTCGGAGGGGACCTCTCCGCCCATCGGGTTGGCAGATAGCGGATCGGCGTCGCGCGCCACGCCTCCCTTGGTACTAGAAGAAATCGAGGATGTGCTGTCCGCAAGACCCCACCTTATCCGTATATAGGAGAGGGGGGTGACGCGGTCGTGGCCGAGGCGGATGCCTCGGCCATCCCAAGCCAGGAGGATGCATCCCTCCTGGCAAATACCAGAGGGGGTCCGGACAAACCGGACCCTCGCCGCCTACCGCACCCGAGCCCCCAAGGCCCTCAGAGGTGCCGATCCCGCCTCCCAGTGGAGGTGGGGCTGAGGTCCCGCTGCCCGCGCCGAATACCAATGATGAGGCATCGGCGGGCTGGCCGGACTCACTAGTGGAGTTGGTGAACAACTCCATGATTGTCAATGAGCACCACGCCCTTATGTGTGCGGTTCTGCTGGGTGTTCGCTCCGTCCACGCCGGACTGAATGATGCCGTCCAAGGCCTTTTGACGGGCTTTGAGGTGAGTCAAGTAATTCTCTTTCCCCATAGAACGGAATTAATTTTTGGCTTCTCGAGTTTAAGTAGGCCTTATGCCTGTCACCCCCTGGGACTCTGTAAGGATTGCAAAAAACCTTACAGAGGGTCCAGTATTCATAAGCTAGTATTTTTAAAATATGGTGATGGAGTTAATATCTCAGGCATCGTCCCTGGCTGCGGCTGTGAATGCCACTACCCTGGAGGAGATGGATCGGAAGCTTAAATGCTCCGATGATGAGCTCGACCTCGTCAACAAGCAGCTTGATGAGGCTCAAGGTATGCTCCCATCAAAAGGCGTGATAACATATCCGGATACCTATGCTCCGGACTGTGTATTGAGCACATGATGTTTTGTGCCTGCAGCTGCTGCCGCTGAGGTCGAAGGCCTAAAGGCTGTGCTGAGGAGGGCCGAAGATGAAGTGGCCAAGAAGAAAATGGCCGCCGAAAAGGCGGTGGCCGAACTGGAGGCGGGAAGGGCCGCTGGAGAAAAACACGAGGCTCGAGTGGATGAAGTGCATGTGGAGCTCAAGGGTGCCGTCACCAAATGTGAGGACCTTGAGCAGAAGCAAAAGGAGCAAACCTCCAAGCTATCCAAGGCTGAGAAGGAACTCCAAGAAGCCAAAACAGAGGTGCGGGTTGTCCGGGAGGAGCTCCGCCAAGTGAAGCAAATCGCAGATGGTAAGAAGTACTTACTGCAGAGTGTTTTTGGCGGCAATAGGTTCGCCTTGCTGACGCGGGTCTGGCGCTCCGCATGCGTTTTTGCCAAACTTCCGAAGAGTGTGGCGGCTGCAGCGGAGCATTATGCCATTCGTGAGGAGGACTCCGTGCAGCGGCTCTTCTGGTCGCAGTTCCAGGCTCCCAAGCATCCTCCCCTCCTTAGCAACCGGATGGAGCTGCATCGGATGTGCGATCCGGCCTTGAAGGATCTATGTGTCTGGCTATGGCCCGTTGAGCCTATTCCGGACAGCTACTTCAGCCTGGTGCAGAGGCTGTGGGAGGCATCGCCCCGGATTGATGCTGTGAAGCGCTTTGTGTTCCTTGAGGGGGCTAGGTTGGCATTTGCGAAGACCATGGTCCATTGGCCTAAGATTAAGCCAATGGACATGGCCACTGGTCCTCCGCTAGCTGGAAAGGAGCATCGCCATCCTTAGTTGTACTTCGTGTAGGTTATGGATGGCGCTCGGGCAATAGAGGGCCAGTGCTCGAAAGATGTAATCATTGAATGAGTGTATGACGTTGTCAACTGGATCTCATGCTTTATAATGCGGCCTGTTTGTATGTTTAAAACTATAATTGTTTTATTTTGACTCCTGTGCGGCCGTATGTTTATTCTGAAAGTTACAACTCATCGGCTTCAGCCCCCTGGTGAATATCACGTGGGGTGTCTCATCTCTGCATTGCTACCCTTAGCCGACGTCTCGGTACCCGAAGGCAGTAGCGCGTGAGAGAGGCTAGGCAATAGGACTATGCGGCTTTACTGCTTTCACTTAGCCATAGGAGCTTGACGGTGGGAGCTAATGACTAGCCCCCATTTCGTTGTGGTATACTTGGTAGCTGAGGTATGCCCTTGTAATCACATGGTTTGTGCTAGGGCAGACCCTGCGTGTGACACGGAGAAATCGCCAACGATTTTTTGAGTCTAACCCTCCTCATCGGATCACCTACCATTTCACGCTTACTATGACAGTCAGTTTTCAGCTTTCTCCTCCTGAGGTACTTAACTAGGCTAGCCAGAAGTACAATCGCAGGGGTTCTCCCTTTACCTTCTTAGCCCAACATGCGAAACACCAGGGGGTAAACACAGGAGCCGGGCAACCCAACTATTGACCCAAGACATAGTTCGGAACTGATGCATATAATGCAATATCCGAGACGCCGGACACTCAGCGGAAGGCTGTGCCAGACTTTGGTACATGGAGCTAATGAACTAGCTGAATTGTGGTTAATTAACCAATTTGCATTTACTACAAAATTGGTTCGTGCCCGGCTGTTCGAAGAGCGGGAAAAGGAAAAGGAAGGCGTCAGACAATGCGGATGCCCGAACACCATAAAGGGTGTTTATTTATTAATTTCCGTTAGCTCAGGACGTCTATCAGTACAATTTGAATTGCCGAGGCATTCATTGTATACAAATTTTTTACAGAAGAAAGGTTTACACAGGGCCTTGATACGTGGGTCGAACAGCAACTGTGCCCTGCTGCACATCTGCGCCTTAGCTTCTGCTGGGTGAGGAAGCACCGTATAGGGGGACGTGCTTGGGTGATGCTGATCCTTTAAAGAGGAATCTTGACAAGTAGGCTTATTGTAACAGCTTGATGTTGTGCGAATCCGGAGCCGTACCCATTGCCATCCGAATACATGGCCGTTCATAGTTCGTTTGAGCCGAAAACATAAAGTTGTGGTTTGATGTGGGCCCCTCGGCCGCCCATAGTATCTTGTGGCACCCCGGCTCAGAGAAACCGGATCGCCCCGTATTCCTGCCTAGAGATCAAGGAGAAGTCTTATGGAATACGGCACTTCTTAGCATAGAACAAATCAGCTCTTTATTTTTTGACCATGGAAACTGCAGGGCTTGGCCCCACAACATTTTATTAAGAAAAGAGCAACCAAAGTCATATGTACAGATCCACAAGTAGTGGAAATAAAAAGATAAAAAGCTAAGCTAAACTAAGCTACAGGGGAAACCAAAAAAAGAAAAGAATCCTCAAGGTGGCAGGAAAGCAATCCAGTGAAGAAGTTCCTCCTTTTGTCTTGATTTTATCCTGTGTGCCATGAGGGAGATATCATGAAAGAATCCAGCCTTCCATCTACCAAAAGATGGTCTAATCTTTCTGAAGATCTTATCATTTCTAACCATCCAGATGTTCCACCATGTTAAAAAGACCACTTCAGCAAAGAAAGGTTTAGCAAACTCCTCTCTAGCCTGGACAGCAATATCCACCATATCAGAGCTGGAAGACCAATATATCTGCAAGTAGTTCCAAACTCTAGCACTGAAATTACATTGGAAAAACAGATGATTTCTGTCCTCCAACGAGCCAGATCTACATAACACACATTCAGGGCCATCCTCAATTCCCAAGTGCCTTCTCTATATCATGTCTTTGGTGTTGACTCTTTTCCATAATCACTAGCCATGCAAACATTTTAATGGACATAGTACAACAACTCTTCCATATCCAATTCAGAATAGGGTTTGCCACAATGGGCTTATGGACTAGATCATAATACTTCTTGGCAGTATACTTTATCCTTTTGCTATCATTCCAAGTCCAGCAATCAGGCAGCAATCTATCTCTAGCATATTCATCAAGGCATTGTGACAGGCATTGAAGCTCCACATATGCCTGTTCAGATAAAGGCAATTGGAAAACACCCAGAAGGTTGTCAGAACTGAGAACTTGCGATACTAAAATGTTCTGATCTAAACATTAGGAGAAAAGCCTTTTAAATTTATCCTGGAGTAGCAAACTGCTTGTACTAGCCCAACTATCTTTCTAGAACAAAGCAGTATCCCCACTGTTAACTTGAACTACAGAAACAGCTCTGAATTTGTCCATGAGTTTGGAGACATCTCTCGACGAAAAAGATCCACACAAGGTGCTGTCATGGGGAACCCTATCATAATAATAGGAGTTCCAGATTAGATGCACCCATGGAATATCCTCCTTGTTGTAAAATTTATGCAAATGTTTAAGCAATAATGCATCATTTTGCACACTGAGATTCAGAATTCCCAGGCCCCCCTTATTCTTGGGTCTGAAAACTAGAGGCCAAGCAGCTAAAGAGTGCCCAGTTTCCTGTCCATATTTCCTCCGTAAGCATTACCTCTGTATCCTTTCCAATTGCTTCAAAATACCAGGTGGGATTTGTAGGTTACATAAGAAGAAAATTGGCATTGATGATATTACAGAATTGAGCAGTTGCAATCTTCCCCCCGGGGCAGAAACCACGAACTGGCAGTGAGCCTCTTCTCCATGCAATCAACCAGGGGCATGAAATCAATGATCTTGGGCCTTGTTGTACCAAGTGGCAGGCCAAGATAAGTAAAGGGCATTGTCCCAATTTTACAGCCAAGAACACTAGCCATATCTTCGGCCATGTTACTATCCGCATTGATTGGAATCATTGAGGATTTGTGGAAGTTGATTTTCAGCCCTGTTGATTGTGAAAAAAATCATAAGAGCCTCTTTTAGCACCACCAACTGATCTCTCTGGGCAGGGATAAATAAAATAGTGTCATTAGCATACTGCACCACTGGGAAATCTGGATCATGTGATGGAATTGGTAATGAGAGAAGACCCCTTTGGACCATATTATTTAACATTGATTGGAGAATATCAGCTGCTAAAACAAATAACAAAGAAGACAAAGGATCTCCTTGTCTGACCCCACATTTGCATTTGAAGTGTCTGCCAGGAACTCCATTTACCAGCACAGAAGAAGTTCCAGGAGATAATAGCTCTTTGACCCAAGAAATCCATTTCTAGGGGAAGCCCTTGGCCTGCAAAATGGTGAGGATAGCCTCATGCTCAATAGAATCAAAGGCCTTCTCAAAATCCACCTTAAAAAGGATTATGGGCCTCTTTGACTGCTTGCATTGGTGTATATACTCAAAACTCCAGGCAAGACAATCTTGAATTATTCTTGTTTTAATGAACCCATACTGATTCTTGTGGATACACCTCAAAATCTCATGTTGAAACCTGTTGGCAGCCATTTTTGTCAGCAATTTAAGCCCAAAACTAGTAAGGGATATAGGCCTATAATCACCCACCCCCTCTGGTGTATTTGATTTGGGTACCAACACAATAAAAGAATCATTAATGTTCTCCAGCTTGGCCCTCCCTGCATGAAAATCTTGTGCCAGTGTGTTAAATTCATGAGAACTAGTGTGCCAACACTTCTTAAAGAAAAGCCCATTAAATCCATCAGGCCCTAGTGATTTATCCAGTGGCATTTCCTTCACCACCTGCTCAATTTCCTCTTTTCCAAAAGGTTTCACAAGCACATCCAGCCCAGGTACCCTCTGGAGCAGATTATCCAAGTCTAGCACCATATTAATACCCTTGGCTTGGCCCATTCTCTCCTTGAAAGCTTTATGGAAAGCATCAGCAATGACATCATGTTGAGAAGGGACAGATCCATCTCCCAGAGTCAAGGAGGCAATTGAGTTTCTCCTATGTCTCTTAGAGGCCATGGCTTGGAAGAATTTTGAATTTTCTTCCCCAACCTTGATATATCTGATGGTGCATCTTTTCTTCCAGTAAACACACTGTAAGTGCACCAAGTGTGCATGATGCAATTTCACCAACTTCCTAAAATTGAATTCCTGTCTGAATAATGTCCTACAGTCTTCCAAACTGTCAATCCAGCAGATAACCCAGTTACATTTCTCAATTAGGTTTTTGATATGTGAAATACCTTTTTGCCAAGACTTTAAAGCCTTCCTCAGAGCCTTTAATTTATCAGAATTATGGCCGTGATGTGTTGCTTTGGGGAAGGTTGTGACCAGGATTGCTGCACACAGTCTAAGAAACCAGGCTGCTCAGTCCAGTAGTTCTCAAACCTGAAAATGTTAGCCTTTCGAATAGAAGTTGAGATAGTAACTAAGCAGGGTACACGATCTGAGGTGGTTCTGGCTAGAGGAACAACTTGTGACATTGGATAAGAATCAATCCAATTTGCAGAGGTGAATATCCAATACAACTGTTCTAACAGTGGAGAATCTTGCATGTTTCACCAAGTGTATTTTCTACCTTTTCGGGGCAACTCAAGCAGACCAACGTGGCCTATTATTTCATTAAAGATAAACATATCATTAACATCCCCCCCGGCAAGTTCCTATTGTCCTGTGACCTTATAAATTTGAAGTCCCCCAAGATCATCCAGTTTGTTTGAGGGTCAATATTCAGATTATAGAGCCACTAGACAAATTCATCTCTCATTTCCCCTTGACTAGGGCCATAAACATTCACCAAGGTCCAGCAATTGTTGTTATGCACGGAGGTGAAATTAACCACAATACTATAAGGTTTAACCTCAACCAACGAACCAGTGAAGCAATCTGATCTCCATGCAATTAACAAACCACACGAGGCCCCTCTTGAAGGAGACTCAATGAACTGGTCAAATCTAGATGGGCAGATGCTTTTAATTAACCGACGATCACATTCAGATAACTTTGTTTCTTGTAAACAAACAACCGAGCATTGGCTCTCATTGATCTTCTCTCTAACTACTCTCTGGCGCATCTCAGAATTAAGGCCTCTCACATTCCAACATAGTACCTTCCAACATTGCTTAGAGTTTAAATTCATGTTTAACAAGCATAGTTCGGGCAGCAAAAGTATAGCACATAGTGTTGCACATTAAAACCATAGTACCCCACAAAATAAAAAGTTCTCCAGAACCACAGGCAAGCAACATAAGTAGCATAACAGGCCTAAGATAAGTAGCAAATTTAAAGGGCTTGCTAAACCCATGGAAAACATGGAGAGGACACATCATTTGTCAGATGTTATGGGCGATTCTTCAGAAGGTTCAGCCATAAGGTTCTCCTTAGTGAGCAGAACCGGGTCCATCTCCAGGTCCTTCCCTGCACTCTGCAACACTTCTATGGGCGTCTCAGGTGGCACCATGAGTTGTTTGCTTTGCTGGGCCGAGGTGTCCATTGGGCTGCTTTGATGGGCCTTTGGAGAGGCTGCAACAGGCTTAGCTCTTGGCCTTTTCTTCCTGGGCTGCTGGGGCAACTCTTCAAAAACCTATTTCAAACCATCCCGCCGAGCAGTGCTCCTGGTGCAGCGTCTAACTGATGTTTCCACAATTGGTATAGCCGCCTTCTTTCTGCCCTTACTCTTCAGAGGCTTGACTTTCTCAGCAAAGAAAATAGTCAAGCTGTCCTGAGAGCATTCATCAATAGAGGGAGTTTGATTAGTAAATAAAGCTCGTGCCACGGGCCGCCTGGGCAGTGTGATCACTTCACGAGTCACTGAGACATCATCAACAGGCCTGACCAACTTAGAAGCCAAGAGCTCCACATCAAAGGCAATATTCCATGCACGCTTGGAGTAGATCACAGGGCCCATTGGTTTGCAGAAAATAGGACGAGGCACTTCCAAAGCATCAAACTCTGGCAGGAAAGTGAGAAAAGATCTTTTCCAAATCATCTCAGGAGGGAGTGCTGGGCCCTCCACCACACGCACCATGCCAATGAATACCTGCTGGGGCTGAATGATAGGTGGCTGGTAGGGAACAATTGCAAGCTATTGAACTGGATCTGCTGCATTATGCTGTTCGACAGGCTCTGCTGCAATGTGTTGCTCGATAGGCTCAGCTGCATTTTGGAAAGGCTCTGCTGCATTTTGGACAGGCTCCGCTGCATTTTGCACCTCAAGAACAATCTGCTCTACCGAGACCGAAGCTTCAGGTTGATCAATGACAATGGACACTTGATCCTGTAGTGGCTGTTCCTACTGCTGTGGAGGCGGCTCCTCCCAGACTGCATTGCCCCAGCCCTCAACATCATTTGCTTGCACTGGGGGCGCAGGTTCCATCGGAGCTTCATTCCATCCAAGCTGGGGGTAAGGAGGCAGGACAAATGGAATATTGTCAGGCACAAATTGGCCAGGCAGCGGGTGAGGATTGCCATCCAGCGGCATTGGGTCCTCATCATTGGGCATTTGATCTGCAAAATCCGCCCCAAGGACATAGCAAGCCGCAGTCCAAGAGACCCTCGCCCCTCCCCATTCAACATAATCCCCGAAGACCACACTACATGGGACCAATGGTGTATCAGGAAAGGATGCCCTGACCAAAGTACGAACCAGATATGTATCTTCACTGTCCCAAGATTGAAACTTGCCAAAAGTACTGACTGCCTATGCAATGAACTCTGTGGTGTGATAATCCAAAGGAATACCAATAAACATAAGCCATCCATCTCTGATCCCATGTGCTCCCTGAAAACCCTCTCCCTCGTCATGCTTCATAAAACAGACAAAGCGATCGTTCCCAATATCAAAAGGAGCATGCTAAATCAGACCATAACGGACTACTGGATCTCTGACTTGAAACAGACCAACTCCATGGAACCATGGTTGAGCAGAGCGGACCACAATACCTCTGTTTTGCAGAAACTCGACCACTTCCTCTCTGACCGGCCCCAATGGCCCCTCTGGGCGGGGCATCACCTCTGCAACCATGTAGTCCTCATGGCGGCGCGGCGGCCTCGAAGATGGCGTGATATAGGTGCACGGAAGACGAAACTGACCACGATCGATGATGTGGTGGCCAGCCAAAACAAAGCGCTCAGGATCAATCTCAAAAACTGCCATGGCCGCGGAGGGAGGATCTGAAGTTGGAGCAGAGGAGGAGGATTGTGGTTGCTGCATATTGGGCAGTGCTGAGGTGACCAGGCGTAGAGTCTCGTCGGCAGGGGCACAGTTTCCTAGGCCGGTATGCAACCCCGATAAATCCGAGCTATGCTTGCGATTAATTGGCCTCCATACCAATCTGTTAGCTCGCGCGTAATCAAAACAATCTTTTCTATAGTGACCTAACCGAGAGCAAGTCGAATAGACCATTCACCTTCCACAAGACGATGACAGGTGGCCCTGCTCATTGCAGACTGAGCATGTCATAATTTGGGCCACCATGTCAATGATCATGCTATCAAACTGGTTGGCCGCTTCTTGTGAGCTAGGTATATGAGGGAGATCCTCCACAGGCCGACGACTAGGGCCCAGTAATGGGTCAGTAGAAGCTGTAGGGCCAGAAGGGCTTGGGCCAGCAATTGGGCCATGCGTCTGAGCCGAAGTTCGAATAACCGAAAGTTCCGAATCTCCCGCATGAATCACCGCAGGAGAGTCACGATGCATGGGATCGGGTTGACCGCAGCTCGCCGGAGAAGAACCCGCCGATGAGATATGAACCGTGCCAAAGGTGATGGGTGGCCTAGCCACCGTCCACTGTAGTTCAGTCGGAGGAGGAGGACGAATAACAACCCTTTCATGGGCCGGGACCTCATAGCCCGCATCATTAGCCGTGTCAATGCGCACTTGTTTCACTGGATATCTATATCCAAGGCAAACATCATACCTCTAAAAGGTAGCAAATGAAAGTTTCTTTCTAGGAGCATTTGCACTTTTGAGTGCGGATCGAGCTGGTGGCTTATGCATAGCTAGAAGCCCTAAGGCCGATCGGCACTTCGAAGGACTCACTAGAATCCATTCTGCGTCACATTCCTTCCTCCAGATCTTCAGTTCTCTAATCCAGTTAGGACTCCCATTGCCCCAAAGATTAAAATAACACTTGAATTGCATACATGCATAAGATCAGAGATCAACAATATAAAACCCAACTTGCTTGCATGAGACATGGAAGGAATAAACCTTATCTTTGACGTGAGAGACCATAAGATCAATTGCAGAGCCCCCAAGGGATGATTCTAGGACCGCCCCCACCGAATCTTCAGATAGACGGAAATCATGACGGCTGAAAGAGACCACCAAGGTGAAAGAGCCCATGTCCTCCATCGGGTGCACCGTGAAGCCAGTAGATCTATAGATCTCATATGCAAAAGCTAAGCCCTTGGAAAAGTCCAAGTCCAGGGTTGATCCACCGTGAGAACCCATGGAAGATGGGTATTGGCATGATCCATAGGCGCCGCCGGATCTTGTCATCGGAGAGGATCCACAGATTAGTGGATGAGGGAGGAGATCGCCGGAGATGTGGTGGGTGGGTGGGTGGGAGGTGGAGTCGCCATGGTGTTTTCCTAAATCAGCTATTTATTATAGTCTATATGGGTACAAGGGGATCACATCGGCACGGCGACACTACGCCTGCCACGGTTGCTCCATGCAAGCAACAGAACGACATGAAGCAGCGGAATAACTACTGGCAGCAGAACAGCGACGACGGTGATGAACTCCACCCCGCAGGGACTCTGGCTGGAACGCTTATCCTTGCTCGCAAACAAGGGATCCACGGAAACAAGCAATCAAATCCGGCATGTCCTGCAAATTGGCATGACACGCCAGGTCAGTACATTGAATGTACTTGCAAGCTCACAGGAACCAAGAGCAATCAAGACAAACAACAACATGGCAATTACAGGTTACTTAACAATGATGAACACGATACTATTAGAACAACATGGCATATACAACATGATACAGCTAGAACAATATGAACATTGCATGAACGAATGAACATGATGATACTAGCATGCAACATGATGACACTATCATGCACCAACTTACTTTGCTCGGGGTTACCTTGTAACCATCACATGCATAAGCTTACCATCACGGACATCACACGATCATCTCAGGCTCCAATCAAGCTTGGTTTTAACAATACCGTAGTAATCATTACATGACCACAAGGAGATTGACCTTTACCCTTGACTCTCGCATAACACCACAAATATCCACCAACTCGGTATCCTCGATACCAAGGAGATCCTCTCAGGATCACCTAAAGATCAACCAACTTCTCTCATCATCGAACCAGGGTTGTTATTAAACAAGTTATTATTATTACTGTTGACCCATAGTGTGACCTACTATGAACTGGGCCCTTATCCGCGGGCACGGCTATCGATAGATTAAATACACTCCGCAGAGGTTAGCACACTGTACCCACACCACGGAACCCATGGCCTCAGACTCCCATTCGGGTGGACCAACGGCATTTTGACAGAACCAGTCTATTGCAATGACACACTCCCGGCCACTCTGACCAACTCCCCTTTGGGATCAGTCCTGGGTGGCCCCGATGCCACCTCGTGACATCCAACGGCCACCGTCATGGCAAAACAAAACAGTCCCAAATGGGGAGAAGAGCGCTCAAACCAACACGGGCGCACAAGGCTTATTTCCGCCAACCTGGCCAAGGTAGCACGCACCCATAACCTTCCCTAGTTGGAGGCACCGGCAAGAGGCATGACAATAGACCAAGTTAGGAGCCGCAATAAAGCAAATGTGGCTGCACTGGTCAGTTCGATTTCAATGGCACTATGACTCAGCCAATAGTTGTTCAAGATCATTTAAGTCCGGTTAAACTTGAATGCAATAAGCTGAGCCATATTAAAATAACATGATGCAACTACAATGCAGAAGCATGATATCATCATAAGCATGGAGGTGCAACATAATCATCATGCATAACAACAATGAATCATTTATCCAAATGAGCATGGCATATTAACGAGCATAAGTATAACAATACACATGAGCATAGCATGACCACTAGCATCAGAAATAAATAACATGCAAGAACATATCAAGAATACTAACAAGTAAGCATGTAACCAACTAGATGCAACGGAACATGCATAGCAACTGTACTGGATAACAAACGGTAAGCATGCATCAGAATGAACAGCACTACCACCAGCATGTGCTACTACTACCAAGCATGACAGGAGAAAATAATACTAACAAGTAGTACAAGATAACAAGATGCATCAGAACATAGCATGAAGGTGGATATGAATCCACGAGCATAACCGAAACACGACAGTAGCAGCAAATAAGCAGGCAGGAAACGGGCAAACATTTATTAAATATTCAAGTAGAAACCATGTCTACTGCATGGCTATCATGCAAGTGGCTGTTGTGGCTTGCCTGGGGATGAAGAAACCATTGGGAAGAAGTGCGGGAAGCTCGCGGAAGGAATCACCGGAAAGGGTTCTTTCCCGGAGGGGCTGATTTGGGGCAAGGGCACAAAGGTCATTTTCAAAATGTGAACACATCATGAAAATGATAAGAACAGAACAGGCTCGACGAGAAAAAGACCTGGGTGTTGGAATCACCTCAATCGGAGTTACGAGCAAAAAGTTAGGAGGGGTTTTCTGCCAGGGACCTATCTATAAGAAAAATCTTTACAAACTGGGCCTGGACAGAAAAACAGAAAGCGCATTTCAGGAACTACGCTTTTGGGACAGTGAAAACGTATTTTTGGCGGAAGCCGCAGAACTTTATGCTTTCACTGAAACGAAAGCGTAAAAGGGAAAATACGCTTCCACTTATCCTAGTCAGCAGAGGCGGGGCCGGGCTCTGTCTCGCTGCCAGGTGGGGTCCGCCCCTGACATCTCTTCCTTCTTCTTCCCGACACAGCGCTGGGGAGGAATGATGCCGATCGGTCCCGACGAGGCTCCCCGGCGGTGTGGGCCACCTCTCGAGGCGTGCGGCATACCGGTGAGCTCATGGAGCTGAGACGCATCCAATGGTGTACGTGGCGACCGCCGGGGAGGACTGAGGCGACTGCAGCTTGGACTCGGGTGGAGATGGCCTTCGGGTGGAGATGGGCATGGCGCTCCGGTGTGGGAGAGGAGGGGGCAAGGCCACTGAGAGGTTCGCCGGAGCTCAGGGGATGCGATGGTGGTGGTGGAACAAAGAGGGAGGCTCGGGCTCGCCGGAATCGGAGCGGGGCTCACCAGCGGCCGAGGGTCAGATGGAGGTGGGGAGGCACTCCGACAATGCTCTGAGGGGCTAGGGAGGGGTAGAGGAGGATGGTGGAGCTAATGGTGCGGAGAGCCGAGGCCGGGGAGGGCCATTTATAGCCGTGGCCGAGGGTGACGCCGCGCTTCCCCTCGTCCGCCGCGACCTCACCCCCCCCCCCTCACCCGCGCTGCAGCTGCTCGTCGTTCGCCGGCGCCTTCCCGCGCCTCCACCCGCTCCGGCCACCGCGCCGTCGCCCGCGCCGCGCCCCCCTAGGCGAGCGCCCGTGCGCCCGTGCCCGTGGTGGCCCGGACTTGTCCGGCCCCACGCAGCCGCGCCGCGGACATGTCCGCCCCTGGGCCACTGACCCCAGGGCCCCACCCCGAAACGTTTTTTTTTTGAAAAATTAAAAATTATAATTAATAAAAATAATTAGTTAATTAATTAAGTTAATTAACCCTGTTTAGATTAGTCTAATTTAATTAATTAGTTTAATTAAATGTTAATTAATTAGTTAATCACTAATTAGCCTAATGTGAGTATGACAGGTGGGACCCACTGGTCCTGACGTCATGCTGACGTCATGCTGACGTCAGCAAGACACTGTTTCGGATAATGTTAATTTAAATAATTAATTAAATTCCAGAAATTAATAAAATCTTTAGAAAATCATATAAAATAATCCGTAGCTCAGATGAAAATACTTTGTACATGAAAGTTGCTCAGAACGACGAGACGAATCTGAACACGCGGTCCGTTCATCCGTCACGCGTCCCTAACTATCCGAACTTGCAACCGTTCCCCTCTTATCCTCTGTCCGATAATTCCAAAGACCCGGGAAATATCGTCAGATATTCTCCCGCTCCGTCTGTTACGTGTGATGCTGCGTTAGACTACCCCTAGCACCGTGTATCGTATTTGTCATGCTCATGTTTGCTATATATTTATACTGTTTCCTCCCCCTCTTCTCTCTCGATAGCCCCCGACCCTGACGTCGTCCCCGAGACCGACGCAGCTCCGGATCCCGAAGACACCATAGACGACCTTGCCCTTGCCGCCGAGCAACCAGGCAAGCCCCTCCCTTGAGCATACCGATATCGCCCATTCTAATTTCTCATGCTTGCATTAGAATTACTTCTGCTGCTGCTTTACCTATTCTGATGCATAGCCTGTTCATTGTAACCTGCTGTTGATAATTACCTACATATCCTAAACTGTTTAGTCTAGGCTGGGTAAAGACCTATCAGTGACCCCACTTATCCCGACTGCCGCGCTGGATCGTCAGAAGACCCGATCAATGGGATTGAAGACCAGGACCCGACACCGCACATCACCCCCCTTAGTTGTAACGACACTGCAGCGTTACTATCGAGTGCCGAGGGTGAAACCTCTTGTAGCACTTCTGATGTTAACTCTGTAGAGTAGCTATTCGGTCGTGGTAATCGAGGGTGATTCCTCCTTCACCGCTTCCGATAACGACACTGTCCTACAACACCTCAAGTGTGGACCCAGTGAGGGTGATTCCTCCTAGTTCACCTTGACGGATACATCGAGTGGGAATTCAATGAGGGTGATACCTCGGATTCCCTGATGTTATGGACACACGGATACTTGGACCTTACATTGTTACTTGGAAAGGCGGGTCGACCCTGAGGGGTACCCGCGTGTGATGTGAAGGCGGGTTGCCAGTGTGGTGCCCGAGTGGTGAATACGAGGCGCGGCCGGGCATTCTTAACCCTTGCCGCAAGTCCTCGAGACGGGGCGACGGGGTCACATCTTTCGTGAGTCTCTGCTCGTTACCGCAAGCCCCTAGTCCTAGCGATTTGGATATTTGATCCGAGCAGGCCTCTGGTCTGATAGCACTAACCATCACGTGGGCATAGTATGGGCGTTCTGCATCGTATGCATCAGCCGAAAACTCTGTCAGACGTCCAGTTCAGCACTGCGGCCGGGCTGGGCCGGCACCATCCTGAGGGGTGGAGCCTGGTTCGCCCGGCACGCAACGACCCGGAGGGCGAGGGGCGATGGCCAAGACCCCCTTGCGCTTAGGATGTAGACCGGCGGGGACCTCTCCGCGGAGTTGTAGGTAGGGTTGCGATGTGTCGTTTGGCCGAGGCCGGGCATGACCCAGGAAAGTGTGTCCGGCCGAAGTTAATCGAGCGTGTTGGGTAAGTTGGTGCACCCCTGCAGGGAAGAACACTTCTATCGATAGCCGGTCCTACGGTAAAGGACACTCGGAGTTGTATCCTGATTGATACAATTTAGAACTGGATACCTGTGATGAGACCTGTATATATGGCTCTGGGATTGCTTCTCGCAGGGAGTCGAGAAGGGATCTCAGGACGAGGTTGATGAATGTATGGCTCTGGGATTGCTTTCTCGCAGGGAGTCGAGAAAGGATCTCTGGGTGAGGTTGATATTATTACTGCTACATTATATGGTATTGTTCTACTCTCTTCTACTGCTGCAAGACCGCTGAAGATGCTAGTCTTCGATAGGACTAGGCCTTCTCTCTATTCTGGCATTTCTGCAGCCCAGTCCACATATACAGCCTCCCTTTGATAATGTTGCATATGTAGTGTAGATCCTTGCTTGCTGAGTACTTCAGAGTACTCACGGTTGCTTTTCTTTCCTTTTCCCCCATATCAGTTCGTCGTGACCAGATGACGGAGTCGCTGAGACAGCTACCCCGCCGACGATTACTACTACTACCCAGAGGATGGATACTACTACGAGTTGACTGATGACCAGGAGTAGGATCGGAGGGTCCCAGGCAGGAGGCCTTCGCCTTTCGATCGTAGTGTTTTATTTTGCCCCGCCGTTCTAAACGCCTTTCTGTTTCTATTTCATATCTGTACTCAGATATCTGATGCTTCCGCTGACGCTTGTTCGCAAGCTTATGTATTCGAGCCCTCGAGGCCCCTGGCTTGTAATATAAAGCTTGTATGACTTTATTTATGTTTTAGAGTTGTGTTGTGATATCTTCCCGTGAGTCCTTAGGCTTGATCGTGTGCATTTGCGTGTATGATTAGTGCACGATCGGGCCGGGGGCGTCACACCCTAGCACCGTGTATCGTATTTGTCATGCTCATGTTTGCTATATATTTATACTGTTTCCTCCCCCTCTTCTCTCTCGATAGCCCCCGACCCCGACGTCGTCCCCGAGACCGACGCAGCTCCGGATCCCGAAGACACCATAGACGACCTTGCCCTTGCCGCCGAGCAACCAGGCAAGCCCCCCCTTTTGATCATCCCGATATCGCCCATTCTAATTTCCCATGCTTGCATTAGAATTGCTGCTGCTGCTGCTGCTTTACCTATTCTGATGCATAGCCTGTTCATTGTAACCTGCTGTTGATAATTACCTACATATCCTAAACTGTTTAGTCTAGGCTGGGTAGAGACCTATCAGTGACCCCACTTATCCCGACTGCCGCGCTGGATCGTCAGAAGACCCGATCAACGGGATTGAAGACCAGGCCCCGACACCGCACATCACCCCCCCTAGTTGTAACGACACTGCAGCGTTACTATCGAGTGTCGAGGGTGAAACCTCATGTAGCACTTCTGATGTTAATTCTGTAGAGTAGTTATTCGGTCGTGGTCATCGAGGGTGATTCCTCCTTCTCCACTTCCGATACGACGCTGTCGTACAACACATCAAGTGTGAACTCATCGAGGGTGATTCCTCCTAAGTTCGACTTGACGGTTACATCGAGTGGGCATCCGTCGAGGGTGATACCTCGGATTTCCTTGATGTTATGGACACACGGTTACTGTGACTTTACTGCTGAACCTTGATAGAGACGGGTCGGCCCCGAAGGGGGACCCGAGGAAGCTACTTTTACTACAGGACTGAAGGGACAGGCGGTACCACCCAGTAGAGGTGGACCTGAGTTCCCGACAGTCTTTTACGAGACGGGTTGACCTGGATGGTGCCCGAGTGTTGAATACAAGGCGTGGCCGGGCATTCATGGCCCTTGCCGCAAGTCCTCGAGACGGGGCGACGGGGTCACATCTTTCGTGAGTCTCTGCTCGTTACCGCAAGCCCCTAGTCCTAGCGATTTGGATATTTGATCCGAGCAGGCCTCTGGTCTGATAGCACTAACCATCACGTGGGCATAGTATGGGCGTTCTGCATCGTAGCATCAGCCGAAAGCTCTGTCAGACGTCCAGTTCAGCATGGCGGCACGGACAGACCGGCGCCCTCCTGGTGCCAGGCTTCTCCCTGCGCGCAACGACTCGGAGTGCACAGGGCGATGGCCCAAGACCTCTGAGCGCTTAGGATGTAGACCGACGGGGACCTCTCTGCTGAGCTGTAGGTAGGGTTGCGATGTGTCGTTTGGCCGAGGCCGGGCATGACCCAGGAAAGTGTGTCCGGCCGGAGTTAATCGAGCGTGTTGGGTAAGTTGGTGCACCCCTGCAGGGAAGAACATTTCTATCGATAGCCGGTCCTACGGTAAAGGACACTCGGAGTTGTATCCTGATTGATACAATTTAGAACTGGATACCTGTGATGAGACCTGTATGTATGGCTCTGGGATTGCTTCTCGCAGGGAGTCGAGAAGGGATCTCAGGACGAGGTTTGAAGACGTTATGGCTCTGGGATTGCTTTCTCGCAGGGAGTCGAGAAAGGATCTCTGGGTGAGGTTGATATTATTACTGGTACATTATATGGTATTGTTCTACTCTCTTCTACTGCTGCAAGACCGCTGAAGATGCTAGTCTTCGATAGGACTAGGTCTTCTCTCTATTCTGGCATTTCTGCAGCCCAGTCCACATATACAGCCTCCCCTTGATAATGTTGCATATGTAGTGTAGATCCTTGCTTGCTGAGTACTTCTGAGTAGTCACGGTTGCTTTGTTTTCCTTTTTCTCCCCATATCAGTTTGACGTGACCAGAGGACGGAGCCCCCTGAGACCGATGCCCCGACGATCGTTACTACTACTACCCAGAGGATGGATACTACTACGAGTTGACTGACGACCAGGAGTAGGATCAGAGGGTCCCAGGCAGGAGGCCTTCGCCTTTCGATCGTAGTGTTTTATTTTGCCCCGCCTTTCTAAAGGCCTTTCTGTACTTTCTTTTATATCTGTACTCAGATATCTGATGCTTCCGCTGACGCTTGTTCGCAAGCTTATGAATTCGAGCCCTCGAGGCCCCTGGCTTGTAATATAAAGCTTGTATGACTTTAATTATGTTTTAGAGTTGTGTTGTGATATCTTCCCGTGAGTCCTTAGGCTTGATCGTGTGCATTTGCGTGTATGATTAGTGCACGATCGGGCCGGGGGCGTCACACATAGAGCAACCTGAGCAGGCGTAGTGTCACCGCGCCGACATAATTTCCTGTTATATCGGAACCCTTGTATCCATATAGATTGTAATAAAGAGCTGATTTGTTCTATGCCAAGTAGTGCCGTATTCCAGAAGAGTTGATCTCTGGGTTGGAATACGGGGTGTCCCGGTCTCTCTGAGCAGGGGTTCCACAAGCGTTGGTATCAGAGCAGGTCTGGCTGTAGGATGCCCTAGTCCACGCGAGCGTTAGAAAGCGGTAGTATAGAGTCTAGTCTGTTTGCTGCATTTGGTTGTTGCATTTGTTTGCTGCATAGCATGCATATAGACTTATTATATGTTCGCTAACGGTTAATCTTGTCAGTGTAGGTGGCATCGGTTTTAATCCACTACCTGCACCCCTCCAGTTTTGCATACTTGCTCTTCGGTGTTTGGCGTCATCTCTGTCCCAACGGAGTGATGCCGAGGTACCAAGTGTTCCACACACCATTTGCGGGTATCACATCCTTCTCCTTCCGTCAGTCACCCCTATCTTTTCGGTGATAGCCATGTTTCTATCCCGGATCGTGCCTTTCGACTCGCCGCTTTGGCAACCCTTACTGATCTTTGCTATCAGAAAAGGGCAATGCCAGCAAGCCCAGTTTTCCACCTCTATCCTACCCTGTCACCCCATTCTTTGGACGTGTATGATTCCCTTCCGTCCGCTTGATGATGATATGGTCGTGACATTCGTGTCTCCCTACATAATCACCAAGTCCGTCGTCACCTCCATGTCCATCCGGATGTAACCGGTGTTAAGCCAGCGCTTGGTGTAACCTTGTTTACACCAACTCTTTCCACACTTGGATTCACTTTCGTGCACATCACCATAGCATAATAGATCTTAGAACCGGAGTTTTCGCGACATCTGTGTGCTTAAGTATGCATGCATATTATTGTTGTGAGTAGCAGTAATATGTGATGTTGCTTGAATATGATATTGCATGTATATAATCTTGCTTGCGATGTGTGCTTTTGTTCCATTCGTTTCTTTTGTTTATTTCTTTGGGCCCTCGGTGTTACCTTATTTTCCCCTTATTAAAGTTGCTCATCAACCAACATCGGACACGAAGAATCAGCATGGAGTTCAAATATTTGGAAGCTCAGCTAAATAGTATGGAATTCTCAGTCGACTGCATTAATTTGGGAATATCTAGTCCGAATGGAAATGATACATGGCATGGTTACCAACATCCAGCTTACATAAATGGTGCAATCTTCACATCAGTATGATTAAATCATCTGGAAGACAAGTGGTGCGCAAGAACAACAGTATATTATCAGTCAAAGGTATGGTTCATATGCAAGGTTGATTCTGCTATGAGTGAGATTTGAACCATGCTATACACTGGAAACCTGCCAGAATGTACTATGAATTCAGTGCTCAGCAAGAAGGATAGTCAAACATCCTTTTTCATACAAGTAACCGGCAACAAAAATATTAAAGTGTATATATATATATGGCATTGAGCTAACATATTTCAATAAGAAGCTTCTAGTGTAAGCAACCCAGTCTTCCCTCGCAAGCTACCAGAGAAGCTTACAATGCAAGTCTCCTCAGTCTTTCTCGGTACGATATGTGGATGACTTCCAGCACAAGGTACTCTGCCTTCTTCAGTAAGCTACCGCAGAAAGCTTCTGGCCTAAGGTACCGAGTCTTCCCCAGCAATTCATTCAGGGGGGAAGCTTTTGAGGTACGGTACCCAGCCTTCTTTAGCATGCTGTCTGACAAAATATTCGAGCACAAGCTATTCAGTCTTCCTTAGCGCGATCGCTTTCAGCACAAGCTTCCTCCGTATGGCACTGGTACAAGGTATTACACAGCAAGTTGACAGCATATGGCAGTGCATCTCAAAAATCAGATCCACAATAGTTTGGTCAGGAACATGTGCCAGTCTGGACACAAGTGTCTCCCTCAGGAACCAAATGCTCAGCTACACATGCTTTCATTATGAGCATACAACCAAGGTCTTGCAAGCAACTCGAGCGATGATGTAAATAGAACTTCCAACCACATGAGTATTGTTAAAAGAAGGAAGCCAGATATACACCTCAGTGTGACAAAGGACCATGAAGATTGACGACAACAGTGAGCTCTATACAAGTACTTGTGAACCTGGAGATGCGGATAAAGGTACGCCTGTCCAAATAATTCCCCTGACAGTACCTATGGTCCCACAGAGAATATATATGGCTAAGCTCCTTCCAGCAAAGGACCCAGACAAACAAACCAATGATGAAGGAGCAAGATCGGCAATACAGGTATGATAATTGTTGCATGATTCACATGGATATACCGACAGGATGAGTAATCCGAATGTTGAACAATATTCTCGAAGCATGTGCCCTCCCATATGGGAATCAGTTAAAGGATAGCCTGCCGGAACAACCGTCCGTCAAGTCTTGAGATGCTCTTGTTATAAGGCCGTATTCCTTTATGCTGGTCACGACAGATAGTAGTCAAAATCTTGGCATGGATTGAATACTCATGACAGTGGAGCTAGCCAAAGTGATTCAGAAATCCCTGCAAGAAGTGAGATTCCGCCAGGAGAACAGTATGATTCACAACACTGCGTTGAACCCGGAGGCACATGCAGCTATTTGAGCAACCCAATGCAAGGAGTAAGATATTTGGTGTCCACCAAGAAAGTTGTTCACAACTCCATGGAATGTGGGCAGTGTGACACATCCATCAGAAACAACTCTCAGACTTGTGAGACGGGCATATATTGCAGTCATAATAATCTACCACACCCCATTAAGCCGGCAGATATAAAAGAAATGGGAATCAACGTGACATATGAAGTAAGGCCTGTCAGAATATGGATACAATGAAGCAAACCACCCCAGAGCAAGACAGTCTAGTCATGAAATTCAACGGGAACATCATATAAGGAAAAGGATACCCGAGTTGGAAACGGTTTCCTTAAGTCAGGTATATTCATATTTGTTACCTGAGCAACCAAATCTCGAGGACGAGATTTCTTTAAGGGGGGAAGGTTTGTGACACCCTGAATTTTGGCTCTTTCTTTTTCTTTTGTTTTTCTTTGGATTTTTGAATTGAATTGCTTTTTTGTGGCTCTGTGGTCCTGAAACCTGGGAAGAACATCTCTTCTCAGGCTCCCAAGTGGCTTGCCATCCTCAAAACCATCTCATGATCTTGTCATTTTCCTCTTAGACCAATCCCAATATTCTTTTTATTGGAAATATTCCTTTTCCTATTAAAGTAATAATCATAATTGCCCTAGGTTGTGAAACAACCTATATTTCTGTCACTCCCAAAATTCCCAAATAATTCTCATAAAATGTTTGGGTCATATCTTCCACAGATATGTCAAAACCCTTCCTTGGCATCATCAAAGATAATTCACAAATATTCCTTTTCTCATTCTACCCTAAGTGGCTTTTGAGAAGGAAGTGTCATTTATCTTTGCTTGATTGACCCCAAACTTTTTGGACACCTTTTTCTGTCCATATCATTGCCCCATGCCAAAATTCAACTTAATTTGCCTAGTTAACCTTCCTCAGTAAATTCCCAAAGTTCGTGTCTGAGGGAAGCCTTTGTGAAGGAAGTACTAGCTAGGGTAATCCAAATGAGTTGAAAATTTGTAAGGTCCTTCATATGATCAAATCATCACTCTCCTAAAGATTTGGGCTCATGTCATCACTCTATGTGAGCTCAACATCAAATCTTGTTTTCTGGTCAGATTTTCAGGTTGTGAAGCAACTATATTTTATATTGCTTCATTTTTGCTGAAGATTTACCATCGGCATGATCATACTCATTTAAACTCTCTCCACAAATTTTTGGCTCATTTCATCTATCCATTTGCCCTCAGCAATTTTTCTAAAATTTTGTCCAAAGAGCTGCATTGTGAAGCAAGTGCCATTTTTGCTTGTCCAAATGGTATGAAAATTTTATGGAACCCTCATATTCCTAAATCACCATTCCATGACTATTTTCAGCTCAATCCAAGCAATAATGTGAGTGCTACATCAATGTTTGCATTTCTGGCCAGGTTGGCATTTTGCACTGCAAGAACTAGCTAAACCTCTCCCCTTGAGCTAAAACTTTGCCATCTTAATCACCTTAGTGAATTATCAACCCCAGTCAAAGCACAGCCTTGATCTCCAAGCATGTGAGCCACAGCAAACAACAAGCACTTTGATGTTCACTTGTAATCTTGCTAGCTATGGTCACACCAGGGATCACTATGCTTGGTTTCTTCCTCCTTCGCATTCTCCTCTGGCTCCCTTGTCTCCCCGACATGATTTGGCTGGTCACCGTGCACTGTGTGCACCAGTGCACGCGGTGATCACAGTCCTGGCATGCCATCTACGCGCTCTGGTGCCTCGGCCTCTTCCTCCCCGTGAGTGCACTCGAACCCTCGTCCCCTAGCCATGTCTGGTAGTTACCTCGTGACGTCGTTGTCGCTCTGGAGCTCTTGCCCCCTCCGTTTGCTTCCCTGGCGAGCCGTCCCCGTAGAGAACAGAGCGCGCCCACGGGATCACTCTGGCCGCTTTGGCTCTGTTCGCCCCTGGCCTCTTCCTCCCCGTGCCACTTGGCCTCCTCTACCTCATGAACCTTCCCCTGTTCCTTCCCGTCACCTACCGTCGAGCGTGTTGGCGTGCCCACGCGTCCGCGGCGGCAGCCAGCGCGGCTCCGTGTCGCCCCGGCTATTTAAGCCTGTCCCGAGAGCCCTAGACCTCGCCAGCGGCCTCCCCGATCGCCGTCACACCTCCCAGTCTCTCACCAGAGCCCGAGGGCCTCTCCTCGCCTCTCTCTGCCATCACGGCCACCGGTGAGCCTCGCTGAAATTCCGGTGAGCCAGTGCTCCCCTCTCCTCCTCTCCACCTCCATGAGCTCCACCAAACTCCGGCTTACCCTCCCAGCTCCTCGCCTCGTCGCCGGAGCCACTGTGGCCGCCGCCCCCAAGAATGGCCGAAGCTGCCGCCCGCCGCAGCCAACGGCCGCTCGACTCGGTGCTCCCCGGCACCCGTGTCATGCCCAGCTGGATGCGGTGCCTCCTCCTGACTCCGCTGGTGGTCTGAGCTCCACCGGGGAGGGCCGGAGCTGCCCAGGCGAGAGCCGGCAACGAACCCCCTCCTCTGTCGTGGGCGAGCGGGAGGTTGAAGGAGAAGACCGGCCAGACGGGCCCCACTCTCGCGCAATCTCACACGGCAGCCACCCACATGCGTTGACCGGTCCAGATGATGTGGATAAGTGAAGGCGTAAAGCCAGGAGTGCGTTTTCGCTTTCTGAAAGCGTATTTTGGAACTCTTGGGCCGTAAGTACGCTTTCTCAGTTCTAAAAACGCATTTCTCCTTAGTGCGCTTTCTGTTTTAACCGCCAGGGACTTGTTTGTGGATATTTATTTTATAGATTAGTCCCTGACATTCATCCCTTCGTATCTCCGCAACCGTAACTCCGATTCAGGTGAATCCAAGCCTCATGTTTTCGTCTCGTTGAGCCCGTCATGCTGGCACCATTTTCATAATGTTTTCAGACTATGAAAATGACCATTTTTCCCTTGCCCGTAAACAGCCCCCTCCGAGGGAGAACAGTTTCCGGCGATTCTTTCCGCGATCCTTCCGCACTTCTTACCGGTGATCTCTTCATTTTCAGGCAAGCCACGACAGCCACTTGCATGATGGATTTGTAGTAGCCATGGTTTTCAACTTGAATATTTAAATAAGTTGTGCATGTTAATATTTCCGTGAATGCTTTATATGCTTATGGATCTATGCTCGTTCTTATGCCATGATTATTTTCATCTAGTTGGTTACATGCTTACTTGTTAATATTGTTATCATGTTCTATTCTGGAAGTTATTTTCCCAATGATAGTGGTCATAATATGCTCATATTAGTGATATGCTTTGCTATACTTGTGTTGTTCAGGATCATCGTTATGCCATGTTCATTTGCATCCGGTAGAGTAAATGCTTTATTGTTATTGATGTTAAGATGAACGTGCTAAATGGTTGTGTTATCCGTCCATGCTCATGTTGATGACATGCTCATATGCATTGTTATTTCATCATGTTATGCTGTTATGACTCAGCTGTTCCTCATTCAAGTTTAACCGGACTTTAATCGAAATTGAACACCTGTTGGCTGAGACATAGTGCCATCGAATCGAGCTGACCAGTGCATCCACACTTGCCTTATGGGGGGGTCCTAACTGGGTCTATTTTCATGCCTCTCGTCGGTGCGTCCAACTAGGGAAGGTTATGTGCACACGCTACCCTGATTAGGTAGGTGGCCATAAGCCTTGTGTGCCCGTTGTTGTATGGTACCATTGTTCCCGTTTGGGACCGTTTTTGTTTTGCCACGACGGTGGTCGTTGGATGTCGCGAGGTGACATCGGGGCCACCCATGACTTAGCCCAAAGGGGAGTTTGTCGGAGTGGCCGGGAGGGTGTAATGGTAGTAGATCGGTTTTGTCAGACGTCGTTGGTCCACCCGAATGGGAGCACGAGGGCTTGGGTTCCTAGTGTGGGTATAGTGTGCTAACCTCTGTAGAGTGTGTTTAAATCTATCGATAGCCGCGCCCGCTGTTATGGGCCTAGTTCATAGTAGGTCACACTATGAGTCAACAGTAATAATATCCTGACTTAATAACAACCCCGGTTTGATGAGGAAATAAGTTGGTTGATCTTTACGTGGTCACGGGAGGGTCACGATGGTATTCTTGATAATGATGAGGTGATCTTGTGAGGATACCAATGGTATTCTTGATAATGATGAGGTGATCTTGTGAAGATCCCGATGGTATTCTTGATAATGATTGAAGTGATCCCGTGACCACGATGGTAAGTGAGAATGGCACATCTATGGTAGTTACGAGGTAACCCCGAACAGAGTAAGTGATATTTGTAAGCATACTGCATGCTAGTATCATCATTGTTCATGTCTCGAGTAATATGTTCATGCCATGCTGCTCTTGTTCTAGCTGTTCATCTTGTACATGCCATGTTGTTCTGGTAGTATCATGCTCATCATTGCTAAGTAACTTGTAAATGCCATGTTATTGTTTGTCTTGATTGCTTTGGTTGATGTGAGCTTGCAAGTACATTCAGTGTACTGACCTGTCTTGTCATGCCAGTTTGCATGTCATGCCTTGTTTGCTTGCTTGTTTGCCGTGGATCCCTTGTTGGCGAGCTAGGATAAATGTTCCAGCCAGAGTCCCTGCGGAGTGGAGTCCATCGTTGTCATCGTCGTTCCGTTGCTAGAAATTGTTCCAGTGCTACGAGTTGTTCGACTGCTAGCATAGAGCAACCTGAGCAGGCGTAGTGTCGCTGTGCCGACATAATTCCCTGTTATATCGGAACCCTTGTATCCATATAGATTGTAATAAAGAGCTGATTTGTTCTATGCCAAGCAGCGCCGTATTCCAGAAGAGTTGATCTCTTGGCTGGAATACGGGGTGTTCCGGTCTCTCTGAGCCGGGGTGCCACAATGGAACAATAAAAAAATATAGATACATTGGAGACGTATCAGCATCCCCAAGCTTATTTCCTGCTCGTCCTTGAGTAGGTAAATGATAAAAACAGAATTTTTGATGTGAAATGCTGCCTAACATGTTCGTCACATATTCTTTTCTTTGTAGCATGGACATTTGGACTTTTATATGATTCAAAGCAATAGTCTAGTTTTGACATGAAGATTTCAATACTCAAGCATAACAACAAGCAACCATGTCTTTCAAAATATCAATACTAAAGCAAGTTATCCCTAGCCCATTATGCTCAATCATTGATCCATTCATGAAACATACTTGCATATTAGCTACACCCAATGCTCAAGTACGATCATAGTGCCCCTTAGTTGGTGCTTTATAAGAGAAGATGGATTCTCAAATAAAAATAAAAATTGCATAAAGTAAAAAGAAAGGCCCTTCGCAGAGGGAAGTAGGGATTTGTAGAGGTGCCAGAGCTCAAAGCGAAAAAAAAGATAGAGATAAAACATTTTGGGTGGCATGCTTTTCCTGTCAACGAAAACGACCGAGTAATTCCCAACACTTTCCATGATAGATATATCATAGGCGGTTCCCAAACAGAAAATAAAGTTTATTCCTTTTTCCATCATACTTTCACATTCCACGGCTAACCGAATCCACGGGTGCCATCCATACCAACACTTTCCATGGAATTTATTAATTGACAACATAAAGTAAATTTCTTTTCATTTCGGGACAGGGCATCCCTAATACCTTTGTCGTACTCTCGTGCAATGACAAGTGAATAAACACTCATCTTGAGAATAACACATCTAGCATGGAAAATATTGGCCAACCCCTGCCGCTTCATGAGCGGTACGAGCACACAAAAGGAAATTTATTTTGAAGATTAGAGATGGCACATACAAATTTGCTTAGAATGGCACGGAAATACCCCATATAGGTAGGTATGGTGGACTCATATGGCAAAACTAGGTTGAAGGATTTTGGATGCACAAGTAGTGATCATACTTAGGGCAAATGAAGGCTAGCAAAAGATTGAGAAGCATCCAACCAAGAAACGAAAAATCTCATAAGCGAGCATTAAGCATAATTAACACCAAATAATGCACCACAAGTAGGATGTAATTTCATTGCATAACTATTGACTTTCGTGCTTGCATAGGGAATCACAAACCTTAACATCAATATTCTTACTAAAGCAAAATTACTCATCAATATGATTCACATATTGTATCATCATATCGCAAAACTATTACAAAGAATCAAGTTTATTTTGTCCAATGATCTACATGAAAGTTTTTATTATATCCCTCTTGGATATCTATCACTTTGGGACTAATTTCATATGTTGCTTTTGATAGCTCAAACAAATCTAAGTGAAGAACATGAGCATAAAAATTTTCTTCTCTCAAAAATAATTTAAGTGAAGCAAGAGAGAATTTCTTCAAAAATTTACTAACTCTCAAATAAATCTAAGTGAAGCATGAGAGCATTTCTTCAAAAATAATAAAGCACACCGTGCTCAAAAAGATATAAGTGAAGCACTAGAGCAATTCCATAGCTCATAAAGATTTAAGTGAAGCATAGAGAGTAATTCTAACAAGTCATAGCTTAATTTTGGCTCTCTCAAATAGGTGTGTCCAGCAAGGATACTTGACTTAGACTAAAAAGCAAAAAAAGCAAAGACTCATATCATACAAGACGCTCCAAGCAAAACTCATGATATGTGACGAATAAAAATATAGCTCCAAGTTAAATACCGATGGTCGTTAGAAGAAAGAGGGGATGCCACCCGGGCATCCCCAAGATTAGTTGCTTGTTTCTCTTTTAGATAATAGCTTGGGATGCCATGGGAATCCCCAATCTTAGGCTCTTCTTACTCCTTATTCCTTCATCCATCGTGATATCACCCAAAACTTGAAAACTTCAATCACACAAAACTCAACAAAAACCTTCGTGAGATCCGTTAGTATAACAAAGCAAATCACTACTCTAAGTACTGTTGCAAACCCATTCATATTTTATTTTTGCATTATATCTACTTTATTCCAACCTTGCTATAGCTTATACCCTCCAATACAAACCATAAATTCATCGAAATAAGCACACAACGCAAAGAAAACAGAATCTGTCAAAAACAGAACAGTCTGTAGTAATCTGAAAACTTCGAATACTTATGTAACTCATAAAATTCTGAAAAATTAGGAAAACGTGGGAAATTTGTATATCCATCTTGTGTTAAAATATCAGAATTGTTCTTCACATCTGTGAATTTCTAAAATTATTTTACTGGACGCAAAAGTTTCTGTTTTTCAACAAGATCAAATCAACTATCATCCAACGTGATTCTAAAGGCTTTGCTTGGCACAAACACTAACTAAAACACAAAAAACACAATCATAACAGTAGCATAATTGTGAAAACACTCAAGAACAAAAATAAAAAGACAAAAATAAATTTTATTCATTGGGTTGCCTCCCAACAAGCTCTATCATTTTATGCCCCTAGCTAGGCGTAATGCAAGGATTCAAGTGTTGTCATATTTATTTCAAGATCCATAAGATGCCCTCATGATTGATTCATATGGTGTCTTAATTCTTGTTTTAGGGAAGTTTTCCATTCCCTTCCTCAATGGGAATTGAAATTTAATATTGCTTTCTTTCATATCAATCACGGCACCGATAGTGGATAAAAACGGTCTACCAAGAATAATTGGACAAGACGGATTGCAATCAATATCAAGAACAATAAAATCTATGGGCACATAATTCCTATTTGCAAGAATAAGAACATCATTAATTCTTCCCATAGGCTTTTTAATATAAGAATCCGCCAAGTGCAAATTAAGAGAACATTCTTCAATATCGATAAGACCAAGCACATCACATAAAGATTTCGGAATTGTGGAAACACTAGCACCCAAATCACATAAAGCAAAACACTCATAAGTTTTAATCTTGACTTTGATAGTAGGTTCCCACTCATCATGTAATTTTCTAGGAATTGAAATCTCTAATTCCAACTTTTCTTCTAAAGCTTTCATCATAGCATCAACAATATGTTTAGTGAAAGCTTTATTTTGTTCATAAGCATGGGGTGAATTTATGATGGATTGCAACAAAGAAATACAATCAATCAAAGAGCAATTATCGTAATTAAAGTCTTTGTAATCCAAAAGAGTGGGCACATCACTAGTTAAAGTTTTGACCTCTCCAAACCCACTTTTATCAATTTTCCCAACAAGATTTTCACCCTCCGAACCATCGGGATGCCTTCTAGCTAAAGTTGACTCTTCTCCAGTCCCTTTTTCATCAATCTTAATTTTACTAAACAAGGAATCAATAGAGGAAACACCAATCACTTTAAGATCTTCATCATTTTTATGAAAGCAATCACTAGAAAACACTCTTTCTAAAAGTTCTCTTTTAGCTCTAAGCATAGCGGTTCTTTTCTTACTTTCATCCATAGAAACATATAAAGCTTTAATTAATTCCTCAACCTTAGGCACAAAAATTTTCATCTTGAGATTTTCTACATCATGAGAAATTCTATCAATGCCTCTAGACATATCATCAATCTTATTCAACTTTTCTTCTATTGTAGCATTGAAAACCTTTTGAGATTGATAAATTCTTTAATATTATTCTCAAGATCAAAGGTGTTCCTGTTATTATTATAAGAAGGATTACCATAGGAAATACCATAATTATTAGAGGAATTGCTAGGAAAAGGCCTAGGATTAAAATTACCTCTATAAGAATTGTAATTGAAATTATTTCGCGAGATATAATTTACATCTATGGCATCACTATTTTGCTCAATCAAGGTAGACAAAGCCATATCATTAAGATCAATAGGAGCACTTTTATTAGCAACCAATTTCATAAGAGCATCAACTTTTTCACTCAAAGAAGAAATTTCTTCAACCGAATTAATTTTTTACTAGTAGGAGCTCTTTCGGTATGCCATTGTGCATAATTTGCCATAATATTGTCTAGTAATTTAGTAGCTTCACCCAAAGTAATTTCCATAAAAGTACCACCCGCGGCGGAATCTAAAAGATTTCTAGAAACAAAATTCAACCCCGCATAAATTTTTTGTATGATCATCCAAAGATTTAAACCATGAGTAGGATAATTTCTTAGCATCAATTTCATTCTTTCCCAAGATTGTGCAACATGTTCATGCTCAAGTTGCTTTAAATTCATGATTTGTGTCCTAAGGGAAATAATTTTCGCGGGCGGAAAATACTTAGTAATAAAAGCATCCTTGCACTTATCCCAAGAATCGATACTATTGCGAGGCAAAGATGAAAACAAAAAATTTTCATGATCTCGCAAAGAAAATGGGAATAATTTCAACTTCACAATATCGTTGTCCACATCTTTTTTCTTTTGCATATCGCATAATTCCATGAATGTGTTAAGATGGGACGCGGCATCCTCATTAGGAGTACCGGAAAAATGAACTTTCATAAAAAGATTCAACAAAGCGGCATTAATATCACAAGACTCCGCACTAGCGGGGGAGGAGCAATCGGAGTGCTAATAAAATTATTGTTGTTGGTATTGGAGAAATCACACAACTTGGTGTTCTCTTGAGTCATAGTAATTAAGCAACAAGATTGCACTCAAAAACAGATCTGACAAGAAAACGGCGAACGAGAGGCAAATGGCAAATAATGTAAATTGCAAGGAGATGAGATTTGTGATTAGGAACCTGGTAGATGTCGATGATGTCTCCCCGGCAATGGCGCCAGAAATTCCTTTTGATGTGGCTTGAACTACGTCGGTATTTTCCCAACGAGGAAGGGATGATGCAGCACAGCAACGATAGATATTTCCCTCAGTGATGAGACCAAGGTTATCGAACCAGTACGAGAACCACGCAACACTACATAAATGATACCTGCACACAGAGAACAAATACTTGCAACCCGACGTGTGAAAGGGGTTGTCAATCCCTTTCAGGTAACGATGCCAGAAATAGGTGCGTTTACGGTGTGGCGCCCCGCCAGATTACCACTGTAGCTAGATGGTTGCCACGCATACCAGCCCAGGAAATCACTCCGGCATGCGCTTTTACAACAAGTATCAAGAACACAGGCATTTCTATTAATGGGTATATAAGTCTTACATGATATTACACAAGAGTGATGGCAGCGGAAAAGCTCTATCTAAGGCAGCATGGTCTTGGTGCGGCTCCAATCCACAGGGATCTGACTGGGTAACTCTCCTAGCCCACGAACGCTCCGGCTCCTCGACGACGGATCCTTACGTGAACCTGGCCACATTGAAGGCCGCTGAGTACTTTTGAATGCACTCGCAAGCAAACCGAACTAACATATACACCAAGCAATGCAATCCATGGCATTCCAACATGTATTTGTTATTAGAGCAACATTAATTGTCATGGCATAGCATAACTAGCTAGCAATATTAATTATCATGTCATAATAGGAGTATACAGTGTGATACTAGAGTAAAGTAAAGCATGGCAAGTAAATAATCCACACTCCGAACATTCTCAGGATCCAATTTGAGACTGATTCAAGTCCAATCCAAGTCTTTCGGTCATCTGACCATCTCTTCCATAGCCATCCCATGGCTGACATACCATATTCCTGACAAGATCTGATGTCTATGCAGGACAGGTTTTTCCACCATTATTATCATCATTACGGTTGACCACCTAGTGAGGTCTGGACGGGGCTGTCCAATACCGTGGACGCGGCTATTCGAATAGATTTTACACTCTGTAGAGGTTGTACACTTTACCCACACCATGGAGCGCCTAACCTCGTGATCCCATTCGGGTGGACCAGCGTTGCTCCAACGAAACCCGCCTGACCCGTGACTCTCCCATCGTACCACCGGCAACCATCCTCCCCCGGAGTCAAGCCCTGGGTGGCCCCTGTGTCACCTCGTGACACCTGCCACTGTCGTGGCCAAACTAAACTGTCCCAAACAGGGACCGCACGCAAACAACCAACTGGGCTCACAGGGTTATCGCCGTCTACCTGATCAGGGTAGCACGCACGCATAACCCTCCCTGCATGGAGGTACCGGTGAAAGAGCATGGAGCCAGACCAAGTCAAGGCCGTACCATACCGGCAAATGTGTTTGCACGAATAAGCCAGGACAGGTGACTCAAGATCAACCAACTATGTTCAGTTTTAGCAAGTACTTAACCGGCAGGTATATCCATCATGAATAACTTGACCTGGTGTTAACTATGTATGAGGTAACAACTGCATAAACACAGCAAACTATCTCCGTATAGCATCATAATAAGTCATTAACGCAGGAATGATAATCATGATCAAGTAATGTAAATGATGAATACAAACTAACAGGAATTTAATTAGTTCTAGCACGGGCATCATTATTAGGTTAAACATACAAGAATAACATAGAGCAATGCTTTAGGGCATATATCAGATGGTCGTCTTGCCTGGGGTCGAAGAATTACTCCAGGAGGAAGTGCGGTGAAGCCGCGGAAGAATCGCCGGAAACCGTTCTCTCTCGGAGGGGGCTGATAAGGGGCAAGGGTAAAATGGTCATTTCCACTGGGTGATCACCATGTGAAAATGATACCAAAAGAACGGGCTCGACGAGATGAAGATGTGAGCGTTGGTTTCACCTGAATCGGAGTCACGAGCAAAAAGATATAAGGTTCTTCTGCCAGGGACCTATCTATAAACATTTTATTCACCAATGGGTCCTTGGTAGATTTTTTTTCTGGAAAAGAATAAAGGACACTGTACTGGCTGGGCTGTTATGGGCCGAAAGCAACTGCTACTGCCGCTGTGCAGTGCCACTACTGCTTTGGGCCGAGCCCACCTGCGCCTCATCGCTTTTAAAAAAAAAATGAAGGGAGGCCCGTGCCGTTGCCAGGTCGGGCCCGCTCGCAGGTCCTCTCCCTCCTCTTGACAGAACAGAGAGCAGGGGATGGGCTCGACGCCGGCGGTCGCCCGAGCGGCTCTGGCCATCTCCGGCGGGGCTGGGACCGCCGGAGCGACCAGCGCGAGAGGGCGAACCCTCCCTGGGGTAACGCAGCCGCCGGGGAGCGCTGAGCCAGGAAGGCAGCACCCGCGGCAGACGACGGCATCGGCCGATGATGGTTCCAGCACCATGGCCACGGAGAGGAAACGGAGAGCTGCGGGGAAGGGTCAAGGGGGGTGATGGAGGTCTCCGGTGCTGCTAGGAGAGGAGAAAGGGGTCGGGACAGGGAGAATTTGGTCGAGGCCGTGCGGCGGCCATGGTGGCCATGTGTGGCGGGGAGGGCTCCTCCGGCTCGGCTGAAAGGTTGGGGAGAGAGCAGGAGTGGAGCGGAGGCCGTGGGTGAGGTCGACGGGGTCGGGCGCGGCCTATATATAGCTGGCCGCAGCGTGCGGTTGAGGATGCCGCCATGGCGTCCTCATCCCCGTACTGGAGCTACGGGCGACGTGGCTAGAGCCTTGCTGGTGTCTCGGAGCGGCCGACCTGACGACATTCAAGGTGATGCGATGGCTCGGGGAGGAAGAAGACAGCAGAGAGGAAGACGACGGCGGTGACGTGGCGGCGCTCGCCGTGGTGCGATGAGAGGGAAAGAGGAGGGGAAAAGGTGCTGGAGAGGGGCGCGTGGATGCAGGGGAACCGCTAGACAAGCACGGACAAGCCAGGGCCGGCCGGAGGTGATGGCACGGAGACGACAGAGGCGCAGAGCACGGTTTCTGCATGGACATTGCGTGGTCACCACGGGTGCCACATGATCTGGAGCGCGTCTGCTTGTCACACCTTGTCAAACAGGCTGCTCACTGCTCAAATGAATGAGAAAGGCCACTAGATGGACCAGGAGGGGTCTGGATAGGTCGAGGGGAGAGAAAATAGTTCCTGGATGAGATCTTGCGGCAGTTACTGAGATGAAATGGCTTGGTAAATGGGACTGGTACGTTGTCAAGTTGAAATGTGGTAGGAGGGAGTATAATCTAGAAAAATTTGAAGTCATTTGGACAAGTTTTGCATATACTTCCTTCACAACTGCCAAATTGGTCCAGAAAAGGGATTTTGAAGCTGTGCTCAAATGGTTTGATGAAATGAGCTGTATTTTTGTGGAGGGAAGTTATTTGGTAGTATGGAGGTGCTGGTAAAATTTAAGCTCATTTGGATACACCAAAATGGTACTTCCTTCAAAGAGCTTTGAAATGGATAGAAACTTGACAAAAATGTTGTAGACAAATGTATAGATGGATTGAGCTTGTTTTTGGTTTCCATGAGTGATTTATCAATGATATCCACCATGAAAAATTTCAGCTCAAATAGATCAAGGGTTCAAGCACTTCCTTTGCAATTTGCCCAACTGGACAGAATATGCAAATTTGTGTTGTGCTCAAAATTTAATGGGTGGAACTTGGGTTCTTGATGGAAATGGTGAAGATATGGATAGGAGAAGCTCCACAATTTATTTGGGATTTTTCCTGGCTACCAAAATGGTAGTTCCTTTGGAAAGGGCACAAAATATCATATTGGCATTAAATAGGAAAATGCAATTTCCCCTATTTAATTATGTCCAATATTTTTAGGGAAATGATTATAATCAACCGGCCGATCTAGCGCGAGGCATCTGCCACCTCGCGTGGCCTGCTTGACCACGCACGTCTCTCCCCCTCATCCTTTTTTGCAACAACAATGTTGTTTCAGAATGATGGCAGCGAACGATGACTGCACAAGTACCCGACGCGGCCGGAGATGTGTTGTAATTTTTGCAACATGTGTCTTGTTGCAGAAAATTAGATGCGGCAAAGATGTTGCTGCAATTTTTGTAATAAGGGTCTTGTTGCAGTAAATTAGAGAAGAAGAGATTACACAACATGGGTCTTGTTGCAGAAAATTAGAGAAAAGAAAGTTTTGCAACAAGACCCTTGTTATAGAAAATTATATAAGAGAAGATTTTTGCAACAAAGGCCTTGTTGCAAAAGGAATGGACACGTGTCCCACGTGACATGTGCCCCTGACCCCTCATGACTCCCCTCAAATTTTTCTGGAACAACATTAATGTTGCAGAACTTTCTCCCGTAACATAAGCTATGTTGCAAAAAAGTGAAGATAATTTTTTTTCAACAAACCTTAATTGTAAAAAAAATCTACAGCAAGACCTTAGTTGCAAAAAAAATCTTCGACATAGACCGTGTTTCAGAAAGTTAAATAGCGGTCCCGAAATTTTGCAACAAGCATCCTGTTACGGGACGTGTTCTGCAACACTGCTCTTGTTGTGAAAGGGAGGTAGCGCTCGTGGGTGGGTAGATCGGATGGACTTCCTCGCATCCATCCAACGGCCAGCGAGGCGGCGGATGTTTTCTTGTCATCCGCCGGCGGACGCGTAGCATGGCCCATATTTTTATGGGAGTTCAATTTGATCACAAAGAATATCTCCACAAGTTTTCATCAACTTTGGAGATGGATAGATATTTTCCTGGATTTAATTCCTTTAACTGGCAGAAAAAGGAATTAATTATAAATGAAAAATATTACAAATAACTTGGCAATATTTTTGCATATCCAGAGTTTATAGATGAAGGATGATCACTGGTAAAAGTTTGGGAGGGAACAGATCAAAGGAAATTGGGGTTCCTTTGTAACTGAGAGGATCAGGGCTTCCCTTCCGGCAACTCGGAAGGTAGGGTTTCGACAGCAAAATCCTGAGAATAGATCTAGGGTGGCTAGGTTGATCTGAAGAGAATCTCTGGCTGGATAGGAAAGGCAAGGCTAAATGACCATCTTCATATTCCCAAGAGCTAGAGAAATCCGATAACACCGAGAAAAAAGACGGGAGTCAATTGCCGCGAAGAAAAAAAAACAGGGAGCGGAAACTAGGGTGTTACAAACCTACCCCCCTTAAGAAAATATCGTCCTCGAGATTTCCGTGCTTACCACCCGGGGAAGGTGGACTTACCCGTGTGCGACTTGGATCCATCAGCGATCTTGTCTTTACCGCAGTCATCGTTCTGTTGCCGAGAGTCATTCCACTTCCTCGGATTGTTCTGCTGCTAGCATAGGGTTACCCTGAGCAGGCGTAGTGTCGCCGTGCTGATGTGATCCTTGTATCCTTATAACCTTATCAATAGTAACGAAGAGCTGATTCGCCCTATGCAAGCGGTGCCGTATTCTAGAAGACTTGGCTGGAATACGGGGCCTTTTAACTGCCTCTTCTGATGGACCACGTGTTGTCTCTGAACATAGTTTCCTTGAATCCTTCTCCTTCCTGTCAGGTAAACCTCTTGTCCTGGTAGTGGGGTAGCGGTAATACCAACAAACAGCTTAGTTTCCATGGTCCGGAGGCAACTGTTTCGGGTTTTATTGCGATACTTTGTACTCTGACAGTCAGGGCAAGGCATCTTTTCCTAGTACCAGGCCCACGTGCTTGTATGGCCTTGATGGCTAGAGGTGACTTTCTCTTTGCTATGTCAGAATGCTCAGTCTGGCTGTGGGTTCCATGCTGATGTTTCCTTCTGCCTTATGCATTCGGGCGTTGTCCTTAGGTAATTCGCAATTCAAGGAACAATATAACCGAGCTATTGCTGCTACATCCCCAATTGAAATGTCAGGTATGACAGTAATCTCTTATTCCAATGATGTCTATGAGCTATCGGTGCTGTCATTCCTTAAGCCATTCCATCTGAATGTCTTGTTTCAAACTCTGTCGCTTGTGGACATGGCTCTGCCATATATAGCCTCTGTAGTCCTTGCTATGACCACTGAGCTGAACACAGTATCGCTATCATCCGGTGTATCTTTTGGAACATAGCCTCTTGGCTTGTTTGGCGGCCCGTATTTAAGGTGGGTATGACATGCTGGCTGAATTGTTGTGGCCGTATATGCAAGAGTCTGGCAAGGATTGGTAGTAATACCTTGTCTGTGAAACTGTATCTTGCTGACCATCACGGAGGTTGTTCATCCTCAACTTCTTTGTTCTTGATGATTCCTTTGATGGCCTGCCATGACTAGCCAATACAGTTTCTTGTTTGTTTTCCTGACTTGTCGGGCTTGTTCTCGCAACTTACTCTTACCTATCTTGTAGGGGCTGCTGTGCTCATATCCTTCCTTGAAATATGGGGCCAATGATTCTCTGAACATAGTCATTCCCGTGTACGAGTGGCTCACATGAACTGACTCACTGAACTGCATGCTCACAACATATGCAGGTGTAGGATGAATCCTTTTATAACCACTGACTTCTGAGGCGGATGTGTGTCCAGACTAGTTCTTGCTTCTGACAAGCTTGTTGTAGGCACGATAGCATGTTGAAGAAGGCTGAATTTCTTATGCTCGAAACTTTTGCCAGGGTAGTGTGCTGAAGAAGGCTGGGTATCATGCCTCAAAAGCTTTCCATCAAGTGTCTTACTGTGGAAGGTTAGGTGCCTTATGCCAGAAGCTTTCTGTGGTAGCACACTGTGGAAGATGGGGGTGTCGTACCCCAAAAGATTTTCTCACCAAGTGGTGTACCAAGGAAGATTGGCAGTCTTGCGTCGTAAGCTTCTCTCGGTAGCTTGTGGAGGAAGGCTGGGTTTCATATACCAGAAGTCTTTACGGTGATATGCGGTCGGATATATGGCCGATTCTGGCTTCTTTCCGAAGTATCTGGAATTTACTCATAGCGAATCCAAAACTTGACATAGGCCATATCTTGCCTGAAGATATTCCATTGGTCACACACATCGCTTGTTCTTCTGCTGGTCCGCTCATTTCTGCTCTAAAGGCTGCACAACTGATGCAGACTTCATGTTGATAATTAATTCGGAACACCCTTTGTATCCAAACCAAGTGTTGCCGATAATTCCATTCGGTTCAGCTGAGTTTCCAATCATGTTAGGTGCTCCTTGATTCTGGATGCTTGGAAGCTCAGTGATTCTGGGTAACCACGAACTCATCCATATTTCCTTGCAAACCTTGTTCACAGCGCCCAGAAGATTTTGTATTTGCACCGGTGAACTTCCAGATATGCTTTGCAATTTGTATCATCATACCCCGAGTTTTGTTGTTGCTCTTGGCACATTCACATTCTTGGAATATGTCTTCGGTGGGTAGTAAATGATTCTTGTGTCCATTGAGAAAAGAGTCGGTTCACCTCACTAACTGAAATGATCCTTGTATCACGGACGAAATGATTTATCCTTGCTGGTGTCCATTCCTGATAGCTCATCTGACTGCTTCTTAGATATGATTTGCTCTGAGGTCAATCTTCTCATGTATATTCTGTCCTTGTGAGTTGCACACATATTCTGCTTCTGACCCATTCTTCATTCTTGACAGATCCGGTGTTGCTATTCTGAATATCAGGCAATTAACTTGTCTTGACTCTTGCTGAATTTGGATTACTGGGTATTATCCAAGTTGCATGCTGGTCTTCTTGATGGCGCTTGCGGATGGATCCAGTCGGAGCGAAGGAACGGAACCGAGAAAAGAAACAAGAACCGTGAAAACCAAAAAGCAAACAAAGATCAAATTTTGCGGACCTTACACACGTGGCCGAGGATCCACTAGTATAACTAGCATAGCGCACTCGATGTACCCTTAAGGATTTAGAAGCGAAACCACCAAAATGCTCCTGGTAGCCCTGGTGTCGAGCTCCTACTACTTCCTTAGGGAACATCACACTCAATGCACGATGGCTATGGTCGTGCGATTCTAGGGTTATCGGGGAAAAGATAGAATTTATAAGCGTTTCCCAAAGGAAACTAGAGTTCAGGAGAGAAATGCCATGGTTAGCAAGCAGGGTAAGGATATCTGGTTTACCTAGGGGGTTCAGGGCTCACGGGTCATTGCTAGGTGCGAGCATTTTGTACCGTAGGCAAAGGCCACGAGAGTTGGGTCTGATGGGCCAAAAACCTAGGGGGTTGCCTTATGATCAATAGTAGCCATGCCAGCTTGGCAAAGATGGCTGAAATCCATCTTGGCTTTCTACTAATCAAGAGGCAATGAAGTCTGGCTAGGGGTAACCTATAGTCAGCCTGGCTACTCTGATACCATCCATTGTGGCGCCCCGCCTGATTACCACTGTAGCCAGACGGTCGCCACGCATACCAGCCCAGGAAATCACTATGGCATGCGCTTTTACAACAAGTATCAAGAACCCATGGATTTCTATTAATGGGTATATAAGTCTTACATGATATTACACAAGAGTGATGGCAGCGGAAAAGCTCTATCTAAGGCAGCATGGTCTTGGTGCGGCTCCAATCCACAGGGATCTGACTGGGTTACTCTCCTAGCCCACGAACGCTCCGGCTCCTCGACGACGGATCCTTACGTGAACCTGGCCACATTGAAGGCCGCTGAGTACTTTTGAATGCACTCGCAAGCAAACCGAACTAACATATACACCAAGCAATGCAATCCATGGCATTCCAACATGTATTTGTTATTAGAGCAACATTAATTGTCATGGCATAGCATAACTAGCTAGCAATATTAACTATCATGTCATAATAGGAGTATACGGTGTGATACTAGAGTAAAGTAAAGCATGGCAAGTAAATAATCCATACTCCGAACATTCTCAGGATCCAATTTGAGACTGATTCAAGCCCAATCCAAGTCTTTCGGTCATCTGAGCATCTCTTCCATAGCCATCCCATGGCTGACATTCCATATTCCTGACAAGATCTGATGTCTATGCAGGACAGGTTTTTCCACCATTATTATCATCATTACGGTTGACCACCTAGTGAGGTCTGGACGGGGCTGTCCAATACCGTGGACGCGGCTATTCGAATAGATTTTACACTCTGTAGAGGTTGTACACTTTACCCACACCATGGAGCACCTAACCTCGTGATCCCATTCGGGTGGACCAGCGTTGCTCCAACGAAACCCGCCTGACCCGTGACTCTCCCATCGTACCACCGGCAACCATCCTCCCCCGGAGTCAAGCCCTGGGTGGCCCCTGTGTCACCTCGTGACACCTGCCACTGTCGTGGCCAAACTAAACTGTCCCAAACAGGGACCGCACGCAAACAACCAACTGGGCTCACAGGGTTATCGCCGTCTACCTGATCAGGGTAGCACGCACGCATAACCCTCCCTGCATGGAGGTACCGGTGAAAGAGCATGGAGCCAGACCAAGTCAAGGCCGTACCATACCGGCAAATGTGTTTGCACGAATAAGCCAGGACAGGTGACTCAAGATCAACCAACTATGTTCAGTTTTAGCAAGTACTTAACCGGCAGGTATATCCATCATGAATAACTTGACCTGGTGTTAACTATGTATGAGGTAACAACTGCATAAACACAGCAAACTATCTCCGTATAGCATCATAATAAGTCATTAACGCAGGAATGATAATCATGATCAAGTAATGTAAATGATGAATACAAACTAACAGGAATTTAATTAGTTCTAGCACGGGCATCATTATTAGGTTAAACATACAAGAATAACATAGAGCAATGCTTTAGGGCATATATCAGATGGTCGTCTTGCCTGGGGTCGAAGAATTACTCCAGGAGGAAGTGCGGTGAAGCCGCGGAAGAATCGCCGGAAACCGTTCTCTCTCGGAGGGGGCTGATAAGGGGCAAGGGTAAAATGGTCATTTCCACTGGGTGATCACCATGTGAAAATGATACCAAAAGAACGGGCTCGACGAGATGAAGATGTGAGCGTTGGTTTCACCTGAATCGGAGTCACGAGCAAAAAGATATAAGGTTCTTCTGCCAGGGACCTATCTATAAACATTTTATTCACCAATGGGTCCTTGGTAGATTTTTTTTCTGGAAAAGAATAAAGGACACTGTACTGGCTGGGCTGTTATGGGCCGAAAGCAACTGCTACTGCCGCTGTGCAGTGCCACTGCTGCTTTGGGCCGAGCCCACCTGCGCCTCATCGCTTTTAAAAAAAAATGAAGGGAGGCCTGTGCCGTTGCCAGGTCGGGCCCGCTCGCAGGTCCTCTCCCTCCTCTTGACAGAACAGAGAGCAGGGGATGGGCTCGACGCCGGCGGTCGCCCGAGCGGCTCTGGCCATCTCCGGCGGGGCTGGGACCGCCGGAGCGACCAGCGCGAGAGGGCGAACCCTCCCTGGGGTAACGCAGCCGCCGGGGAGCGCTGAGCCAGGAAGGGCAGCACCCGCAGCAGACGACGGCATCGGCCGATGATGGTTCCAGCACCATGGCCACGGAGAGGAAACGGAGAGCTGCGGGGAAGGGTCAAGGGGGGTGATGGAGGTCTCCGGTGCTGCTAGGAGAGGAGAAAGGGGTCGGGACAGGGAGAATTTGGTCGAGGCCGTGCGGCGGCCATGGTGGCCATGTGTGGCGGGGAGGGCTCCTCCGGCTCGGCTGAAAGGTTGGGGAGAGAGCAGGAGTGGAGCGGAGGCCGTGGGTGAGGTCGACGGGGTCGGGCGCGGCCTATATATAGCTGGCCGCAGCGTGCGGTTGAGGATGCCGCCATGGCGTCCTCATCCCCGTACTGGAGCTACGGGCGACGTGGCTAGAGCCTTGCTGGTGTCTCGGAGCGGCCGACCTGACGACATTCAAGGTGATGCGATGGCTCGGGGAGGAAGAAGACAGCAGAGAGGAAGACGACGGCGGTGATGTGGCGGCGCTCGCCGTGGTGCGATGAGAGGGAAAGAGGAGGGGAAAAGGTGCTGGAGAGGGGCGCGTGGATGCAGGGGAACCGCTAGACAAGCACGGACAAGCCAGGGCCGGCCGGAGGTGATGGCACGGAGACGACAGAGGCGCAAAGCGCGGTTTCTGCATGGACATTGCGTGGTCACCACGGGTGCCACATGCTCTGGAGCACGTCTGCTTGTCACACCTTGTCAAACAGGCTGCTCACTGCTCAAATGAATGAGAAAGGCCACTAGATGGACCAGGAGGGGTCTGGATAGGTCGAGGGGAGAGAAAATAGTTCCTGGATGAGATCTTGCGGCAGTTACTGAGATGAAATGGCTTGGTAAATGGGACTGGTACGTTGTCAAGTTGAAATGTGGTAGGAGGGAGTATAATCTAGAAAAATTTGAAGTCATTTGGACAAGTTTTGCATATACTTCCTTCACAACTGCCAAATTGGTCCAGAAAAGGGATTTTGAAGCTGTGCTCAAATGGTTTGATGAAATGAGCTGTATTTTTGTGGAGGGAAGTTATTTGGTAGTATGGAGGTGCTGGTAAAATTTAAGCTCATTTGGATACACCAAAATGGTACTTCCTTCAAAGAGCTTTGAAATGGATAGAAACTTGACAAAAATGTTGTAGACAAATGTATAGATGGATTGAGCTTGTTTTTGGTTTCCATGAGTGATTTATCAATGATATCCACCATGAAAAATTTCAGCTCAAAGAGATCAAGGGTTCAAGCACTTCCTTTGCAATTTGCCCAACTGGACAGAATATGCAAATTTGTGTTGTGCTCAAAATTTAATGGGTGGAACTTGGGTTCTTGATGGAAATGGTGAAGATATGGATAGGAGAAGCTCCACAATTTATTTGGGATTTTTCCTGGCTACCAAAATGGTAGTTCCTTTGGAAAGGGCACAAAATATCATATTGGCATTAAATAGGAAAAATGCAATTTCCCCTATTTAATTATGGCCAATATTTTTAGGGAAATGATTATAATCAACCGGCCGATCTAGCGCGAGGCATCTGCCACCTCGCGTGGCCTGCTTGACCACGCACGTCTCTCCCCCTCATCCTTTTTTGCAACAACAATGTTGTTTCAGAATGATGGCAGCGAACGATGACTGCACAAGTGCCCGACGCGGCCGGAGATGTGTTGTAATTTTTGCAACATGTGTCTTGTTGCAGAAAATTAGATGCGGGAAAGATGTTGCTGCAATTTTTGTAATAGGGGTCTTGTTGCAGTAAATTAGAGAAGAAGAGATTACACAACATGGGTCTTGTTGCAGAAAATTAGAGAAAAGAAAGTTTTGCAACAAGACCCTTGTTATAGAAAATTATATAAGAGAAGATTTTTGCAACAAAGGCCTTGTTGCAAAGGAATGGACACGTGTCCCACGTGACATGTGCCCCTGACCCCTCATGACTCCCCTCAAATTTTTCTGGAACAACATTAATGTTGCAGAACTTTCTCCCGTAACATAAGCTATGTTGCAAAAAAGTGAAGATAATTTTTTTTCAACAAATCTTAATTGTAAAAAAAATCTACAGCAAGACCTTAGTTGCAAAAAAAATCTTCGACACAGACCGTGTTTCAGAAAGTTAAATAGCGGTCCCGAAATTTTGCAACAAGCATCCTATTACAGGACGTGTTCTGCAACACTGCTCTTGTTGTGAAAGGGAGGTAGCGCTCGTGGGTGGGTAGATCGGATGGACTTCCTCGCATCCATCCAACGGCCAGCGAGGCGGCGGATGTTTTCTTGTCATCCGCCGGCGGACGCGTAGCATGGCCCATATTTTTATGGGAGTTCAATTTGATCACAAAGAATATCTCCACAAGTTTTCATCAACTTTGGAGATGGATAGATATTTTCCTGGATTTAATTCCTTTAACTGGCAGAAAAAGGAATTAATTATAAATGAAAAATATTACAAATAACTTGGCAATATTTTTGCATATCCAGAGTTTATAGATGAAGGATGATCACTGGTAAAAGTTTGGGAGGGAACAGATCAAAGGAAATTGGGGTTCCTTTGTAACTGAGAGGATCAGGGCTTCCCTTCCGGCAACTCGGAAGGTAGGGTTTCGACAGCAAAATCCTGAGAATAGATCTAGGGTGGCTAGGTTGATCTGAAGAGAATCTCTGGCTGGATAGGAAAGGCAAGGCTAAATGACCATCTTCATATTCCCAAGAGCTAGAGAAATCCGATAACACCGAGAAAAAAGACGGGAGTCAATTCCCGCGAAGAAAAAAAAACAGGGAGCGGAAACCAGGGTGTTACAAACCTACCCCCCTTAAGAAAATATCGTCCTCGAGATTTCCGTGCTTACCTCCCGGGGAAGGTGGACTTACCCGTGTGCGACTTGGATCCATCAGCGATCTTGTCTTTACCGCAGTCATTGTTCCGTTGCCGAGAGTCATTCCGCTTCCTCGGATTGTTCTGCTGCTAGCATAGGGTTACCCTGAGCAGGCGTAGTGTCGCCGTGCTGATGTGATCCTTGTATCCTTATAACCTTATCAATAGTAACGAAGAGCTGATTCGCCCTATGCAAGCGGTGCCGTATTCTAGAAGACTTGGCTGGAATACGGGGCCTTTTAACTGCCTCTTCTGATGGACCATGTGTTGTCTCTGTACATAGTTTCCTTGAATCCTTCTCCTTCCTGTCAGGTAAACCTCTTGTCCTGGTAGTGGGGTAGCGGTAATACCAACAAACAGCTTAGTTTCCATGGTCCGGAGGCAACTGTTTCGGGTTTTATTGCGATACTTTGTACTCTGACAGTCAGGGCAAGGCATCTTTTCCTAGTACCAGGCCCACGTGCTTGTATGGCCTTGATGGCTAGAGGTGACTTTCTCTTTGCTATGTCAGAATGCTCAGTCTGGCTGTGGGTTCCATGCTGATGTTTCCTTCTGCCTTATGTATTCGGGCGTTGTCCTTAGGTAATTCGCAATTCAAGGAACAATATAACCGAGCTATTGCTGCTACATCCCCAATTGAAATGTCAGGTATGACAGTAATCTCTTATTCCAATGATGTCTATGAGCTATCGGTGCTGTCATTCCTTAAGCCATTCCATCTGAATGTCTTGTTTCAAACTCTGTCGCTTGTGGACATGGCTCTGCCATATATAGCCTCTGTAGTCCTTGCTATGACCACTGAGCTGAACACAGTATCGCTATCATCCGGTGTATCTTTCGGAACATAGCCTCTTGGCTTGTTTGGCGGCCCGTATTTAAGGTGGGTATGACATGCTGGCTGCATTGTTGTGGCCGTATATGCAAGAGTCTGGCAAGGATTGGTAGTAATACCTTGTCTGTGAAACTGTATCTTGCTGACCATCACGGAGGTTGTTCATCCTCAACTTCTTTGTTCTTGATGATTCCTTTGATGGCCTGCCATGACTAGCCAATACAGTTTCTTGTTAGTTTTCCTGACTTGTCGGGCTTGTTCTCGCAACTTACTCTTACCTATCTCGTAGGGGTTGCTGTGCTCATTTCCTTCCTTGAAATATGGGGCCAATGATTCTCTGAACATAGTCATTCCCGTGTACGAGTGGCTCACATGAACTGACTCACTGAACTGCATGCTCACAACATATGCAGGTGTAGGATGAATCCTTTTATAACCACTGACTTCTGAGGCGGATGTGTGTCCAGACTAGTTCTTGCTTCTGACAAGCTTGTTGTAGGCACGATAGCGTGTTGAAGAAGGCTGAATTTCTTATGCTCGAAGCTTTTGCCAGGGTAGTGTGCTGAAGAAGGCTGGGTATCGTGCCTCAAAAGCTTTCCATCAAGTGTCTTACTGTGGAAGGTTAGGTGCCTTATGCCAGAAGCTTTCTGTGGTAGCACACTGTGGAAGATGGGGGTGTCGTACCCCAAAAGATTTTCTCACCAAGTGGTGTACCAAGGAAGATTGGCAGTCTTGCGTCGTAAGCTTCTCTCGGTAGCTTGTGGAGGAAGGCTGGGTTTCATATACCAGAAGTCTTTACGGTGATATGCGGTCGGATCTATGGCCGATTCTGGCTTCTTTCCGAAGTATCCGGAATTTACTCATAGCGAATCCAAAACTTGACATAGGCCATATCTTGCCTGAAGATATTCCATTGGTCACACACATCGCTTGTTCTTCTGCTGGTCCGCTCATTTCTGCTCTAAAGGCTGCACAACTGATGCAGACTTCATGTTGATAATTAATTCGGAACACCCTTTGTATCCAAACCAAGTGTTGCCGATAATTCCATTCGGTTCAGCTGAGTTTCCAATCATGTTAGGTGCTCCTTGATTCTGGATGCTTGGAAGCTCAGTGATTCTGGGTAACCACGAACTCATCCATATTTCCTTGCAAACCTTGTTCACAGCGCCCAGAAGATTTTGTATTTGCACCGGTGAACTTCCAGATATGCTTTGCAATTTGTATCATCATACCCCGAGTTTTGTTGTTGCTCTTGGCACATTCACATTCTTGGAATATGTCTTCGGTGGGTAGTAAATGATTCTTGTGTCCATTGAGAAAAGAGTCGGTTCACCTCACTAACTGAAATGATCCTTGTATCACGGACTAAATGATTTGTCCTTGCTGGTGTCCATTCCTGATAGCTCATCTGACTGCTTCTTAGATATGATTTGCTCTGAGGTTAATCTTCTCATGTATATTATGTCCTTGTGAGTTGCACACATATTCTGCTTCTGACCCATTCTTCATTCTTGACAGATCCGGTGTTGCTATTCTGAATATCAGGCAATTAACTTGTCTTGACTCTTGCTGAATTTGGATTACTGGGTATTATCCAAGTTGCATGCTGGTCTTCTTGATGGCGCTTGCGGATGGATCCAGTCGGAGCGAAGGAACGGAACCGAGAAAAGAAACAAGAACCGTGAAAACCAAAAAGCAAACAAAGATCAAATTTTGCGGACCTTACACACGTGGCCGAGGATCCACTAGTATAACTAGCATAGCGCACTCGATGTACCCTTAAGGATTTAGAAGCGAAACCACCAAAATGCTCCTGGTAGCACTGGTGTCGAGCTCCTACTACTTCCTTAGGGAACATCACACTCAATGCACGATGGCTATGGTCGTGCGATTCTAGGGTTATCGGGGAAAAGATAGAATTTATAAGCGTTTCCCAAAGGAAACTAGAGTTCAGGAGAGAAATGCCATGGTTAGCAAGTAGGGTAAGGATATCTGGTTTACCTAGGGGGTTCAGGGCTCACGGGTCGTTGCTAGGTGCGAGCATTTTGTACCGTAGGCAAAGGCCACGAGAGTTGGGTCTGATGGGCCAAAAACCTAGGGGGTTGCCTTATGATCAATAGTAGCCATGCCAGCTTGGCAAAGATGGCTGAAATCCATCTTGGCTTTCTACTAATCAAGAGGCAATGAAGTCTGGCTAGGGGTAACCTATAGTCAGCCTGGCTACTCTGATACCATCCATTGTGGCGCCCCGCCTGATTACCACTGTAGCCAGACGGTCGCCACGCATACCAGCCCAGGAAATCACTATGGCATGCGCTTTTACAACAAGTATCAAGAACCCAGGCATTTCTATTAATGGGTATATAAGTCTTACATGATATTACACAAGAGTGATGGCAGCGGAAAAGCTCTATCTAAGGCAGCATGGTCTTGGTGCGGCTCCAATCCACAGGGATCTGACTGGGTTACTCTCCTAGCCCACGAACGCTCCGGCTCCTTGATGACAGATCCTTACGTGAACCTGGCCACATTGAAGGCCGCTGAATACTTTTGAATGTACTCACAAGCAAACCGAACTAAGATATACACCAAGCAATGCAATCCATTGCATTCCAGCCTGTATATTTGTTATTAGAGCAACATTAATTATCATGGCATACCATAACTAGCTAGCAATATTAATTATCATGTCATAACAGGAGTATCCAGTTTGATACTAGAGTAAAGTAAAGCATGGCAAGTAAATAATCCATACTCCGAACATTCTCAGGATCCAATCTGAGACTGATTCAAGTCCAATCCAAGTCTTTCGGTCATCTGACCATCTCTTCCATAGCCATCCCATGGCCGACATACCATATTCCTGACAACATCTGATGTCTATGCAGGACAGGTTTTTCCACCATTATTATCATCACTACGGTTTACCTCCTAGTGAGGTCTGGACGGGCTGTCCAATACCATGGACGCGTCTATTCGAATAGATTTTACACTCTGCAGAGGTTGTAGACTTTACCCACACCATGGAGCACCTGACCTCATGATCCCATTCGGGTGGACCACCATTGCTCCAACGAAACCCGCCTGACCCGTGACTCTCCCATCGTACCACCGGCAATCATCCTCCCCTGGAGTCAATTCCTGGGTGGCCCCTGTGTCACCTCGTGACACCTGCCATCGTCATGGCCAAACTAAACTGTCCCAAACGGGGACTGCACGCAAACAACCAACTGGGCTCACAGGGTTATCGCCGTCTACCTGATCAGGGTAGCACGCACAAATAACCCTCCCTGCATGGAGGTACTGGTGAAAGAGCATGGAGCTAGACCAAGTCAAGGCCGTCCCATACCGGCAAATGTGGTTGCACGAATAAGCCCGGACAGGTGACTTAAGATCAACCAACTATGTTCAGTTTTAGCAAGTACTTAACCGGCAGGTATATCCATCATGAATAACTTGACTTGGTGTTAATTATGTATGAGGTAACAACTGCATAAACACAGCAAACTATCTCCGTATAGCATCATAATAAGTCATTAACGTAGGAATGATAATCATGATCAAGTAATGTAAATGACGAATACAAACTAACAGGAATTTAAGTAGTTCTAGCACGGGCATCATTATTAGGTTAAACATACAAGAATAACATAGAGCAATGCTTTAGGGCATATATCACATGGTCGGCTTGCCTGGGGTCGAAGTATTACTCCGGGAGGAAGTGCGGTGAAGCCGCGGAAGAATCGTCGGAAACCGTTCTCTCTCGGAGGGGGCTGATAAGGGGCAAGGGTAAAATGGTCATTTCCACTGGGTGATCACCTTGTGAAAATGATACCAAAAGAACGGGCTCGACGAGATGAAGATTTGAGCGTTGGTTTCACCTGAATCGGGGTCACGAGCAAAAAGATATAAGGTTCTTCTGCCAGGGACCTACCTATAAACATTTTATTCGCCAATGGTTCCTTGGCAGATTTTTTTTTTGGAAAAGAATAAAGGACACTGTACTGGCTAGGCTGTTATGGGCTGAAAGCAACTGCTATTGCCGCTGTGCACTGCCACTGCTGCTTTGGGCCGAGCCCACCTGCGCCCCATCGCTTTTAAAAAAACGAAGGGAGGCCTGTGCTGCTGCCAGGTCGGGCCCGCTCGCAGGTGCTCTCCCTCGTCTCGACAGAATAGAGAGCAGGGGATGGGCTCGATGCCGGCGGTCGCCCGAGCGGCTCTGGTCATCTCCGAAGGTGCTGGGACCGCCGGAGCGACCAGCGCGAGAGGGCGAACCCTCCCTGAGTAACGCAGCCACCGAGGAGCGCTGAGCCAGGCAGGGCGACACCCGCAGCAGACTACGGCGTCGGCCAATGATGGTTCTAGCACCATGGCCACGGAGAGGAAATGGATAGCTGCGGGGAAGGGTCAAGGGGGGTGATGGAGGTCTCCAGTGCTGCTAGGAGAGAAGAAAGGGGTCGGGACAGGGAGAATTTGGTCGAGGCCGTGCGGCGGTCATGGTGGCCATGTGCGGCAGGGAGGGCTCCTCCGGCTCGGCTGAAAGGTTGGGGAGTGAGCAGGAGTGGAGGGGAGGCCGTGGGTGAGGTCGACGGGGTCGGGCGCGGCCTATATATAGCTGGCCGCAGCGTGCGGATGAGGATGCCGCCGTGGCGTCCTCATCCCCGTACTGGAGCTGCGGGCGATGTGGCTGGAGCCTTGCTCGTGTCGCGGAGCGGACAACCTGACGACATTCAAGGCGATGCAATGGCTCGGGGAGGAAGAAGACAGTAGAGAGGAAGACGAAGGCAGTCTCGGGGAAAACAGTGGCCGCGACGGCGCTCGCTGTGGCGCGATGAGAGGGAAAGAGGAGGGGAGAAGGTGTTAGAGAGGGGCGCGTGGATGCATGGGAATCGCTAGACAAGCATGGACAAGCCAGGGCCGGCCGGAGGTGACGGCACGGAGACGACAAAGGCGCAGAGCGCGGTTTCTCCATGGACATTGCATAGTCACCACGGGTGACACGTGCTCTGGAGCGCGTCTGCTCATCACACCTTGTCAAACAGGTTGTTCACTGCTCAAATGAATGAGAAAGGCCACTAGATGGACCAGGAGGGGTCTGGATAGGTCGAGGGGAGTGAAAATAGTTCCTGGATGAGATCTTGCAGCAGTTACTAAGATGAAATGGCTTGGTAAATGGGACTGGTACATTGTCAAGTTCAAATGTGGTAGGAAGGAGTATAAGCTGGAAAAATTTGAAGTCATTTGGACAAGTTTTGCATATACTTCCTTCACAACTGCCAAATTGGTCCAGAAAAGGGATTTTGAAGCTGTGCTCAAATGGTTTGATGAAATGAGCTGAATTTTTATGGAGGGAAGTTATTTGGGAGTGTGGAGGTGCTGGTAAAATTTCAGCTCATTTGGATACACCAAAATGGTACTTCCTTCACAGAGCTTTGAAATGGACAGAAACTTGAGAAAAATGCTGTGGACAAATGTATAGATGGATTGAGCTGGTTTTTGGTTTCCATGAGTGATTTATCAATGATAACCACCATGAAATATTTCAGCTCAAATAGATCAAGGGTTCAAACACGTCCTTTGCAATTTTCCCAACTGGACAGAATTTGCAAATTTGTGTTGTGCTCAAAATTTAATGGGTGGAACTTGGGTTCTTGATGGAAATGGTGAAAATATGGATAGGAGAAGCTCCACAATTTATTTGGAATTTTTCCTGGCTACCAAAATGGTAGTTCCTTTAGAAAGGGCCCAAAATACCATATTGGCATTAAATAGGAAAATGCAATTTCCCCTATTTAATTATGGCCAATATTTTTATGGGAGCTCAATTTGATCACAAAGAATATCTCCACAAGTTTTCGTCAACTTTGGAGATGGATAGATATTTCCTGGATTTAATTCCTTTAACTGGCAGAAAAAGGAATTAATTATAAATGAAAAATATTGCAAATAACTTGGCAATATTTTTGCATATCCAGGGTTTATAGATGAAGGATGATCACTGGGAAAAGTTTGGGAGGCAACAGATCAAAGGAAATTGAGGTTCCTTTGTAACCGAGAGGATTAGGGCTTCCCTTCCGGCAACTCGAAAGGTAGGGTTTCGACGACAAAATCCTGAGAATAGATCTAGGGTGGCAAGGTTGATCTGAAGAGAATCTCTGGCTGGATAGGAAAGGCAAGGCTAAATGACCATCTTCATGTTCCCAAGAGCTAGAGAAATCCGATAACACTGAGAAAAAAGACGGGAGTCAAATCCCGCGAAGGAAAAAAAACAGGGAGCAGAAACCAGGGTGTTACATACGGGATAAAAATTGTAGTTGATTGGAAAGATTGATCTCAAATAAACGCAAAATAAAATAAAGTGCAGCAAGGTATTTTTGGGTTTTTGGATTAATAGATCTAAAAATAAAAGCGAATAAAAATAGATCTCAAAGGAAAATATGATAATGAAGAGACCCGTGGGCCGTATATTTCACTAGTGGCTTCTCTCGAGAAAAATAGCATAAGGTGGGTAAACAAATTACTGTTGGGCAATTGATAGAACTTCAAATAGTCATGATGATATCCAGGCAATGATCATTATATAGGCTTCACGTCCAAGATTAGTAGACCAACTCCTGCCTGCATCAACTACTATTACTCCACACATCGATCGCTATCCAGCATGCATCTAGTGTATTAAGTTCATGGAGAAAAGGATTAATGCAATAAGAACAATGACATGATGTAGACAGGATCTATTCATGTAGGAATTAGACCCCATCTTGTTATCCTTAATAGCAATGATACATACGTGTCATTTCCCCTGATGTCACTGGGATTGAGCACCATAAGATCTAACCCATCACAAAGCACCTCTTCCCATGGCAAGTAAAGTCAATCTAGTCGGCCTAACTAAACCAAAGATTCGAAGAAGAAATACGAGGCTATAAGTAATCATGTATATAAGAGATCAAAGAAACTCAAATAACTTACATGTATAAAAAGATAGATCTGATCATAAACTCAAAGTTCATCAGATCCCAACAAACACACCGCAAAAAGGGTTACATCAAATAGATCTCCAAGAGACCATTGTATTGAGAATCAAAAGAGAGAAAGGAAGCCATCTAGCTACTAACTACAGACCCGTAGGTCTATAATGAACTACTCATGCATCATCAGAGAGGCACCAACGAGGATGATGTACCCCTCCGTGATGGTGTCTAGATTGGATTTGTGGTTTCTAGAACTTGCGGCGGCTGGAATTGTGTTTCATTGACTCCCCTAGGGTTTCTGGATTTTTGGGGTATTTATAGAGCAAAGAGGCGGGGCGGGAGGCGGCCGAGGTGGGCACAACCCACCAGGGCGTGCCTGGGCCCCCAGGTACGCCCAGGTGGTTGTGCTTCCCTCGGAGCCCCCCTCTGGTACTTCCTTGGCCCATCATGTGTCTTCTAGTCCCAAAAAAATCTCCAAAAATTTTCGCTGCATTTGGACTCCGTTTGGTATTTATTTTCTGCGAAGTAAAAAACAAGCAAAAAATAGCAACTGGCACTGGGCACTATGTCAATAGGTTAGTCCCAAAAAATGATATTAAGTTGCTATAAAATGATTGTAAAACATCCAAGAATGATAATATAACAGCATGGAACAATCAAAAATTATAGATACGTTGGAGACGTATCAGTCCTCACGTGGGTCCCCTCACTTATCTATTTAGCCCATAGCTTCTCCTATCTCCAGAAAAAATCACCATTGTTCTCTCTCTCTCTCATGTTCTTGCTGTCTAACCCGCGAATTTCAATCTCTTTGCTCGAAGCTCCGTTTTCGAAACTGTTTTGGGGGATTGCTTCTCGGTATGTGACTCCCCCATTGCTCCAATTAGTTTTTGCTTTAGTGGTTTATATTTTGAATAATTAGCTACTCTTGGTGCTTCTATAGATAGGCTTGCATGTTGAATTCTTGGAGTTCCAAGTAGTTTGAATGCTTGATATAGCCTTTAGTCATCACTATGACTAGTTGCTATCAATCTTATGAAGTTTTGCTGATAAAATTTTGTGACCCAGAAATTTCAGAAAATTGTACGTGAATAAAATGTATCTTTTTGTTAGGAGTTCTTCGAGGAGGAGGTCCTCGGAGGCATCATCAAGCAGTAGCTCAATTCGGCAGTCTTATGTTGAGCGAAGTGAAAGCTCAATACGGGATGCCGCTATCAAATCATGGTTTTGGCCATGCAACCAATTCATGGTTTGTGCAGGTATCAAGGAATAATTTGAACAGTATGTTCACAACACAGAGCTAGGGCCCTACATCAACGATAAGTGCACCCAACATCTCACCCTCACAAAAACATTCACTAAGAAATTTAAATATCATCCTCGTGAGTTTAGAGTTTCATTAAGTCAATATGATGATCCTTTTATCATGCCTCTAGATATGTTTTGTGATGCCAGTAAAATTCCATATTGAGGTTCGTTGGACGAACCGCCGAGATCCGAGGATGAGTCATTTTTTACTAGTCTTTGCTTTGGAGCGGATAGAGGAGTGACATAGGGTAGAATAAAAAGTATGCATTTTCCATCAATTCAATACTTTGCACTCTTTAATGGCAAATGCTTTGTAGGCAAGCAAGATTGTAGCAAACTATGTACTCCTAACTTGAGCCTCGTACACACAACTTTGACCGGAATTAAACGTTATAATCTTGGAGCAATTGTTCCACGGAGATTGCAACACAACGCTGGTAGTGGTCACTTTTATGGTGGGATTTATGCTTCCCGTGTAGCCGAAAGGCTGGCTGTGTCACCTTGGCCTAATGATCCAATTCTACCTACCCAGTACTTAAACTTTGATGCTATGAAGCGTCATAAGTTTCTTAAAGGCAAAATCACTAATTACACTTGTAACTTGAGGTCTAATAAAGAAGCCATTGTACCTGTTGTTTTGCTTGCGCCTGCTCTTTTTGATTATGACAGCAGAAGAAGATATTATGTTCTTGAAAGCGAGGCCCACACGTACAATGTGACAGTAGAGGCTGCTCATCAGGCTGCAGAGGCCGCACCGAGAGCTTTCGTGGGCTATCACTCTGATTATTATCCAGGCTTCGGATGGTGATTACCAAGCTAGGCCAAAAGCCTAAGCTTGGTGGAGTACATGTTTCTCACCGACATTACATTCATGTTCACACACTTTATTCTTTTAGTCAGTGTTCACAATTTTTCATTATATTATCCATGCTAATTTCATTTCCTTGCTTTCTTCTTGTGTGTTTGAAAAACTTTGAGAAAAACCAAAAACATTTCCTGCTTCTTTTCGGTTCATCTTTCTAGTTTAATTTAGTTGTAGCATTAAATGAAAATCCAAAAAGATTTCTCTTTTCTTCTTTTGCTTGTTGGGAGTTTTCCCGTGTAAATATTTTTCTCGTTTTTTTTCTTTCTTTAATTTGTTTTTCTTCTTTACAAACTAAAAACTCTGAAAATATTTCAGTGTGTTTCTCTGAATTTCTTTTCTTTTGTTGAGTCGTACGAAGAGAAGACCACGATGAAAATGCTGAGTGGCTCTCTTATGCAATGTTGTTGATCTAACATAGAGCTTATATTTACCATTGTCTTCTCCTCTGAATAAATGTTTGCAGATTCCAGCTTAGTCCTCGGCACTCTTGCACTATTATTATTTTCTTATCATTCGGTCATGCAAGTGAAAGGCAATAATGATGATATTTGATGAAGTTACTGTGGAAGAGAGAAGCGGTTATGAACTCAACTTGTTTTTGTTTTTGTAAATATGTTTTACCTAGTATCCATGATTGAGCATATTATGATCAAACATGTTTGCGATGACAATTGGATATTATAGTTTCTCATGCCATGCTTAGGTAGCTAGGAGTGGATAATGATTTATCTTGGATGTCAACATGCATTAAAATGATTGTGATGTAGTATGATGATATGGTATCCTCCTCTGAATGTTTCAAGTGGCTTGACTTGGCACATGTTCATGCATGTAGTTGATTCAAAACCAATAGAGCCTTCATGATATTTATGTTAATGGTGTTTAAATCCTACTCATGCTAGTGTTCAATGTTGATTATTTGCAATGCATGATTATGACCGTTTTCGCTCACTAGCTGGTTGCTTCTCAACCTATTGCTAGCCTTCACTTGTACTAAGCGGGAATACTGCTTGGTCATCCAAATTCTTAAAACCCAAGTTATTCCAGATGAGTCCACCATACCTACCTATATGCGGTATTACACTGCCGTTCCAAGTAAATTTGCATGTGCCATCTCTAAAATTCAAATGAACATCTGTTTTGTGTGCCCGGACCGCTCATGGATCGACAGGGGGTGGTCAGTATCTTCCATGCTAAGTGTGTTATTCTCACGACGAGTGTTTATTCACTTGTCATTGCCCGAGAGAAGGTTGGTAATTGGGATTGCCAGTCCTACAATCAAAATACAATAAATAAATTAAACAAACTCCCCCGGAATGTTGTTGGTATGGACGGTACCCATGGATTCGGCTCGCCGTGGAGTGTGTTTGTTGGTGGAGGGGGAGTAAACCTTTACTTTTTCCGCATGGGAACCGCCTATAATGTGTTTAGCATGGAAGATATTGAAAACTCTTGGTTGTAACGTTGATAGTAAGGGTACACCTCCCAAAATTATATTTATCTCTGATTTAAGCTTTGAGCTCTAGCACCTCTGCAAATTCCTGCTTCCCTCTACGAAGGGTCTATCTATTTATTTTTATGTTGAGTCATCACCTTCTCATATAAGCACCAGACCTGAGAGCACTATTGTCATTTTTATGCATTGTGTATAGTTCATGTTGGATGCTAGCAATGTTTAGTCGCTGCTTGAACTTTGGAGGTGCTCTGCATTTATGTTTTGCGGTCTCAGAAAGGGCTAGCGAGATACCATTGTTGTCATATTATATCATGATTGTTTTGACAAAGTGTTGGCATTTGAGATATCTTATTATTGCTCGCTAGTTGATTATGCTATTGATATGAATTAATATAATCTTTAAGAGTTATTGTTGACATGGTTAGTCATTGTCTTTGCTGAAAACCTGGGTACTACTTCAGCATATATATGTAAACAAGAACGAAAGAGTTCCTAAAAGTTTTTCTTTTCCACTTTCAGTTTGTCAACTGAATTGCTTGAGGACAAGCAAAGGTTTAAGCTTGGGGGAGTTGATACGTCTCCGTCGTATCTACTTTTCCTAACAATTTTGCTATTGTTTTGGACTCTAATTTGCATGATTTGAACGAAACTAACCCGGACTGACGCTGTTTTCAGCAGAACTATCATGGTATTGTTTTTGTGCAAAAATAAAAGTTCTTGGAATCGGATGAAACTTTTTGGAGATTTATTTCAAAATAAAAGAAAAATACTGGAACCAAGAAACACTAGAGGGGGGCCCCTGGTTAGTCACGATACACCAAGGCGCGCCACCCCCTCCAGGCGCGCCCTGGTGGGTTGTGCCCTCCTCGGGACCCCACTGACCCCGAGTCCAGCTCTACAAATACATATTTTTAGAGAAAAAAATAAGGGAGGAAGTTTCATCGCGTTTTACGATACGGAGCCACCCCCACCTCCTGTTCTTCATCGGGAGGCTAGATCTGGAGTCAGTTCAGGGCTCCAGAGAGGGGGATCTTCCGTCTTCATCATCATCAACCATCCTCCATCGCTAATTTCATGATGCTCCCCACCGAGAGTGAGTAATTCCTTCGTAGGCTCGCTGGTCGGTGAGGGGTTGGATGAGATTGATCATGTAATCTAGTTAGTTTTGTTAGGGCTTGATCCCTAGTATCCATTATGTTCTGAGATTGATGTTGTTATGACCTTGCCATGATTAATGCTTGTCACTAGGGCCCGAGTGCCATGATTTCAGATCTGAACCGTTTATGTTTTCACCATTATATCTATGTTCTTGATCCGATCTTGCAGGTTATATGCACCTGCTACATGTTATGATCCGTAAACCCTGGGGTGACAGTAATCAGGATACTTTCCGGTGATGACCGTAGTTTGAGGAGTTCATGTATTCATTATTTGTTAATGCTTTGTTCCGGTTGTCTATTAAAAGGAGGCCTTAATATCCCTTAGTTTCCTTATGGACCCCGCTACCATGGGAGGATAGGACAAAAGATGTCATGCAAGTTCTTTTCCATAAGCACGTATGACTATTTACGGAATACATGCCTACATTATATTTATGAACTGGAGCTAGTTCTGTGTCGCCCTATGTTATGACTGTTATATGATGAATATCATCCAACGAATTCACCGATCCAATGCCTACGAGTTTTCCACATATTGTTCTTGTTAAGTTGCTACTATTGCTGCTACTGTTACAACTACTAAAAAATTACTGCTACTACTGTTACCGTCACTACTGCTATCAAAACCATCATATTACTGTGCTACTGATTACTTTGCTGCAGATATTTAATCTCCAGGTGTGTTTGAAATGACAACTCAGCTGCTAATACCTACAAATACTCTTTGGCTCCCCTTGTGTCGAATCTATAAATTTGGGTTGAATACTCTACCCTCGAAACTGTTGTGATCCCCTAGACTTGTGGGTTCAAGGTGTCGATAAAACAAAATACAGACATAGCAGCATCATGCATATTATTATAACAACAATAAATTTTATCACAAAACTTTATCATATAGCTTCTCATGAACAAGTAACAATTCATCACAACATCGAAGTAAAAAGTATAAACCTTATTGAAAAGCAACAAACTATGTTCTCAGTCAACTTTGCAACTATAATTCATCATATTTTCAGGAAGGGTCTTGTATCGGAGCCTTTGGCAAGTCCACATACTCCACCATCATTTAATCTTCTATGATTGCTAACACCCATCGCATACACATGAGCAAAAAGTCTCAACCGGACACATAGAAATATAGGGGCTTATAGTTTCGCCTCCTAACTCATTCACCTCAAGGGTGATGTCAACAATAATAACTCATGCTCACCCACATCCAACTGGGTATATGTGCCTAGATGTTTCCCCAGCACATGATGCTTGCCAAAAGGGAAAAATAAAAAGGAATAGAGAAGAATACTTTAACACTAGCATAAAGTAAATACATAAAAGTAAAAGATATGCCCTTTGCACAGGGAAGCAGAGGTTGTCATGCGCTTTTATTTTTGCATGCACAATTTCTTAATGTAAAGGAACATCATGTTATATTGCCCCTTATGATAGCAACCTTTATTATGCAGTCCGTCGCTTTTATTCCTTTGCCATCATAAGTTCATACAACGCTTATTTTCCCTTAGAATAAAAGATCAGACATATTTAGAAACAATTTTTATTGCCTTATGCACCGATGGCAACTTACCTGAAGGATCTTACTCAATCCAAAGGTAGGTATGTTGGACTCTTAAATAAAGATTTGGGCTTAAGGTTTTTGGATGCACAAGTAGTATCTCTACTTAGTGCGGATTTTTGGCTAGCAAAGATATTGGGCAAGCACCACATGTTGAAGGATCTATGACAATATAACTTCTATGTGAATAAGAGCAAACATAAATCATTACGTTGTCTTCCTTGTCCAATGTCAACAATTTTGGCATATAATACTTAATGGGGGCTCACAATCATAAAAGATGTCCAAGATAATATATTTGCATGTGAATCTTCTCTTCCCTTATTAATTCTTTCATGAATTGCATCATTGACCAATGCTATGTATGTCATCCTTCAATAAATTTTATCACTTATACTTTTCCTTATGTGATGTCATTACTTACCATAAGATTAGCATATGATCTTTTTCATTATTACCTTCTTATTTCCTTTGAAACATAAAAGTAAAGAAGCAAAGACTTAAACTAAACTTTATTATATAGCTCTCACTTGATTACACAGATAGATAGATCACGAAACTAACACTCGAAAATAGATCATGCTAAACTTTTATTCAACTAACTCATGAAGTAACTAAAATAGGTAAAGGTAAATAAAAGTGATGGTGATACGATACCGGGGCACCTCCCCCAAGCATGGCACAAGCCAAGGGGAGTGCCCATACCTATGTACTCAAGTCTCCTTTGATGGGGAAGATGATGATGGTGGTGGTGATGAAGTAGTATCACACTTCAACCTCAATAGGTACTCCAATCTACGGATGATGCTCCGGAGGGCGACGATGTGCTCTTCTAGCAAAATATTTTCACGAGTGAGAAATTTATTCTAAACATGAACTGTTTCGAGGGCCCTAAAGGCTTCAATTTTAGTGGGGGTGAGATGGTGGTAGTAAGGTTGAAGGATATCTTCTTCTTCCTCTTCCTCTGTTAGCATAGCCTGTCCTCCTTTTTGAGCTTGATCTCTCGTAGCTTCCTCATCCTTGCCCTCCTTGGTGGCTTCTCTTGGTTTCTCTCTTTTTAATTCCATCTTCATCAACCAAGCATCTTCTTCTACGTTATTGGAAGAGGGAGAAGACATAATGCCTGGCTTGATAGATCTGACAGAAAAATAGCACGAAACAAGAACAGATGATTTCTCCGTGATGCGGTGGTCAAATCAATAGAGTGTATATATAAAGAATTTTTATCTTGGGAAACAAGAGTACGGAAGACAAACGAAGTCGGGATGGTGCCTGAGGGGCCCACCACCCACCAGGGCGCGCTTGGGGGGCTGGTGCACCCTGATGTCTTGTGGGCACCAGGGTGGCCTTCCTGGTTGTTTCTTATTTTCCTAATTTTTCAAATATTCCAAAACTGACCAAAAATATTTTTGCGGATTTTTCGGAGTCTGTTTACTTCCCATATAACGTACCTCTTCCTTTTCAGTGTTCTGGAGTGTTCTGGAAGGTCTCTTTTATTTGTTCCTCCGGTGTCATGGTTTGAATAATATTTCTTTCGACATTAATTGATTTACCTGAGATATAGTGCTTAATTCTTTGCCCATTGACCACCTTCGGATTAGTACCTTCGGCATTATTGATCTTAATAACTCCAGAACGATAAACTTCTTCGATAATGTATGGTCATTCCCATTTGGAAAGAAGTTTTCCTGCAAAAAATCTAAAACGAGAGTTGTACAATAGAACATGTTCTCCAACTTTGAATTCCCGCTTTTGGATTCATTTGGCATGCCATCTTTTAACATTTTCTTTAAATAGTTTCGCATTTTCATAAGCTTGGGTTCTCCATTCATCTAATGAGCTAATATCAAATAACCTCTTTTCACCGGCAAGTTTGAAGTCATAGTTGAGTTCTTTAATTGCCCAATATGCTTTATGTTCTAACTCAAGAGGCAAATGACAAGCTTTGCCATAAACCATTTTGTATGGAGACATACCCATAGGATTCTTATAAGCTATTCTATAGGCCCAAAGTGCATCATCTAGCTTCTTAGACCAATTCTTTTGGGGCCTATTGACAGTTTTTTGTAATATTAATTTTATTTCTCTATTGCTAAGTTCAACTTGACCACTAGATTGAGGATGGTAGGGTGATGCAATTCTATGGTTAACATCATATTTAGCAAGCATTTTACGGAAGGCACCATGAATAAAGTGTGAACCACCATCAGCCATTAAATATCTAGGGACTCCAAACCTTTGGAAAATAATTTCTTTAAGCATTTTAATGGAAGTGTTGTGATCAGCACTACTGGTTGGAATAGCTTCTACCAACTTAGTGACATAATCAACAGCAACCAAAATATGAGTGTACCCATTAGAGGAAGGAGAAGGACCCATATAATCAAAACCCCAAACATCAAATGGTTCAACAACAAGTGAATAATTCATAGGCATTTCGTGACGCTTACCGATATTACCAATTCTTTGTCATTCATCACAAGACAAGACAAACTTACGGGCATCCTTGAAAAGAGTAGGCCAATAAAAACCAGATTGTAATACCTTGTGTGCAGTTCTATCTCCCGCATGATGCCCTCCATAGGCTTAGGAGTGACATTTCCATAGGATTTGTTCCTGTTCATGCTCAGGTACACAACGTCTAATAATACCATCTACTCCTTGTTTATAAAGATGTGGGTCATCCCAAAAGTAGTGTCTTAGGTCATAAAAGATTTTTTTTCCTTTGTTGGTAAGTGAAACTAGGTGGTATGTATTTAGCAACAATGTAATTAGCATAGTTAGCATACCAAGGAGTGTTATGAGAAGCATTTATTACAACTAGTTTTTCATCAGGGAAACTATCATCAATAGGTAATGGGTCATTAAGAACATTTTCTAACCTAGACAAGTTATCAGCTACGGGATTCTCAGCTCCTTTCCTATTAGTGATATGTAAGTCAAATTCTTGTAGCAAGAGAACCCATCTAATGAGTCTAGGTTTAACATCCTTTTTTTCCATAAGATATTTTATAGCAGCATAATCAGTGTGAACAATCACTTTGGAATCAACAATGTAAGATCTGAATTTATCACAAGCAAACACAACTACTAAAAATTCTTTTTCAGTAGTAGCATAATTTCTTTGAGCACCGTCTAGAGTTTTGTAGCATAATGGATAACACTCAATTTCTTATCAATTCTTTGTCCTAGAACAGCCCCAACAGCAAAATCACTAGCATCCCACATAATTTCAAAAGGCAAGTTCGAATCAGGTGGTTGAACAATAGGTGCGGTGGTTAAGGCTTTCTTAAGTGTCTCAAAGGCTTCTACACAATCATCATCAAAAATAAAAGGAACATCCTTCTGTAATAAATTGGTAAGAGGCCTTGAAATTTTTGAGAAGTCTTTAATAAACCTCCTATAAAAACCAGCATGACCAAGGAAACTACGAATACCTTTTATATCTTTAGGACATGGCATTTTCTCAATTGCATCAACTTTAGCTTTATCCACCTCAATACCTCATTAAGAAATTTTATGCTCCAAGACAATACCTTCATTAACCATAAAGTGGCACTTCTCCCAATTCAAGACAAGATTAGTTTGCTCGCACCTCTGCAAAACTCGATCAAGGTTGCTTAAGCAATCATCAAAAGAAGTTCCGTAAATAGAAAAATCATCCATGAAAGCCTCAACAATCTTTTCACAAAAATCAGAGAATATAGCAGTCATACATCTTTGAAAGGTAGCAGGTGCATTGCATAAACCAAAAGGCACACGTCTATAAGCATAGGTTCCAAAAGGGCAAGTAAAAGTGGTTTTCTTTTGGTCAAGTTGTGAGACAGGTATTTGAGAATAAACAGAATATCCATCAAGAAAACAAAAGTGTGTGTGCTTAGATAATCTTTCTAGCATTTGATCAATGAAAGGCAATGGGTAATGATCTTTTCTAGTGCCTTTATTTAATTTTCTAAAATCAATTACCATTCTATAGCCAGTAACAATTCTTTGTGGAATAAGTTCATTTTTATCATTACGAACAAATGTAACACCTCCCTTCTTAGGGACACAATGAACATGACTTACCCATCTACAATCAGCTATGGGATAGATTATACCTTCTTCCATAAGCTTTAGTATCTCAGTCCTTACCACCTATTTCATCTTAGGATTCAACCGTCGTTGGTGATCAACAACTGGTTTAGCATCAGGTTCCATATTAATCTTGTGCTAACAGAGAGTGGGACTAATGCCCTTAAGATCATCAAGAGTATATCCAATAGCTGCACGATGTTTCCTTATAATTTTTAGTAATCTTTCCTCTTCATGTTCTGAAAGGTTAGCATTGATAATAACAGGATATATTTTTTTCTCATCAAGATAAGCATACTTCAAAGTATCAGGCAATTTCTTTAATTCAAACACAGGATCACCTTTAGGTGGAGGAGGTCCTCCTAGAGTTTCAATAGGTAAATTGTGTTTTAGGAGAGGTGGTTGTTCAAAGAAATTTTTATCTATTTCGTTTCTTTCTCGTAAGTGCATATCATTTTCATGGTCTAGAAAATATTGTTCTAGTGGATCAGTAGGAGGTACGGCAATAGAAGCAAGACTAATTATTTCATCTTTGCTAGGTGATTCCATATTAATTGGTTGTCTACGAAACTTAGAGAAATTAAACTCATGAGACACATCACCAAAATTGACACTGATAATTTCTTTCTCACAATCTATCTTAGCATTGACAGTGTTCAAGAAAGGTCTACCAAAGATTATGGGACAAAAATCATCTTGTGGGGAACCAAGAACTAGAAAATCCGTAGGGTATTTTATTTTCCCACTCAAGACTTAAACATCACTAACAATCCCAAGTGGTGTGATGGTGTCTCTATTTGCAAGTTTAATAGTAACATCTATGTCCTCTATTTCAGCGAGTGATATGTCATTCATAATTTCTTAGTATAAGGTAAAGGGAATAGCACTCACACTAGCACCTAAATCACATAAACCATGATAGCAATGATCTCCTATTTTAACTGATAAAAAAGGCATGCCAACAACTGGTCTATGTTTATCTTTTTCATCGGGTTTGGCAATTCTAGCACCTTCATCACAGAAGTAAATAACATGCCCATCAATATTTTCTGCCAAGAGATCTTTAACCATAGCAACACTAGGTTCTACTTTAATTTGTTCAAAAGGTTTAGGTGCTTTAATATTACTTTTGCGAACCACTGTTGATACCTTAGCATGTTCCTTTATCCCAACAGGGAAAGGTGGTTTTTCAATATACCCCCGTCGAGATGCGCCCCCGTCGATGCACAGGGCATCGGTGGCCTTCTGAAACTCTTGCTCACTGGTTTCCTCTTCATCCCCTCCATCACTCTCATCACCACAGGCTTCCTTCTCTCGACCTCTGGCGGATTTTCCTTGGTTCCAAAAGGGTTTGCCGGGGCGATTTACTTCACACCCTCGGCCCTTGCCGCCAGCAACATTCTGACCCTTTTCCTTGTCACGCTTCTCATACTCTGCTTTCTGTCTTTTGACAAGCTGCTCAACCTGATAACACTCTTGAAGGTCGTGGCCCTTGGTCCGATGAATCTTGCAATACGGCACATCACCTCTCCCGGCTTTCTCGGCAGCAGCGGCTTCCTGGCAGTCAGCGCACACGGCAGCTTCCTTGCCGGGGGCCTCAGCTTTGGCCTTCTTCCTAGTACTAGGCTTACCCGATCCTTCAACCATCATCACTGCCTTATCCCTTCGCTTCTTACTGTGCTTCTTGCTCTTCTTTTGACTGGTTGATTCATCCTCATCCTCTGAATCAATATTGGTGCAATCTTCCTCTCTGGGCAACTTTCTTCCCTCCTCCATCCGAGCACACTTATCCACCAACGTGTAGAGCTCCTTCACAGTCTTGGGCAACCATACGTTCATCTTGGAATGAATCCGGCGGTTGCGCACATTGGACTGGAAGGCGGCTATCACGGCTGCCAGATGGATATTTGGGATATTTCTATGAACTTTGCTGAATCTCTGTAAATACTTACGAAGTGTCTCTCCTTCCTTTTGTTGGAGAAGCTGCAAGTCGCTGGGTCGGCCTAGCTCTTGGTGGCCAGCGGTGAAGGCACCGATGAACTCATGGCACAGGTCTGCGCATGATGAAATGGAGTTCTCCGGCAGGTGCATCAGCCAAGACCTCACATTGGACTTGAGGGCCAAAGGAAAGTAGTTGGCGAACACCTTCTCATCTCTTCCCCCGGCAGCCTGAACAGCAATGGTGTAGATGCTCAGGAACTCTGTCGGGTTCAGCCTCCCATCATACTTCTCAGATATCTCTCGCTTGAACGTGCGAACGGACGGCCAACGGACTTGCCAAAGCTCACGGGTAAAGGCAGGGTAGCCAACCTCGAAAGGTAGGCACCCGCCAATACCGAGCGCGGGCTCGTCGATGCCGGGACCATCACACCCATCGGTCCGGAGGAGGTCATCGCGGCGTTGTTCGACAACGGCGCGCGTGTCTCCTCTCCGCCTATCCTCCGGGGCTCGTCGTTGGCCTGGACGTGCTCGAGGGTCAGAAGAGGCCATCGAGACGTTGTCGGGGTCTTGATTCTGTTGTGCTCGCGCTGGCTGCCATGGTGGGGACTGCACCATGGAGACGGCCCCTTCTGTACGGTCAGCAGTATGAGTCATCGCTAATGCTTGGGGCGGCCGTGGCGGGCCAGCTCGCCGTGAGCCCCCAGCTTCGGCGACACCGAGCAGACTTTGGATGGTGGCACGCCATTCGTCCATTTGCTCGGCCGTTGGCGGAAACCTCAGCAGTAGCTGAGCACGCGCCATGGCCTCCGAGGCTGTACTTGGCATGGGTGATGATGAAGTCAATCGCACCATCGCTCGGCTCCTGACGCTGCTAGTGGCGGCAGCACTGTGCCCTCGCTGCTGCGGGGCGACCACCTGGATGGTAGGGTGGTGTGGCGAAGGCGCTCGAGGGCCAATGGCTTCGTCAGGCGCAGCAGCTTGGTCGACCCGTCCCGGGGGAGGTGCATGCGCTGCGACTGCACCCGTGGTGGGAGCGGTCGGGGGGCGGCGATTCGCCCCAGCTCGAGTGCCGTTGCTGCGGCTGTGCCCATCGGGATGTTGCTGATGCCACTCTCCTCCGATGTCTCCTGCTCCTGCGTCGGCCACAGGGGAAGTGGTGACGGCGCCGCCTGCCCCGACCACATCCCCAGCAGCGTCCGCGTCATCGCGTGTCTCTGCACCCCCCGCAGCGTTAGAGGCCGCGGGCGGCGCAGCCTTCGAGGTGGAAGGATGAGCCGAAGAACTGGGTTTCTTCTTGGGTGCCATGGTCGATGGCATCGTCGATGATGCTGATAGTGATGAAGGTGACATGCTACACACGCCCTCAGGTTCGTGCAAGCGGTCCCCCTACCTGGCACGCCAAAGATGTCGCGGGAAACCGCGGCCACCTATGGGACCAGGAGGCCCCTTGCTGGTTCGGCAGGGGAGTGTCGCGTTGCACAAAAAGCAGACGAGCGTGTGGCAGCACGGCAGAGATCACACAGGCATTTTTACCCAGGTTTAGGCTGCTGTGAGGCGTAAAACCCTACTCCTGCTTTGGTGGATTGATGGTGGAAAGGTGGTGGTGGAGCGTAGTACACTTGCCCGGCAAGGGTTGCCTCAGGGCGGCAGTGGCTATGCGCGTATGGCGGTCTGAGTTACCCAACCTTCTAACCCTCTCTACAGTTTCCATGGGCCTCCTTTTATAGGTTAAGGGGTCACCACAATGGCAAAACAGTCATTAGGCACTGATAAGATAGCAAACAGTGCTATCATACCTAACTCTATGGGCTGACAGGGCGCATTAAATGCACCGCTCATTGTCACATCGCTGGTTGCCCGGCAAGGCTTGCCAGGCTATCTCGCCAGCTCCATGCCTGCTCGCTTGACACGCCGCAGGACGGGTGTCATCTGTAGGTGTTTCCTGTAGGGAGAGGCTGACATGTGGTGAATGGCTGCCACTTAGTCACTCCGCGGTTTGACACTGCACTGATTGACGACGCGGGTCGTGGTGGAGTAGTTGGTGTGGTGGTTTTGCCTTCGTGTGCCCCGGCAGGCCCTGCCGGGACGTCTTGAACATCGTCTTCCAGGGGTGGCCTCAGCCCTTGCCCAGCTCGCCTGCCCGGCAAAGGAGGCCCTTCTCCTGATGGTGCCTTGCTTCTTTGGCTTGATCTTGGTCCCTTTGATCTGTATGTTAATCCTTGGAACCTCTTAGTCTCTTGTATTCTGACTTGGGTTGGTGCTTCAATCTCGTCCCCGTGCCTGTGCATAGTCTGGGCAACATACCCAGGGTTTGTTGCACCGACAAGGGGTGGCCGATATTTTTCCATGCTAGATGTGTTATTCTCAAGATGAGTGTTTATTCACTTGTCATTGCACGAGAGTACAGCAAAGGTATTAGGGATGCCCAGTCCCGAAATGAAAAAATGAATTTACTTTATGTTGTCAAATAATAAATTCCTTGGAAAGTGTTGGTATGGAGGGCACCCGTGGATACGGTTAGCCATGGATTGTGAAAGAATGGTGGAAAAAGGAATAAACTTTATTTTCTGTTTGGGAACTGCCTATGATGTATCTAGCATGGAAAGTATTGGAAACTCTAAGTCGTTTTCGTTGACAGGAAAAGTATGCCTCTCAAAAAAAATTATCTCTCAATTTAAGCTTTGAGCTCTGGCACCTCTACAAATCTCTACTTCCCTCTGCCAAGGGCCTTTCTATTTACTTTATGCAATTTTTATTTTTATTTGAGTCTCCAACTTCTCTTATAAAGCACCAACTAAGGGGCACTATGATCGTACTTGACCGTTGGATGTAGCTAATATGCGAGTGTGTTTCATGAATGGATCAATGATTGAGCATGATGGGCTAGGGATAACTTGCTTTAGTATTGATATTTTGAAAGACATGGTTGCTTGTTGGTATGCTTGAGTATTAAAGTCTTCATGTCAAAACTAGACTATTGCTTTGAACCATATAAAAGTCCAAATGTCCTTGCTACAAAAGAAAATAATATGTGATGAACATGTTAGGTAGCATTCCACATCAAAAATTCTGTTTTTATCATTTACCTACTCGAGGACAAGCAGGAATTAAGCTTGGGGATGCTGATACGTCTCCAACGTATCTATAATTTTTTATTGTTCCATGCTGTTATACTATCATTCTTGGATATTTTACAATCATTTTATAGCAACTTTATATCATTTTTTGGGACTAACCTATTGACATAGTTCCTAGTGCCAGTTGCTATTTTTTGCTTGTTTTTTACTTCGCAGAAAATCAATACCAAACGGAGTCCAAACGAAGCAAAACTTTTTGGAGAATTTTTCTGGACCAGAAGACACCTATTGGGCCAAAGAAGTACCAAAGGGGAGCTCCGATGGGAGCACAACCCACCTGGGCGCACCTGGGGGCCCAGGCGCGCCCTGGTGGGTTGTGCCCACCTCGGTGGCCTCCCACACTCCCTCTTCGCTCTATAAATACCCCAATATTCCAGAAACCCTAGGGGAGTTGACGAAATTTTGTTCCAGCCACCGCAAGTTCCGGAGCCACGAGATCCAATCTAGATCCCTTTTCCAGCACTCCGCCCGAGGGGAACACGATCACAGAGGAGTTCATCATCCTCATTGGTGCCTCTCCGATGATGCGTGAGTAGTTCACCTCAGACCTACGGGTCCGTAGGCAGTAGCTAGATGGCTTCTTCTCTCTTTGTTTCTCAATACAAAGTTCTCTTGGAGATATATTTGATGTAATGACTTTGTGCGGTGTGTTTGTTGGGATCCGATGAGATGTGAGTTTATGATCAGATTTGCCTTGATTTAATATCCATACTTGATTATTATAGCCTCGTATTTCTTCTCCGGTATTTGGGTTTTGTTTGGCCAACTTGATCTATTTATCTTGCAATATGAAGAGGTGCTTTGCGATGGGTTCGATCTTGCGGTGTCCTTTCCGAGTGACAGAAGGGGCAGCAAGGCACGCATGTATCGTTGCTATTAAGGATAAAAAGATGGGGTCTATTCCTACATGAATAGATCTTGTCTACATCATGTCATCGTTCTTATTGCATTACTCCGTTTTTCCATGAATTAATACACTAGATGCATGCTGGATAGCGCGCGATGTGTGGAGTAATAGTAGTAGATGCAGGCAGGAGCCGGTCTATTAATCTTGGACGTGATGCCTATATACATGATCATTGTCTTGGATATCGTCATAATTATTCACTTTTCTATCAATTGCCCAACAGTAATTTGTTACCCACCATTTGTTGTTTCTCGAGAGAAGCCACTAGTGAAATCTACGGCCCCCGGGTCTATTTTCCTATCATATACTTTCAGATCTATTTTGCCATTTGCTTTTTTCATTATTTGCAACTTTTATTTTCAGATCTATATTATCAAAAACACAAAAATACCTCGCTGAGTTTTATTTTCTTTTATTTGCATCTATCAATCTACTACAATTTTATCCCGTCAACACGACAATTTCTGGCACCATTACCAAAAAGGGATTGACAACCCCTTTAACGCGTTGGGTTGCAAGTATTTGTTCTTTGTGTGCAGGTACCGTTTACATAGTGTTGCGTGGTCCTCCTACTGGTTCAATAACCTTGGTCTCATCACTGAGGGAAATTTCTTCCGTAGCTGTGCTGCATCACCCCTTCCTCTTTGGGGATAGTTCAAGCGACATCAAATATTCCCTCAAGTTCTATCGACCACCGATACAACTTTACGCACGCTTAACGTTCGCTTTACCTAGAACAAGTATGAAACAAGAAGTACTTTGTAGGTGTAGTAGGATAGGTTTGCAAGATAGTAAGGAGCATGTAAATAAAAACTAGGGGCTGTTTAGATAAATAAACAATTAAGTTAGTATAGCGAGTGTGGAAAAGTGGTTGTAGGAGTTGCGGAATTGTCCCTAAGCAATTGACTACGTTACTAGACCGGTAGCAAGTTTTATGTGTGGGAGAGGCCACTGCTAGCATGTCATCCCTTACTTGGAATTCTATGCACTTATGATTGGAACTATTAGCAAGCATCCGCAACTACTAACGTTCATTAAGGTAAAACCCAACCATAGCCTTAAGATATATTGGTCCCCCTTCAATCCCGTATGCATCAATTTCTATGATAGGCTGAAGCTGCTGTCACCCTTGCCCTCCAATACATAGTCCTATCAACATAGAACTAACCCTATGGTGTGATCCACACACGCGCTCATATGATGGGCACCAAAGGACAACAAAATAACCACAAGCAAATTAAACCAATCATAGCAATTCACCAATCACCGATAGGACAACAAAAATCTACTCAAGCATCATAGGATGGCAACACATCATTGGATAATAATATGAAGCATAAAGCACCATGTTCAAGTAGACGGTACAGCGGGTTACGGGAGAGTGGACCACTCAATAATATGAGGGAAGGTGATGAAGATGTTGGGGAATATGGCGGAGGTGTTGGTGTAGATCGCCGTCACACGATGATTGCCCCGGCGGTGTTCCGGCGCCACCGGGAGAGAGGGGGAGAGAGCCCCCCTCCTTCTTCTTCCTTGACCTCCCCCCTAGATGGGAGGTGGTTTCCCCTCTGGTCTATGGCCTCCATTGCGACGGAGGGACGAGAGTGCCTCCGAGATTGGATCTGTCTCTCTGTTTCTCTTCTGTTTCACGACCCCTGTTTCTAGCCTTTCACCGTTTCTTAAATTCCCGGAGATCCGTAACTCCGATTGGGCTGAAATTTTAACATGATTTTTATCCAGGTATTAGCTTCCTTGCATCCGAAGGAAACCTCCAACCAACCTTCAGGGTGGCCACAACCCTCCCAGGCGCGCCCTGGGTAGGTGGCGCGCCCCTACGGCTTGTGGGCCCCTCGGGCATCGTATCGCGTTGATTCCGCTTCCCAAAAATCACATATATTCATAAAAAAATCTCCGTAAGTTTTTATCACGTTTGGACTCCATTTGATATTGATTTTCTGTGAAACAAAAAACATGCAACAAACAGGAACTGGCACTAGGCACGGAAGCAATTTCCCAAAAAATGATATAAAATGTTGCCAAAAGTATATGAAAGTTGTAAAACATTGGCATGAAACAATCAAAAATTATAGATATGATGGAGATGTATCAGCATCCCCAAGCTTGATTCCTGCTCGTCCTCGAGTAGGTAAATGATAAAAAGATAATTTTTGATGTGAAATGCTACCTAGCATAATCTAGATCATGTAATCTAATCATGGCATGAATATTAAGACATGAGTGATTCAATGCAACAGTCTATCAATTTGACATAAAGACATCAATACTCGGGCATCCCAACAAACAATCATGTCTTTCAAAATATCAATGCTAAAGAATGCTATCCCTACAAAATCATATAGCCTTGTCATGCTCCATCTTCTTAACACAAGATATAAATCATGCACTACCCCGGTGTCAGCCAAGCAATTGGTTCATACTTTTTAACGCGCTACAGCTTTTTCAACTCTCACGCAATACATGAGCACGAGCCATGGATATAGCACTATGGGTGGAATAGAATGCGATGGTAGAGGTTTATGTGGAGAAGATAAACATGGAGAAAGTCTCACATCAGCTAGGCGGATCAATGGCTATGGAGATGCCCATCAATCGATATCAATGCGAGGAGTAGGGATTGCCATGCAACAGATGCACTAAGAGCTATAAGTGTATGAAAGCTCAAAAGAAAACTAAGTGGGTGTGCATCCAACTTGCTTGCTCATGAAGACCTAGGGCAATTTGAGGAAGCCCATTGTTGGAATATACAAGCCAAGTTCTATAACGAAAAATTCCCACTAGTAATATATGAAAGTGTAAAAATAGGAGACTCTCTATAATGAAGAGCATGGTGCTACTTTGAAGCACAAGTGTGGAAAAGGATAGTAACATTGTCCCTTCTCTCATTTTTTTTGTTTTCTCTTTTTCTAGAGACTCCCCTCTTTTTTTCTTTGGAGACTCTTTCTCTTTTTTTGGAGACTCTTTTGGCCTCTATCTTTTCTCTTTTTTTATAACCTCACATGGGACAATGTTCTAATAATGATGATCATCACACTTTTATTTACTTACAACTTGATACTACAACTCGATAAAACAAATACATGATGACTCTAAATGAATGCCTATGGTGGTGTACTAGGATGTGTAATGATCTAGCATAGCAATGATATCAAAAAATGGACAAGCCATGAAAATATCATGCTAGCTGTCTTACGATCATGCAAAGCAATATGACAATGAACGCTCAAGTCATGTATATGATGATGATGGAAGTTGCATGGCAATATAACTCGGAATGGCTATGGAAATGCCATAATAGGTAGGTATGGTGGCTGTTTTGAGGAAGGTATAAGGAGGGTTTTATGCACCGGCGAAAGTTGCATGGCACGAGAGAGGCTAGCAATGGTGGAAGGGTGAGAGTGCGTACAATCCATGGACTCACATTAGTAATAAAGAACTCACATACTTATTGCAAAAGTTTATTAGCCCTCGAAGCAAAGTACTACTACGCATGCTCCTAGGGGGCAGGTTGGTAGGAGTTAACCATCGCGCGGCCCCGACTTTCACGCAAAGATAGACAATCAAAGATAAATTGTGCTCCAACTTCCTTGCATAATGGCAGACCATACATGCATGCTTCGGGAATCACAAACCTTAACACCAATATTCTTACTAAACCACAATCATTCACTAGTACCTCCCGCATATTAGCATCTCTATATCGCAAAACTATTGCAAGGAATCAAACATATCATATTCAGCGATCTACAAGTTTTATGTAGGATTTTATGACTAACCATGTGAATGACCAATTCCTGTTAACTCTCTAAATAGATATAAGTGAAGCATGAGAGTTTAATTCTTTCTACAAAAGATATGCCCACGCTCTAACAAATATAAGTGAAGCAAAAGAGCATTCTACAAATGACGGTTTTCCTATGTAAAGAAACAGGCATCTAAACTTCAAATGATATAAGTGAAGCACATGAAGCATTTTATAAAGCCATACTCAAAAGATATAAGTGAAGTGCAAAGAGCATTCTATAAATCAACCAAGGACTATCTCATACCAGCATGGTTCCTAAAAGAAAAATGAAAAATAAACACAAAAGACGCTCCAAGAATTTGCGCATAACATGTGACGAATAAAAATATAGCTCCAAGTAAAATTACCGATGGTTGTTAGAAGAAAGAGGGGATGCCTTCCGGGGCATCCCCAAGATTAGTTGCTTGGGAGTCCTTGAATATTACCTTGGGGTGCCTCGGGCATCCCCAAGCTTAGGCTCTTGCCACTCCTTATTCCTTCATCCATCGTGATCTCACCCAAAACTTGAAAACTTCAATCACACAAAACTTAACAAAACCCTCGTGAGATCCGTTAGTATAATAAAGCAAATCACCACTTTAAGTACTGTTGCAAACCCATTCGTATTTTATTTTTGCATTATACCTGCTGTATTCTAACTTCTCCATCTCTTATACCAATGATACAATCCATAGTTCCATCAAAACACGCAAAATAATGCATCAAAAACAGAATCTATCAAAAACAGGACAGTCTGTAGCAATCTAAACATTTACCATACCTCTGTAACTCCCAAAATTCTGAAAATTTTGGAAAAAATAAAGAATTTGCACAGGAGTACTTTGTAAAAATTTCAGAAACATTTGACCTTCCAGTAAAAAATGAAAAATTACACACTACAGCCAAAGTTTCTGTTTTTGCACTGTACAAACCAAACAAGCAATCTAAACATCCTAAAGGTAAATCTTGGCACATTATTTTTATAATACAATGGATTTGTACAAGGGGATAATTATTTTTGTTGAAAAGTTTCTGTAATTCAAGATTTGCAAAGTTTCCATGGGCATGAACAAAGTTCAAGGAGCTCCCCCACTTCAACGGTGCTCGTCTTTCTTACTTTCACTTTTATTTTTGAAAAAGTTTTAGGTTCCCCACTTTATTTTTTTGTTTTTACACTTTTTAAAAGCACTCAACAGAAATATATGACTCTCTAAAACTTCCGGGTTGTCTCCCAGGCAGCGCTTTCTTTAAAGCCATTAAGCTCGGCATATAGTGCTAAAGTAATGGATCCACCCGGATCCCAAGGTATATCAAAGGCAATTTTAATTAACAATGATTTGTACTTTAGTATTGAGCACAAAGCAACATATATCATGCAACAACAAAGTCTAACTCTCTTCCTATGCATTGGCATGTCATAAAAGAACATTTCATGCACACATAGTAAAGGCCAATACATAGCATAAGCAGTTTCTTGCAATTTTATCGTATTGGAAACATAGAGAGGCGGAGATGTAGTTCATCTCTCATAATAATTGCAAGTAGGAGCAGCAAGAACATGCATATTATATTTATCAAAATCATCATGTGCAATAGTAGAACGCACCCCATCAATATAATCCTTAATAAGCGCAAACTTACTTCTTCGATATAGTGTAGTTGGGAAAATTCAAAAAGATAATAGGAAAATCATGCGTCGGTGCAATAGCAACAATTTCATTCTTAACATAAGAAACTATAGCAAGTTCATCTCTATAAGCATAATTCAAATTGGCATCATGGCCACAAGCACAGCAAGCATCAAATCAATCAAAAAGGGATTCAAAGGAATCCAAGGGATCATAGCAATCATCATAGCATTCATCCTTCGGTAAGCACGAAGGGAAATTAAACAATGTATGGGATAAAGAGTTACTCTCATTAGAAGGTGGTCACGGGTGATCAATCCGCTCTTCCTTCTTTTGTTCTTCGCTCTCCTCCTCATCTTTTTCATATAATGAGCTCACAGTGTCATCAAATTCTTCTTCCATAGATTCCTGCAAAATATTAGTCTCTTCTTGGACAGCGGATACTTTCTTAATAAACTCATTAATATAGTAATTGTATTCATAATTCTCATAGCAATATTTAAGTATAGCAAAGTTTTCAGATCTATAAACAGCATCATCATCATAATCTTTATACTTTTTGAACAAAGATTCAATTTCATAAGCACCCTTAAAAGCAACAAATTCTTCTATTTTTTCCACATCATAGTAATCATATATACCATTAGCATAAGAAGCCAAGGTTTCATTATCATTAAATTCACATGAAAAGGGAAGGTGTGGAACCTTCATCCTAGAGTAACAAGTATAATCATATCTCAAGCAAAGCTCTCGAGCATACCAATGCAACATATGAATTTGATCCCATAACAGTTTCCCTTTTTGAGTCAAGCGATAATCCCTAAAGTATTCACGTTAATCCAATGTTACTCCCATTATCAAGTTGAATGGGGTTTTCTCAGGATTATCAAAGTAATGTTTAATACTTTTCGCATAACTAGCATCGAGGGTTTTAGGAGGTTCCCCATCTCCATGAGTAGCAAGTACACCTAATTTTTTTGGTATTTCATGTTCCATATACATAACTAAAGATAGAGAACAACTTAGAACAAAAAATAAAAGCTACTTAGTGATAAAGCAAACAAGCACACACGAGAATATTCACCCCACGCTATTGCTCCCCGGCAACGGCGCCAGAAAAAGCTCTTGATAACCCACAAGTGTAGGGGATCAGTTGTAGCCTCTTTCGATAAGTAAGAGTGTCGAACCCAACGAGGAGCTAAAGGTAGAACAAATATTCCCTCAAGTTCTATCGACCACCGATACAACTCAACGCACGCTTAATGTTCGTTTTACCTAGAACAAGTATGAAACAAGAAGTACTTTGTAGGTGTAGTAGGGTAGGTTTGCAAGATAGTAAAGAGCACGTGAATAAAAACTAGGGGCTGTTTAGATAAATAAAAAATTAAGTTAGTATAGCGAGTGTGGAAAAGTGGTGGTAGGAGTTGCGGAATTGTCCCTAAGCAATTGACTACGTTACTAGAGCGATAGCAAGTTTTATGTGGGAGAGGCCACTGCTAGCATGCCATCCCTTACTTGGAATTCTATGCACTTATGATTGGAACTATTAGCAAGCATCCGCAGCTACTGATGTTCATTAAGGTAAAACCCAACCATAGCCTTAAGATATATTCGTCCCCCTTCAATCCCGTATGCATCAATTTCTATGCTAGGCTGAAGCTGCTGTCACCCTTGCCCTCCAATACATAGTCCTATCAATATACAACTAACCCTACGGTGTGATCCACACGCGCGCTGATATGATGGGCACCAAAGGACAGCAACATAACCACAAGCAAATTAAACCAATCATAGCAATTCACCAATCACCGATAGGACAACAAAATCTACTCAAGCATCATAGGATGGCAACACATCATTGGATAATAATATGAAGCATAAAGCACCATGTTCAATTATCGGGTACAGTGGGTTACGGGAGAGTGGACCGCTGAATAAGATGAGGGAAGGTGATGAAGATGTTGGGGAAGATGACGGAGGTGTTGGTGTAGATCGCCATCACACGATGATTGCCCCGGCGGCGTTCCGGCGCCACCGGGAGAGAGGGGGAGAGAGCCCCCCTCCTTCTTCTTCTTTCTTAACCACCCCCCCTAGATGGGAGGAGGGTTTCCCCTCTGGTCTACGGCCTCCATGGCGGTGGAGGGGAGAGAGCCCCTCCGAGATTGGATCTGTCTCACTGTTTCCCTTCTATGTCGCGACCCTTGTTTCTGGCCTTTCACCGTTTCTTAAATTACCGGAGATCCGTAACGCCGATTGGGCTGAAATTTTAACATGATTTTTATTCGGATATTAGCTTCCTTGCGTCTAAAGGACACCTCCAACCGACCTTCGCGGTGGCCACAAGCCTCCCAGGCACGCCCTGGGTAGGGGGCGCTGACGTTGTCCTGGACTAGGGGGTACTCACCACATCATCTCCCGATTATTTGGATTGGGCCGAGGACCCCCAGGGCCATTTACTCATGGGCCAGTTCAGACAACCGAAGTATACACGAGGAAGATTCCACAAGACTTGGTGATCAAGACAAGGACTCCTCTCCACCGATGTAGCCGACTAGGACTCTTGTTATCCTAGGCCTCCGGTACATTATATAAGCCGAGGCCAGGCTCGTTGATAGATAGATCATGACATTACTCATCATACCCCTTTGGTTTAGACCACAGTATATGATCTCGAGGTAGATCAACTCTGTACCTTGATACTTCATCAATATAAACAAGAGCAGGACGTAGGGTTTTACCTCCATAGAGAGGGCCCGAACCTGGGTAAAACACCGTGTTCATCGTCTTCGTTACCATCGGTCCTAGATCCACAGCTCGGGACCCCCTACCCCGAGATCCGCCGGTTTTGACCCTGACATTGGTGCTTTCATTGAGAGTTCCCCTGTGTGATCGGCAAAGGATCAATGGCTCGCCCGCAGATCAACTGCGACGTCGGCATCTTCGTCGCCGGCTCGACTGGTCATCTTGGCTCAACCAAGGACTGCGCTCCGTCTCCGATCGTCATGTTCGGACGAGGGCCTTCATCAAACAACAACTCCGATCTCTATCATGATCACGGAGGAATCATTCTTGGAGCTCGGGGGCTCTATGTCAACATTGCCCTCGGGCGACCGTGCTGTTTTTCTAGACAGCAAACTTTTATCCGCCTCCACCATCTCCTCGAGTGTCGTTTTAATGATTGCTTTGTCGGAATTGTGCGGAATAAAGTCTGCAACAACCATGCAAAATTTCGCCGAGTTCTGATGGAGGAATCTCCAGCGATCTCCGATATACCGGAGCCATGTCGAATCTGGACAGAAATCTGGACGAGTTTGGAGCGTGGTGTCCAGCATCTAGGTCGGACGTCCTATGGAAGATCCAACCGTTGATCGGCTGCGGAATTACTATATCTACCAGCCTTCAAAATGTCAGCTCGATCCGACGGTTCAAACTCCGGGAACCTTCCAATGAGTGGACCAATTTTTAGATCTGTTTTCTGCGCGAATATGGATCCGATCCGAATTCATGTTTCTTTATGAACGTGATTTTGGACAACCTTTTTAAAGAAATTTTCTTCTAGGGTATTGTGCGTTGTTTTTAAACACGTGCCCATAAAATTTTAAGCCTCCTCTGAGGTAATCTTCACCATCACGCTGGTGTCAAACCAGTCCGGCAATATTACTCCACGGCTGCCGACCTGCACCAGACACGTCGTCGCTTTTTGAGCCGAGCTCAACTTCTTCGGATCATCGTCTCGGCGAGCCGAACAAGAGTTCGGAATCGCCAAGGATAAATCATCACCAACATCGCCGCCCCACGGATTACACGGAGCGGGCACACCGGCATCGCCGCATGGCCACTTCATCAAGCCGGCATTGACCGCGTCACAAGTTACGACCTGCGTCGGCATGGCCGCACTATTGCTTCTTCAAGCCGATGTCCATCACGCCGAACTGCTTCAACACCTCGGCTAACATGGCAACTGCAACGTCTCCTTGCCAACCTGCTCCGTCACCTCGGCTAGACCGGGGGCTCCGCCATCTCTTCATCAACCTACTCCGGAGACTTCGGCGTCACCAGCCGACCAGCTTCGCTACGTTAGCTGGACCGAGGGCTTTGCCTCGGCGAGACAATCTTTGCCAGCATCACCATGCCGTCGCTTCATCACCCATCAGGCAATGGGTGTGCGGATCGAGTCCTAATTTTGGGAGTAACCTTTCTTCGGACTACTACAACAAATAAACCAGGTTCTATTAATCCTAGCAATTTTTCCTTGTTTGGGTTTATTTTTCCCAAGGAATTATTACTCTGGTTTGTTCCATCATCTGTACACAGGTCTATCAAATGGTGGCCGCATTAACGACGGTCGCGTGGTGGTTCGGTCAGTTTCCGTACATAGTTCGGCGAACGCCGCATCCGGAACTCGGACCGACCTGTGAATTCGGGCTTTGCCACGCCTTTACCGCATCACGCCGACGCCCTGCATCGACATTGACTTCGGCGCCAGGCCACATCTCTTTAAATAAATTATTTTTGCAAAAGCAATTATGCAAGGATTTTATATATATTTATATTATTCTTTTTGGACCGCACTATTTTATGTGTGCATGTGTTTGACTTCAACTGCGTCACGCGGTCACTTCGGCAAGCCAATGTCGTCGTCCCAATTGGCATAAATCGGATCGCATGATCATCTTGTTGATTGAATTGCCATATCGACATGTTCGGTTGCCTCGGGGACTTCGGCATCATCAAGAGGGTCCTACCTCGTCGGGTGTTTGGCGCACGGGCCATATTTCTTTTATTACTCACTTTGCATGAATTATTAATCATGCAACCTTTTTTTATTAATGTTATCTCCGGCTTGCACTATCTTCCGTGCACAGGTAAATGATCCAGATTGGGCAGCGCTGTCACCTCGGCTGGACCGGGGGCTTCGTCATCACTTCATTAACCCACACCGGGAACTTCGGCGTCATACTGTCGGCCTACTCCGTCACCTCGGACGGACGGGGGGTTCCACTTCGCCATGTTGGCTGTGCTGTGTCGCCACTTTAGAGTGCCGAGCTCTTTGCTCCTCCATCTCGGGACCGGCTTAGGGGCTGGGACCTCGTCCCACCGTAAACTCGGACTGCGTCATCGATGCCGAGCACATTAACCAGCTAAGTCACTTTCATGCCTAAAGTTTTAAAATTTTAATTTGTGTTCGGTTCGACCGTGCTCACGTGAGTTGTTTGTTAAAAGAAACTCCCTTTACCCATGTTAGCTGGGGGCTCTTAAATTTACATGAGCCATTTTATAATAAGTGTGTTTTCTTCTTGTTCGGTGCAAAGTCTTTTTCTATCACTCCTTCCTCGACTCGAGTGTGTGGTCAATAGCCGGATAGCCTGGGTCCGATCTTGACCCACTTGCAGTCTTAAGATCGGATGTGTCATGTTAAAGCACGACAGAAGCACAAAATTTTTTTTAGACCAATTTTCGGATTGGCACCAATTGACTTGATTTAGTTCGGACGTGGAGTTTCCGCATAAGTCTTTTGGTTTTTAAGCCTATGGCACTTTTAAACTATTTGTGTGTTTCCAGCATAAGTCTCGCAGTGCAACGCCGGACACCTTTAGAGATTCGGCAAAACATTCTCGAGTATTGCTTTATATGCATCGGTTTCGAATTGTGTCTTTGGTCAATAGTTGAGTTGCCCGGCTCCTGTGCTTGCCTCCTACGTTCCGCTTTGTTCGGCTAGGTGTGCAAAGGGAGAACCACTGCGATTGTGCTTCCAGCTCGAATGGTTAAGCACCTCAGTGGAAAAAGCCGAAAACTGACTGTCACAATGGGCGTAAACTGGTCAGCGATCCGATGACGGTGTCACACTATAGATCGATACCGATTACCCTGTGTTAAACGATGGGCCTTTCATAATATTGGCCGAAGTGTTAATGGCTAGACTTCGGTCGATGCCGAACACTAACCGGGGGCTCGTAGCTAGCTTTCCCAGTTTAAAGCTCCTATGACTAAGTGAAAGTTATAAAGCCCGCATATCTGATTGCCTTGTTTCCGCTAACACAACCGCCTTCGTGCACCGAGACGTCGGCTAAGGGTTGTTTTGTTATTGCGGAAACACCCTGCGTATCATCTACAAGGGGGTGGAAGCCGACGTTGGGCCACTTTCAACTGATAAACGGTCGCAACGGAGTCAAAATAATCATATCGCCGGCCTTTGTATTTAATATATGAGGGCCTCCTTCCGCAATCATCGTTATAAAGCCATAAATATGCATCAATTTGACTTAAGATTTTGGCCAAGCTGGGTTGCCTAGCTCCTGTGCTTACCCCTACGTTCCCGATTGTTCGGCTAGGTGGTAAAGGGAGCACCTCTGTGATTGTTACTACCAGGTCATCCGAGTAAGTACCTCAGACTGGGTGAAGCCGAAAACTAGCAATCTTAAAGGATCACATTGGTCGGCAACGACGGAAGTGAAAATTTTGGTTCATTAATACCATAGAGTTCGGGAACTTTCCCCGAACTAAATCCTCAATATTTTCCTCCCACATTGATCGGAGGTGAGGTTTCATGATCATGATAAGCATGACGATGCAAAGAAAGGAACCGATAGCGGGACTATTTTCTTTGGAAGATGTTTCTTACGTTAAAACGTAATATAACATATCTCTCCGTGTACCTTTGTTTATAAAACCGTATGACCGGATTGCCTTGTTTTCCATAAATCTTTGCCCTTATAAATGCTTTATAAAGTAGGAAAACACTCCTCGGCTACTGGCCGAAGAGGTTGAAGCCGATGGTCGGTCAACAAAGTTTTGTACAATGCGGATCCGAGCACTAATGATGTAAAGTACTTGGATACATAGAGTCATTACACATAATTTGTGATTTTACTATGGATATCGATCCTTAATTCGGCCACCCGTGCCCGCATTAAGACTCGGGGGCTACTGGGCTTCGGGCTTATTATTTACAAATATTAAAAGGGCACATCGATCCCCTGATCTGGTGTTGCCACCCGACCAGTGTCTCAGGGGCTACTGCATTGCTTGTTCAATGCAGAAAATTCAAAGTGCTTAGTGTTTGGCTTGACCGAACTATAGGCAAACGCATCTTCGGACAACAACAGGTACCATCTGGACCTATCTGGCATCAAGCTAATATATTACGGCAACTTCTCAAGACCCTCTCTCAAGGGCCCGTTCGCCGATCACTATTATCTCTAATATATTACACTGCGTTTCTATTCCTACGTATGCTGCCGAGCTAGGAGTTGATCCTCAGGCCGATTTCGTGCATCGACCTGAGTCTCAGGGGCTACTTGGATCGGTGGTTTCATGTTTTCCTTCAGGTGCATCTCGGGTTTTAGACCGACACACACCTTGAGGGCTACTGGCTATATATCTCGGCGGAGAATAAACTGCACCAATCAAAAATATTCACAAAAAATCAGCCCGCAGTCGGGGTGGTGCACCACCTCGGAAGCAGTCCAGCATAAAGCTCGGGCGCCAGTGGCTGGCTCCATAGAGGGCACTTCCGGCATTAAGCTCAGCTGAATTCATTCAATCTTTTCAAGACCAAGGTAGTTTATGACACCTCGGACGCTGACCATCGTTAGAGCTCGGATACAGTCCGGCGTTGGAGCTCGGATACAGTCTGGCGTTGGTGCTCGGCTGCAAAAGATACCTCAAATACAGTCCGGCGTTGGATCTCGGATGCATGAGGACACCACCGCATGGGAACAACTTCAAACCCGAGGTGTGGCGTAAAAAATAACAAGGCATTGATAAAGGCCGAGAACTTAAAGGGGCTCCTCGGATACCCGACGTGTAAACTCTTCGGATTCACTTCGGCGATCCTCAAGATCGAAGATGAGAAGATTTGTTGAACCATTTTTCAAGACCGACGACCGAAGATGAAGAACAGTTCGGAAGAATCGAGGAGCGTCCCCAACTTGAAGACCAATTCAGGGGGCTACTGACGGTGTCCTGGACTAGGGGGTACTCACCACATCGTCTCCCGATTAGTTGGATTGGGCCGAGGACCCCCAGGGCCGTTTACTCATGGGCCAGTTCGGATAGCCGAAGTATACAAGAGGAAGATTCCACAAGACTTGGTGATCAAGACTAGGACTCCTCTCCACCGACGTAGCCGACTAGGACTCTTGTTATCCTAGGCCTCCGGTACATTATATAAGCCGAGGCCAGGCTCGTTGATAGATAGATCATGACATTACTCATCATACCCCTTTGGTTTAGACCACAGTATATGATCTCGAGGTAGATCAACTCTGTACCTTGATACTTCATCAATATAAACAAGAGCAGGACGTAGGGTTTTACCTCCATAGAAATGGCCCGAACCTGGGTAAAACACCGTGTTCATCGTCTCTGTTACCATCGGTCCTAGATCCACAGCTCAGGACCCCCTACCCCGAGATCCGCCGGTTTTGACACCGACAGGCATGCCCCTATGGCTTGTGGGCCCCTCGGGCATCGTATCGCGTTGATTCCGCTTCCCAAAAATCACATATATTCCTAAAAAATCTCTGTAAGTTTTTATCGCGTCTGGACTCCGTTTGATATGGATTTTCTGTGAAAAAAAAACATGCAATAAACAGGAACTGGCACTGGGCACTCGATCAATATGTTAGTCCCAAAATATGATATAAAATGTTGCCAAAAGTATATGAAAGTTGTAAAACATTGGCATGAAACAATCAAAAATTATAGATACGACGGAGATGTATCAGGCACCCTGGTGTCTTGTGGGCACCAGGCAGCCCCCCTCAGGTAATTATTTGCTCCAATATTTATTATATATTCCAAAATAATTCTCCATGGAATTTCAGCTCATTTGGAGATGTGCAAAATAGGTAACTCTGACGTAGCTTTTTTAGGTCCAGAATTCCAGTTGCCGGTATTCTCCCTCTTTGTGTAAACCTTGCATATTATGAGAGAAAATGCATTAGAATTACTCCATAAAGCATTATTATGCATAAAAACATTATGAATAATAGTAAGTAAACATGATGCAAAATGGACATATCAGTAGAATTTCCCAAATGACATTGTATGGTTATAAGTCGTCGGATGCACAATGTTGGGTTATTTTTTATAAGTTATCATATGACTATAAGTTTATGGTTTATTTATAACCTAACTTATTTTTGATTTAATACTCCTTTTTGACCATGAGTCGCCAAAATAGACGTGCCGGGTTATGCTAAAATCTCACGCCACCTAGTCTGGTGGAAGTTTTTCTGAAGTTCCTGAATTGACAAGTCGCCTCAGGTGACTTGTCAGCATCCAAATGGTTGCAAGCACTAAGGACAAGACATCTACGGCATGTTATTAACCCGTGCCGGCTCAAATAGTTCATCATCAGGCAAGCAGTTTATGATAAAGTAAACATGCACAAAGGCATGGCAGAGAAGCTAAATGTTTTCCTATAGCTATTACAAAGCTTCAACTGAGCTTCCAGCGAATCACTTCAAGTTTTATACTGGAGTACAAGCTACTCCTGTAAGCTGGCGTTTCTGCCATCCGGGTTATTTCCCTCCGAGTCAGCTCATTGACGATCTCCAGCCGTTGACGACTCCGGGTTATCCTCCGTCGGCTCTTCTACGTCTCTGATCTGAAGGTTGTCCAGATTCCAGTCGATAGTAGTTAAAGCTTGGAAGACGGATTCATCATGCATGATAGGTGATGGGTCGACATCAGGGGCAAAAGTATGCTTATGCCGTTGTGGAGTTAAATCGAAGGGCTTGAATGTTGGCGGGTAAACTCGTGTATTGGTTTCATCGTAAGCCGACTGATATTTCGTCAAGTCGAGCTCTCCTGCTAGTTGACTCGCCAACACCCGAGTCTCCGTCACACAACGGGCGTAATCTGCTGGTGAGAACTCGGTGCTGTCATCCTTATATTGGGGAAACCCGTCAGCCATCTCTGCAACATCCATATTGGGCACATAAGCTTTGGCCCGGCTTAGAGATGTTATTGCCCCTGCACGGGCGGTTGATCTCTTCAACTCCTCAATTTGCTTGTGGACGATTGAGAGTAGATGCAACACTTCTCTTATAAACCTTGGCGGCTCTTTCCCTATCATGGCCATAATGGTGAACAGGCTTCCAACATACAGCTGCTCCAGAAAAGTGTACATAGCCTTTAGCTTCATCAGGTTGTCCTGCCAGAGATTGCTGCTTCTGTTGCTTGCAAGTATTTCAAACAGATGAGCCGTCAGGCGAGTCATTTTTACATATGGGCTGTCAGGCGAGTTATTTCTTGCATATGAGTCGACAGTTATTAATATGGATTCAAAGATTCACTTACCAAAAATGGCCTGTGTCATTTGGTGAATATGGCGCTTTAACCCAACGAGTTCTTCAATAACTGGTTTGAGCCGGCCTTCAGCATCCTCTGCACGCTTGGTTTACGTGGCCTTTTCAGTCTCAAAGGCGGCTTGCTGAGCTTCAAAAGCCGCCTTGACCTTCTCCAATTCCTCTAAGGAGGATTGCAGGCAAGATTCTACCTTGATCCGCAGAGCTTGCTCAGAAATGAATTCTTTCTTTAGCCCGGCCAAGTTTAATTCAGCCACAGACAAAGCTTCATGTGCAAGATAACAAGAGAATTTATTACAGGCTATCTTTTTACATCATGAGCCGGCAAGAGTGTTCAAGCCGGCACTTAGGGGCTATAATAAGCAAACTTATTAAGTCCCAAGCGGTTGCTAGCAACGCACTTAGCACTTGAGGGCTAATGCATCTCACTTTTTCTTCAAGAGTACATCAAAAGACCCGACTCACTCTTAGAGGTGAGTCGGCCCTTGGGGGCTACATGGCATTTTTTAAGTTCTGCTACAAGACCCAACTCGTTATTTTCATAACAAGCCGACCCTTGGGGCTATACAAGTATGTAATGAAGGGAAGTGTTCATACCTCATACTTTTTCTTTGTCATGTTTACCATGCTGTATTTCATGCCCCGGCTGGTTGTCAGGCGGGTCAGGTAGCATTCATGGAGTTCATTGGCACTGAGGTAGTCAAAATTGGCAACTCAAGTTTTGATTTCCCCTTCTCAGACAAGGGAACTTCATCTTTGGCTGAAAACTTGGTCAGCACATTCAGCATTTCTGGAGTCTTGTGTGCCTCCCCAGTAATGACGACCTCATCATTAACCTTTTCATGAGAGGGAGCATCATCAGCCACCCTGTTTGGAGTGGAGGCACGAGCTGGACTCGGCGGGTTAAGATTGCCCATTGCATCTTTAAGACCAGTAGGGGCGTACATTTCTTCAGTCTCCACCGGCTCGTTTTGCTCAGGCGGCTCATCTTGCTGGGGTGGCTCACATTGTTGGTCAAGCTGACCTTCTGTTGCCTCGGTGTGGGCCTCAGGATTCTCCAAGGTGGGGTCCTCTGTCTCAGGAATTTTCGGATTCTGAGACGACTCGCCAACCTTCCTTTTCTTGGCCTTAGCCCTGCAATTACATTGAAATATTCAAGCAAACAAAGTAATAACCATGAAGCAAGGCAAGTTATTTAGATTCTTACCCCTGCTTAATGATGAGGGGCGGCAGCTTAGTAGCAGAAGAGTCTCCAGAGGATGGTGGCGACTCCTGATAATTGGAATGAGAGGGGTTAAGAGGTTGCCTAATAAGGCTGGCTCATTGAAGAGAAGAAGTCGGACTATGAGGCACCTCATTGTGCCATTTTCAGGCAGCCGACGCGTTGGATAAGCCAGCCAGGAGCTCTCCGGAGCTGCTCCGGGTCTGGCGCCTTGATTCATGCTACGTTTTCTTCAAAAGAAAGTTGGGATCCAAAATGAGCGTCTGGACAAGAAAACTTTATTTTTCGAATGACCCGCCTTGTTATTGTTGGAGGCAAGGTCTCTAAGCCAGAAGAAATTTAAATTACCTCAGCATCGCTTGCTCGACTCGCCTCGGTGTCATCCTGGGAATAAGAGGCGTCAGCAAGTTCAACAAAAAGGCGACTGAGGGAGTCAAGTTCTACCTCTGACTCATCGTTAGCCACCGGCGACTCATCTCTGGATGTCGGCTTATCAGCAGAAGCCAACTTGGCCCTCTTTCGTGCTGGAGCAGTTTTTATCTTGCGAATCTTTTTCCTTCTCCAGAAAACATCACTAGCCTGCAATTGTGGCAAAGGCGAAAGTCAATATGATGACGGGCGAGTTAAGATGCAGAATAAATGAAAGCAATGAAATGACACTTACTGCAGGCACAGATTTCTTCAAGTAGAAGGGAGTGAGCCCTATCTGGCCGCAAGCTTCTGTAGACTCACCCAAAAACTTTTTGACCGTCTTGGTGACTTCAGCCTCACTTAAATTGTATCGGCTGAAGCGTTGCACATCTTTTGACTCGCCAGTATAGTTGCACATTAAGTCGGTGTGGCGACTTAATGGCTGAATCCGCCAACTGATCCAGCACCGGGTTAGATCAACTCAAGTGAGGCCATTTGCCTTCAGCGCCCTTATCTTGGGAAACAGAGGGACAATTTTTTGACGTTCTTCATCCATGCCCAAACCCGGAAAGGAGGTTTTGGTGATTCGAGTGGGCCTGAAACCCGAAAAGTGGTTTTCATTGGTGGGTGCAGTATTTCTGCAATAAAACCACTATTCAAGAATTCATCCGATTAATCAGTTAATAGGCCATTTAATCGCTACTCGTAAGGTGGCTGACTCGAATAACACCTATTCATCGCGTTAACTTGACAGGCCGATTAAATGGCCTGTCTGATGATTAATCAGTTGTCATGATGATTAATTGATGTTGGCCCGTTAACTGGTGGGCAAACAAAGACGAATTATTTAGCTCGTAAACCCTCCCGGCCCCTCCCTCTCCTAACTAGCTAGGGTTTGGTACTCCTCCCACCCCCTCACGCTTATCTCATCCCCTCCTGTCCTAGATGGCGGTTGGCCAGGTCCTTGTCAGCGTGCCACCGCTCACCCTCCTCCCGATGTGTGTCGTTACTTCCCCTTCTCCTTTCCGACCTGCCACCACCTGCAACCAAGGCCTTTCAGACACCCCGCACAACTGCTGTCACCTTCCTTCCGCGTGTCACCGTCACACAGATGCCATCTCTTGGAGTTGCGGCCCAGGAGAAAAACATCACAAGAAAATTGGTGTATACATTTTTGTTGATGATTTTCAACGCCCACATGGATGTTTATTGATGATTGTTATTGTATAGATGTTCATGATCTATTGAGAAAAGAAAACGGTGCCATTTGCTTCACATTTGCAATGTAAATTTTATATAGCATTCAAGTTCTATTGAACAAGTTTAAAATTCCATCGATTAATGGTTGACCGATTAATCTAGTTAATTGGCCGATTCACTGATTAATCGCTACTCCCAAGCCGAGCGAGCAGCTACCAGTTAACGAATTCCTCAACAATGAATAAAACCATGTGGTGTTCCACCCTTTCGGATGACTCGCCAGCTTAACTACTGGAAAAGAGCTACCCCGACGCCTTTGCAGTGATACCCTGCCATGTTCAACACTGGGGCCATCTGCGCACTTTGTCTGGCAGTTGATGTAGAATAACTCTTGAAAGATTGGGACAGTGGGCTCTGTCTTGAGACAAACTTCGCAGAAGACTTGAAGTTGGCATAAGTTCATCATTCAGTTTGGACCAATGTCTTGGGGGCAAAGGTCGAAAAAGTGAAGGAAATCCCTAAAGAATTTTGGGCCGGGTGGTGTGAAGCCTCTCTGGATATGGTCAGCAAAAACCACCGTCTTTCCTTGATCAGGCTGGGGAAACCTCTCCTCCTTTGGCACTCGCCAGTGAATGACATCCTGAGCCGACAGAAGAACTTTGTCTACCTGGTTGTCAAGTACCAGCTTGGACACTCGTGATTTTACCCAGTTGCAAGTCATATATTTTGACATGATAACTCGCCTAAAATTGAGAACTGCGGATGAAATACAAATGGTGGGTCATTCTTTTGGTTATGATTCGCCAGCTGGGTTTACATAATGAGCTGGCGATGCAAGGATGAAGCTATGAATAAGGAATGGGTCAGCATATTACCCAAATCTTAAAGAGTCGCCAAAGTTATGAGCCGGCTTAAAAAAGTGAGCAGTTGTGGTTCTAAAATGCAGGTGAGTTATGATATCAAACAGCAAGCCGACAAGACGTGCGGCGGTTCATCTTAAGGCAAAGGTTTCTAGTTTTCAGCTAAGTGTTGGACAAACAAGTTTCTACAGAACGCATCTGAAGTTATGGATCTACAAACGATGCAAAAAAGGGAAAAATATTTGCAAAACCTAAGTTATGCACTGGAAGTAACAGTTCATCTACTAGTGGATTCTGAAGAGGATCTAATGTTCCCAGATTTAAAAATGGAGTCAAAACTAACGCCGCAGTACTTCTGCGAAAGATTCATGAGGAGAAAGATCTGCATGGTGGTAATGCTAATGAGCGGATGAACACCGATGAACTTCCATGAACTAAGCAGAGGTAATGGATATCTAGAGGTGAAGCATTAGCGTACCTGAATGCAGTGGAAGACGGCGGAGGTGCTCGGGCAAACTCCGGCGAGGATTGGGTGGTGTCTAATACATCTCCAACGTATCTATAATTTTTTATTGTTCCATGCTATTATATTATCCATTTTGGATGTTTTATATGCATTTATATGCTATTTTATATGATTTTTGGGACTAACCTATTAACCTAGAGCCCAGTGCTAGTTTTTGTTTTTTTCCTTGATTTTGAGTTTCGCGGAAAAGGAATACCAAACGGAGTCCAAATGAGCTGAAAATTTACGGAGATTTTTTATGGACCAGAAGAAGCCCCCGAAGCAAAGGAGTTGGGCCAGAAGAGCCACGAGGCCTCCACAAGGGTGGAGGGCGCCCCCCCTAGGGTGCGCCCCCTAGTCTTGTGGGCTCCTCGTGGACCCCCTGACTCATTCTCGACGCCAAAAATTCTTATAAATATAGAAACCCCCAGAAATAAACCTAGATCGGGAGTTCTGCCGCCGCAAGCCTCTGTAGCCATGAAAATCCAATTGGGAGCCCGTTCCGGCACCCTGCCGGAGGGGGAAACCATCACCGGTGGCCATCTTTATCATCCTGGCACTCTCCATGATGAGGAGGGAGTAGTTCACCCTTGGGGCTGAGGGTATGTACCAGTAGCTATGTGTTTGATCTCTCTCTCTCGTGTTCTTGATTTGGCATGATCTTGATGTACCGCGAGCTTTGCTATTATAGTTTGATCATATGATGTTTATCCCCCTCTACCTTCTTGTAATGAATTGAGTTTTCCCTTTGAAGTTATCTTATCGGATTGAGTCTTTAAGGATTTGAGAACACTTGATGTATGTCTTGCATGTGTTTATCTGTGGTGACAATGGGATATTCACGTGATCCACTTGATGTATGTTTTGGTGATCAACTTGCGGGTTCTGTGACCTTGTGAACTTATGCATAGGGGTTGGCACATGTTTTCGTCTTGACTCTCCGGTAGAAACTTTGGGGCATTCTTTGAAGTTCTTTGTGTTGGTTTGAATAGATGAATCTGAGATTGTGTGATGCATATCGTATAATCAAACCCTCGGATACTTGTGGTGACATTGGAGTATCTAGGTGACATTAGGGTTTTGGTTGATGTGTGTCTTAAGGTGTTATTTTAGTACGAACTCTAGGGCTATTTGTGACACTTATAGGAATAGCCCAATAGATCGATCAGAAAGAATAACTTTGAGGTGGTTTCCTACCCTACAATAATCTCTTCATTTATTCTCTGCTGTTAGTGACTTTGGAGTGACTCTTTGTTTCACATTGAGGGATTGTTATATGATCTAATCATGTTATCATTGTTGAGAGAACTTGCACTAGTGAAAGTATGAACCCTAGGCCTTGTTTCGAAACATTGCAATACCGTTTTCGCTCACTTTTGTTACTAGTTACCTTGCTGTTTTTATATTTTTCAGATTACAAAAACCTATATCTACCATCCATATTGCACTTGTATCACCATCTCTTCGCCGAACTAGTGCACCTATACAATTTATCATTGTATTGGGTGTGTTGGGGACACAAGAGACCCTTTGTTATTTGGTTGCAGGGTTGTTTGAGAGAGACCATCTTCATCCTACGCCTCCCACGGATTGATAAACCTTAGGTCATCCACTTGAGGGAAATTTGCTACTGTCTTACAAAACTCTGCGCTTGGAGGCCCAACACGAGTCTACAAGAAGAAGGTTGCATAGTAGACATCAGTGTCGTAGTCCTGAGAGAGGCGGCCGTTGAAGGTCAACCAGCGGCGGTGCTCTTGATGCGCGAGAGCTCGGGCGAGAGGAAGAGGAAGCACGGGGGTGGAAGAGGTAAAAGTAAAAAGGGACCCCCCCCCCCCCCCCGTGCATATTTATAAGGTAAACCGAGAAGGGTGAAAGGCAGGCGCGAAAATTGAGGGGGCACAGTAACTTTCTGAGTAATGGACTGCCTATTTTTCGGGATAGATGGATATGTGCAAAGATCCGTTATGATGTCATGCCGGATCTGCTGGATTTTCGAAAGATGGCATCACCAAAGTGAAGGCATGAAAAATCAACAAGTGTGGGAATTGTAGGGGAACGTTGCATGGAAAACAAAAAAATTCCTATGCACACGCAAGATCAATCCATGGAGATGCATAGCTATGAGAGGGGAGAGTGTGTCTACGTACCCTCGTAGACCGAAAGCAGGAGCGTTTTATCAACGCGGTTGATGTAGTCGTACACCTTCATGATCCGTCACGATCAAGCACCGAACATACGGAACCTCCGCGTTCAGCACACGTTCATGATGTCCTCGCCTTCTCGATCCAGTAAGAGAGGCGAAGTAGTAGGTGAGTTCCGGCAGCACGACGGCGTGGTGACAGTTGTGGTGAAGAACAATCTCTGCAGCGCTTCGCCAAGCACAACAGAAACTAGACGGAGGATAAACTAGAGAGGACAAGGTTGCCGGCACATAGCTTGGTGAATCTTGATGTGTTCTGGGTGCTAGCCCTGCCTCTCTATTTATATGTTGAGCCCTGCGGTCGTTTCTTGGAGAAAGAGCCTCCTCAATGTCGGTTTAGCCCACAAGGCAAGAGTCCTTCTCGGACTCCAGGACCAGATGCCAGGGTCCTTGGCATCTGGCCCCTGACTCCAGGGTCCCTGGCGTCTGGCCCCTTGGCATCCGCAAAACTCCTTTTGCACCTTCCTAAAGCCTCGTGGGCTTTACACCTTGGCCCTAATAATGTGTTCTCGTACCCGAACATTTCGGGAAACATCCAAAGCCCCTTTCAGTGAATTCCGGAGACCAAACACTATTATCCCATATATCAATCTTTACCTCCGGACTATTCCGGAGCTCCTCATCATGTCCGTGATCTCATCCGGGACTCCGAACGACATTCGGTCACCAACATACATAACTCATATAATACTATATCATCAATGAACGTTAATCATGTAGACCCTACGTGTTCGAGAATGATGTAGACATGACCGAGACGCTTCTCTAGTCAATAACCAATAGCGGGACCTGGATGCCCATATTGGTTCCTACATATTCCACGAAGATCTTTATCGGTCGAACCTTCATGATAACATACGTAGTTCACTTTGTCCATCAGTATGTTACTTGCCCGAGATTCGATCGTTGGTATCTCTATACCTAGTTCAATCTCAATACCGACAAGCCTCTTTACTCATTCTGTAATACATCATCTTGCAACTAACTCCTTAGTCACTTTGCTTGCAAGCTTCTTGTGATGCTATATTACCGAGAGGGCCCAGAGTTACCTCTCCGTCATGCGGAGTGACAAATCCCAGTCTCGATTCACGCTAACTCAGCAGACACCTTCGGAGATACCTGTAGAGCATATTTATGATCACCCAGTTACGTTGTGATGTTTGATAGCACAGAAGGCATTCCTCTAGAGTCCGAGAGTTGCATGATCTCATGGTCGGAAGAACATGTATTTGACATTAAGTAAGCAGTAGCAATAAACTGAACGATCATAAGTTATGCTAACGGATGTGTCTTGTCCATCACATCATTCTCCTAATGATGTGATCCCGTTATGAAATGACAACTCATGTCTATGGCTAGGAAACCTTAACCTTATTTTGATCAACGAGCTAGTCTAGTAGAGGCTTAATAGGGTCTTGGTGTTTGTTTATGTATACACACATGTATTTAAGTTTCCGATCAATACAATTATAGCATGAATAATAAACCTTTATCATGATTAATGAAATATAATAATAACCACTTTATTATTGCCTCTAGGGCATATTTCCAAAAGTCTCCCACTTGCACTAGAGTCAATAAACTAGATTACATGGTAATGAATCTAACACCCATAGAGTCTTGGTGATGATCATGTTTTGTCCGTGAAAGAGGTTTAGTCAACGGGTCTGCAACATTCAGATCCGTATGTACTTTGCAACTTTCTATGTCTCCATCCTTGACATAATCACGAATGGAGTTGAAGCGGCGCTTGATGTGCTTGCTTCTCTTGTGAAACCTAGGCTCCTTGGCTATGGAAATTGCTCCAGTGTTGTCACAAAAGATTGTCATTGGACCCGATGCACTGGGTATTACACCCAGATCGGATATGAACTCCTTCATGCGCTGCTTCCGAAGCAGCTATGTACTCCGCTTCACACGTAGATCCCGCCACGACGCTCTACTTAGAACTGCACCAACTGACAGCTCCACCATTCAATATAAATATGTATCCGGTTTGTGACTTAGAGTCATCCTGATCTATGTTGAAGCTAGCATCAACGTATCCCTTTACTATGAGCTCTTCGTCACCTCCATAAACAAGAAACATATCCTTGGTGCTTTTCAGGTACTTCAGGATATTCTTGCCTGCTATCTAGTGATCCACTCCTGGATTACTTTGGTACCTCCCTGCCAAACTTATGGCAAGGCACACATCAGGTCTGGTACACAGCATGTCATACATAATAGAACCTATGGCTGAGGCATAGGGAATGACTTTCATTTTCTCTCTATCTTCTGTAGTGGTCGAACTTTGAGTCTTACTCAATTTCACACCTTGCAACACACGCAAGAACCCTTTCTTTGACTAGTCCATTTTGAACTTCTTCAGAACTTTGTCAAGGTAGGTGCTTTGTGAAAGTCCTATTAAACATCTCGATCTATCCCTATAGATCTTGATGCCTAATATGTAAGCATCTGCACCGAGGTCTTTCATAGAAAAAATCTTATTCAAATATCCTTTTATGCTATCCAGAAATTCTATATCATTTCCAATCAATAATATGTCATCCACATATAATATCAGAAATGCTACAGAGCTCCCACTCACTTTCTTGTAAATACAGGCTTCACCGTAAGTCTGTATCAAACCAAATGCTTTGATCACCTCATCAAAAGTGTATATTCCAACTCCGAGATACTTGCACCAGTCCATAGATGGATCGCTGGAGCTTGCACACTTTGTTAGCTCCCTTAGGATAGACAAAACCTTCTGGTTCCATCATATACAATTCTTCTTTGGGAAATCCGTTAAGGAATGCAGTTTTGACGTCCATTTGCCAGATTTCATAATCATAAAATGCGGCAATTTCTAACATGATTCAGACAAACTTAAGCATCGCTACGGGTGAGAAAGTCTCATCGCAGTGAACCCCTTGAACTTGTCGAAAACCTTTTGCAACAAGTCGAGCTTTGTAGACAGTAATATTACCGTCAGCATCTGTCTTCCTCTTGAACATCCATTTATTCTCAATGGCTTGCCAATCATAGGGCAAGTCCACCAAAGTCCACACTTTGTTCTCATACATGGATCCTATCTCAGATTTCATGGCCTCAAGCCATTTGTCGGAATCTGGGCTTGTCATAGTTTCTTCATAGTTCGTAGGTTCGCCGTTGTCCAACAATATGACTTCCAGGACAGGATTACCGTACCACTCTGGTGCGGAATGTGTTCTGGCCAACCTACGAGGTCCAGTAGTAACTTGATCTGAAGTTTCATGATCATCATCATTTGCTTCTTCTCTGTTTGGTGTAGGCATCACGGGAACGGTTTTCTCTGATGTGCTACTTTCCAATTCGAGAGAAGGTACAACTACCTCATCAAGTTCTACTTTCCTCCCACTCACTTCTTTCGAGAGAAACTCCTTCTCTAGAAATGACCCATTTTTAGCAACAAAGATTTTGCCTTCGGATCTGTGGTAGAAGGTGTACCCAATAGTTTCTTTAGGGTATCCTATGAAGACACACTTTTCCGCTTTGGGTTCAAGCTTATCTGGCTGAAGCCTTTTTACATAAGCGTCGCATCCCCAAACTTTAAGAAACGACAAATTAGGGTGCGTTTGGATGCGAAGTAATTTTACAGTTTTTGACGAATACCATGGTTTCTAAAAAACCATGGTTTTAAATACTTTGAGGTGTTTGGATGAAAGAAATACTTTAGTTTAATAAACCATGGTATCTCTCAGACCGTGGTTTTCTTGCAGTATGTAAAAAAGAGGTCACGACCTCTTTTTTCAAAACAGAACCGAGAGAAAAGGGCAGCGCCTTCGACTCCTCGTCATTAATTGAAATGCAATTTATCTTCTCATTATTAGGCGTTTCTGGCTAGGTGCTTAACCTTTTTTTTTCGTTGGTCTCTCACAAGCCATCTTCTTCTCGACGCTGTCGGCAGGGATTCCTTCGTCTGTTGGTCACCATGCCGCAAGGGTTAGCATGTAGTCAGTTTTTCTGTAGACAGCCCGATCGGTTGAGCCAGCGATGCAAGTCACTCTCCGGTAATCTTGCATGCTTCTATTGAGTCGCTGACTGACGATAACTCCCCGGCGGGTAGCGGACGTCTAAAACAAAGCTCTCCCATGGAGTATATTAATTTGTCGTTGGAGAACACTCAGTACGCACAGCAGGCTAAATGGTAGCTAGCCGATCGATTCTATGTTGCCATAGGACTTGGCTTGCATGTGATGGCTGCATCCATTGCATGGCCATGTTTACTTTTTACACGCTGAGTAGTTCCTTGGGTGTAGCTGAGTTAGTTGCACTCAGTCAAAAAACTGGTAAAATAGAACTTGCCAAACGGATCGGTGGTTTTGGCGAAATAGAGGAAAACAACGCTTTGGAAAAACAGAGGTATTCATTGCCCCCGCGTTGAAAAACTGAGGTTTTGAATTACCACAGTTTTAAAAAAATAGTGCTACCAAACTAGGCTTTAGGTTTATTGTCAAACCACAGTTCATACGGTGTCGTCTCAATGGATTTAGACAGTGCCCTGTTTAACGTGAATGTGGCTGTCTCTAATGCATAACCCCAAAACGATAGTGGTAAATCGATAAGAGACATCATAGAATGCACCATATCTAATAAAGTACGGTTACGACGTTTGAACACACCATTACGCTGTGGTGTTCCAGCTGGCGTGAGTTGTGAAACTATTCCACATTGTTTTAAATGAAAGCCAAACTCGGAACTCAAATATTCGCCTCCACGATCAAATCATAGAAGCTTTATTTTCTTGTTACGATGATTCTCCACTTTACTCTGAAATTCTTTGAACTTTTCAAATGTTTCAGACTTGTGTTTCATCAAGCAGATTTACCCATACCTACTTAAATCATCTGTGAAGGTTAGAAAATAACGATACCCGCCGCGTGCTTCAACACTCATCGGACCGCATACATCGGTATGTATTATTTCCAATAAGTCAATAGCTCGCTCCATTGTTCCTGAGAACGGAGTTTTAGTCATCTTGCCCATGAGACATGGTTCGCAAGTATCATATGATTCATAATCAAGTGATTCCAAAATTCCATCCGCATGGAGTTTCTTCATGCGTTTTACACCAATATGACCTAAACGGCAGTGCCACAAGTATGTTGCACTATCATCATTAATCTTGCATCTTTTGGCATCAATATTATGAATATGTGTATCACTAGGATCAAGATTCAACAAGAATAGACCATTCACTAAGGGTGCAGGACCATAAAAGATGTTACTCATATAAATAGAACAACCATTATTCTCTGACTTAAATGAATAACCGTTTCGCATTAAACAAGATCCAGATATAATGTTCATGCTCAATGCTGGCACCAAATAACAATTATTGAGATCTAAAACTAATCCCGAAGGTAGATGTAGAGGTAGCGTGCCGACGGCGATCACATCAACTTTGGAACCATTCCCGATGCGCATCGTCACCTCGTCCTTAGCCATTCTTCGTTTATTCCGCAGCTCCTATTTCAAGTTACAAATATGAGCAACTGAACCAGTATCAAATACCCAGGTGCTACTGCGAGCACTAGTAAGGAACACATCAATAACATGTATATCAAACATACCTTTGTTTACTTTGCCATCCTTCTTATCTGCCAAGTACTTGGGGCAATTCCGCTTCCAGTGACCATTTCTCTTGCAGTCGAAGCACTCAGTCTCAGGCTTGCGTCCATCTTTAGGCTTCTTCACGCGAGCGGCAACTTGCTTGCCGGTCTTCTTGAAGTTTCCTTTCTTTCCCTTGCCCTTTTTCTTGAAACTGGTGATCTTGTTAACCATCAACACTTGATGCTCCGTCTTGATTTCTACCTCCACTGATTTCAGCATAGCGAAGAGCTTGGGGATTGTTTTTGTCATCCCTTGCATATTATAGTTCATCACGAAGCCTTTGTAGCTTGGTGGCAGTGACTGAAGAACTCTATCAATAACACATTCAACTGGAAGATCAATTCCCAGCTGAGTCAAGTGGTTGTGAAACCCAGACATTTTAAGTATGTGTTCACTGACAGAACTGTTCTCCTCCATCTTACAGCTGAAGAACTTGTTAGAGACTTCATATCTCTCAACCCAGGCATTAGCTTGAAATATCAACTTCAGCTCTTTGAACATCTCATATGCTCCATGGCGTTCAAAACGCTTTTGTAGTCCCGGTTGTAAGCCGCAAAGCATGGCACACCGAACTATTGAGTAGTCATCAGTCCGCATTTGCCAGGCGTTCACACCATCTAGACTAGCGGGAGCGGGTGGGTCACCTAGCGGTGCATCAAGGACATAATTCTTCTGTGCAGCAATGAGGATAATCCTCAAGTTATGAACCCAGTCTGTGTAGTTGCTACCATCATCTTTCAAGTTAGCTTTCTCTAGGAACGCATTAAAATTCAACGGAACGGTAGCACGGTCCATTGATCTACAACATAGATTTGCAAAGATTATTTGGACTAAGTTCATGATAAATTTAGTTCAATTAATCAAATTACTAATGAACTCCCACTTAAATCAACATCCCTCAAGTTGTCTAAGTGATACATGATCCATATCAACTAAACCATCTCTAATCATCACGTGAGATGGAGTAGTCTTCAATGGTGAACATCTACATGTTGATCATATCTACTATATGACTCATGTTCGACCTTTCGGTCTCCAGTGTTCCGAGACCATGTCTGTACATGCTAGGCTCGTCAAGTTTAACCCAAGTATTTTGTGTGTGCAAAACTGGCTTACACCCGTTGTATTTGAATGTAGAGTCTATCACACCCGATCATCACGAGGTGTCTCGAAACGACGAACTTTAGCAATGGTGCATACTTGGGGAGAACACTTTTTATCTTGAAATTTAGTAAAGGGATCATCTTATAATGCTACTGTCATTCTAAGCAAAATAGGATGCATAAAGTATAAACATCACATGCAATCAAAATATGTGACATGATATGGCCATCATCATCTTGTGCTTTTGATCTCCATCTCCAAAGCAACGTCATGATCTCCATCGTCACCGGCGCGACACCTTGATCTCCATCGTCATCGGGGTCGTCTCGCCAACTATTGCTTCTACAACTATTGTTAACATATAGCGATAAAGTAAAGCATTTACATGGCGCTTAATGATTGACACGCAGGTCATACAATAAATTTAAAGACAACACTAAGGCTCCTGCCAGTTGTCGATATTACAAAACATGACCATCTCATACAACAATGTATATCACATCACGTCTTGACAATATCACATCACAACATACCCTGCAAAAACAAGTTAGACATCCTCTACTTTGTTGTTGCAAGTTTTACGTGGATGCTATGGGTATCTAGCAAGAACCGTTCTTACCTACGCAAAACCACAACGGTGATTATCAAGTTTGCTATTTTAACCTTCTGCAAGGACCGGCCATAGTCAAATTCGATTCAACTAAAGTGGGAGAAAAAGACACCCGCCAGCCACCTTATGCATCAAGTTGCATGCTAGTCAGTGGAACCGGTCTCATGTACCTAGACATGTAATGTTGGTACGGGCCGCTTCATCACACAATACCACCGAATAAAACTGAAAGTTGGTGGTAAGTAGTATGAACGTCACCGGCCACAATTCCTTTGTGTTCTGCTCGTGCATATCATCTACGCATAGACCTGGCTCGTGATGCCACTATAGGGGAACGTTGCATGGAAAACAAAAAAAATTCCTACACATACGCAAGATCTATCCATGGAGATGCATAGCTACAAGAGGGGAGAGTGTGTCTACGTACCCTCATAGACAGAAAGCGGAAGCGTTTTATCAACGCGGTTGATGTAGTCGTACACCTTCATGATCCGTCATGATCAAGCACCGAACATATGGCACCTCCGCGTTCAGCACATGTTCAGCTCGATGATGTCCTCGCCTTCTCGATCCAGCAAGAGAGGTAAAGTAGTAGCTGAGTTCCCATAGCACGAGGGCGTGGTGACGGTGTGGTGAAGACCAATCTCCGCAGGGCTTTGCCATGCACAACGGAAACTAGACGGAGGATAAACTACAGGGGACGGGGTTGCCGGCACACGGCTTGGAGAATCTTGATGTGTTCTGGGTGCTAGCCCTGCCTCTCTATTTATATGTTGAGCCCTGGGGTCATTTCTTGGAGAAAGAGCCTCCTCAAAGTCGGTTTAGCCCGCAAGGCAAGAGTCCTTCTCGGACTCCAGGACCAGACGCCAGGGTCCTTGGCGTCTAGCCCCTGACGCCAGTGTCCCTGGCGTCTAGCCCCCTGGCCTCTGCAAAACTCCTTTTGCACCTTCCTAAAGCCTCATGGGCTTTACCCCTTGGCCCAAATAAAGTGTTCTCGTACCCGAACATTTCGAGAAACATCCGAACCCCCTTCCGTTGAATTCCGGAACCCTTCCAAAGACCAAACACTATTATCTCATATATCAATCTTTACCTCCAGACTATTCCGGAGCTCCTCGTCATGTCTGTGATCTCATCCGGGACTCCGAACAACATTCGGTCACCAACATACATAACTCATATAATACTATATCGTCAACGAATGTTAAGCATGCGGACCCTACGGGTTCGAGAATGATGTAGACATGACCGAGACGTTTCGCTAGTCAATAACCAATAGCGGGACCTGGATGCCCATATTGGTTCCTACATATTCCACGAAGATCTTTATCGGTCGAACATTCATGACAACATACGTAGTTCCGTTTGTCCATGGGTATGTTACTTACCCGGGATTCGATCGTCGGTATCTCTATACCTAGTTCAATCTTATTGCCGGCAAGTCTCTTTACTCGTTCCGTAATACATCATCTTGCAACTAACTCCTTAGTCACTTTTCTTGCAAGCTTCTTGTGATGCTGTATTACCGAGAGGGCCCAGAGATACCTCTCCATCATGCGGAGTGACTGATACGTCTCCAACATATCTATAATTTTTGCTTGTGCCATGCTGTTATATTATCAATCTTGGATGTTTTACAATCATTTTATAGCAACTTTATATCATTTTTTGGGACTAACCTATTGACATAGTGCCCAGTGCATGTTGCTGTTTTTTGCTTGTTTGTTTCCTTCGCAGAAAATCTTTATCAAACGGAGTCCAAATGCCACGAAACTTTTTGGAGATTTTTTTGGGACCAGAAGGAAGCTTGGGAGCCAAGGATGTTCTAATGCACCGCCTCTCAGCTCTATAAATAACCCAATATTCCAGAAACCCTAGGGGATTCAACGAAATATTCATCCAGTCGCCGCAAGTTCCAGAACCACGAGATCCAATCTAGAGCCCTATTTCGTCACTCCACCGGAGGGGAACATGATCACGAAGGGGTTTATCATCCTCATTGGTGCTCCTCCGATGATGCGTGAGTAGTTCACCTTAGACCTACGGGTCCGTAGGCTGTAGCTAGATGGCTTCTTCTCTCTTTGTTTCTCAATACAATGATCTCTTGGAGATCTATTTGATGTAATTCTTTTGTGCGGTCTGTTTGTTGGGATCCGATGAATTGTGAGTTTATGATCAGATTTGTTTTGCTTTAATATCCATACTTGATTATTATAGCCTCGTATTTCTTCTCTTATATTTGGGTTTTGTTTGGCCAACTTGATCTATTTATCTTGCAATGGGAAGAGGTGCTTTGTGATGGGTTCGATCTTAGAGTGTCCTTTCCGAGTGACAGAAGGGCAAGCAAGGCACATATTGATCGTTGCTATTCAGGAGAAAAAGGTGTGTCTATTCCTATATGAATAGATCTCATCTACATCATGTCATAGTTCTTAAGGCATTACTCCATTTTTCCATCAACTTAATACACTAGATGCATGCTGGATAGCGGTTGATGTGTGGAGTAATAGTAGTAGATGCAGGCAGGAGTCGGTCTACTAATCTTGGATGTGATGCCTATATACATGATCATTGTCTTGGATATCGTCATAATTATTTGCTTTTCTATCAATTGCCCAATAGTAATTTGTTTACCCACCGTGTGCTATTTCTTGAGAGAAGCCACTAGTGAATCCTATGGCCCCCGGGTCTATTTTCCCATCATATACTTTCAGATTTATTTGCTATTTGCCTTTTTCTTTTGTTTTCATCTTTTATTTTCAGATCTATATTATTAAAAATCCAAAAATACCTTGCTGCGTTTTATTTGCTTTTGCATCTTTTCAATCTAATCTATCATATTATTTTACCCGGGAGGGATTGATAACCCCTCTACACGTCGGGTTGCAAGTATTTGTTCTTTGTGTGCAGGTACCGTTCACATAGTGTTGCGTGGTTCTCCTACTGGTTCGATACCCTGGTTTCATAACTGAGGGAAATACTTACTGTAGCCGTGCTGCATCATCCCTTCCACCTTGGGGAAAAACTGACGTAGCTTTCAGCCATATCAAAGGGAATTTCTGGCGCCGTTGCTGGGGAGACATCATCAACATCTATCAGGTTCCTAATCACAAATCTCATCTCCTTGCAATTTACATTATTTGCCATTTGCCTCTCATTTTCCTCTCCCCCACTTCTACCCATTTGCCATTTTATTTGCCTTCTTCTTTTGCCTTTTTATTTTCCCCCTTTTCTGTTCGCCGTTTTCTTGCCGTATCTATCGCCTACTTGTGTTCTTGTTTAACTTAGTCAAGATGACGCAAGAGAATACCAAGTTATGTGATTTTTCCAATACCAACAACAATGATTTCATCACTACGCCGATTCCTCCTGCCACTAGAGCGGAGTCTTATGATATCAATGCTGCTTTGTTGAATCTCGTTATGAAAGAATAATTTTCCAGTACTCCTAATGAGGATGTCGCGTCCCATATAAACACGTTCATAGAATTGTGTGATATGCAAAAGAAAAAAGATGTGGACAATGATATTGTGAAGCTGAAATTATTTCCATTTTCTTTGCGTAATCGTGCTAAAATTTGGTTTTCTTCTTTGCCAAGAAATAGTATTGATTCTTGGGATAAGTGCAAAGATGCTTTTATCACGAAGTATTTTCCTCCCGCAAAAATTATTTCTCTTAGAAATAAGATTATGAATTTTAAACAAGTTGAGCATGAGCATGTTGCCCAATCTTGGGAAAGGATGAAAATTATGATAAGAAATTGCACAACTTATGGTTTAAATCTTTGGATGATCATACAAAAAATTTATGCGGGATAGAATTTGGTTTCTCGGAATCTTTTAGATTTCGCCGCGGGTGGTACTTTTATGGAGATTATTTTGGGTGATGCTACCAAATTGCTTGATAATATTATGGCGAATTATTCACAATGGCATACAGAAAGGGAGCCTACTAGTAAAAAAGTTAATTCTGCTGAAGAAATTGATGCTTTGAGTGATAAAGTTGATACTCTTATGAAATTGGTTTCTAGCAAGCATGCTCCTATTGATCCTAATGATGTGTCTTTGTCTACTTTGATTGAGCAAAATAGTGATCCCATATATGTAAATTTTGTCTCTCGAAACAACTTCAATAATAATGCTTATAGAGGCAATTTTAATCCTAGGCCATTTCCTGGAAGTTATTCTAATAATTATGGCAATTCCTATGGTAATTCTTATAATAATAATAATAGGATGCCCTCTGATCTTGAGAGTAATATTAAATAATTTATCAATGCGCATGTCGGGGTACACAAACAGGGGTGTATGTTTTCCCCTGACTAGTGCACGGACAGCGAGCCACCAACCCGGCAAGGTTACAATGTCCAAGACCAGACCAAGCACAAGAGATCAGCTCTTTGAAGAACCAGAGTGCAGATCAAGAAGACCAAGTCAAGCCAAGAAGCAAGACACCACTAAGGGAAAACCTCCATTGCCGGGCAGGAGAGCCTGGCGAGGACATGGTTGCCCCAGAAGCAAGCCTCAAGACCGCCCCGGCAGGCCTGCCGGGTCCTACGAAGCCAAAAACACCCCACCAAGGCTTCACCGCTCCACCTCACAGTGACGCAAGTCATCGATCGATGCGGTGTCAAGCCCCAAGGTGACTAAGTGGCTGCCTCTCGCCACATGGTAGCAATTTCCTATAGGAATCACCTCCAAATGACACCCGTCCAGCGACGTGTCATGCAGACAGGAGAGAAGGTGGCTGAACAGCCCGGCAAGGCGTGCCAGGCAGGCCATGATGTGACACTAAGCGGTGCATTTAATGCGCTCTACTCTGCCTGCAGAGTAGGTATGATAGCACTATTTGCTATCTAATCAGTACACAATGACAGGTTTGCCACTGTGGTGACCCCTTGATCTATAAAAGGAGGCCCATGGCAACCATAGAAAGGATTCGGACCCTTGTATGCTCGTACGCGCGTAGCTGCTCTTGCCCCGAGGCAACCCTGCCGAGAAAGAGCACTGCATTTCCACTACCATCCACCATCAATCCACCAAAGCAGGAGTAGGGTTTTACGCCTCGCGGCGGCCCGAATCTGGGTAAAACTGCCCGTGTGATCTCTGTCGTGCTGCGTTGCGCTCCTCCGCTCTTTGTGCAACATTCTCAGTCCCCCTGCTGAACCAAATGGGGCTCACGGCCCCATAGGTGGCCGTGGTTTCCCACGACATCTTTGGCGCGCCAGATAGGGGGGCATCGCTTGCGCGAACCCGAGAGGCGTACGTAGCGCGTCATCTTCATCAATGGCGTCACCACTCATGACGCCCGAAGGAATGGCGAGGATTGATAGGGAGAGCGACGTTGCTCCCCCGCCGACCTCATCCAATCTCCGCCACCTCCGTACGCCGTGGTCACAATAGCGGCGGAAGCTAGCAACAAGGGCAACAGTACCGCCCCAAACGGATCAGACAGCAGGAACGCCCTGCGAGCCCTGTTCGGGAAAAGGAGCGATGTGCAAGGGCACCAGATTTCTCTCTCTGCCACTCTCACTTATTGACAATCCAGCTACTCTGGGTTTCAGCATCATCAACGTCGATGAGCCCGTGTGACACTCGGTCCAGCATTTACCCTGCTTAGGGAAATCCAGAGTAGATCACCGGTGCAAGTCCGTTGATTGACGCCCCAGCAAGTATGCTCCGGCAAGGCCGTCCGCGCTGGCGTGACTTTTGTGCCAACTGCCGTTGGATTGATCAGAAAGTGTGAAGAGGAGGGGAGAGGGATCGGCCATGCCAAACATCGCGTCCTGCTGCCCACAAGATACGTATGCTTCTAGCCGACCCTTGCCGGGAGCTAGAAGTCGATATACGTGCAGCACCATCCTTCCCGGAGTATGCGAGCTCAGCAAGCGGCCGCAGCTGGGAGGAGTATATGGTAGCATGGATAAGAGCTTAGTCTACACAATCTTTGCTTTACTTAAAAACCTAGAATTTGTGTTTGTTTATCCCTTGAATGCCGGACTGTTCGTGTGAAGAAATCTTTCACAAGATGGTACCTTTCCTAGATTCTTGTCTGCACCCTCATTCCGTTCAGAGCCTGCTCGCGGAATGGGTGGCTACGTCGGAAACTACTAAGGAAAAACCTGCCGGGACGCATCCACACCAAGATAAATGTTAAGGGCCAGACCCTTACGACTTTCGTGGCAATATGATACCGGCAGGCAACCAGGAAGTGCATAGAGATTAATCATGCGAACACCGATGGGTAACATTCAAAAGGGATAAAACACGCAATCCAGATTTAACAAAGACATCAAGTTTCACGCAAGCATAAATAGTACGATGTCTAAACACAGGACATGCATCATGTTTTGATTACAGAACAACACAGCAGCGGGCATAATTCAAGACCGATCCTTGCGACCTCGGGGAGCAACAGGAATGCCAAGGACCCTATCGGCGAAAGGGGTGGCCTTCTCCTCGGCAGCAGAAATGTCCGCACCATGCGCGTGGCCTTCTTTCGCCACGTGTCCATGCACTGTTTGGGGCCTAACCCAATGTGCCCAGCGACACGTATGGCTCAGGCCCGGGGGCTTCTGTTGGGGTACACAAACAGGGGTGTATGTTTTCCCCTGACTTGTGCTTGGACAGCGCGCCACCAACCTGGCAAGGTTACAATGCCCAAGACCAGACCAAGCACAAGAGATCAGCTCTTTGAAGAACGAGAGTGCAGATCAAGAGGACCAAGTCAAGCCAAGAAGCAAGACACCACTAAGGGAAAACCTCCCTTGCCGGGCAGGAGAGCCTGGCGAGGACAAGGTTGCCCCGGAAGCAAGCCTCAAGACCGCCGCGGCAGGCGTGCCGGGTCCTACGAAGGCAAAAACACCCCGCCAAGGCTTCACCGCTCCACCTCACAGTGACGCAAGTCATCGATCGATGCGGTGTCAGGCCCCAAGGTGACTAAGTGGCTGCCTCTCGCCACATGGCAGCCATTTCCTACAGGAATCACCTCTAAGTGACACCCGTCCAGCGATGTGTCATGCAGACAGGAGAGAAGGTGGCCGAACAGCCCGGCAAAGCATGCCAGGTAGGCCATGATGTGACACTAAGCAGCGCATTTAATGCGCTCTGCTCTGCCTGCAGAGTAGGTATGATAGCACTGTTTGCTATCTAATGAGTACACAATGATTGATTTGCCACTGTGCTGACCCCTTGATCTATAAAAGGAGGCCCATGGCAACCATAGAAAGGATTCGGACCCTTGTACGCTCGTACGCGTGTAGCTGTTCTCGCCCCGAGGCAACCCTGCCAGGCAAGAGCACTGTGTTTCCACCACCATCCACCATCAATCCACCAAAGCAGGAGTAGGGTTTTACGCCTCGCGGCGGCCCCAACCTGGGTAAAACTGCCCGTGTGATCTCTGTCGTGCTGCGCTGCGCTCCTCCGCTCTTTGTGCAACTTGCTCAGTCCCCCTGCCAAACTAAAAGGGGCTCATGGCCCCATAGGTGGCCGTGGTTTCCCACGACAGCGCACAAAATTTTTTTTTAATAAGATTGATGATATGTCTAGAAGCATTGATAGAGTTTTGCATGATGTAGAAAATCTCAAGATTAAAAGTTTTCCACCTAAGGTTGATGTTAATGAATCAATTAAAGCTTTATATGTTTCTATGGATGAAAGTAAGAAAAGAACCGCTATGCTTAGAGCGAAAAGAGAATTTATAGAAAAAGCATTTTCTACTGATTTCTTTCATAATAATGATGAAGATCTTAAAATGATTGGTGTTTCTTCTATTGATTCTTTGTTAAGTAATATTAAAATTAATGATGAGGGAACTGAAGGAAGAATCAACTTTAGCTAGAAGGGATTCCCATGATTTGGAGGGTGAAAATCTTGTTGAAAAAAGTGGGTTTCAAGAGGTCAAAACTTTAACTAGTGATGTTCCCACTCCTTCGGATTACAAATACTTTAATTTTGAGAGTTGCTCTTTGATTGAGTGCATTTCTTTGCTGCAATCTATGATGAATTCACCTCATGCTTATGAACAAAATAAGTCTTTTACTAAACATATCTCTGAAATGGTAATTAAATCTTTGGAAGAAATGTTGGAATTAGAGATTTCAATTCCTAGAAAATTATATTATGAATGGGAACCTACCATTAAAGTCAAGATTAAAAATTATGAGTGTAATGCTTTGTGTGATTTGGGTGCTAGTGTTTCCACGATTCCAAAATCTCTTTGTGATGTGCTTGGTCTTACCGATATGGAAGAATGTTCTCTTAATTTGCACTTGAAGGATTCTACTATTAAAAACCCTTTGGGAAGAATTAATGATGTTCTTATTCTTGCAAATAGTAATTATGTGCCCATAGATTTTATTGTTCTTGATATTGATTGCAATCCGTCTTGTCCAATAGTACTTGGTAGGCCGTTTTTACGCACTATAGGTGCCGTGATTGATATGAAAGAAGGGAATATTAAATTTCAGTTTCCACTAAGGAAGGGTATGGAACACTTCCCTAGAACTAATATTAAATTACTATATGAATCAATCATGACGGCAACCTATGGATCAACTTCCAAAGATGACAACACTTGAGATCTAGCTAGGGGCGTAAAACGATAGCGCTTGTTGGGAGGCAACCCAATATTTATCCTTTTGCTTTTTGGTTTTCTTTCTGTTTTGGAATAAAAACATCATTAGCCTACTGTTGTTAAGTTTTTTTGTGTGTTTTTATTAGTATTTGTGCCAAGTAAGACCTTTGGGATGATGTGGGAGAGAAGTTGACTTGATCCAGTAAAAAACAGAAACTTTTGCATCCAGTAGAAAAATTACCAAAAATTTCTGGAACCAGATTTTTGATTGATTTTGTTTTGTACTGGATTTATATACAAATTTCCCACGTTTTCCTAATTTTTCAGAATTTTTAGAGTTCAGAAAGTATTGAAGTGGTACAGATTGCTACAGACTGTTCTGTTTTTGACAGATTCTGTTTTTGTTGTGTTATGTTCTTATTTTGGTGAATCTATGGATTGTATTGGAGGGTATAAGCCATGGGAGAGTTGAAATACAGTAGATATAATGAAATAACAAAATTTTAATAGGTTTGCAACAGTACTTAAGTGTTAATTTGCTATGACTTTCACTAACAGATCTCACGAGTTTTCTGTTGAGTTTTGTGTGATTGAAGTTTTCAAGTTTTGGGTGAGATCACGATGGATGAAGGAATATGGAGTAAAAAGAGCCTAAGCTTGGGGATGCCCATGGAACTCCAAGGTAATATTCAAGGAGTACCAAGCAACTAAGCTTGGGGATGCCCCGGAGGGCATCCCCTCTTTCTTCTAACGACCATCGGTAATTTTACTTGGAGCTATATTTTTATTCGTCACATGATATGAGTTTTTCTTGGAGCGTCTTGTATGATATGAGTCTTTGCTTGTTTTATTTTCTAGTTTGTCACAATCATCCTTGCTAGACACACTTATTTGAGAGAGCCAAAAATATGCTATGATTTGTTAGAATCGCTCTCTATGCTTCACTTAAATTTTTTGAGAGCTATGGAATTGCTCTAGTGCTTCACCTATATCTTTTTTAGCACGGTGGTGCTGTTATTTTGAAGAAATATGCTCTCATGCTTCACTTAAATTATTTTGAGAGTTAGTAGAAATTTTGAAGAAATCCTCTCTTGCTTCACTTATATAATTTTGAGAGTGAAATTTTTAAAGAAACTTGTGCTCTCATTCTTCACTTATATTTATTTGAGAGCTTGTTAATTGCAATGGCAATATGCTTTAAAATAATATGATCCCAAAGTGATAGGTATCCAGGGAGGATATAATAAAAACTTTCATGAAGATCATTGGACATTAAACTTGATTCTCTTCAATAGTTTTGAGATATGAAGATAGTGATATGTGAGTTATGTTGGTGAGTAATTATGCTTAGTACGAATATTGGTGTTAAGGTTTGTGATTCCCTATGCATGCATGTCAAGTCAATAGTTATGGAAAGAAATTATATCCTACTTATGTTGCATTATTCGGTGTTGGTCGCTTCTCAATCTATTTGCCAGCCTCCATTTTGTACTAAGTAGAAATACTACTTGTGCATCCTTTATCTTAAACCCAAGTTGTGCCAAATGAGTCCACTATACCTACCTATATGCGGTATTTCCATGCCATTCCAAGTAAATTTGTATGTGCCAACTCTATTTTTCAAAATAAACTTCTCTTTTGTGTGCCCTTACTGCTCATGAAGCGGCGAGGGTTGGCCGATATTTTCCATGCTAAATAGGTTATTCTCAAGATGAGTGTTTATTCACTTGTCATTGCACGAGAGTGTGGCGGTAATAGGGATGCCCAGTCCCAAAATGCAAAAAAAAATACTTTATGTTGTCAAATAATAAATTCCTTGGAAAGTGTTGGTATGGACGGTACCCCAGGATTCGGCTAGCCGTGGAGTGTGAAAGAATGGTGGAAAAAGGAATAAACTTTTTTTTCTGTTTGGGAACCGCCTATGATTTATTTAGCATGGAAGATATTGGGAGCTCTTAGTCGCTTTCGTTGACAGGAAAAGCATGCCACTCAAAATATTTTATCTCTCAATTTAAGCTTTGAGCTCTGGCACCTCTACAAATCAACGCTTCCCTCTACGAAGGGCCTATCTTTTTACTTTATGCAATTTTTATTTTTTTGAGTCTCCATCTTCTCTTATAAAGTACCAACTACAGGACACTACTATCATACTTGAGCATTGGGTGTAGCCAATATTTGGATGTATTGCATGAATGGATCAATGATTGAGCATATTGGGCTAGGGATAACTTTCTTTAGTGTTGATATTTTGAAAGACATGGTTGCTTGTTAGCATGATTTGAGTATTAAAGTTTTCATGTCAATACTGGACTATTGTTTTGAATCATCTAGAAGTCCATATGTCCATGCTACAAAGAAAAGAATACGATGAACATGTTAGGCAGCATTCCACATCAAAAAATTTGTTTTTATCATTTACCTACTCGAGGACGAGTGGGAATTAAGCTTGGGGATGCTGATACGTCTCCAACGTATCTATAATTTTTGCTTGTTCCATGCTGTTATATTATCAATCTTGGATGTTTTACAATCATTTTATAGCAACTTTATATCATTTTTTGGGACTAACCTATTGACATAGTGCCCAGTGCTAGTGGTGGTTTTTTGCTTGTTTTTTCCTTCGCAGAAAATCCATATCAAATGGAGTCCAAATGCCACGAAACTTTTTGGAGATTTTTTTTTTGGACCAGAAGGAAGCTTGGGAGCCAAGGAAGTGTATGAGGGAAGGCCCGTGGGGAAGCAAAAACTTAGGCTCAATCGAGGCTAACCGATAATTGTTGATGAAGAAAGGTGGGATGCCTACTGGGGCATCCCCAAGCTTAGATGCTTGAGACTTCTTGAAATATTATCTTGGGATGCCTTGGGCATCCCCAAGCTTGAGCTTTTGTGTCTCTTTAATTCCTTTTATATCACGGTTTCCCTAAATCTTAAAAAACTTCATCCACACAAAACTCAACAAGAACTTGTGAGATAAGTTAGTATAAATCAATGCAAAAACCTTATCATTCTCTACTGTAGAAAATCACTAAAATTATTATTCAACATTGCATACTAAATGCCTCTGCATATTTAATACTCCTATCCTCAAATAGAATCATTAAACAAGCAAACATATCCAAACAATGCGAACATAACAGCAATCTGTCTAAACAGGACAGTCTGTAAAGAGTGCAATTGTACTAATACTTACCTACCTCCAAAATTTCTGAAAATTTACCACACTATAAAAATTTATCAGAGCTTATTGTACAAAAAGTTTCAACATTTTATCACATTCTTACTTTTCTGGAGAATTTTTGCAACAGAGATAAACTTTCTGTTTTGAAACAGCAACTCATATACTTGCAAAATAAGCATGGCAAAGGTTATACTTGACATTTTTATTGAAATAAAAGATGCAAAACATTATTATAAATAACAGCAAGAAATCCTAACAAGAAAATGACGCTCCAAGCAAAACACATATCATGTGACGAAAAAATTGTAGCTCCAAGTGAGGTTACCGATAATGTGACGAAAGAGGGGATGCCATCCGGGGCATCCCCAAGCTTAGTTGCTTGAATCTTCCTTGAATATTGCCTTGGGGTGCCTTGGGCATCCCCAAGCTTAGGGTTTTGTCACTCCTTATTCTCCTCAATCGATATCTCACCTAGAACTAGAAAACTTCAATCACACAAAACTTAACAGAACTTCGTGAGATGGGTTAGTATGATAAAGACAAATCATTCACTTTGGTACTGTCAAAGACAAGATTCATAAATGTTCTCACACAATACCTACTGTACTCTACAATTTCCACAATTTATATTAAGCAATATAAGCCATAGACACTAGAAAACTAGCAAATTATGCATTAAAAACAGAATCTGTCAAAAACAGAACAGTATGTAAAGATATGAATTAAGGTCATACTTATGTAACTAAAAAAATTCTTAAACATTGGGACAACGTATAAAATTTTAATACCCATCAACTGTAAAAAATTCAGAATTTTTCCACGGTCCAGTCAAATATAGAAATTTCTGCACTGGACGCAAAAGTTTCTGTTTTTGCACAGAATCAAGTCAACTATCATCCACACTATCCCAAAGGCTTTACTTGGCATTTTATTGAAACAAAAGCTACAAAACATGATTACCACAGTAGCCTAATTATGTGAAAATACAAAAACAGTAGGTAAAAGTGTTGGGTTGTCTCCCAACAAGCGCTTTTCTTTAATGCCTTTTAGCTAGGCATGATGAGTTCAATGATGCTCGCATAAAAGATAAGAATTGAAACTTAACAAGAGCATCATGAAACATATAACTAGAACATTTAAGCCTAACCCACTTCCTATGCATAGGGATTTTGTGAGCAAACAATTTATGGGAACAAGAATCAACTAGCATAGGAAGGCAAAACAAGCAAAACTTCAAAACTTTCAACATAAAGAGAGGAAACTTGATATTATTGCAATATGTAAAAGCATATGTTCCCCTCTCATAATAATTTTCAGTAGCATCATGAATTAATTCAACAATATAACTATCACATAAATCATTCTTTTCATGATCCACAAGCATAGAAATTTTCTTACTCTCCACATAAGAAAATTTATTCTCATGAATAGTGGTGGGAGCAAAATCAACAAAATAACTATCATGTGCTACTTGATTGACATAATCAAATTGAACATTAAAATTATGATGACAAGTTTCATGGTTATCATTATTCTTTATAGCACACATGTCATCACCATAATCATCATAGATAGCAACTTTGTTGTCATAATCAATTGAAACCTCTTCCAAAATAGTGGATTCATCACTAAATATAGTCATGATCTCTCCAAATCCACTTTCATAATTATCACAATAAGATTCAACACCCTCCAAAATAGTGGGACCATTAGTACCTAGATTTGACACTCTTCCAAACCCACTTTCATCAATATAATCCTCATAAATAGGAGGCATGCTACCATTATAACAAATTTGCACATCAAAACTTGGGGGACTAAAAATATCATCTTCATCAAATATAGCATCCCCAAGCTTATGGCTTTCCATATTGTTAGCATCATGGATATTCAAAGAGTTCATACCAACAACATTGCAATCATGCTCATCATTCAAAGATTTGTTGTCAAACATTTTATAGAATTCTTCTTCTATCAATTGAGCACAATTTTCCATTCCATCATTTTTACGAAAGACATTATAAAGATGAACAATATGACGCAACCTCAATTCCATTTTTTTGTAGTTTCCTTTTACAAACCAAACTAGTGATAAAACAAGAAACCAAAAGATTCGATTGCAAGATCTAAAATATACCTTGAAGCACTCACCTCCCCGGCAACGGCGCCAGAAAAGAGCTTCGTTGACGGGGTGTGAGTGCCGCTTACCTAACCTCCCCGGAAACGGTGCCAGAAAAGAGCTTGATGTCTACTACGCAACTTTATTCTTGTAGACTCGTGTTGGGCCTCCAAGCGCAGAGTTTTGTAGGACAGTAGCAATTTTCCCTCAAGTGGATGACCTAAGGTTTATCAATCCGTGGGAGGCGTAGGATGAAGATGGTCTCTCTCAAACAACCCTGCAACCAAATACAAGAAATCTCTTGTGTCCCCAACACACCCAATACAATGGCAAATTGTATAGGTGCACTAGTTCGGCGAAGAGATGGTGATAAAAGTGTAATATGGATGGTAGAAATATATTTTTATAATCTGAATAAATAAAAACAGCAAGGTAGCAAGTGACAAAAATGAGCACAAACGGTATTGCAATGCTTGAAAACAAGGCCTAGGGTCCGTACTTTCGCTAGTGCAATCTCTCAACAATGCTAATATAATTGGATCATATAACCATCCCTCAACGTGCGATAAAGAATCACTCCAAAGTTCCTATCTAGCGGAGAACATAAGAATAAATTGTTTGTAGGGTACGAAACCACCTCAAAGCTATTCTTTCCGATCAATCTATCCAAGAGTTCGTAGTAAAATAACACCAAAGCAAATTCAGATTCGTAATGCTCAATCCAACACAAAGAACCTCAAAGAGTGCCCCAAGATTTCTACCAGAGAAACAAAGACAAGAACGTGCATCAAACCCTATGCATAGATTACCCCAATGTCACCTCGGGAATCCGCGAGTTGAGTGCCAAAACATATATCAAGTGAATCAATATAATACCCCATTGTCACCACGGGTATTTGTATGCAAGACATATATCAAGTGCTCTCAAATCCATAAAAGTATTCAATCCGATAAAACGAAATCTCAAAGGGAAAACTCAATTCATCACAACAAGATAGAGGGGGGAAAACACCATATGATCCGACTATATTAACAAAGCCCGCGATACATCAAGATTGTGCATCTCAAGAACACGAGAGAGAGAGAGAGAGATTAAACACATAGCTACTGGTACAAACCCTCAGCCCCGAGGCTGGACTACTCCCTCCTCATCGTGGTGGTCGCCGGGATGACGAAGATGGCCACCGGTGATGATCTCCCCCTCCGGCAGGATGCCGGAACGAGGTCTAGATTGGATCTCGTGGATACAGAGGCTTGCGGCAGCGGAACTTCTGATCTAGGGTTACCCCAGAGGGTTTTGGAATATTTGACAATTTATAGGGCGAAGAGGGGGTACGGGAGGCCACCGAGGTGGGCACAACCCACCAGGGTGCGCCTGGGGACCGAGGCACGCCCTGGTGGGTTGTGCCCCCCTCGGGGCACCACCCCCAGGTGCTGCTCTGGCCCATTGGATGTCTTCTGGTCCATAAAAAATCCACAAATAGTTTCGCGGTGTTTGGACTCCGTTTGATATATATTTCCTGCGATGTAAAAAACAAGCAAAAAACAGCAACTGGCACTGGGCACTGGGTCAATAGGTTAGTCCCAAAAAATGATATAAAGTTGCTATAAAATGATTGTAAAACATCCAAGAATGATAATATAACAGCATGAATACTTCATAAATTATAGATACATTGGAGACGTATCATGCCTGCAGGCAAGCTCTTGGGTTTTCTAGTCTCCGAGAGAGGTATTGAAGCTAACCCGGAGAAGATTAAGGCTATTACTTCATTGGCTAAGCCGGCATGTGTCAATGATGTCCAGCGCCTGGCGGGTCGTATTGCAGCATTAAGTCGGTTCGTAAGCCGCCTGGGAGAGAAAGCGATTTCTCTGTACCTGATGATGAAGAAAACAGATCACTTTGTGTGGAGTGATGCTGCTAATGAGGCGTTTGAGGCACTCAAAAAGCAATTAGTTGAGCCGCCCGTCCTTGCAGCTCCTGTGGAGAAAGAGCCCTTACTTTTATATGTGGCGGCTAATAGTAAGGCTGTCAGTGTGGCAATTGTTGTGGAACGCAAAGAAACGGGTAAGGAGTACCCAGTCCAGCGGCCAGCTTATTATCTCAGTGAGGTGTTAATTGAGTCCAAGCAGCGATACCCACATTGGCAGAAGTTGGCCTATGGGGTGTTCATGGCGAGCCGCAAGCTGAAGCACTATTTTCTGGGCCATCCTATTACTGTGGTCAGTTCTGCTCCCTTAGGAGATATTATTCAAAATAGAGAGGCCACTGGCCGGGTTGCCAAGTGGGCAATAGAGCTTGGACCTCATGGTTTGAAATATGTGCCAAGAACAGCAATCAAGTCTTAGGCTCTTTTGGATTTCATCAATGACTGGACAGAGTTGCAGACGCCTGAGGAGAAGCCTGATAACACATATTGGACTATTCATTTTGATGGGTCTAGGCAGTTAGAAGGCTAGGGGGCTGGAGTTATTTTGACTTCCCCACGAGGTGACAAATTTTGCTATGTTTTAAGGCTAATGTTTCCTTGCACTAAAAATGCAGCTGAATATGAGGCTTTGCTTCATGGCCTTCGTATGGCCAAGGAGATGAATTTAAGCCGGGTCAGGTGTTTCGGCGACTCAGACCTGGTGGCTCAGCAAGTCTCAGGCACATGGGACTCCAAGGACCCGCTCATGGCGGCTTATCGCTGGGCGGTTGATAATATTGCTGGTTACTTCAAAGGTTACCAGGTGGAGCATCTTGATCGAAGGAAGAATGAGGTGGCTGATGCTTTGAGCCGGCTTGGGTCTCAACGTAAGCTGGTGCCCCCTAATGTTTTTCTTGATGTATTGCATAATCCTTCAGTCAAGTTGCCATCAAAAGAGGATCTTGCTATTCCTGACCCGTAGGCACAGCTGGTGGCGGCTCTCCATGCTATTCCTGATTGGACAATTCCCTATTTGGCTTATATGACCCGGGGCGAGTTACCTGATGATGAAACTTTGGCTAGCCAGATAACCCGGCGATCTAAGTCCATGACTATTATTAATGGCGAGTTACATCGATGCAGTATCACAGGAGTGTTCCAACATTGTGTTTCTCCTGAAGAGGGTCGTGAGATTTTAAGAGAAATCCATGAAGGTGACTATGGTCATCATGCGCGCTCTAAATCTCAGGTGGCTAAAGCCTTTCGTCATGGTTTTTATTGGTTGACGGCTCATGCTGATGTGGAGGACATCGTCAGTAAGTGCGATGGGTGTCAGAAATTTTCTTGACGCGCTCATGTGCCGGCTCAAGAACTGAGGATGATTCCAATTACTTGGCCATTTGCAGTCTGGGGGCTTGATATGGTTGGACCCTTCAAAAGGTCTAAGGATAGGAAGACCCACCTCTTGGTGGCGGTTGACAAATTTACCTAGTGGGTGGAAGCAGAGCAGGTCAACAAGTGTGACTCGGCAACGGCAGTTCAGTTTGTTAAAAGGTTGATCTTCCGTTTTGGTTACCCTCATAGTATCATAACTGATAATGGCACTAATCTGTCTAAAGGCGCTATGAGAGAATTTTGTCAACAAGAGCATATTCGTCTTGACGTCTCTTCTGTGGCTCATCCACAGTCCAATGGTCAAGCTGAGAGGGCAAACCAAGAAATTTTGAGAGGCATCAAGCCCCGGCTTATGGTTCCTTTGCAGCAAACGCTGGGTTGTTGGGTTGAGGAGTTACCTTCAGTACTTTGGAGTATCAATACCACTCCCAATAGGTCAATAGGCTATACGCCTTTCTTCATGGTCTACGGGGCTGAGGTGGTTCTTCCAAGCGATATCCGTCGTGACTCGCCTCGTGTGGCGCCTTATGTTGAAGTTGATAATGAAATAGCACGTCAAAATGTGCTCGATGCTTTGGATGAGGAACGCGATCTGGCGGCGGCTCGTTCAGCGATATATCAACAAGATCTGCGTCGCTATCATAGCCGCAGAGTTAAGACCCAGACGTTTCAAGAAGGTGACTTAGTGCTCCGGCTCATCCAAGATCAGACAGATATGCACAAGTTATCCCCACCTTGGGAAGGGCCCTTTGTGGTCAGCAAAAACCTGAACAACGAGTCGTATTACCTCATTGATATACGTGAGCATAAGGATTCTCGCACGTTAGAGGAGGAGACCCACCGTCCATTGAACATTGCGCATCTTCGGCCGTACTATACTTGAGCCGCCAGCTCTTGCCTCTGTACATATTTTCGTAAAATGTATATATTTTTTATGATTAGTATAATAAAGCCGGCGTCCCTGAATTATAGGGTCTCTGCCGTTTCATTTCTGCGTATCTGAGTCTTTATTGATTGATCGTAAAACGGCTGTTACTGCCTTTTGAAAGCAATCATGTGGTCTAAGTACCAATTGGCTGTTGCTGCCCCTTGAAAACAATCATGTGGCCTAAGTGCCAAACGGCTGTTGCTGCCTTTTGAAAGCAATCATGTGGTCTAATTACCAATTGGCTGTTGCTGCCCCTTGAAAGCAATCATGTGGCCTAAGTGCCAAACGGCTCGTGCGGCCATTGAAAGCACATGGCCTGTGTGCTAAACGGCTCGTGCGGCCATTGAAAGCACATGGCCTAAGTGCCAAACGGCTCGTTCGGCCATTGAAAGCACATGACCTAAGCGCCAAACGGCTCGTGCGGCCATTGAAAGCACATGGCCTAAGTGCCAAACGGCTCATGCAGCCATTGAAAGGACATGGCCCCGTGAGCCAAATTGTCTGGTCGTGCTTTGATAAGCCGGCCACACAGTATTTGAGATTTTTTTGGAATTTTCTTTTCTCAATCTTTTTTATTTGTGTTTCTTAAACAATCTAGGTCATGAACCTCTGGTTATATGACTCATATTTGAGTATTTTTGGGTTTGGTAACCCACCTTGGTTGTGTACAATAAGTCGCCAGGATATTTTTTGCCTTGAGCAGTCAAGATCATGATATGGCATGACTTCGGGTTGGTACCCGCTATGGATATTAATGACCAAGAAGACATTATAGTTAAAATCTATAGGAAATATGAAGTACTGATGTGACCCATATGAATGATGAGAAATCACAGCGGCGGATCATGAATCACAAAGTTAAAAATATGCGCGAAGGCATAACAGGGCAAATCATTGTTTTATGCTATCCTATTACAAAGGCATAGCTCTGGGCCTTCACAAAGTGTCAGACTACAAATGTTTCAAGAAGCGTGTTCCCATAATCCGGCCTGAGAGCCGCCCCGACCACCACTGTCTACTCTCCTCCTGGCTGTTTTGAAGATTGCGGGTCATCCTGCGCCGGTTCTTCTTCTTCATCTATCATCTGGAGATCAGTCGTTGTCCAATCGATGCCGGTTAACACTTTGAAACTGGCTTCATCATTGAGAATAAGGGAATGATCAATGTCAGGAGCAAAGATATGCTTACGCCGAGGAGGAATGAGATTGACAGGGTTGAAAGTCGGCGGTGGTATCTTCTTGTTGTTCTCATCATAAGCCGCCTGGTAGTTGGTCAGATTTAGCTCCTCCACCAGTTTGCAGGCCACCGGCCGCATCTCACGAGCGCTGTGGTTGAAGTCCTTCTCCTCAAAAGGCGACTTGTCATCCTTGAATTTGGGGCATCCGGTGGCTATCTCCACCGGGTCAAGTTCTGAGGCCCACGCTTTCGCACGGCCAAGAGCAACAAGGGCTCCGGCTCCGGCAGATGATAGTCTCTGTTCTTCGATTTGGTAGGGAAGTGTGGAGAGATGATCTAGCACAGCTTTAATGTGACTTGGCGGCTTTCGGTTGCCTCCTAACGCCACCAAACTGCGGAGCGTGCCACTATATAGCTGCTCTGTGAAAGAGTAGATGGCCTTCAGCTTCAACAGCATATCTTGACCAAGATTAGCACTTCTGTTGCCTGTTCATGTATTCATACAACAAAGATTGAGAATCACTTGGCGGCTTAATATGATATTACAACAGAGCTGGGACTGAATGTGAATCTTACCAAAGATGGCGGCTGTCCTGTGAGTAATATGTCCCTTTAAACCGGCCAGCTCATCAGCAACTGGCTTCAGTTGGGCTTCTGCGTCTTGTGCACGTTTCAGCAAATTTGTTCTCTCCGTTTCAAAGGCGGCTCTCTCCATAGCAAAGTTGGCCTTAAGCTTCTCATTCTCCTTCATGGCAAATTGAAATTTTGTTTCTTCTTTCATAGTCTCAGCTTCTTGATGTTTAATCTTTTTGGCTAAGTCGCCAAGCTCTACATCCTTCAGAGACAAAGCTTCCTGTGGAAAGGGTCAGATAAGATAGATCAGGATCCATATTTTACTCAATAATAATAATACAAGTCCCAAGTACATTGCGTGCAATATCCTTGGCACTTGGGGGCTAATGTAGGTCATTTTTAGCTCTATGACCCAGCCTAAATTGTCAGTTTAAGTCGGCCCTTGGGGGCTACATATTTGGATTTCTTAAGCTAAAAGTCCCGGCTCAAATTGTCAGTTTAAGCCGGCCCTTGGGGGATACATATTTGGATTTCTTAAGCTAAAAGTCCCAGCTCAAATTGTCAGTCTAAGCCGGCCCTTGGGGGCTATATGATTGGATCTTAACGGGTAAAGTTAATCAAGAGAACTACACTCTGAAATATATTTGTAAGTCTACAGCATATTCCCGTCATTTCTATCCTCTAGACTTGGCGGCTAAATGGATACATGTGAAGAGGGTTCAATAGCCATACCTCATAACGCTCCCTCATGAGGTTCACTAAGCCGGATTCCAGATCACGGCTAGTGTGGACGCGGTGAAGGTAGCCTGTGTAAATATCATCAGTGCCAAGAGCAGCATAACTTTCCAAGTCCAGTTTCAGCTTATTTCCTGCTGGCGGCTCTTCTTTGGCACTGTGCTTAGCCAAGATTGTGGGGTTTCCTGGTTCTGTGTAACCCGTGCCAGTAATGAGGACGTCTTCGACAGTCTTGTCCAAAACAGCTTCCTCGACAGGCTTGGCAGGGCTTGGCGGATCAGCATCTGTGTTCATTGGATCCACAGTGGCGTCATTAGCTTCTGGCGGTGGGTCATTATCAGCGTCCTCAGGGTTCTGAATTGAAGCTTCTGAGATTATTGGCGCCTGCTTCTCTTGCTCGTTCACCTTGGGGTCCTCTGACAATCCGCCCGTCTTCAATTTCTTGCCTGTCTTGGCCACAACACTTAAAGGAAGGGGCATAAAGATGTGAGCATGTCATCATAAGGTGTTAACTAAGCAAGTAAAATATTCTTACCCATGGGCAATTTTGAAAGTAGGGAACTGGGTTCCGGTAGAGTCGCCGGATGATGAGTGAGAGGTTCCCTAATAATTTGAGTCGGAAGGGTTAAGTGGTTAACGAATGAGACCCGCCTTTGGAAAGAGGAGGATTGGATTTTGAGGCACCTCTTTGCGGCGTTTGCGAGGAGCCGGTGTGTTGGGTAAGCCGGGGGCAAGATCTCTGTCATCGCTATTCCGGGTTGTATGCCTGGCTTCATTTTGCTGTTTCTTCAAAATAAAGTTGGGATCCAAGTAAGCTAAAGGGTGAGAAAACCTTACTTTCCGGGTCACTCGCCGACTTTGTTGTCTTGGCAAAGGCTTTGAGTCAGAGAAAATGATAGTTACCTCTGCAACATCTGCTTGGCTGGTCTCCGCATCATCCTGAGATGAATCAGCATCAATAAGTTGCATAAATAGAAAGCCAAGAGAATCGAGTTCTACCTCCGACTCATCGTCCAGGGCAAATAATTCTGCTGTGTCTGGCTTCTTTCCTTCGGTTTTCTTTGGAGCCTTGGACTTTGCTTTGGTCTTTTTTGCCGGCTTATCCTGCAGCTTCTTGGTCCAAAAAGGAGAGTCGGCCTGGAGACATAAATAGCAATGAGATGTGCAGTTTATGGAAATCATAATGGATGAGTTAAGAAATAATGTGTAGTACTTACATTTGGAGCCGGGTTAAGTTTGCAGAAAGGATTCAAGCCTGTCTTGCTGCAGTTCTCCAAGTTCTCCCCGAGCAGTGTCTTGGTCATCTCATTAATCTCTTTATATTCGAGACGCACTTGAGAGTGACGTTGCGGGTCTTTGATGTCACAAGTATATTCGCACATTAAGCCGGGCCGGCGGCTTAGAGGCAAGATTCTCCAGGCGACCCAACAGCGGACTAGATCAACTCCGGTTAAACCGTTAGCCAGCAGGGCTCTTATCTTTGAGAAGGTAGGAGCGTATTTTGCTCTTTCTGCGGCGGAGATCCGGTCAGGAAGTGGATGCCTTGGGCTGAGCCGACAGGGGCGGAAGCCCAGCAGAGGATTTTCACCCGTCGGAGAAGTATCTTGGCAATAGAACCAAGTATAATTCCAGTCTTTGGGATGAATGGGAAGCGCAGCTGCAGGAAAGGAAACATCTCTCCGCCTTTGAATAGAAACTCCACCCAGCTCAAGACTTGGCCCATCTGTCATCTTGGTCTAGCAGTTTAAGTAATAGTATTCTCGGAACAAGTCGACACTAGGCTCCACTTGAAGATACACTTTGTAGAAGACTTGGAAATTGCATATATTCGAGACAGAATTGGGGCCGATATCCTGAGGATGCAGTTGGTAGAAGTGCAGAACATCTCGAAAGAACTTTGACCCGGGTGGTGAAAAGCCCCGGAGAAGGTGATCTGAAAAGATGATAACCTCACCCTCTTTGCGTTCAGGAATGCTTTCGGGATCTGGAACCCACCAGTGAATAATATCCTTGGACGGAAGGACCCCTGTTTCTACATACTCGTTTAAGTGAGTTTCAGTAACCCTGCTGGGAACCCAGTCGCAAGATGTGACGGTCTTAGTCATTTTTTGACGGTGGATGCCTGTGAGTAAAAATCAGTGGCTTAATATTGTTGTGATTAAACCACCGCGGGAATAATGATTGGTTATGAAAGGAAAGGTCTATCATAGTGATGGATGCAGGTAAACCGCCTAAGTAGGTCAGCGATGAACCGGCGGATTATAAGTCCTGAGGATAGGGGACAATTATTTTGGCGGTTCATGGAAACGGTTATAAGCTATGCAGACAAGCCAGAAAGATACCGGCGGGTTACTGGTCCATGAATAAAGATAAATATGTATTGGCAGAGAATAAGAGTTGCTGGTATAAGCCGCCCGAACAGTAAACGGCGGGTCAATCACCTATCAATAGTCTATGAAGTTTAGAATTGCTGAAATTTTGCTAAGTAGGAGGCAAACAAGTTTCTCAGGATTGTGCTACAATTTTAGATCGATTGCAGTTTGAAAAACAAATGGAAATTATTAAACCTAAAATGGGGAGGACGAACTGCTGCCTTGGGGAATGAATCCCAGAAGGAAGGAATGGATCAATGGTTGGCAGAAAAATACTAGGCTAATCCAAACACGACTTCAGTATTGTATCCGGACTTGACTAACCAGTGCCATGGATGAACTATGAACAAGCGTGATGAACACCGAAGAAGAGGGAAACCCTAATGCGGATCGGGGATAAGCGGAGATTGGTACCTGATGGTGCTGTTGGACAGCAGATGGGCGCCGCGGTCTATGGACAGAATCAGGTTGATGCAGTGGCTGGGTCAGAGCTGTCGACGAAGGTCGTCTGCGGCGGCAGAGCTACGGCGGTGATGGTCATCACGAGGAAGAAGAAGACCAGGAGGAGGGGGTAAAAAGCGAAAAAGAACCCCCTGGGCCTATTTATAAGGGAAAAGGAGAACAGTAAAATGGAAGGCGCGGGAATCGAGGAGGCATAATCATTATCTTAACAACTGAGACGCCTCGATTTTCGGAGTGGCTGATTAATGCAAAAGATCCGTTGTGATGTCATGAAGGTTTTTGTGAAATTACTGATATGACTTCACCTTTTGTCATGGCGGGTCAAGAAGGTTTGTCAAGTTAAATATTAAAAGATTTTAAGACTCGCCAACCAAAGGATGAAGATTGACATGAATAGGTTCAAATCAATCTGGGGCCTAATGTTGGGGATATAACCCCGAGGTGTGACCCGCCCAGGAGGGGCCGGGTTACACCTTTGGCGACATATGAAGAAGGCCCAAGAGGCCCAAGAAGGCAGATTAAGAAGACGGCGGCTCACAAAAGCGGGTCTGGGGCTGGCCCAAGGCCCGAACATGTAAACCGCCGTACGGTGACTTGTCTGTTATGACAAGGCGATTTAGATACCCGACCGGTCATGTTGTGTGATCCGGCTGGGACTCTTGTAAGCCTCGGGCCTCGACCTGTGTATATAAAGGCGAGACCAGGCGGCGGCTTAGGCCAAGAAACCTCTGATCGATTGCTAGGTCTAGCGTAACCGCACCCTTGTAATCGAGACATGATCAATACAACCAGAAGCAGGACGTAGGCTTTTACCTCATTGAGAGGGGCCGAACCTGGGTAAACCTTTTGTGTCCTTTGTTCCCGTTCAACCCCTTCAAGCTAACCTACAATGCGATGGCTCCACACCTAATTCCATTCACTAGGGCATCTGCCGTGACAAAACCACGACAGTTACCGTAGCGTATTTCTTTTTTTGACCTACCGCAGCGTATTTCTGTGCGGACGTCGCTGGTTCGATCCCCACGAGTGCTCTTTTTTTTACTTTCTTTAAGAAACTAGAGATGGGCCGGCCCAATGCGGGAGCTCTTCAGGCGCCCATTTGCAGAATGCACATTAACGGACGCCTGAAGCGCCAAATAGGAAGCGCCCAATGACGAAGCTAACCGTCGTGATCGTACAACCGCTACTTGCAACGTAATACCTGGGAGGGGGGCCCTAACTTTGCGGTGGCCCGGGGAGGCCGCCCCTCCCCCCATCCTCAGGGCCGCCCCTACTTTTCCTCCTCCTCCTCCTCCTCCTCTTCTTCTTCTTCTTCTTCTTCTTCTTCTTCTTCTTCTTCTTCTTCTTCTTCTTCTTCTTCTTCTTCTTCTTCTTCTTCTTCTTCTTCTTCTTAAATCTTCATCTACGAAATGGACGCCCGCCAGCCTATATATAACGTATGGCAGGCTGACTTTTGTCTTAATGTGTTTTGTGGCTTTTATAAGCAAAATGATATTCTACATACCAGTCTTTGGAACAATACACTTATATGAACCCGATAGCAGGAGTGTACCAATATGCTCCACCTGCATCGTCAACCTTCGACAACCTAGTACCGGTAAGACAATTGGTGAAACTTCTTTATACCAAACTAACAATTCAAGGCATAATCCATTGTTCAGTTGTGAAGGAGTGTAACTCTTTGCTCTAGGTGGATGTTCAATCTTAACTGATCTCCACGGGAAATACTGGTATATCAAAATAGTGTTTGCGAAAGAGAACAACATAATGGAACTTCAAGATCTGATGAGGATTGTTGAAATATAGGGTGGGCTTTAGGCTCGTCCAAAAAAATTCTAAGGGCGTAAGTAGGTGCCACGATAAGGAAGGTGGTGGAAAGTTTAGTACCACCCCGAAAGTAGAGGAAGTTTTTGACCTCCTTAAAATAATTCTCTCCCACATGCTATTGGAGATTGAGAAGAGGAGTGGTTCTCGCGTGCTCCTGCTCTGCCACCTAGCTCGCTACGCCTCGCCCCCACATCGTATTTCATGATTGACCGAGCCAAGCTCAGACCTATGCCATGCATGCGCTCAATTTTTTTGGTCAAGAAAAGATAATTAATTGGCCATTAATTATGAGTCATTAACGGACACGCCATGAATATGAGACGCCGGATCTTGAGTTGTTGCTGACTCAGATGTGGGTCCAGCCCATGTCTCATTACCCGTCCAGGCCTATATATTGGAGACTTCGGTGACGCACTAGTAGAAAACAGGGAACTAGTCCCGGTTCCAGAGGGCCTTTAGACCCGGTTCTGGAACCGGGACAAAAGGGTCAGGACTAAAGCCCAAAACCTTTAGTCCCGGTTCACTTATGAGCCGGGACAGAAGGGGCTCCACGTGGTCGCTGCGGGGCGCCCAGGCAGGAGGACCTTTAGTCCCAGTTGGTAATACCAACCGGGACCAAAAGGAAGCCACGCGTCAGCACCTCGCAGGCGCTGGGGTTTTTTTTTAACGGGGGGGGGGGGGTTAGGGGTTTTTGAGGGTTAATTTAGGGGTTTCATACTGTGTTAGCTAGCTAATAGAGAGAAGTGACCTCTCTTTCTCCGTGCTTGGTCGATGCTAGCTACTATACATATAGAGAGAACTGGACACGCTAGCTAGTAAGCAAATGAAGGAACCATTAATTACACAAGATCATCATGAACATATACAGAGAGAAGTGACCTCTCTTTCTCTGAGAGATTGGTCGAAAAACAAGTTTTCGTATATCTATCCGACGCTACTACATATATACAATATAACATCTCTTAAAATCCCTAACATCTAAAATCCATTTCAATTTCCAGATGGTATTCTCCCTTCTCATTTATGACGTGGTCAAGAAAGAATCCTGCCAATTCCTCTTGAATTGCTCGTATGCGATCATGTGGTAGGAGTTCATCCCGCATCTTCCACATCTAATTTAAAGAAGGGGGTCAATACATATATATGAATGAAACTCAACACAAATGATGGTAATAAAATAAAATTGTGAATATTATTGTTTACGTACTTCATATTGTTGCTCAGAGTAGCCCCGCTCAGAAGTCGATTGGCGGATGAACTCGCAAACGTAGTATCCACATAAATCATTCCCGCCTTCCTGCCACAAGCACTTTACGAGAATAGAGTTCAATCAAACTGATAATCAAGCATGATAAATGGTATTGATGAAACTAGAATCAATGGGAGATGCGCGGAACTAGCTAGTACTACTTACTTTCGGGTGTGTAAATCGTAGCTCCCTCGGCAGTCCCGGAACCATTCCGGTGAACTCTTTCCAAACCCTGCCAAACAAAGAAAATAATTACTTGACATCCGGAAATAAACAAAGTTGCCGATATGATATGGTGCGATAATGATCGATTGAACTTACTTCTGGAACATTGCAGTCATGTCCGCATATTCCTGGGGATCTTTTCGTCTCAAGTCTAAGACAGTTACTACTCCCTGGTCAAGCTTAATCTCTAGCAGAATAAAGTGGAAGCTGCGCACGCATGCATAACTCATTAATTACATTACTATAACCTCGAGTAAGCGAAACTGAATATGCACAAGACAGTAACACTCACTTGAAGTTGTAAGGAAAGAGTATTTTCCCTTTGTTTTGATTTCGAAGTAACGATTTTATCAAGTTGTCCTCAGTATCTTTGTCTCTGTTTTGAACTGACCATTCATTTATGGTATTTGGGTTAATGAACCCAATGTCATAGATTTGTGTTTTTTTGCATTCTACGATCTTCAGTCTGCATAATATAGTGAGGATAATTATATATACATGCAATGAAAGAGCTGAGCTATAGAGACTTAATTACAGAGGTAATACTTACAGACAGTAGCAAGTCATGAGTTGTTTGTCGAGGGCGTCTTGATTGAATAACTGGAATAACTCAACAAATTCAACAGGCATCACCTCAGTTCCAACGAGGTCGTGCTCCTCTTTAATTCCCAGCATCAAACTATCCTTCCCAGACTTCCTGCAGGTATCCATGTACCATTTATGCAATCTTCGCATCATCATTGTTAGAGGAGGATGATCAGGTTTGACGAGAGGCTTCCCTTACTCGTATCTGAAGATATCTACTACCTCTAACATTTCAAACTGTACATCATCGCCTAGGTAATCAGCAAGATTGGTACCGGGCACTAGCCCCGGATGATTAGCGACGATATCACTAGACACCTTGAGCGGGGGGCACGATTGCTTCGCCTGTTCGCCGAGCTGGGGAATTTTTTTCCCACTTTTTCGTTTTGCTAGCCTTGCATCACCGCAAGTACTTCCCAACCGCTGCGCTTCCTTATATGTCCTTTCAATAATGTGCTCATAGTTGGATTGCGGCGGAGGCGGTGGTGGTAGCTTCAGGGCATCCAGAGTGCACTTCACTTTCACCGAGTCTGCCTTTTCCTTCGGAGGTGGAGGTTTCCGTTCAAAATGGGCCTCCACTTCGACTGCCACGATTTCATCGGTTTCCTCGTCAGTCCTCTCACATGGTAACTTTGGAAGAGGCTTCAGGTTTGGACCAGCTTTGAATTTCTTCCTGCCTCTTGCACTGCTAGCCGCCAGAGCAGCGGCATCTCTCTTCCGCTGTTGCTGACGCGGCGGAGTCCGCTGACACACCGGAGGAGGCAGAGTGCTCCGATGCACCGGAGGAGGCGGAAGAGGAGGCGGAGTGCCCTCACGCGCCAGAGGAGGTGGAGGAGGAGGCGAAGTACCCTGATCACTCACCGGAGGAGGAGGAGGAGGAGGCGGAGTGCCCTGACTCGCTGGAGGAGGAGGAGGAAGAGGCATCCAGTTTGGAAGCTTGATGTACTCCTTTCTCCATAGACAGGTACTCCTTAAAGCATTTTCCAGATGAATCTCCCCTTCACCTGTAGGGTAGTCAAGCTCCAGCTCCTCAAATCCCTCCATTATTTCTTCCACCGTCACAACAGCATAGCAATGTGGAATCGGACGGCAATGAAAAGTTCCCTCATCTTGAGGAGGTGCAACAGAGCCGACCGCCACCTTCAAGGTCGGGTTCTGGCATTTCGTCATTAGCTCGCAATGTTCAGCCTCCGTGATACTATCCACGGGGTAGCGAGGAGCCGTGAAATCAGGCTAAACGAGCTCCGTGGAAGACACGCTGCTTCTCCGCTGAGATGGTGGGGTAGCTTCTGGGGCAGCGTCGAAGCAAGGATCTTCGTGCCGCTGAGATGGTTGTCCGGTAGCTCGCAGGCTCTCAAGTTCCTCTAGCTTTGCTATTCTTGCATTGAGCTTCTGCATTTCGCTCGCTTCCACTTTCCTCTTTCTCTCTCGGCTTCTGTAACCACCACTCTCGGGAAACCCATGCAACCACGGAACGGAGCCTGGTGTGCCTCGTGCTCATCCAGGGTGCTCAGGATTCCCGAGGGCTTCTGTCAGCTCGTCCTTCTCTCTGTCGGGAATGAACGTCCCTTCCTGCGATACCCTGATATATTGCTGAAGCTTCTTGATGGGTATTGCAAGTTGCTCATCCGTCCAACGACACTCCCCTGTTTCTGGGTCCAAAGTTCCCCCAACCGCGAAGAACCAAGTCCTTGAACGATCTGGCTAGTTCAATGTCGCTGGTTGGACCCCTTTAGCAAGCAGGTCTTGCTCAGCTTTGTCCCATAACGGCCGGGCTTTCTAGTAGCCACCTGACCCCGTGTGATGGTGATACTTCTTCTTTGCAGCATTTTTCTTGTTTGTCTCTGACCTTTTCTTACCCTTATCCGATTTCTTGTAGGCCACAAATGCGGGCCAGTGATCTCTTATCTTCTCATATCGGCCGGTGAATTCTGGAGTCTTCCCTTTGTCGACAAACTTTGTGTTCAACTCTTTCTTCCAGTTCCTGAATAGATCTGCCATCTTCTTAAGAGCAAACGCCTTGACCTTTGGCTCTATAACTGGCGTATTCGGATCCTCCTCTGGAGGTAGGCTGAAATTTGCCATCAGCGAGGTCCAAAGATCACCTTTCAGTCTATCCTGGACATAAGAAACTTCAGGGTCGTCCTTACTCTTATTCCATTGCTGGACGCTGATCGGGAAGCTGTCCCTAACAATAGCTCCGCACTGATGTATAAATGCGTCCTTGGTCCGCTTGGGAGCAATCGGTTGGCCATCGTCCGCCATTTCTGTGAGCGTGAACCTTTCATCCTGGCGCAACCTTTTCTTCGGGCCTCGTCTCCTTACAGAAGTTTGGCTCGATTCGGAGGGCTATAAAAGAAGAAAGAATCATTAATATATGTACATATCAAAACAATTAATGCATCAAGTCAGCACAAGCTTAATTAATATATATACCTCGCCGGACTTTGCGATAGCTCCCTCCTCCGTTCGGTCACCGGAGCCGTCATCATGGTCTTCTTCCTCCGCCATTCGGTCATCGGAGCCGTCTTGATCTCCTTCCTCCTCCATTGTTGGATTACCAGAGCCGTCATCCTCTCCTTCCTGACCATCGGTGTCATTGAGAAACGACAAGGGATCACCTCCGTCGCGGATTATATCCCCCAACAACTCTTCTTGTTCTAAATCTCTGTCCATAGTTTCTGCAAATATTACAACATGGCAATATACAAACATGAGAGATGGATATATTTGTGGCAAAGATAGACCTAGCTAATCACAACAAGGAATCATATGCATATATGAGCAATGGATTAGTTGCGGACCACCTCTCCCATGCATGTCTGACGTCCCCCCTCATGTCAAAGTTATCGGGTAGGGGCAGGAGGGGGTAGGAGATCGACAACGCTCTTTCTTCTAGGAGAGGACACTTTGCAAAAAATAATCGCTATGCAGGAGATCAAACTATCCATGCATTCTCCCCCATTGACCTGTGCTGGCAACGATAGATCGACAACGACGCTCTTTCTTCTAGGGTTTGGGGTGGCCTCGACAACGCTCTTTTAACTTGGTAAATTTGGGTGGCCTCGACAACTCTTCTAGGGTTTGGGGTGGCCTCGACAATGCTTTTTCAGTCCCGGTTTGGGTGGACTCGAGAGTTGGCCGGGCGAGAGGGGGTTGATCGCCGTCCCCCCTCATGTCAAAGTTACCGGAGTTTTCTATATGAACAAAGAAAAATTCCACATGACATGTCCGACGAGTGGACTGCCTCTCTCTCATGCATGTCCGACGTCCCCCCTCATGTCGAAGTGATCGGGGAGGGGGTAGATCGACAACGACGTCGCTCTTTCTTCTGGGGTTTGGGTGGCCTCGAGAGTTGGTCGGGCGAGCGTACCGGGAGTAAGTAACATTTTAACTCATTTTCAATATATGAACATTTTAACTTAGTAACTTAGTAAATTTTAACTAATTTCTATGAACAAAAATATATATTCTATGAATAAAAAAAACATCATATGATCATGTTCTATATATATACATCCATCCACATCCATGCATACATATGAACAAAAAAACATCATATGATCATCTATGAACAAAAAAAAACATCATATGATCATCTATGAACAAAAAAAACATCATATGACATCTATGAACAAAAAATCATCATATATAAGAACAAAAAATTATGAAAAAACATCATATGATCATATACACATACATATCATCATATAAACATACATATCATCTATGAACAAAAAAATCATCATGCATATATATGAAAAGAAACAGGGGCGCGGGAGGGAGGAGGATAGGGAGGGCGCCGGCCGGACCGAACGGTGAGGAGGGGCGGCGTCGTCGGGGCAGGGGTGCGGGGTCGGCGGCGAGGACGGCGACGACGGGGCAGGGGCGCGGGCTCGGGGGTAGGGGCGACGGCGACGACGGGGGCGCGGGCTCGGGGCAGGGGCGACGGCGACAACGAGGGTGGGCCGGGGCAGGGGCGCGGGCGACGGCGACGACGGCGACGGCAACGGCGGGGGCGGCGGACGGCGTCGGGGCAGCCTGGCGGCGTCGATGAGCTCGGCGTCGTCGGGGCAACTGGTAGATGAAAACTGAAAATTACTAAGTGTTTCCTTATATACACGAAGCATTGGTCCCAGTTCGTGGCACCAACCGGGACCAATGCCCCCCTTTAGTCCCGGTTCGTGCCACCAACCGGGACCAAAGGTCAGTTTTCGTCAGCCCAAAGGGCGGGAAGCAGAGACCTTTGGTCCCGGTTGGTGGCACCAACCGGGACGAAAGGGTGCCTTTGGTCCCGGTTCGTGCCACCAACCGGGACCAAAGGCACCATTTAGTCCCGGCTGGTGCCACCAACCGGGATCAAAGGCCTTCTGCTATAACTGGCGCGGTGCGGTGGGATGTTTAGTCCCACCTCGCTAGTTGAGAGGGGCTCGGAGTGGTTTATAAGCGCCGCTGCGCCAACCACTTCGAGCTCCTCTCTACTGCAGGCCTACGGGCCTAAATGCACTCTCTGTGCCTGTGGGCCTACTGGGCCTACTGCGGGCCTGCATCCTGGCCCAACTAGTGGGTTGGGTTTCTAGTCATATGCTGCCGTGGTGGCCCAGTAGGCGGCATTTTTTTAAATTTTTTCCAGTATTTTTGTTTTGTTTTTTGCTTTATTTATTTTATTTTGTTTCAACTTACAGATAAATACTTAGAGTTTTTGAGTGATTCTTTTTGCTTTAGGTCACAAAAATTATAAACTTTCTGTTAGTGCCATTAGTTTTCAAATTTGAATAGTTTAAATTTGAATTCTTGGAAATTTGTGTGAATCACTAGTTTGTGAATAACTTTACTTTAAAAATAGATTTTTGAGTGATTCTTTTTCCTGCTATTTAATATTAGTGTGTTTTATCGTTATATTCAGTTTAGCAATTTTTAGGTTATTTTAAATGGGTATTTAATCAAAAACAAATTTTGTTATTTTAGTTTGCTATTAAAGTTTCTAACAAGAAATACTTTATGTAAATTCTTTTTGCTATTAATGTTTTGAACAAAAGAATATTTTAATTGATTCTTTTTAGTTCATTCTTTTTGCTATTAGAGTTTTATAAAAGTTTTCTAGTTCATTCTTTTTGCCATTAGTTCATTCTTTGAGCTAAATGACACTGAAATTGAAAAGCACTGCAAATGATGTCTGAACAGGTTGAAAGTTGGCATGGTATCATCATTTCACCCACATAGCATGTGCTAAAAAGTTGAGAGGGTTACGACAAAAACAGGATGCACTTCGTGTACAAAATGGACAATCTCTTTCGAAGTATCAAGGTTTCGGACGAAAACTCATCTGTTACAAAGGGATTTCATTTTTTTAAACTTATTTGAACTCCAGACTTTTTGTGTGTTCAAAATGCACCATTCAAAGCCACATCATCAATTTTCAACCCTTTCTGACTTCATTTGGTATTTTTCATGCATTTACTGATTTTTTTAGCTAAATGACCATGAAATTGAAAAGCACTACAAATGAACTCTGAACAGGTTGAAAGTTGGCATGGTATCATCATTTCACCCACATAGCATGTGCTAACAAGTTGAGAGGGTTACGGCAAAAGCTAGATGCACTTCGTGTACAAAATGGACAATCTCTTTCGAAGTATCAGGGTTTCGGACGAAAACTCATCTGTTACAAAAGGCATTTCATTTCTTGACATGTAGCTGCAGTGATATTCTAGATCAAAGGCATCATCATAATAGTTGTGGAGAGAAAGTCTTCACTTTTTCTTCGCTTGTGTCCTTTGCTTATTGCGCCGTAACCATGGATAATCTTCATCGTTTAACAGGGTGCTTGGATCAACCTTGACTTTGAAGGGAGGAATTTCATGAAACTTTTCATAATCTTCAGACATGTCTGTCTTGCCCTCCACTCCCACGATGTCTCTTTTCCCTGAAAGAACTATGTGGCGCTTTGGCTCATCGTATGATGTATTCGCTTCCTTATCTTTTCTTTTTCTCGGTTTGGTAGATATGTCCTTCACATAGAAAACCTGCGCCACATCATTGGCTAGGACAAATGGTTCGTCTGTGTACCCAAGATTGTTCAGATCCACTGTTGTCATTCCGTACTGTGGGTCTACCTGTACCCCGCCTCCTGACAGATTGACCCATTTGCACTGAAACAAAGGGACCTTAAAATCATGTCCATAGTCAAGTTCCCATATGTCCACTATGTAACCATAATATGTGCCCTTTCCCCTCTTGGTTGCTGCATCAAAGCGGACACCACTGTTTTTGTTGGTGCTCTTTTGATCTTGGGCGATCGTGTAAAATGTATTCCCATTTATCTCGTACCCTTTGTAAGTCAATACAGTCGAAGATGGTCCCCTGGCCAATGAGTACAACTCATCAGAAACAGTGTTGTCACCCATGAGACGTGTTTTCAACCAACTGCCGAAAGTCCTTATGTGTTCACATGTAATCAAGTTGCCACACTGCTCCGGGTGTTTGGAGCGCAGAATATTCTTGTGTTCATTGACATACGGGGTCACCAAGGTAGAATTCTGTAGAACTGTGTAGTGTGCTTGAGACCAAGAATGCCCGTCCCTATATATTATTGAGTCCGCTCCTAGCGTGCCTTTTCCAGTCAGTCTGCCCTCATACCGCGATTGAGGGAGACCAATCTTCTTAAGGTCAGGAATGAAGTCAACACAAAACCCAATGACCTCCTCTGTTTGATGGCCCGTGGAGATGCTTTCTTCTGGCCTAGCACGGTTACGAACATACTTCTTTAAGACTCCCATGAACCTCTCAAAGGGGAACATATTGTGTAGAAATACAGGGCCCAGAATGGCATTCTCGTCGACTAGATGAACTAGGACGTGCGTCATGATATTGAAGAAGGATGGTGGGAACACTAGCTTGAAACTGACAAGACATTGCGCCAAATCACTCCTTAACCTTGGTAGGATTTCTGGATCGATCACCTTCTGAGAGATTGCATTGGGGAATGCACATATCTTCACAATGGCTAATTGAACGTTTTCCGGTAGAAGCCCCCTCAATGCAACCGGAAGCAGTTGCGTCATAATCACGTGGCAGTCATGAGACTTTAGGTTCTAGAACTTTTTCTCTGCCATATTTATTATTCCCTTTATATTCGACCAGAAGCCAGATGGGACCTTCATACTGCGCATGCATTCAAAGAAGATTTCCTTCTCTTCTTTGGTAAGAGCGTAGCTGGCAGGACCTTCATACTACTTTGGCGGCATGCCGTCTTTTTCGTGCACACGTTGCTGGTCCTCCCGTGCCTCCGGTGTATCTTTTGTCTTCCCATACATGCCCAAGAAGCCTAGCAGGTTCATGCAAAGATTCTTCGTCACGTGCATCACGTCGATTGCAGAGCGGACCTCTAGGTCTTTCCAATAGGGTAGGTCCAAAAATATAGATTTCTTCTTCCACATGGGTGCGCGTCCCTCAGCGTCATTCGGAACAGATAGTCCGCCGGGACCCTTTCCAAAGATTACTTGTAAATCATTGACCATAGCAAGTATGTGATCACCAGTACGGACGGCGGGCTTCTTCCGGTGATCTGCCTCGCCTTGGAAATGCTTGCCTTTCTTTCGACATTTATGGTTGGTTGGAAGAAATCAACGATGTCCCAGGTACACATTCTTCCTACATTTGTCCAAATATATACTTTCGGTGTCATCTAAACAGTGCGTGCATGCATGGTATCCCTTGTTTGTCTGTCCTAAAAGGTTACTGAGAGCAGGCCAATCATTGATGGTTACAAACAGCAACGCATGTAGGTCAAATTCCTCCGGGTCGTGCTCATCCCACACACGTACACCTTTTCCATTCCACAGCTGTAAAAGTTCTTCAACTAATGGCCTTAGGTACACATCAATGTCGTTGCCTGGTTTCTTAGGGCCTTGGATGAGCACTGGCATCATAATGAACTTCCGCTTCATGCACAGCCAAGGAGGAAGATTATAGATACATAGAGTCACAGGCCAGGTGCTATGATTGCTGCTCTGCTCCCCAAAAGGATTAATGCCATCCCCGCTTAAACCAAACCATACGTTCCTTGCGTCACCTGGAAAGTCGCCCCACGTTCTCTCGATTTTTCTCCACTGCGACCCGTCAGCGGGTGCTCTCAACTTCCCGTCTTTCTTACAGTCCTCTTTGTGCCATCGCATCAACTTGGCATGCTCTTTGTTTCTGAACAGACGTTTCAACCGTGGTATTATAGGAGCATACCACATCATCTTGGTAGGAACCCTCTTCCTGGGGCGCTCGCCATCAACATCGCCAGGGTCATCTCGTCTGATCTTATACCGCAATGCACCGCATACCGGGCATGCGTTCAAATCCTCATATGCACCACGGTAGAGGATGCAATCATTAGGGCATGCATGTATCTTCTGCACCTCCAATCCTAGAGGGCATAGAACCTACTTTGCTCCGTACGTACTCTCGGGCAATTCGTTATCCTTTGAAAGCTTCTTCTTCAATATTTTCAGTAGCTTCTCAAATCCGTTGTCAGATACACCATTGTCTGCCTTCCATTGCAGCAATTCCAATGTGGTACCGAGCTTTGTGTTGCCATCTTCGCAATTGGGGTACAACCCTTTTTTGTGATCCTCTAACATGCGATCGAACTTCAACTTCTCCTTTTCACTTTGGCATTGTCTCTTTGCATCAACAATGACCCAGCGAAGATCATCATTGGGCACATCGTCTGGTTCCTCTTGATCTTCAGCTTCCCCCGTTGCAGCATCACCGTATTCAGAGGGCACATAGTTGTCATCATCCTCTTCTTCTTCATTGTCTTCCATCATAACCACTCTTTCTCCTTGCTTGGTTCATACATTATAGTGTGGCATGAAAACCTTCTCAAGCAGGTGAATGTGAAGGGTTTTCGAGTCAGAGTAAGACTTCATATTCTCACAGATAGGGCATGGACAACACATAAAACCATTTTGCTTGTTTGCCTCAGCCACTTCGAGAAAATTATGCACGCCCTTAATGTACTCGGAGGTGCGTCTGTCACCGTACATCCATTGTCGGTTCATCTGCGTGCATTATATATAATTAAGTGTGTCAAAAACCATTACAGAACATCATGAATAGAGAAGTGACCAAATTAATAGAAGTTCATCATCACATTAAAACCAAAGTACAGTAGTGATCAAATGTTATTACTGAAAAAATAAATACATAAAGTTCATACATAGTTCTCATTGAAAAACATATAGCTCTCTAGAGCATCTAATTAAACCATACATTGAAACTATGTAAAACATTTCAATGCAACAACAAATGCGATCATAATCGCAACTAAGGTAACAATTGATCCAATGGCATAATGATACCAAGCCTCAGTATGAATGGCATATTTTCTAATCTTTCTAATCTTCAAGCGCATTGCAACCATCTTGATCTTGTGATCATCGACGACATCCGCAACATGCAACTCCAATCTCATCTTCTCCTCCTCAATTCTTTTCAATTTTTTCTTCAAGTAATTGTTTTCTTTTTCAACTAAATTTAATCTCTCAACAATAGGGTCCGTTGGAATTTCCGGTTCACATACCTCCTAGATAAAAACATCTATGTCACGTTGGTCGGCATAATTGTCATAAACACTAAATGAAACAAATAGTTATAAAAGATAATATATACCACATCCGAATCATAGACAGGACGAGGGCCAACGGAGGCGGATACCAAAACCATCGCACTATATAATAACAAACAATAATAAAAGTAAGAAAATTACACAAGTATCTATCTAAATCATACAAGTAAGAATTTTTTTTCTTTTAGAAAGAAGATAAGAACAAGAGGCTCACCACGGTGGTGCCGGCGACGAGATCGGCGCGGGCGATCGACGGCGGTGAGGACGGGGACGGGACAGGATGGACCGCCAAACCTAGACAAATCTTGAGGAAAATGGAGCTTGGACAAGGAGCTTCGAGAGGAGAAAGCTTAAGTGTGGCTCGGGCATTTCATCGACCACCTCATGTGCATAGGAGGTGAGCTAGAGCACCACAAAGCTCTCCCACGGCCGGCCAAAAAAATAGAGCAGTGGCTCTGCTCGCGGGCAGGGGCGGGGGTATATATAGGCCTCTCTTTAGTCCCAGTTTGTGGCTAAAACCGGGACTAAAGGACAACCTTTGGTCCCGGTTCCAGCCACCAACCGGGACTAAAGGTTGTGGGCCAGGAGCGAGGCCCATTGGTCCCGGTTCGTGTCTGGAACCGGGACCAAAGGGGTCAAACGAACCAGCACCAATGGCCCCCGAGGCCTGGCCAGCGCCCTGGCCTCACGAACCGGGACTGATGCCCCATTTGGTCCCGGTTTATGAGTGAACCGGGATTAATGCCCTTACCCAGGCCTCAACCAAAGCCCTATTTTCTACTAGTGACGCTAGCCGCCACCAAGATCAGGTCACATATGCCCCCTCGCGCACACCTCATACCATAGTTCCACTCTTGTTGCTGCTTCTGATGATCCTATTGCGTCCACTACGTGCACGGTTAAACGGAAGAGCAGGCCTCCAGAACCCCTCCCTTTGTGATCCTCCACCGAAAGAAAGGCTATTAGGTTTTTGGGGATCGTCTCTGACGTGACTACTCGCCGTTGTTCATCTCCATTCACAACTTCAACTCTATCCTTGTTGCCTTCGTCATCACGATGTCCACCGAATCCGAGAATAAGGCCACCAAGGATGCCCCCGCCGCCGCAACTTTGACCTGGACGACTTGAGGCTATAACTCGTTTACCCCTCTGCTGTTTATTTCTATGTTGGTCATACTAGCATACGTAGATGTTTTTGCTATATGCATAGTACGTATCCACATGATAGGATATCAGTATGAGATTAATATTATTCATGTCATGTGCATGATCTAATTTGTGGCTCAACGGTGGGTAAAGATTAATGGAATAAGGAGCAACCAGGACATGTCCTAACAAGAGGCGTCGCCGGTGATGGGCAGCGCCGCCGCTATTTTTTATAAGTCCAAAAGGTCAACCGTATCCTTTAGTGTCAATATTTTTATCTCTTATTTTTGAAAGAATAACGTTCAGTTAATGATAGACGTAAGGGTGGGCACATGCACGCACTCTGCACTCCTAGGGAGGGAGCTAGCTATCAACGCAACGAAACTAAACGAGTTGCATGATTGACGGCAGACGATCAGACGCGCTCTGGATCCATCCATCCATCCATCATCCAGAGTATGTAAGCAAGCAGCTGGTCCAGGCCCATCGATACCACCCGGTTAGTAGTGCGGAGACTTCCGGCGATTGCCGGCGACTGGCGTGATGCCGATCCTCCCTCCCCTTTGATCTCCTCCCTTCCTCTTTGCTTCCTCCTGCGCCCTTCTACCTGTTCCTCTGCTCTTCTCCCGCCTCCATCTCTCTGTGCTGCCATCGCTCCCACTTCTCTCAAATCCCTCCACCGGCTCCCCTTTCCGGCCCGCTTCTTTGCCGGCGACGGCCCCCTGACGGATCTGTGCCGCCTCGCCCCTCCTTCCTCCCCTGATATCCAGGGCCACCCCTTGGCCCCATTCCCCCTCCCTCCATCGCTCCTTTATCCCTCCGCCTCTCTGATCTCGGTGCCGTGTTCGATCTGCCGCCCCTGGAATCCCATCTCGCCTGTCAAGCCACCTCTGCATCACTTCGCCTCCTCTTCGTGAGCAGGTCCTCTACCATAGCGTGCATCAGTCCAATTCCCTTCTGCTTTTGGTCGGTGTGCTGGTCGTGTGCCGACCTACAGTTGGCCTCCTCTGTTTTGCAGGGGTGTACGCGAGGAATTTGGTCCCTGTGTTCTTTATGCAATATATGAATTGGATCATGGATAGGTCAGCAGTGCGCCGTCCTTAAGAACCTTGGACGCCATGAAAGCTATAGCGTGGAATTGCCGAGGTATGGGACGGAGCCTCGGCAATGAACGTATGCTATTTCTGGCTAATCTGATCCGTTCTACTAAAGCGCAGGTAACTTTTGTTTCTGAAATCAAATCTTCTAAAGTTAGGTCAGTTGATCTGATTAATAGATTTGATGTTGCCAACAGTTTTGTTGTTCCTTCTAGAGGGGTTTCTGGAGGGCTCTGGCTAATGTGGAATGATGAGCTTCAAGTCTTTGTTCATAGTGCTTCCTTCCACTATATTCTCGCTAATGTAGTTCATCTTGCCTCGGGTGTCCAATTTTGTTTGATTTGTATTTATGGTGACCCCTACCATAGGCAGACTAGTGCTATCTGGAGTCAAGTTTCAGCTTTTGTGTTTGAAAATGTGGGAAAGCCCATGATGTGTATCGGAGACCTTAATGACATCCTGTATGATACGGATGGTTGTAATGGAAGTGTTAATTACTATCATATGAATACTTTTCATTCCCTTGTTAAAAATTGTGGTTTCTTCGACTTAGGTTTTAGTGGTCCTGCGTATACTTGGCGTAGTAAGCAGCATACGACTAAACCTATTTATAGACGCCTCAATCGTTTCCTTGTTAACTCTGAATGGTGTGTGCATTATCCTAATACTAAAGTGCTCAACTTGCCTATTATCCTTATTGACCATGCCCCCATTCTTGTGTCTACTGATGGTAATTTTGTAAAACCTAAGCAGACGTTCAAATTTGAAAATTGGTGGTTACTTGACAAAGATTTCATTAACTTTGCAAAATCTTCCTGGAATAACTCGACAGCTCGCTCTTTTGCAGCAAAGTCCTCTTGTTTAGCAGGTTCTTTAAAGATGTGGTGCAAAAAGAAAAAGCCATTGCAGCAAGAACTTTTGGAAATAGAGTCAAATATCAATCAGATTCAGCAGCTACCTTTACAGCAGCAAAACCGTGCTTTGGAAAGCTCTCTCACTCTTAGGTACGAACAAACTCTCTCTAAGCTTAATCAGTTTTACAAGCAGAGAAGTAAGAAGGGCTGGGCCACTGCTGGTGACCGTAATACCAAGTTTTTCCATCAGGCTGTGATCAAGAGAAGGAAAAGGAATACTATTTGTTCCATTAAGGATGAAAATGATGTGCTCCATTTCAAACCTAGTGCTGTCACTAATACGTTTGTCAATTATTTTAGATACATCTTCTCTTCGTCTAACGATAACACTGGAAGGCCTTTTCTCACTACTCAGCTGCATGAAGGCTCTTTGGATCCTACTTATTCCATTCCAGATAAACATGAAGTCTTGAAGATTCTCAAAGAGATGAAGTTGAATGCTTCTCCGGGTCCGGATGGATTTAATGTTGAATTTTATTTGGCGGCTTGGGATTGGATAGGAGAGGAGGTCACTCAACTGGTGACTAAGTTTTATGAAACTTGTATTTTGCCTCCTCACATTAATGACACCAATATTGCTCTCATTCCGAAAAAGTTAGTTCCTCAGGTTCCTATGGATTATCGTCCCATTAGCCTTTGTAATGTTGTTTACAAAATCATTGCGAAATCGCTAGCTAATAGGATTAAGCCTCATCTTCCAGATTATATTGATCCTGCTCAGCAAGCTTTTATTGAGGGTAGAAGAATTAGCGACAACATCATTATTGCTCAAGAGATTACTCACTCTTTCTCTCTTAAATCGTGGAATCACAATGCTTTCATGCTTAAGATAGATCTTGCTAAAGCTTTTGATCGACTAGAATGGAACTTTATTGTGTCTGCTCTTGCACGTAAAGGGATGCATGGTCATTTCATTAATTTGGTACATGCATGCATCTCTTCTCCTACTTTCTCAGTGCTTATTAACAGGCAGCCTTCTCATAAATTTAGAAGTTTCAGAGGTATTCGTCAGGGTTGCCCCATATCTCCTTATTTGTTTGTTATTGCTATCAATAAATTATCCATTGCTCTCAATGAAGCTCTTGCTACTCATCATCTTCAGGGAATTTCACTTGGACCAAATTGCCCTTCTATTCACTCTTTGTTGTTTGCAGATGACTTATTGGTTTTTGGTCAGGCCACTCTGCAGGAAGCTAATGCTATGGCTCATCTTATCCATCATTTTTGCTCTATCTCAGGTCAAACTCCAAATTGGGCTAAATCTGCCATTCTTTTTAGTTCTCATGTTAGTCAAACTACTATACAGGAGATAATGCAAGTTTTCCCTGTTTCTACTTTGGATAGCAATTTCACACATCTTGGTCATCCGCTTATTCTTCCTGCTAAAAATAGATCTGCTGCCTACAACTTTGTTCTTGATAAATTTATGAATAAGCTGCCTACTTATAAAGCCAATATGCTTTCTCATGCTGCCAGGCTTGAATTGATTCGCTCGGTTTTCTCTGCTATTCCAGTTTATTATATGGCTAACATCTTGTTCACTAAGAAATTCATTGCTAAGCTTACTGCTGTCATTAGGAACTTTTGGTGGACAGGTGTGCGGGAGAATGATTCTAAGAAGAGTCTTTGTCTTAGAGCTTGGAAGGATATTTGCAATTCTAAAGAAGAAGGTGGTCTGGGCATTAGGAATTTAAAGGCTATCAATGAGAGTCTTCTTCTTGCTGCTGCTTGGAGGATAGCCAAATCCCCTTCTTCTCACTTGTACTTAGTGCTTAAGGCTAAGTATTTTCATGACTCTTCTATTTGGACTACTAATGTTTCTTCTCCCAAATCTGCCTTTTGGACTTCTATTTTGAAAATGTTACCTAAACTGAAAGCTCATTCTTTTTATCAATTAACTCAAGGTAATATTTCAATTTGGAGCACACCTTGGTGCACTCTTTGGAGCTCCATTCATGATCACCTTATTACTCAAGAACCTGGTTTTAGATATCCTTCTATAGTTAGAGATATTTGGCTCCCTGGACAAAAAGTTTGGAATAATTAGCTAGTTTACTTACTTTTCCAACAACCTATGGCCTCTGTTATTGTCCAAACTGATATTATTGATGATGATGGTCCAGATTTGCTTTGTTGGGATCTTACTCCTAATGGAATTTGTTCTTCCAAATCTGCTTATAAGCTTTGTTTGCAGGAAATTCATGCTAATCCTAGGAATGCGCCTTCTGTTCTATCTTCGGAATTGAAGGATCTTCTCAAATTGGTTTGGAAACAAAAAACATGCTTCCTAGGGTGCAAACCTTTGCCTGGAGATTGCTTAGGAGGGCTTTACCTACAGGTTTGCGAGCTGGTCGTTTTTCCATCCATATCTCTCAAAATTGTTATAGGTGTGGCCAGCAGGAGAATGAACTGCATTTATTTTTCCTCTGTCATTTTGCTCGAGCGGCTTGGTTTTCCTCTCCTTGGTTTATTAAATCGGATGTGTTAGTTCAAGGCCATTCCACCATGCATTCTATTCTCATTGCCTTACTTCGTATGGGGCATCCGTATGGTTCTATCTCTAACATTCTCAATTTCTTGTGGTGTCTCTGGAAGGCTAGAAACGATTTCCTCTTTGACAGGCAAAAGGCTCTCCCTCATCATGTGCATATTGCTGCCTTGGCCTTGTCATTGGATTCTTATGATGATTTGCCCCATTTATCTAAGAAGCAGGGAGATCCACAAGTACAACTTTCTCATAACCAACTTCCTATAAAGGGGCGAACGCTTAAGTCGGATTTGCTTATTTCAGGTCCAAAAATATATTCTGACTCAGCTTTCAGAAGTAAGAAATTTCCAGGTTTATTGCAAGGAGCGGTTGCTACAGGTGTGGGAGTCTATATTTCTTTGCCTCTTAACCAGGTAGAAATAAATGTGCAAATTCAAGCTTCAGCTCCTCCTACTTCTACTCCTCTGCATGCAGAAGCATTAGCTCTTTCTTTTGCTGCTCAAGTGGCTCAAAAGCTCAATATTTGTCAGCCAACCTTTCTTATGGATTGTCTCTCTTTAGCGCTGGTCGCTGCTTATGGTAAGATAAGAGAATCTAACACCCCTTGGAGCATTAGGAAGTCTTTGGCTAATTTCTTCAAGTGTACTACTAATTTGCATCCATGTGTGTTTCATATCTCTAGGGAAGTTAATGGAATAGCCCATAATCTTGCGCACCAGGTCTTTCGTTCGAATGATGAACCTCAAATATGTTGTTTTGCTTCTGCTCATAGGCATACCTCTTGTCCTATGGTGTCTCTTCTTTCTAATTTTCAGGTGCAGGAATTTAGGATCCATGCTGTACATTGCTACTGAGCATGTTTGGAATGCAGGGGTGCTTGCCAAGCGCTTATGAATCAGCAGGATGTTCATCTTTCCATAGCCAAGCAGAACTTTGTTCTATACTTTCCTGATTTCTATGATGGGCCTCAAGTTTGTGCTTCGTCTTGTTCCTGCTATATGGCCTGGCAAGTCTTGGCTGATCTGGTTTCTCAGGGAGGAGCATGGAGCAGCCGGTTGTTACTTCCAATGGCAGCAGAAACATCTGCAGTTTGGACTATGGCAGTTCAACTTTGCAAGCTTGTTCTCCTTCTCTTTCCAATTACAGCTTGTTGTCTGCTGTTCATGTATTAGTTTCAAAGTTTATTAAGGTTCTGTAGCTCACCAGGTTGTTCCTCTGTACAACCTGTCTCTACTACTCTTTCTTCAGCTCATAGGCATTGACTGTGCTCTTCTCTTCTTACTTGCTTCTTCATGCCATTGTAATACCTGCTGTATTCGCATTTGAGCTGGAATGTAATTGGCACCGGTTGGTGCCTTTCCTTGTTCAAAAAAAAGCTGGTCCAGGCCCATCGTGCAGTACAGGGATGGGGTGTATCCATTGATCGGGCTGCCATGACATGACATGCTACATTCATCCATGCAACCAGGCCCTGTTTGGATGCTGCAGTTAGAGTTAGAGTTGGTTAGTTCAGGCTATAAACTAACCCTAGAGGATCCAAACAGGTGGAGTTAGATAGCTGTTAGTTGCTCTAACCTGGCAAAAAAAATCCAACCCGGTGGGGAGGTGCTAATGAAGTTAGATGTGGTGTGGTCCCATTAAAAAAATACCCTCTCCTGCACCCGTACCTCATCTCCCGCACAGCCAGCCGCCCCAATCGCCACCGCCCCGCGCCCCAATCTCGCCGTCCCCGCCGCGCTCCCACCGCCCCGCCGCCGTCCCGAGCCACCGCCGTCCCGCAGACCCGCCGCGCCGTGCCGTTCCCGCCAGCTCACGCGCGCTCCGCAGTCGCCGCGGCGACGCGCCCGTCCCGCAGTCGCCGCCGCGCCCGCCGTGCACCGTCCCGCAGCTCCCGTCGCCCCCGTCCAGCAGCTCGCCTCCGCGCCGCCCGTGCCCCCATCCCACCACCGCTTCCCCCGCCCATCCCGCTCCTTCCGGCGCCGCGGCATCCCTCCCGTGAAGTCTTAACTGATTGCGCCTAGCTGTCTTCAAGAGCGATGTGAAGTGAGTATTTGTTGTCGTCAACCTTTATGATTCAAGGCAGCTGGACACCATGTCGTCTCTTTCCTGTATGTGCACATTTGAAGAAGAATTCCCTATGGGAGGTTGAACAGAGTAAGTCAAAGGGCCAGGATTTGAAAGCCAAGGAGGTATGTGTCACGTACTAATACCATGCATATTGTTAGGACTTAGGATATCATGTAGTGATCATTGATTCCTGATATCTATAGTGCAAGGGGAGTCTGTAAAACAGTCAACTAGTTCCAGGCTTCGATTTATTATTGATCCTAAAATTACAGAGTTGGACACTTGTACTGTAAAATAGTGGAAGCCAAATAACCTGTGTTTCTCAAAGTATTTATTTGAAAAGATGCTATACAACACTTGTCTTGATTAGCATCTGCCCAGCAAATGGACATAACTTGTCCCTGACCAGCACCTCCAAACCTGTCAAAACAGGTAGCTATAACAGCATTGTTGAATGATAAGCTACTTTCATGGAATGTAATTTTATTTTGTCAAGCTTGCTTCAGGACTTGTATGTTTAAGTGGGACGTCTCATTTGTATGGACAAAATAAAATTTATCATGTTTTGGATACTTCGTTTGTAAAAATGATTTGTTTATGACATTTGTGAGCGGACAGAGGCCACACAATAGCCGGCCACACCAAATCCGTCTAGAAAGTGAGAAAAAAATGCATTTATTGTCAATCTAACCCTATGATCCAAACACCATCTTGGTTAGAGTTAGTTCAGGAGTTCAGGGTTAGTCTAGAGTTAGAAACTAACTCTAACTCTAACCTTGGTTAGAGTATCCAAACAGGGCTGTACTATCAAAGTTAGCAAGCCAGCAGGAAGGTTTTTCAAGCTAGCATCTAGGCTTGGAGCACCCACGGTGTTTGGAGGAGGTGGGCCCCGCCATCATCCAAGCTCTAATTTCTGCACAAAGCCTGTTTACAGAGTTTTTTTTTTTTTTTTTTTTGCGAAACTGTTTACAGAGTTTTTTTCTGCACAAAGTCTGTTTACAGAGTTTCCACAACCTCTAAAGTGGACTCGGGGGATGTAAAGCCCTGGCTCAATGGTAGACAACACTATGGTTGATGTCTCCGGCCAGGGTTCGACGTCCCATTCTCAGAGTTTTCTCCTATAAAGCGAAGCACGGGGTGGCATCTAATTCCCCTCCTCATCTCATTTTTCTCTTTAAAGTGGACTCGGTGATACTGCAAAGCATATGCACCCTCTTGTCCACCGCATTGCACTATGTTCAACTAGAGAATGATAAGTGGGGTAAAAAGAGACTATTTAGTGTCTTGTGTTTGTTTGTATTGTCGGTGTCAGAGAAGAGAATGAGGTCATTCATTCATGCAGGCATGCACGCTTTCTTATTATTCTCAACCGTCCTCTAGGAAGAAAAAAAAAGGCCTATATACGTTAATACGTACACACTAGGTAGTACAATACTGTACCACCATATGTGTTGGAGCGATAAATGTTCATCCATCTCATAAAAATGCGTTTCACCAGACAAAAGTGGCCATGCATTTACTTCTTTCGAAAAGGAGGAGTAGCATATAGCCTTCAGTTCTTATTATTTTTGAAAGAACAACGTTCAGTTAATGATAGACGTAAGGGTGGGCACATGCGCGCACTGCACTCCTAGCCTCCTAGGATAGGAGGGAGCCTGCAGCTACGCTAACGCTACCAACGCAACGAAACGAGTTGCATGCTTAACGGCATACGATCAGACGCGCTCTGGATCCATCCATCACACAGAGCATGTAAGCAAGCAGCTGGTCTAGGCCCATCGCGCAGGGGAAAGGGATGGGGATGGGGTGTATTTGTATCTATCGATCGGGCTATCATGACATGACATGCATGCATCCATCCATCCATTGCAAAGTACTGTACTCTCAAAGTCAGCAAGCCAGCAGGAACGATTTGCTAGCTACCAGTACTAGCAGCTAGGCTTATTAAGAGCACCCACGATGTTTGGAGGCAGTACTACTTCCTTTAAGAGGTGGCCCGCCCTCGTTCAAGCTCTAATTTCAGCTCAAAAGTTTGCACACAGCCTCTAACTAAAGTGGACCCAGTGATAAGTACTCCCTCCGTTCGAAAATACTTGTTAAAAAATAAATGTATTTAGACGTATTTTAGTTGTATATACATTTATTTTTATCTATTTCCCCGATAAGTAGTTCCAACCAAGGGAGTAAATTTTTTTTTACTGCAAAGCATGTTCGCCCTCTTGTCCATCACTATGCACAGTGCCCAACTAGAGGATGCCCAGCGGCGTGGGGTAAAGAGACTATTTCAATCTCTTGTGTTTGTGCGTGTTGTCAGTGAGGGAAGAGAGGTCATCATTCATGCAATACTAAGCTAGGGAGCTAGCTAGTGCAGCAAGTACTTCTTCACCCTAGGGAGCTAGCTGCAGTTAATGGTAGAGCATGCATGCCGTGCACTCCTCTCCTCTCCTAGCTAGGGAGAGAGAGATGAGACGCGCGCTCTCACGGTGCAAATGCTTGAAGAATGTCTTGTGTACAGACAAGACAAAAGCAATGCATGCCCACTGTACTCTCTCTCTCTCTCGCTCTCTCAACAAATCGAACCGATTGATTGAGGCAGGCATTCACATCAACATGGGTGAAATGCGATGGCCTACCATTTATCCGTTTCTTGCTTGCTCCTCTTTAAACCAGAGGCCTCTTTAATCCATTGATGGGATGAAATGGGTCGCTCGGTTGGAGTTGCTCTAATTACTATACTCATCGTACGTGTTCATCCATATAGAGTGATCGATCACATTATATGCAATGCAAGCAAGCTAGAGGTCCAAACGTACAGGGGACGGGGGTGCATCGATTGTTTTGCTGCACACCAAGCTAGCACTACTAGCTTGCTTTGCTGCTCCCTCCGTTCGTAAATATAACACATTTTAGAGATTTCAAAGCAAAATGAGTGAATATACACTCTAAAATGTGTCTAAATACATTCATATGTAATCCATATTGAAATCTCTAAAATGTCTTATATTTTGAAACGGAGGGAGTAGGTTTAATCATTCAAGCAAGCATGCATGTGCATGTGATGTGAGCAGCATGCCATAGCTAAGCTCCCATCCCATGGAGCCCGTCATCCATGCCTATGTGCGTGTCGTCGATGATGGCACTCAATCAAACAACAACAACAACAATAATAATACAGGATTGCTAAACCTCAGCTAGTGGAGATTTAATTTGGTCCCATTGTGCAGAGCGACTAGATATTTTTTAACCTGTTCAGCGATGTGCGTCCGGCCCATTTTCCTTGTATTTTTTTCTGTAGTATGGCAAGCGCCCCGCTGACGGGCCATACTTTTTTAGTTGTAACGTCTGATGCTCTACATATCCGACCAAATCGATCAAGAATATCCCAATCCGATAAATCTATCCAAATGGGTTCACTAATAGGATGCCCCGATCCAGTACAAAATTAAGCTTTTGATAAGTATCCTACAGGCCTTGTCACTTTTTTTTTTGCGGGGTACAGGCCTTGTCACTTTTGTTGCTGCTTCCTTTTTGCCTTTTTTTCTGCAGTTGTTTTGTTCTTTGACCATGTATAATTTGTGTAATTGTTTTTTTATAAGAAGCTAATTGTTTTATATTATTTTTCTACAAGAACTTGACACTTCAAAGATGTAGAACCCCTTTATTGTTCGCCGTTGATTTTTTTGTTGTGTCCAGGCTGTTTATTCTCAACACAACAGTTTTTTGTCACCTTTTTATTTTTCATGTTCTTATCTTTTCTTTTATTCGAGAGAAAGAGGGAAGGTGATACGTAACTGTCCGACTTTTTAAATTTGTTTTCATATTTTTTTAATAATTTTACTAGTATTATTCATATATACAGGATGTCCTCTGTGTGTAACTACACGTGTTGTCAAATTATGCATAATTGCAAGAGCCGTGACACAATTTTTCCTATGTTCAACCAATTAATTTTATAGTTAAATTTTTACTTTCATTATTATTATTTTTGCAAGGGCAGTTTTTTTTAGGAGGGGTTGTGCGTTGTTTTGTAGTTGCAAACCGCCGCAACTTGACTGCAACTGCAACTCGTCCTACTCAATCGTAACTGCTAGGGTATAAAGCGAGTCGCGGTCGAGGGAGGTTGGCGGCACAGTGGGATGTTATTTTTAGGTGTGTATGTGTGTGTGTGCGCCGGGGGGGGGGGGGGGGGGGCACTAGTGCAGAATTGGGCTTTAGTCCCGGTTCGTAAGTCCCTTTTGTGCCGGTTCTGGAACCGGCACTAAAGGGTGGGGACTAAAGCCCCCCCCCCCCCCCTAGTCCCGGTACAACACGAACCGGGACCAAAAAGCCCACCACATGGCAAGACCCCGCGCGGGGCTGCGAGACCTTTAGTCCGGTTGGTAACACCAACGGGACTAAAAGGTTTAGGGGTTTATGGGTTTATGATTTATTTTTGTTTAGTTTGTGGTTTGCATATTAATTCTTTTTCATTTCAAACATTATTTTACGCTACATATATTCCTAATATTCAACTGGTCACTTGGATACATCCACTTTAATCTAATATGTGTTTCTTCCACCCTAATGATATACAACTCATATCATCATCATAATGATATATATAACAACTAATCAATCATCGTAGTCATATATACAACTCATCTTGATCGTAGTGATATAACAATCTCACCATTACAAACGGGACTAATGGATTCACATTAGGCCCTTTTTCTAATAGTGGGGGGGGGGGGGGGGGGGGGGGTTGTTTGTAGTTGCACCACCGCCAACTTGGCTGCAAATACACTAATCCTATCAATCGCAACTGCAAGGGGTATAAAACGACCACACCGGGGTCAGGAGAGGGCTGTTGGATTTTAGGTTTTTGAGCTGTTGCAACCACCACAACGTGGGGTGGCAACTGCAACTTATCTACCCAGCACAACTGCAAGGGGGTATAAAGCAAACCGCAATCGGGGTCAGGGAGGGTTGTCTGGGGGTTGTGGGGTAGTTGGTTTTTTTTAGCATTTTTGGGTGTAGCAGTTGCAACCCTCTGCAACCCAGATGCAACTACTAGCACAGTTATAAAGCGACACAACCGGGTTAGGCGAGGGTTGCTTGGGAAGGGGGTTATCGGCAGAGTGTTTTTGTAGTAGTTGCAACCAACGCAACCCAGCTGCAACTGCAACTCATCCTACTCAAGTGCAACTGCAAGGGATATAAAGCGGCGCAACCAGGTCAGGGGAGGGTTGTTGGGGCTTGTCGGCTGGTGGGTGGTTTTCTAGGTCTTTTGTAGTAGTTGCAACCGGATCAACCCGACTACAACTGCAACTTGCACTATTGAAGCGCAAGTACAAGGGGTATAAAGCGACCACAACTGGGTCAAGCGGAGAGGTGTCGGGGGTTATTAGCGATCGACGATTTTTTTGTATTAGTTCCAACCGCCACAAAACCGGTTCAACTGCAACTCATCTACTAAGCCCAACTACAAAGGGGTATAATGCGATCGCAACCGGCTCAGGGCAGGGGGAGGGTTGTTGGCGACGGGCTGTTTTTTAGGTTTATATAGTAGTTGCTACCCGCCGCAACCAGGCTGCAACTACAATTCATCCTACTCAAGCGCAACTGCAAGCAGTTATAAAGTGATTGCAATCGGGTTGGGGAGGGGGTGGGCGGCGGTGGATGTTTTTCTTAGGTTTTTTTGTAGTAGTTGCAACCTCCGCAACCTGGATGCAACTGACAACTCATCATACTCAAGCGCAACTGAAAGGGTATGAAGCGACAGCAACGGGGTCGAGGGAGGGTTGTAGGGGCGGGTGGGAGTGGTGCTCGGTGGGGAGGTGCTTTGTTTTATGTTTTATTGTATTAGTCGCAACCGCCGCAAACCCAGCTACAACCGCAACTCATCATACTCAAGTGCAACTGCAAGGGGTATGAAGCGACGCAATCAAGGTCGGAGAAGGGTGTGTCGGCGATGTTTTGTATTAGGTTTTGTTGTAGTAGTTGCAACCGCCGCAACCAGGCTGCAACTGCAATTCATCGTACTCAAATGCAACCGCAAGTGGTATAGAAAGCGACCGCAACCGGGGCGGGGGAAGCTCCGGTGTGCGACGGTGGAATGTTTGTTTAGGTTTTTTTTGTTGGTTGCAACCTCCGCATCCCGCTGCAAACCGCAACTCATCATAGTCAAGCGCAACTGCGAGGGTTATGAAGCGGCCGCAACCAGGTGGGGGAGGGTTGACGGGGGGGGGGGGTCTCGGTGGTGGGATGTTTTGTTTAGTTCTTCTTTTGTAGTAGTCGCAACCGCCGCAACCATGCTACAACTGCAAACTCATCAACTCAAGCACAACTGCAATGGGTATGACGCGACGCAACTGGGTTGGGGAGGGGTTGTCGGGGATGTTTGTTTTAGGGTTTTTTAGTAGTTGCAACACGCGCAAACCGGCTGCAACTGCAACTCATCCTACTCAAGCGTAACTGCAAGGGATATGAAGTGACAGCAAATGGGTATGGGGTGGGTTGTTGGCGGTTGGATGTTTTTTATCTTAGTATCACATAGGTTGGTTTTCTATCATTTCCCTGAAGGTGAGTAAATAAGCAATTTTTTTCATTGGGGCCAATGTTTTGTGTTTTATTTCGGAAACACAGACTCAACTCTAGCATTTCCACTTGAATATACATTAATGTATTGAAAAACATCACGTCAAGGTGCACACCGCACCATAATTTTTTTCCAAACAAAAAGTATATATTTGATACCAGTTTCACACTGTTGAACGTATTAGTTGTATCTTCGTCGGTAATACACAATGTTTCCAAAAAATATCTCCAATGTTTAACTTTTCTTTATATATAACATTTTAATATTTTAGCGTTGAATGAAAAAATCAACTATAAAGGCCTCGGATTAATGAACACAAATATTAAGCAAAAACTATTTTAATTGCGATCTGGGAGGCTGTAGTTATTCAAAGTTCCTATTTGTTAGTGACACACATGCAAATCTTCATGGTGTTTGATGATCGAGCATGAAATCGTCAGCTTGTGGTCAGCTCTTTTGTCGCGACTTTGTGCAGCCCAAGTAATAACAGGAAGGGCAAACTGAAAGGGGAAGACAAGGCCAGCCCAAAATAAAAAGACAAACAGGCTGGAACAGGAAAACAAATTGGACCTTGGCATGGCGTGTCATGTCAGCTGACACCAGCTGACTGAGACAATAACCTGTCTCATCAACTGAGTTCCAATTACTCAAAAAAAAAAATTCAACTGAGTTCCAGGCGATTCCTTTTCTGTTTTTTTCGGGGGAGTTCCAGGCAATTCCTTTTTTTTTCGGGGGGTTCCAGGCGATTCCATAATACAGTAATACTCTAGTGTAGGAGGATAACCTGCGAGAGTGAGGTTTGACACATGGGAGCGCACGCTCTTGTTTTTTTTTAGGATCGCTCTGGTTTCAAAATGTGTTTAAACGTATATTGAAAATGTTAAAAAAAATCGAACAAAAAATTGACGCATACATCTCGATGTTGTACATACTCACAAAATCGTTCCGCGAAAAACTGACACGTATGTGTCGCGTGTGAAAAGGATAAATCTAGTGTTAAAAAGTGCTTTCACAAAGACATCTTTTTGTCTTTTTTACGCAAGCCACAAAAAAATGTGGGTTTGTCCGAAAACTGACGTGCCCACATATAATTCAAGATATGTATGCGCAATTTTTTGTTTAGATTTTTTTCAAACTTTAAAATATTTTTTCCGGAGCGCGCGCTCCATGTGGCAAGCGAATTTCTGGATAACCAGAAGAGGCGTTTTGGCACATGGGAGCGCGCGCTCTTGGTTTTCCAAATGTATTTTATCCATATATTGAAATGTCAAAAAATTCAAACAAAAATTTACCAATTACATCTCGATATGTATATGCTCACAAAGTCATTCCGCGAAAAACCGACAAAGTTATGGTGCATGTGAAAAAAGACAAAAAATCGGTGTTAAACACAATCTCGATATACTATTCCGTTTGTTCTGAATTATCACTTCTACGTACTTCGATACACTCCTAAACACATTTGCCACATAAATCTCTCCATACCCCTTCATAATAAAGGGATAATGGTCTGTTAAAACAATTGGTCGCCCGCGCGAGCTCACCGATACATGAGTGTGTACGTATTGTCCGTACGCAACCCGGTGCCGCACCAAGTCGCATGCCGGCGTGGATACCCCCATGCACGACGCTAAGTCGCTAACCGGCATGGATACCCACATGGCGTTGAGTCGCCTGCCACACTCCACCGCATGCTCATTGTGCGGCCATTAATTAGGGGTTAAAACGATCACCAGCGCGTCCTACCTGCTTCTCCCCTTTTTTTTTTAGGAACCGGCAGGAGCACTGCCTTTTCATTTAAGAAGGAGAATAAGGTTTATGTACAAGAGTGTTTCGGGTTTTTTGGAGAGAAAACCGGACAAAAACCAGAGAAAGCCCACAGGCTGGCACTAATCAACCAATACCGGCTGACGCACTGTGCGCCGGCCAAAGGACAAGTCCTTTGTCTGATGTCGTGAAGGCAATAGACTTGCTACCTCTAGGTGCTGAGGCGAGTTCCATTGAAGATGCGTCGGTTTCGCTCTTCCAGATGTTCCAGATGGTGTTAAAGGAAGCGGCCGCTCCACCCTTCTTCGTCGTCTTGGGCAAATTGTGGTGAGCGAATCCCACCAGTCAGAAATCCCATCGAAGGGGGCAACGTGGGCGTGGGCCCCAGAGTCCTCTCCCGTCCACACCTGGACGTGAGACCAAAACTGCGGCGGGGAAAACGGGGCAGTCCTGCAGAGATGAGTGGCCGTCTCCGGTGCCCCAAGGCAAAGGGGACAGCGAGGGTCGTGCGGCCAGCCACGAACGGCTAGCATGTCGGCCGTGAGGATTTTCGGTGGAGCACAAGCCAGGCGAAGAAACTTGCATTTTGGCTCAGCGTGGGCTCCCAAATCTTGGCTGGGGGAGAACCTGGATAGGATCCAGAGAACTGGGCCGCGTAGGCCGAAAGCAGCAGAGTATATGCCATTGGGGGTCCACCGCCAAGTGATGGAGTCCTCCTGGTCCGGATTCAACGCAACCTGAGTGATAGCTGATGCGAGGGCAATGAACTCCTGCAGGTGGGTAGGCGATGAAAGACGGGCCACCGATCTGATCCAGTTCTCCTCCTGGAGCTCCTTCATCACAGTTCTCCGCTTCCTGGTGGCAATTTTGACAGCTCCGGGAAGGCCCGGGACAGAGGGCCCCATCCTGTCCAGTCATCGTGCCAGAATAAGGATTTTCTCCCATTGCCCAAGAGATGGTGGTAGAAGCCCGAAGAGCCCATATCCGTCTCACGCAGGGCACCGCAGAGCCCACCATTGGCAGGTCAGGATCAGTCCACATAAGCCAAGGCAAGCGAAGTCGGAGCGCTCCGACCAAATCTGCGAGGTCGTGGATTCCCAGGCCCCCCATGGGCTTAGGCCGGCAAAACAGTCTTCCAGTTGACCAGAGAGTGTCCGCCAGACGGTTTTTCCAAGTCTTTCCCACACCAGATGAAGTTACGAGTGATCTGTACTGAGCTTCTGGATTGCCAAGTGGGAAGCGAGCAGCGCCAGTGAGGTGATGATTGCGATGGCGCACAAAACGGACTTTGCAAGGGAGACCCTGCCGGTGCGCCAGGGTTCTTCCCTTCCAGCCGGCAACCTACCCATTTGCCTTGTCCAGAAGAGGTTGGAGGTCCACCCTCTCTCCCCTATATATCCTCCATGCCAGGTGTCGTTGACCCGAGCCCAAAACGCACCCGCCGCTCCTAACACCTAGCCCTAAGTTCCACGCCGTCGGCCATGTGGGGCAGGCGGGCGGATGTACTCTTCCATTTGGGACGACACCTTAACGGCCTTGACAGCATGTTCTGTGGCGCGATCCTTGAGCAGGATCATTTGGACCTCTCAGCGGCTCGAGGGCGCGTTCCTGCGGCATGGACAAAATGATACGTCCATTCATGATGGACAAATGAAATGTCCCCAAGTTTTCGCAGCCTCCTGGCCATGGACAAATGATACGCCCATTCATGATGGTAACGATTTGACACATGCGACTAGTGTGGCCGTTTATCGGCTGTTTCACCGAAATAGTTCAAACTATCAAAAAACTGTCTGATGTGAGAACCATCTAGCAGGGATGCTTGAGTTGGTCATACAAGCACATGGAAAAAAGATGGCGCCATTTCTCTCTGTCGGAAAAAGCGACGTGGTCTATGATGCCCCGTCTGGACACCCTCCTCTCAGACAGGTGGTTCTTCTCGACTTTGGAGAAATAACCACAAAAATTTACAGCAGTCTGGCATGGACAAATGTGGTAGTCATGCATAATGGTAATACTTTTGATACCGTTTTCACGCTGCGACACGTGTGGCCATTATCGGTATTTTTTCACCAAGAAAAATTCAAAAAAATATGAAGAAAAAAAAATTGGTGTGAGAACCACCTGGCATGGATGCTTGAGTTGGTCATTCGGGCACTGGATGAAAAATATTGAGCGCCATTTCTCTCTTATAGAAAAACCACGTGGTTACTGATGCACCTGTCTGGGCTAGTCCGTCACCCTCCTCGCAGAAGGTGGCTTTTTGACTTTGGGGAAATGACACCAACCTTTTCTTGCAGCAAGCGTCAGGCATGGACAAATGAGGAATCTTACACGATGGTAATGACCCCAAACACTGTTTGCACATTGCGAACGTGTGGCCTTTTATCGACCTTTTTCACTGAAAATAATTCAAAATTATGAAAAAACTGTCCGATGTCAGAAACACCTGGCATGGATGCTCGAGTTGTAATACAGGCACCCGTCTAGGCTAGTCCAACACCTCAATCTCAACATGTGGTTCTTTTCAACTTTGAGAAGAAATGACCCCAAGTTTTTGCAGCAGTCTGACATGGACAAATGAGGCATTAACGCAAGTAATGAATTTCGACACCATTTGCATGTTGTGACACGTTTGACCATTTATTGGCCTTTTTACCGAAATAATTCAAAAATATGAAAAACTTGTCCGATGTTAGAACCACCGGCATGGACGATTGTGTATTTACCAAATATTAAGTACAGTAATAAAGATATAAATTAACTAATTAAAAGAAGGGCCAACAAGTATTTGAAATCATAATTTAAATTAGTTATTTTCAAATATTCAAAATAATAACGAAATAATTAATAAGTAAAAAGTGGGCCAACAAGTATTTTAAAATGATAATTATTAAATTAGTATGATTAAATATTATGTACAAATGTTAAATAAAATAATGATAAACAAATAATAAATAATTTTTAAAAGGGGGCAGCAAGAGTATTTGAAATGCATAAATTAAGATTGGTTGGTAATTTAAACTGGCTTTACAATTATGAAAATAAAATAAGATGAAGCCATATTAAAAATCATTAAAATTATAGGAAGTTACAAACAAGTTATTTACAAATATCAAACTAAGAAGAAAAAAAACCGCCGCTGGCCTTGGCACACGCGCCAACAGCATCGCCCAATGTCGGACGATATTGGGCCGGCTAAGAGCGATGTCGGCATTAGCTAGCTGCAGGGGGGGGGGGGGGGTGGGGGGGGGGATGTTATTTCCCACCTTGCCGTAGCGAGGGCGCAACCAGCGGTTTTTTTAAAATAGCGGCGGGTTGGATTTATACCTGTGCGCTCCTCTCAAAAACTCTGCCTTGCCTCTCGCTGTCTCTGACTGTGAGGCCCCTGTGATTGGCGGATACGAGTCTATGGGCTATTTATTGTAGTTTGATAAATTTTCATAAAAGAATTGGAGTGCCAAAGTGTGCCATGACCAGGGGCGGATCCGGGCTGGGTTTGGCAGGTGGCACGTGGGGTCCTGTATATCAGTCCGACATGCCGTGAAGCGCCCGGGGGACATTCCGCTCTTCATATCTGCCAGATATGAGTTGGATATGAGGGGGTGTCGGTCAGCACAGGTGTATTAGGCCGGTATAGAGGGGTGCGATTGGGTCGATATTTGCGACCGTGACCAGGACCGTATAGGAGGCATTTGGCTACCCCGGCCTAGATGCTCGAACTTTTTCTTATTCTAGGATATAGATGGTATTTTAATGTGTTTGTTCACTCATTTTTTATATTAAAATATCCAAAACATCGACGGAATGGTAGTAATAAAATACAATTTTGACTCCTTTTCTTCGCACCATTAATACTAGTTCAATTATATAGAGACAGACTAAATTAGGAGAGTACGTATAGTAGACAGTATACTTATGGACCAGTTGCCGATCGAGGGTCCGGGCCTACTGACACAAGACAAAGACAAGACGATAGGAGGGAGGGAGGCAGCAAGCTTAGCTCAATCTTGGTGCGTGCCTGCAAATTACAGTAAATTGAGATTCTTAGAGAAAAGACATGAAGACTAGTGCTGTGTAGATAGCAATGCACTAGGCACTAGCTGCTATTCTGGAAACCTATTGTACGTGATGGAGACTGGAGAGAGCGCCGTACGTGTAGCAAAATTCCCATCCCTTAATAATTAATTATCTCCTTCTCTTATGCATATTGCATATGCTCGTGAAGTGAAGGCGATCGCATTCAAGCTACCTCCTGCCTTCCTTTATTTCATTGCTCTTTTCCTTCCTTCTCTTTTGCCTATTAAACAACGGAAGGACGCAAGAGGCAAACGAGAATCCAATCCATCTCTGTTCAACCAGCACTGCACATTATGTCTCGCAAAGTGCTCTTGCTGCTGGCGCTGGCGCTGTGGCACTTGCCACCTTGGCTGTGTCCGGCAAAGCCCAAGCAGCAGCAGGAGGAGGCGGCGGAGCAAGGGCCGTGGCGGCGCATGGGGGGTTGGGAGGAGCCAAGCGCCGCGGGTGGTGGGCATGCAGATGCAGCAGGAGGAGCCAAGTACATGGCCTCTCACCGAGCCGACCCACACATCGGCTTAGTCCCGATGTCGTGGTCTCCCAGCGGATGATGGCGATGGCAACGTGACGACCATCACGGAGGCCCTCAAGCTTTCAGAGGCGGTTCAACAGAAAAGCTACCGGATATTTTCACATCTACGTCAAAGCCAGGTCGTACGGAGAGCATCTGAACATTACCGCGAGCAAGGTGATGCTGATAGGGGACGGGATGGGGCGCACGTTCATCACCGGAAACCTGGTGCAAGCAACAGGGCTACACCACGGAGCAGACGGCCACGCTCAGTAAGCTTATTCCTTGCACCCATCCATCGCATCGCATGTTGTGCACTATTGACTCACTGCTTCCCAACTGACACTGAGTGCATTTTGACTTTGTTTTTTGGTTGTTTGCAGCCGCCGGGAGGTGACGGCTTCATGGCGCGTGATCTGGCCATCTACAACACTGCGGGGCGGCCCGCACGACGAGCAGGCGTGCGCGCTCTCTTCAGCTCCAATCTCTCCGTCTTCTATACGATGTGACCTCATGGGGTTCCAGGACCACCGCTCCTGGCCTACATGGTACACACGGTTCTACCGTGAGTGCCGGATAGGGGTACCGTTTGACTTCATATCGGCGACGCCGCGGCAAGTTTTCCAGATTGCTACCTGTACGTCCGCCAGCCCCCGGCCGGGAGGCCCGGGCTCAATCACCGCCCACGGGTGGGGAATACCATGATCGCACTTCTGGATGTCATCTTCCAGAACGCACCGTCGACATTCTCCATCTTCCCAGGGAGAACCTCACCGGGTTTTGTGATGACCTACCTGGGGCGTCCATGGGAGAGCCATGCCCGGGTAGGTGTCATGCTGAGCTCCATCACCAGCCGAATCCATGCTGATGGGATGGATCCGTGGAACGCGACCCAACCAGGACCGGCCGGCAGGCCCACTGCTGCGCCAGGACCACCGACAACCCACATTACTTCGCTTCTACCCAGAACCGCGACCATTCTTGACAACAAACAAGCCGGTCATTGGCATAACTTAATGAGATTACGATGTGAGAGGCTCAAGAGTCTTACTCCGCCAGAGAACCTCCCACGGCAAAAGAAGTGGCTCCGTGCCACTGGTGTGCGTCCGTTCGTTACCTGGGGCTGGGGCCACGGTGCCGGCCTGCACATACTGCCCGCAGCGGTGGCTGCAGTACTAGGTCTGTGTAATCCGTCTCTACTGCATAGCATAGCTGCATGGCATCCAGGCACCAGCATCTGGTGTCTGTGAGTTTGGCCCAAAAAAATAATGATCGGTGGGCTAGTCGTAGTGGGAGGAGTGTACCCAGATCGGTCGCTCAACGTGTTTGGTCTGTATGTCGTCTAATAGCATATGCAAGGTATCCTATTTAATGTGTCTGTACGGCATGCCCTGGTTCGTTTGGTAGTAGTGATCATTATACTCTATGCTGATCTAGGTTGGATGGCTGCAAGTGATTCGTGTGGTTTCTTTTTTTGTGAGGAAAAACATCTGGATTGTGATGGTGCAGTGATTGGATGTTGGTAATACGTAATGTGTTGTGCGTATTCAATTTATTCATTTCGTACAGTGTCAAGAATCGCTCTATATTATGGGAAGGAGAGAGAATCTATAATTCAATATTACCAATCCTCCCTCTCTTTCTCTCTTACAGAAAATCTCCCAAAAAAATGATAACATTTGCGCACGTTAACGCAGCAAGCTATTTTCGAAAAAGAGGTAAAACCCAAGCAAAAGCTAGGCGATGCAATACGTTTTCTTTTTTACTTTTTTAGCGAAAACCGACGCAATATGATTTAAAAGCAACTGTGCAAGAAGAAAAGAGTTTTATGGTGATGAAATTACTTTACATAATTACATGGATTGATGGAGCTCTTTCTTACCAATCTACTACAAAACATAGACACTAGTACAATATGTCGACAAACAGACCCAAGATAATTACCACCACTCCGTGGATTAGATAGTAATTTGATGTTGTTGTTGCCAAGTTCCTTTAATTCGCCCGCAAGAAAATCCCAAGGTCCTTTAAAAAAAACTGTGATGAAAGTCCTTAATTTAGTTTGGCCCACATTTTAGTAGCTGGCTTACTTTAAAAATAAACTGCGAACTATCGTTTTTTATTCAACTTTACTATACGTTTTGTCCATATATGCAAAAATGCCTGGTTTGGCGCATGAAGAAACAAACATTCGCACCACCTTATTGAGCTTGCCATTTTTCACTGTGTGACCTCGCGATGCGTTGCTCACTGTTCCACACTATATGCGAACACAACATCGATAAGTCAGCGGCTGAGCTTCTTCAAACATTCTAGTATGACAATGATAATATAAAAGACTAAGGAAATTTAAAACAGAGATCAAAATGTAACGGATTTAAGTGCGGTGGAGTTTGGTTCAGTTGCCAAAGCGCCTCCATTCGTGCCAAATCACTTAGAGTTAGCACCTAACCCTGTCCAGGTTAATTTTTGCGCCCAGTTTATTCCGTCTTTTTAATTCAAGTTCCTTTACGCCGAGCGACATGTTACTACCATATGGGATCGAGATTCCAAAGCAAACGAATGCGCAGCTCCCATTTCCGTTGTACAAACACCCCCTCCCCCACCTAAAACGTATTATAAAGGGTTAAATATGGAAATCTCCACTTTTTTTTGTTTATGTTGTGGGCTGTCTGCCGTACGTAACCCATAGGGGAGTTCCTATTGTAGCGTCAACAAAAAACCGGCGACAACCCCTCCGTGCTGGGCCGTGGCCCATTTATTTTATTACTTTCCTAACATTACAGAAATAGGGCATGAAGTAGGATTGAACTGCAACCTCTTCGTTTACTTCCACCCACTGTAACCGATTGGGACGGGCCTCCCTTTGAGTTCATCAATTATTTCATCTTTTCTCTTGTTGTGCATCTTCACTCATGTATTTTTTGGGTGTTTTGATTTGGCCTTTGTGTGAATCGGTTTATTCTCGTTTTTTATGTTCTTATTATTCTATTTTCACTTTCTTTTCACTTGACTAAACTTCGTGAACTTATATTCAATCCATTGAAACTGATGATTTTGATCCATGATTGTTTTTTTCAAGTGATATTGAATATTTTTCATGTGTTTCACCAAAACATCAAACGATGAGGTTTTTTTCAATTTTGGTGAAACTTTTTTCAAATCCGTGAACTTATTTTTTTTTGTAAATCTATGAACTTTTTCAAAAACAATTCGAAACTTTTCAAATTTGTGTACGGTCTTTTTTTTGCAAAAGATTTTCTATATGTTTAGCTTGTACGACAGGGAAAAGGGAGATTTTATCGATTAGGATGAAACGAGAGAGAGGTCAGACGAGGCGAGAAAGGTTCACAAAATATCCTCAAGTACATGGTGTGGTCCTGAAGTGCATCCCACACAGTTGGGTACACTATTACGACTTGAGTTGCCAACTATCGTGCAACTCGTGTTTTATATCCCTATTCAAATATTATCTTTCTTGTTGCAACGGAGAGGGCACGTGCTTTTTTCGGAGGGACTGCTTTTTTTTTTAACGTGTGGGAGTTAGAATCACGGTACGTCACATGGGTGACATACCTCTCTCTTTGTGCTATATTGTCTCGACCATTAGTTTTTTTAATCTAGCGGCTAAATATTTTCATCTTTATTTGACGGTGTTATTTAATCTCTTTTGTTGCTCAATAATCATCTTACTTACCTGGTGAGACATAGGTCTCTGTTTTGTTTACGGATTGTAGGTTCTACCCTTATGTTACCATGGTGTGTATGGTTAATAATTAAGGGCCCTTATAACCTATATGTGACATGAAACTTTAATATAATGGCGAATATAAAACTTCCTTACGGACCCGTCAAGGATTTTTCCCTACCCCGGACATGTGGGACAACATGCAATAGACGTTTGTCAGTCATACTCATACTTGCTGTACATAACTATACGGGGGACAAACGGACAGTAGTCTTACGATTTTACCAGGATTCAACCAGCTAGAGCTTCCGTTCGGGGTTGTTGTGTGTCGTGTCGCCCTGTAGTGCGTCGCCCTATTACTCACACTTGGGTCGAGGAATAGTCGGTGTATTCTTCTATTCTCCTCATCATATTTGGACATAATTGCCACCGTATTTTCATCTCCGCAACCCATTTTGTCTTACTTCAATATCAGAAATGTAAAAATAAAGAAACAGTTACAAAACTAATCTATGCATAAAACTTTTTATGTCTGCACAAAAATTACGAAAGTAAAAAAAATAGTTATACTGGTATTAAATATACATACAATCTATATTCTGCTATGTCAGGGAAAGATATTTTTGTGTTGATCTCTAAATATTAAATAATATTGACACATAGTAAGAAATGGTTACCACCCCCTCGGCTGTTCTTGTGGATGTAAGTTATTTGTGATATATTCCCAAAGTTAACTTTATTTATGCGCTTGGCAACTCAATATGTAGTAGTAGGCAACAAATAGGAAAGAGAAGCGCAACAAATTGCAACTTCATTTTGAGAGATATTTATAGAAAACCAGGTGTAGAGACAAATCAGAAGTAATTCGCGAATCCATGTATGTATAGGCTACCTGAAGGATGATTTTTCATACAGTATTGTACGTAAGAGGTAGGTAGTCCTGTATCTCATCAGGGAACCATACTGATTTACCAGTAGTACGGGAATATTGCGGTATATTGATATCAGGGTATATACCCCTGAATAGTGGACGTATGTGGTACGTACCTTCCTACATCGTTGGGTACTAACAGGTCTTAAGGCTTATTTAAAAACCCCTGCAGCACTACATTGAAAAGTTTTACTTATCCATTAGAAACATACACATTGGGACAATTAAGATGTACGTTACTACATCAGGTTCTACCCTATCTTTTCCGATTACGTACGGAATTTTAAAACCGCAATCCTTTTATCGTGCAGCTGTGTGTTTTTTTTGCGAACGGGGTTTGTTGCCCTTCCACCCCAACCCGAACCAAAATAACAGTCGATCCGTATAGATTTTTAGGCCCTACGGGTTTCCACCACACGCGGAGTACAAATATATGAGGCCCTCTTGGTGCGATTGGGTGTCTAGCATCGTTTACGTCGGACCCGGGTGTACATACCACACACAGTGCAATCCCACGAAAAATTCGTTCTCAGTCTCCGTTTCATGTATTATCCATTTTCACCCCAATTCTGTTATGTGGAAACAGTCCTTTGTGCAAGTTTGCGTCTTAACGACAACAGTTTCTGATTTCCCCTTCCCCTTTTTTTTTTTTTTTTTTCTTCTTGCGCTACCTTTAGCCGTGCCCCCTTTGTTGATTGTTTTAATTGACTATCCACCACCACCCCCCCTACTTTCTTAACAATACAGTTGTGGCGTGTGGTTTCCTTGTTTAGCCGCCAAACTCCTGCCTCCTGGTGTTGTCCGAACCCCCTAAACAACCGTGT